>CM062804.1:820855758-821510758 GCA_031772625.1 Pinus tabuliformis | reverse complement strand
CAGTTTTGTGTCTGGGGAATGAGCTCAGTTTTGCAGAGGTTTCAATGGGGCGAGGTAGGCAAGTGCTTTAGTACTTTGAATTAAGTGAAATGGAGAGTCTTAAGACTAGTTAGGAGTTGGAGAGGGCATGAAAATGTCATGAGTCCTTTTCAAACAGTAGGAAACATGTAAAGCTAAATAAACCCTAAGGCAGAGCACTGAAACATCAATGAATTCCACCTTTAAACTTGATTCATTTAGCTAAGTAGAGAGAGAGAGATAATGGCACACATAAACACATGATAACTTGAATCATAGAAGGAAAAAATAATACTAAATCACCTTGCCACAAGAATCCCAGAAAATGCTACAAACCTTGGTCTATTTCCATGCCAAACTGTAGAAATGATGTACAATAGTGCTCAAAGCATTCATAAGAGTCCAACCTTGACAAATGACTAAGAAAGTACAAGATATAGGCATCAAACCGCTGACACTAGCCATCAGGGGTTGAATCCATGAGTCAAGGAGTTGTTTCAACAAGATCTAAACTAGGAACTGAAAAATAGGCAGTGGAATAGCTTGCCTCTAAAACTTAGGAAACTGATTCATTCAACTCAAAACCACCTACAACTAATGTATGTACCTCATCAAGTCAATTTTTATCATTTTTACATCATTGTACATCAATTTTCATCATGTCACATCATGAATTTGACCATAAGAGAGAAAAATTCAAACTAGAAGAAAACTAGGTGAAATTTTGAGCAAACAGGCAAAATTGGCACTTTTTCATCCTCTGTGTAGCGCCATTTTTTCTGTGCGTAGCACTTTTTCCAAGCTACTTTTGGAAGGCTTTGAAAATTCCAAATCAGGTACAGGATAGCTCATTGGATAGTCCCATGAGTCTACTTTATGGAACAACTTTAATTTTTTGATTTGGAGTCCATTTGCCCCTCCAAAGTTGCAATCTCCCAAGACTGCTTCCTATGTGGCCAAAAAGTGGGAGAGAGGGCATTTTTTGGGTGTTTTTGGCCGTTTTGGAGGCCCAAAACTTGTCAAAATTTCCTAGCAATTTTTGAGCAAACATATTTTTCCATGCTGAATCCAAAAATGCAAAATTTTCTTCAAATGGAGGTCCCCATCAAAAGCAAGCGCCGGTGGCGCTACACACCTGCCGGAAAAACCTATTATTTTCCATGAAAAATTCAAAAATGCCAAAAAGTTCACCAAATTTCTGGAAATTTGTCATGAGTGATCTATGTTAGGTGCTACACTGGGCTAATGAAGCTTCAACCAAGATCTTGAGCTTATCATGCTCTTTCTTGCTCCTCAAAATTTTCCTTAACTTGGCTTTTAAGCTCCTTATCCTTGTTTTGCAAATTTTGCTCTGGGCCAAATAGTGATAAGCCATGTGGTGCAGCATCTTTTTCTCCTTGTTTAATTTCTCAAACAACTTCTCCAAGTGAATATTTACCCTCTCTAGCCATGATTCCTGGTCAGCATCAATCTCTTGCTCAAGGGGTGTCAATTTGACTTTCCTTCTTTTTGTTGCTTGCTTGTTTGCCCTTATGGTTTGCAGCTACATGATTGTTCGTTTATCCTCCAATTGCTTATTTTGTTGTTCAAGGAAGTTAATGATCCACTTAGCCCTCTCAAGGTTAAGTGATAAGGCATGAATGTCAGCTTCTTTCTCTCTAATGACCTCCTTGAGTCTTGAGTTTTGGGAGATCAAATCAGTATCCTCCTCCTGAATCAAAACAAAATCTCTATCCTGACCTTCAGAAGGCCCTTCATCAAGCAATGGTTTCTTTCCTTTATCTGGTACCTATACTACTGAAGAAGAAGGAAAAGCCCCTTTCACCCCAGGTGAAGATAGCATTTGCCTGTGGTCTGGTGAAGGAAACGAGACCCCTTCCACCCCAGGTGGAGATAATACTTGTTTGGCAGCTGCAAATAGTCTCCTTGTGCCCTTTTCATAAGTGACAAATACTGGCACACCTGTAGTTTGAGTCTCATGAACCTCTGGCTGATTTGAAGGCCCTCCTTCCTCTTGAAACACTGATGGGGTCACCTAAGGGCTTTTGAAAACCTCACATGAAATGAAGGTATTCCATCAAATATTCAACAAGCTCACCTAATGCAAAACAACAATTTTGATCAATGAAAAATGATAAATTCTATTCAACTTTTGCACCAATGTAGCCATTTTCTCAATGTTTCTGTGTATGAAATAGGGGAGGTTCATCATCCTCACTCTAGTGAAATGCATCAATAATCTAACATGGTAAGTGTACAAGCGAGAAAACCTCCCTTCACAAGTGAAGTATTTGATAATGAGCTTCATGAGTGGAGCATAAGTGTCTTGTAGGTATCTGAAAGGAAAGACCCTACTGATTTTCCTTTGATAACTAGCCTTGATGTAAGGCTCATAATGCTCTTTGCCCACAAGTTGTCCTTTGTTCCACTGTTCTCCCACATTAGGAATACCTGTTGCTGTTGCAATAGTTTTAGGTGTCAAAGTGAAAGATACACCAGCTAAGTTCACCTGGCCATTGTGAAGATGAAGAACAAATAGCCTAGCAAGTTCATGGTGATATTTCACCCTCTCCACCATCTCACAAAACTAGTAGCAAGAGTGATGTTTAAAACATGTTACTACAAGAGGGCAAGGTAGTAACTCTGTGAGAGTGATGGGATCTTCCCAGATGTGTTTTCCTCCCTTATGTGGTTTTCTTGGTGCATGAACCTCATGGGAAGAATCACTGACAGTCTCATCATCCCTCTCATAAGCTGAATTTGTTTCCATACTTGCAAGTGTAGAGTGTAGAATGATGAGTATGAAGAGATTTTATCAAATATAGGGTGACTGTTGTTTTGTTTCTAGGATTTGATGGGTTGACTGATAATATAAATGAAAAGGAGGGTTTTTATGATGGTTGTAGGGTTACCAGGGAATGATAGGGTTTGAGAAATGAAAATTAGGGTTTTGGGGAATAATTGGAATTAGGTATAGGGCTTGGGGTTTGGTGATACGAGGTAAGGTGAGTGTCAATGGGAGAGGGAAAGGGGAAGGGAATTAGGGAAATTTAGTGCAGGGGGATGGGATGTGAGAAAATCATACAAGGGAGTGAAAACAAAAAAAAACTACAAAACCCTATATAGTTTTGTAAGGCAACTTTGAGAGCAACTAGGGTTTTATTTTTCAACTTTCAAATCACCACTGTGGATGACAAATTCGTTTTGAAGCTTGGTTGACAGATGTGGCGTGCCAATGCCCAGGTGCGCAGTGCACTTTCTGTGCATAGTGCGCATTTAAAATCCTTTATAAATCTTGTGCCTCATGCGTAGCACCTAGCAGGTGTGTCACGCCAATGCCCAGGTGCGTCACGCCAATGCCCAGGTGCGTCACGCCAGTGAAAACTAGAAATTTTGCTACAGTTTTCTCTCTTTCTCCTCAAAATGCGATTTTTTTTCTTGCTTTATCTCACTTGCACAAAATGAGGTCTTCAAACACCAAGGATCACTTTATATCCACTTTGACTTTAATTTTTCATTTTATAAACCCACTTTCCTAAAGTTCCTTTTCAGTTTGCTTTTAAAAACCCTGTTTTTTGCAGTTTGGCTCTTTTTGTCATTTGATGAACTAATTCTTGGATGTTTTTTGTTTCTTTTGCAGTAGATGGAGTGTTGGAATTTGGCAAGGTGATGAAGGGCTGTAGCTGAAGCCTTATTACATATCAAAACAATAAAATTACATAAAATTTGTACATGAAAACGAAAAACCCTGTTTTCACCTCAAAACAGAGTTTTGAGGTAAAATCCCTTTAGGGAGAAAATCGTCAGTAAAATTTTTTATTTTGTGAACTTATTAAACATCCTCATGTGCCTGCTGACCTCTTATTGAGATTTTGAAGACCATGGTGGCAAACCCTAGACCTAATGAGACCTAAAAACCTTAAAATGACTTTTGCAAATGGAATGAAATAAAAAGTGATAGCAGATGACCTGTAAATGTGAAAATAGGCCAGCAGATGAACGGCATGAGGGAAATTGACAAAGAACCACCACCATCAGATGATCCATGACCTAGTGGAGTGCAGATAATCGAATGAGACACCTAAAATGCATGCAAAAAGAGAAATTTTGATCACTAATGGAGGGATGAAGATACCGACACTAATAGGGACCATATCGCATATCGCAATCGGCAGGGTCTCAGGGCTTATATATATATGGTGCTTTCGTATACTCTAGACCCAATGGTTTATTAACCGCAATATATATATGTTTTGGGTCCGGGACCCATCACTTATCGCTATTGGAGAGGTCCAAGATCTATATATATGGTGCACCATAACTACTCGGACGCGCCGATGATTATAAAGCCAGGCATATAAATTTTGAAGTCGGACCCAATGGCCAGACTGAGGGTTTCCCCGTACATTCTTATGTTTTCAAAAAACATTGGAGTTGGGGCTTTTCAAAGGGAAATCATATATTACAGACCCACTAGGGCTATTAAGTGCCATTTACATATATTTTGGGTCCACCTACTCCGATCCTCCACCATTGATCTACCCCTCGTGGATCAAGCTGTCCACACAGATTTCGGGTGAACTAGTTGCTCGAGGAATACCCGCTCGAAAAGTGGTATCCTCTTTCTTCCTAGTTGCCATGTGTCATTTGAAGAATGGAATTGGGACCATCCTCGCAATACAGGTTACCACTTATGACCCCTTTCGAAATACCATTTGGTTCAGTGTTTTACTGTTTTTCAATATAAACCGAGTTTTCCTTGCGAGACTTAATCTATGCATAACTTTAAAAATCAGGGGTTGATTCTTTCATGTTTGATGTAATAAACATTCAATAGAGGAAAGACTTATGTTTTAAAGCATTTTTGTTGTATTTTTATAAGCATGACTGGTGTCTATTATTTCTGCAGCTAAGGAGTAAGGGATGCATAAGCGGATCCTGAGAACCCTTATATGTGGATGTGTTTTGTTGAAAGAGCTGGCATTTGGCATTCTCAATCGGTTTCCAGGTGTTGCTTGTGTATTCTGAAAGTGAAACTACCCTAGATCTCATCATGAAGAGATGACACATAGTCATCCTCTTCTAATCAACACCTACTCATTTCCCCAGGAAATGAAGCATTCCAGTGACCAGAGACTCCTTCTACATGTTAGCAATGACACTGATGGCTCTACCTCTGTGTATTCTGATTGGTATATTGAAAAGAATAGGGGAAGATGAAAGGTCAGGGGGCATGAGGCATAATTACTACCTCCAGGTAGGATAGGAGGGCTTTTTGTTTGGAGAAAATAGTTTTGATTTATTGTGAATAAATAGGATTGTTTGGTTCAAGAAGGAGCCTATTGTTTCCAATTTTTTTCCCCTTTATTTAATATGTTTAGAATCAGTGTGTTGTTGCTGGTATGAAGACAAATGTGACTTGCTTGTGCACATTGATAACTAACTGCTCATGGTTATTCTTGGTTATTTGAATGTGATTCAATAGCATTAATAATTCATGGAAGGTTGTTGATTCCAAACTTGTTAAGCATTAGTTGCAAGTGTTATTTTTATGGACTGGAATGTATATTCTTGTATAAGTAATGACATTTTGATTAGGATTTAATACAACCTTGTTCTTAAGTGGACCAGTAATTGATCCATTTGGACTTGGGATTTATGTATGGTATTTAACCTCCATTTGTTTTTCTCCTGCAGGATAGACTAGGATGATTACGAGTAGATTAGACTAGTTAGAAGTAGTGTAGATAGGATTTAATACACATTGGCTAGCTGTTTTATTTTATTTATTTGATGGAAGTCTTCTTCCCAGAAGAAATCTTTCAACACCTGTTATAGTTCACGGGGTCCCTTAAAAACCATTGGAACTAGCCATCCCAAACAAAAGCAGGCCTAATTGGGGTCTGTGATCAGGTTAGTTCCAATTTGTCGGTATAACGAAAATTCACCATATCAACACACACTTGTGGCCATTAGAAATAATTTGAGATTCTTCCATAAGTTTGTTTTCTCATATAAGGGAGTTTCATTAATGTTTTATTTTATTTCCTTGTTGTTTATCATAGAAAATCAATGTTCTTAGTAGATGTAAGAATGTTAGTTCATTTATTCCATGCTACAAATATTAAGGAAATGGGAAACCCCAACTTCGTTTGGTCTCCTTATTTATTTTTTACGCATATGTGGGCTTGAAAAATTGGGCTTGTAAGTCATCTCCAAAAAATTAAGTGGTGAGAAATTCATCTCTTTATTATAAATTTTGTTCTCATTTTTTGAAGAATTTTGTTATAGTTTTATTGTCTTCACCTTGTTTTTCACTTCCATCTTCCTCTTATAATTTTGTGTATTCCTTGCCTTATGTTTCACTTAGTGTTTGGACCTCATATCATGTTACTTTTCTTACCATATACACCTTTTTACTGGTTGTCATAATGGTGGACTGTTTATTTCATTCCACCCACCTCAAGGAACTTGTAAACCCTATATTTGTTTGGTATCCTCACTTCAACATTATGCATAGATAAATTTGTAAATATTGGCTTCCATTGTTGTCCCAAAAAAAATTAAGATCCACCCTAACCCTCCCAATTATTGGAATATATTGCTACAAATGTATTCAAGGAAATTTTAATTTAATAAGGTCCCATGAGATCACAGAGTGTGAATTCGATAAATATAAGTGGTTCCATTAAATATGGTCCATTAATTAGAAGTTGAAGCCTCGTTCATGGAGGCTTATTGGGTGGTTAGAATTTTCATTAAGTAAAAGTTATAAGCCATGTAGTTAGTTTTGAAGTAAATATTACTATACTTATAGTTCTACTCTTATTGAGGTTTTCCTCTTGAAGAGGAAAGTGAATATTATATCAAATTTTGATTATTAATAGAGATTTTCTTATTGTTATTAATTTCTAGATGTATTTCTATTAATTAGCTTTTCACGACTATATTTTTATCTATATTTAGTTGTTTATGTGCTTTCAATGACCATATCCCATCTATATTTTTTGAATATTTTGTTTCAAATAACAAAGAACACCACAAAAAACTTAAGTGGTGATCAATACCACTCCTTATTCGAAACGTGTGTTGTATTTTTACCAATGCTCCTTAATGGATTTTTCCTCGAGCTTGTTGTTACCCTTGATCTTCATGTTCCCATTGTACATGGGATTTTCTTTCTGCTTTATTTAATGTTTGATATTCTTTTCTTGTAATTTGTCTTGGAAACCATTTCTTTCTGGTGTTGTAATGATGATGGTTCACTTATTTTATGCTACTCATATGAAGCAAATGGTAAACCTTAAATTTTTTTAGTCTCCTCACTTCTTCCTTGTGCTCAAGTGGGATCTCCATTTTGTGTTCGCAAGTTATCTCAAAAGATAAATGGTAACCAATATGTCTCCTTATTTTATAATTTAGTTCTCTTTTTACTAAATTCTTGGATGTGATTTCATTACCTCCACCTTGTTGTTCACCTTTATATTCCTCTTTTCATTCCACATGGCATTTTCCTTTTGTTAAATTTATTGTTTATTCTTCTTGTCTTGTGGATTGTCTTAGAAATGCTACCTTTTTGGTAGGTGAAAGCATCAAAATGTGTTTATTCATGCATCTCATGGAAGTGGAACATCCCAAATTAATTTGGTCTCCTCACTTCTTCCCTGCACGTGGTTTGGATTACCAATTTGGGTTCACAATTTGTCACAAAACAAAATTAGGTGGTCACTAGTAACTCTTCTTATTTTACAATTTTGTTGTCATTTTACTAGGTGATCCCTTGTGGTTTGGTTTCCTACACCTTATTCTTCATCTTCGTCTTCATATTTCCATTGTGTATGGTGTTTTCCTTTCATTTTATTTATTTTTTCGTCTTATTTCCTAAAGCAATGTCTTGTAAACCATATATTTTCGATAGGTGTAAGCATGGAAGTTCATTTACCAATGAAACTCATCTCAAGGAAGTGGGAAACCCAAATTCATTTGGTATCCCCAATTCCTCCTTATCCAAAATGGTATTGCCAATTTGAGCTTGAAATTCATCTCAAAAGAGTGAAGTGGTGACCAAGGCATTTCCTTATATAACAATTTTGTTGTCAATTTTACAATTTCTCCCTTATGATTTCGTTTCATCCAATTTGTCATTCACCTTTATGTTCATCTTCTCATTCAACCCAATTTTTTTCCTTATGATTCATGTGTTATTTCTTCTCATTGCATTGTAGTTTGTCTTGGAAATCCCATCTAAATTTTAGTAGGTGTAATCATGGTTGCTCATTTATTACATGTCTATCATGTGAAGGAAGTGGGAAACCCTAAAGTCATTTGGTATTCAGATCTCTTCCTTGTCCACATTCCTATTTGGAAATTTTGTGTTATAAGTTTCCTTATTATTTTCAAATGGTGACCAAGTCCTCTACTTATTTGATAACTTTGTTGTCATTTTACCAAGCATGCCTAGTTTTGTTCCTTCCACCTTGCTTCTTTCCTTTGTCTCCCTCTTCCTGTTCCCCATGGCATTTTCCTTGTGTTTCATTGAGTGTTTGTTCTTCATGCATTACAGATCACCTTCAAAACCCCATATCTTTGGTAGGTATAAGGATGGTAAATTTTTTATTTCATGTCATTCATCTCAATTGATTCGGATCTCTTCAGCTAATGGAATTAACCAAGATATTTTATTTATGTGATGTTAGCATAATTTCATGTGAAAGAGTATGAAAATTTTCAAGTGAATTTTGTAAAGAAAAGGAAACATAATGACGACCATCAAATCAAAGAACACACACACATTGATAACGGAGTTCACCAAGTATGGGTTACGTCTTTGGGCCCGGTGTCAAGAGTTCATGGGGAGGTCACTTCATTAAATGTTGCAAGATGATGATGATGTACATGGTATATTCTTTGTCATTACGAGGATAAATTACCTCAACCAGAGTGGCTTGTCTCTCCATGATACGTTCTCCTATAGGAACTCTCACTCATAGCGGCCCTCCTTCAGCATGACAAGCTAATAAATTATCACATGACATGGCATACAAGTATCCTTCAACATAATGGTAACAAGGATCTCAACAACAAAATCATCAACTAAGAAAATCAAAGGAAAGACATGTCATCACTACATCATATACCTCCACTTCTAAGGATGGCCTGAAAATGCATAGCTCTGCTGATGAAATGGATTGCACTGTTGAATTCATGGAGTGAAAGCATGTTAAATTACTATAAACTTGGCCCCTTTCTGGCACCATCTAAATATGGACCCTCAGGAATCTCAAAGATTCCTTCCAGGAGGTGATCGAAAAATCCACTGATCAGGTGAAAATTCTGAGCACACCATTGCACTTCTTGTGAAATTTTGTGAAAAAATGACTATAAAGTTAGCATCATTCTGCGTCTATAAAAAATCAACCTCCAAGGGAATCTTTTAGATTCTTCAAGATTTTGTGAATATTCCTCAATGCTAACTGTCTGAAATTCTGTTGCTCAGATGAGGAAATGGACTACACCATACCATTCCCTTCAAAATCTTGGTACTTTTGAGTATAAAATTGACATGATTCTGTCACTATGAAAAATCACCCACCAAGGAATCTTTTAGAATTCTCAAGCATCAAAGAATATTCCTACAAGATTCTGTCTTGAAAATTATGCCAGGCATGGTTCCACCTCACCCACTGTGTCGAGGTTTTGCCCTCCGTTGGACCTTCATTCTCTACTCCTTTTTCCCAGGTGAATGAATTAAGTTGGCTCCTTATATACGTTTTAAAGGATGGATAAATCAACGTGAGACACCTTAGGCTGTTGGCGGAGACCAAAATTGGTGCGGAGGTGGTTTGCATTGGCACATAGTGTGGTATGGTATGGGACTGCCACATGGGTGGGTTGGCCACCCGGTCGGTGCAGGTTGAAGCCCTGCCGATCCATCATTATATTCTATTTTAACGTATATATATATATATATATATATATATATATATATATATATATGTATATATATATATATATATACATTGTCAACACAACAAGTGTCCCGATAGGCCACCCTTCCTTCTCCTTCATCCTTGTTCTTCAGAGCCATAAGGGATGAGCTGACACCTACATCCTTTGCAAACCTGTAGTACAATCTTTGCAAACTACATACTCAATTACATGACCAATCATGGCCCAAGCATCCGCATACCTGCCAAGCATTTATAAGACATACTCTTTGGTCTAGTTTACATCATAATAGAAAGCAATACCCCATCTATCAACAAAAAGGAAAAAAACATCATCCTTGCTTTAAGAAACGATGGAAAACACATGATCACTTTTACAATTATTCGCAACACATGATTTAGAAAATGCCCCCATAACAAGCTACTATTTTAGTAAAACCATCTCTTACTCAACAAAGTGAACCACCAAGAATGTGGCGGATTCACTTGTTGAACATCTTAACCAGTTGGTTTCTGCATGGGTGCTTTGTCCTTAAGACGTTGCTCTAGATGGAGCCTTCAACATGTGGCTCTTTGATGTGCACCTTTGTTGCAATGACTGCAAAAAGTCTTCTTCCTCCATATTTTCTTAACCTTATTCATTCCTTAATGTGGAGAAGGTCTTTCACGTCTTCTCCTCTCTCTTGCTACCATCCTCTTCCAACACTCAACAACGACATGGTTATGAAAACCACACAAACTACATGGTTTTCTACATGCTCATCATTAACAATATTCTCGTGATCAAAATGAACGTTAGAATACTAAGACTTTTTATACCTCTCTTGACTATCTCTAGTGCTTCCCTGGCAATGAGAGCTTGCCTTAGCTCTTCATCTGCAATGTGCATTGTCATGGGAGGATTGTGATGTTCCCATCATCCTCTTTCTTCGAGGCCTTTGACAATTCCTTGAAAGATTCTAATACCGTTGAGCACTCTCCTTCAGTGTATCCCAAACCTTCAAATTGAGTTCTTTTTACCACCTGCAATTGTGGATTCATTCCTCTGCCATTAACACCAATTCCTCCTTCTTTTTACCCTATCTTGGTAAGAAGTCTCATGTCGGTTCCTGAAATGGGTACCTCCACACTTCCAACAGAAATAACATCATGCGAAAATGAAACGCAAGAATGATCAACATTGTTTACCTCAGTTTTCAATTCTAAAATAGGTGATGATGGCTTTGTTAAGCCATTGTTGCACTTGAATTTTTCCAAGGCCTCTTTCGTGGCTCGTAACTGAAGCTACACTCTCCTCTTCTCCTCTTTTTCTTCTCAGAGAAATCTCCTCAATTAAACATTCTCTTCTTGAAGGCTCTAATTGATCTCCTCAATTGATGAGACGATGACGAAGAAGAAGACTTCTAAGTTGAGGGGGTAGATGGAGCATCGTCTTCTACTCTATTCTTGTCTCATTCCTCTCTTACCATCTTCTCCTCATAATCTGAATACATTATGTCCACCATGCGTGCCATCCTGATGAGGTCCTCGTAGAGATCTCTGTTGTTCACCATTTCCCTTCTTCTTGCACATTTAATCTCCAGTTATCCTTCACACTAGCAATGCACATCAGCGAGAAGACCGCTCTGATACCAAACTTGATCTGGATCTCTTTTGCTGCCAGAATTAACTAAGATCTTTTATTTCTGTGATGTTAGCATAATTGCATGTGAACGAGTATGAAAAGCGACATGTGCATACTGTAAAGAAAAGGAAACATAATGATTACCATCAAATCAAAAAACACTCACACATTAATAATGAAGTTCAACCAGTGTGGGTTACGTCTCCGGGCGCAGTGTCAAGAGTGGGGAGTTCGCTTCATTACATTCTACAAGATAATGATGATGTACGTGGTATATTCTTTGTCATTACAATGATAAGATCCCTCAACCAGAGTTGCATGTCTCTCCATGAGACGTTCTCCTAGAGGAACTCTCACTCATATGTGCCCTCCTTCAACATGAAAATTTAATAAATTCTCACATGATGTGGCATACAAGTATCCTTCAACATAATGGTAACAAGGATCTCAACAACAAAATCATCAAATTCATAAATCAAAGGAATGACATTTCATCATTGTATCATATACATCCACTTCCAGGGATGGGTTGAAAATGTGCAGCTCTCCTGATGAAATGGACTGCACCATTGCATTCGTGCCACGAAATCATTTCAAAATACTATAAACTTGGCCCTTTTCCCATACTGTCAAGATCTGCAACCTCGAGAATCTCGAATATTCCCTCAAAGATTCCTTCATGAAGATGGTCGAAAAATATGATGCTTGGATGAAAATTCACTGAACACCACTATGCTCCTTGCGAAATTCTGTGAATTTTTTTTATGTAACCAACTCACAAAATATAATAAAATATAGATCAATGACTTCAAAATCAGCATCTTCAAGGGGGCAACCTCCTTTAGATTACACAAATGAACAATTCTTGGATGACACAAATGACAAGACCTCCTTTCTATATATAGGAGTCTAAGGGGTCCCAATATAGTCAGAGGCTACATAATAGTAATATTATAGGGGGACAATGATAACGATAGTGGACTTCTATGGGGCACAATAATAACAACATGGGGACTACATGGGCACAATAATACCTTAATATGGTTGCACTAATAACAATAAGTGGTTACACTAGTAGAATAGGGACCTAAAATGCCCCTCTCCTTCAAAAAGTGTTGTCTTCAACGCTTGAGTAGTTCTGGATGCTTTTGTATAAAATTCTCATCCTCCCATGTGGAATCTTTAGCGGGTAGGTTCTTCTAGTTGATGACATACTCTGAAATTGATTGATTTCATAACTATCAATTTCTTGTTTCTGTGACTGTTTCAGGTTCCAATATGATTTTTCCTTCCTCTTCAAGTTCAGGAAATATTATTTGAACTGGGATCTTCTGCAACTTTTGAATGAGTGCCCACATATCTTTGTCATTCTTCCATTGATCCCTTGCTTCATTTATCTAATCTGGTTGGATAATAGAAATGGTATAAAACAATGCTTCCACATCCTCATCCTTTCTTGAGAGTGCATCTGCAACAACGTTTTGCTTCCCTTTTTTGTAGATGATTTCAAAGTCATAACCCATCATCTTGGTGACCCATTTTTTGCTTTTCTTCTGAAGATAATCTTTTTCCTAAAAATTATTTAAGACTATCATGATCTATTTTTTACGTTGAAGTGTCTTCCCCATTTGTTAAGTGCATGTAGTATTGCCAACATTTCCTTCTCGGAAATAGCTTTGTGTAAATACTTTCCTTTGGTTGGATGACTTTCGAAAGTAATGGATCTTTCTTCTTATATTGAAACAACACCAACTCCATTTTCTGAGGCATCATATTCAACAATAAAGGTTTTTGTGAAGTCTAGACTAGCTAAGACCGGTGCTTGGCACATTGCCTCTTTAAGATGTTCAAAGGCCTTCGTTGCTTCTGGAATCCAAGAAAATGCATCTTTCTTTAGTAATGTTGTTAGAGGTGTTGATATTCTACCATAATTCTTAACTAACTTGTGATAATATTCTATCAACCCGAGAAATCCTCGCAAATGCTTTATGGATGTGGGAATTTTCCATTTCTTAATGGATTTAATTTTTCTATGGTCTACCTTAACACCTTCATGAGATACAATATGCCTCAAATATTCCACCTCTTGTACTCCAAGGAAACATTTGGAGATTTTTGCATATAATTGTTTGTCCTCCAATAGTTTTAGCACCCTCTCATCATGTTGAACATGATCCTTCCATGACTTGTTGTAGATTAGTATATCATCAAAAAATACTAACACAAATTTTCTAAGGAACGGTTTGAAAATGGAATTCATGAAACCTTGAAATGTTGAAGGTGCATTGGTAAGGAAAAAAGGCATGACCAAAAATTCATAATGATCCTCATGAGCTCTAAATGTTGTTTTTGGAATGCCTTCAGTCTTCATTCTAATTTGATGATATCCTGAATGAAGATCCAACTTGGTGAAGTAAATTAGTCCTTGCAATTCATCCAATAGATCATCAATGACAGGAATGGGAAATTTATCTTTAATACTGAGCTTGTTGATCTCCCTATAATCTGGAAAAATGTGCCATGATCCATCCTTCTTATGCACCAATACTACTGGAGCAGAGAAATAACTTGACTAACTTGAATTATACCGACCTCTAACATTTCTACAACCATACATTCAATTTCACTCTTTTGGGCATAGGGATATCCTGTAAGGCCTAATGTTTGGAGGAATACTTCGTGGAATCAAATGAATAACATGATCATGATCATGAGTAGGTGGAAGGCATTTTGGAGTCTTAAATACCATGGAATGATTGTCGAAGACTTTTTGGAGATCTTGAGAAATAGATGATTTTGATGTGGGAACCTCTAGAGAACATAATTGTGAAATTACGCCTCGTTGTGATTTCTTTAGAAGATTTTTCATTCTGTTAGAGTTGATTATCTTTCCCAGTTTCCTTGCGATACCCCTTAATTCAACTTCATTTCCTTCCAAAAAGAAAGTTATGAAAAGTTATTGAAAATTAAAAGATATTGTACCCAAGGATTGTCGCCATTAGACTCCTAATACAACATCAGTACCACCCATTGGAATGGAAAGCATTAGGCTATTCAATACATATTCTCCCATGGATAGCTTGATATTAAGGCACTTTCCAGAGCAATTTATGGTTCCTCCACTTGCAACCATGACTTGACACTCCGGTGCTAGATATAAGAAGAAATCCAATTCCTTAGCTATCTCACAATGAATAAAATTATGGGTACTGCTTGAATCAATCAAAACTATCACCTTTTTCTTCTTGATATGTCCTTCTATCTTGATAGTTTGAGGATTGGTAATTTTGGCCAATGCATTACAAGATATGGTCGAATTCATTTCTTCTTTCTCTAGGGTTTGTTCCTAGTGTATATCCTCTTCTTTTTACATTTCGTGTTCCTTTTCTCCCCCCTCTTCACAATCTATGTAAACTAATTTCTTCTCAGCACACTTATGACCTTTAGTATATTTTCTATCACAACTGTAACAAAGCCCCTTTGCTCTTTTTCTTCAAATTTCTTTGGTGTCAACCTTGTAGTTTGTGGAAGGCTAGGGGAAAAAACACTTCCATCTTTATAGTTGTGAGTGGTAGGCTTCCTTTTTGCCCTAATTTTTCTTTCCATTTTTCTTGCCAACCTGAATGCATTTTCCAATGAATCAGGTTCGCAAAGGCGAACCTTGTTTTGGATGTTATGCTTTAAAGTCCCTTTAAGCACATCAATCATATGCTCCTCTGGAATATATTTTACCCTTATATTCAATTTTTGGAAGTCCTCAATGTGCTCCATCATTGAACCCTTTTGTTTGAGATTTATCAATTGGCTAAAAAAGGTGTCACTTTTTGTATCCTCATAATGTGCTATCATTTCTTCCATAAAAATTGCCCAAGTGACAATTTGTTTACGAGAGAAAAGTCATTGATACCATACAAAATGATTTGGTTCCAAATATAAAGTTGCAATACATACCTTTTGTGTGTTTTTCACATTATGGAGATCGAAATATTGCTCCATATGCAGTGTCCATGTTATGGGAAACTTTCCATCAAAATTCCTCATATCGATATATGTAACATCACGGGTCTTCAATCCAACCTTAGAGTCTATGATATCATGATTAACATTTATTTTATTCTCATCATGAGTTTCCTTTACTACCCTTTTTCCACTAGTAAGTGTTTCTTGTAGCAACTTTATCAAATTTGTCTTCAAAACTTCCATGTAAAGTATTTCTTCTATACCATCCATATTAGCTTCCATGTCATTCATCTTAGCCTCCACGCCTTTAATTAAACCATCCATCTTAGCTTCCACACCATCCATATTAGCATCTACGCCTTTCATTAAACCATCCATCTGATCTTCCATTACTTTTTGTGAGAGTGAATTTTGTTGCACTTGGTCTCATAATTTTGATATATCATGTTGCATTTCTTCCTTTTCTTCATGAGTCATGCTAGAGATTTCAGGTTTCTTACTAGGTGTTTCCATTTTCTTTCTTTGGGGCATCAATTAATGATAATTATGCTTCACTATGCCCTTTGAATTCCTTCAAGCTAATTTTTCAAACCAAACATATGAAAAATAAAAAAAAAATAAAAAAAAACTACACACCTTTTTTCACTTTGTAGGAGCTCGATATTGAATCTGTTGTATCTCTATAATTTTTGATCTCCAAAATTTGAAATGGTGTCCTACGCTAGCCCTATGAGTCCTCTTTCCAACACCGCAAGTTTGATTAATATTGGATTCTCCAAGGAAGAGTTATGCCAAATCTCCCACAATGACATCATTATAGACTAGTTCAGTAGAGCGAATTTGTATGAAGTACCACATGTCCTAGTTTCGACATTAGGACCTAAAATCGATACACATAAAACTATTGGTTGTCCTATTTTTTCTACATTTGACGAGAATTCAATCTGATGCTCAGAGAGAACGTTATGACGATTTTCCCCAGGTCAATTGTTTGAGATATAATTAGGGAGCCTGAAAGAACCCTAACTTCCCTAGATCCTATCACCGAAAATATAGCGAGAAAATATCTAAAATTCAGACCCGTGGTTGATCAAGATGTCAGCTCAAATGGGTTTTAGTTTCATCTTCTTAAACTTCCAATAAAAATAGTTATAGGGAAAATGCCAATATGGCCTATTTGGAGAAGCAAAACCCAAGAATCCAAAGCTTTGATAACAAATGTTATGTAACCAGCTCACAAAAAAATATATATCAACAACTTCTAAATTATCCTCTTCGAGGGGGAAACCTCATTTACATTACACAAATGAACAATTATTGGATGATACAAATGACAAGACCTCCTTTCTATATATAGGAGTCTAAGGGGTCTTAATAAAATCTGAGCCTATATAACAATAATATTCTAGGGGCGCAATAATAACAATAGTGTGCTTCTATGGGGAACACTAACAAAAACATGGGGACTATATGGGCACACTAATACCATAAGGGGGTTGCACTAATAACAATAAGGCGTTACACTGGCAGTATAAGGAGCTAACAAAAATGACTACAATGTCAGCCTATAAAAATTTAGCATTCAACCAAATCATTTTGATTCCACAAGATTCTGCGAAGATTCCTCACTACTGACAACCTAAAATTTTTCGACTCATATGAGGAAACATACACACGATCGTGTTCCCTATAAAAGTTTTGTTCTTTTCAGTATAAAGTTGACATGATTCTATCACTATGAAAAATCACTAGCCAGGGAATATTTTAGATTCCTCAAGCACCAAAGAATATCCCTGCAAGATTCTATCTTGAAAAATGTGCCAAGCATGGTTCCACCTCGACCACTATGTCAAGGTTTTGCCCTCCATTTGACCTTTGTTCTCCATTCCTCTTTCTTGGGGGAATGAATTAACTTGGTTTATATACATTTTAATTGGCAGATAAATCAACGTGAGACCACTTGGGCTGTTGGCGGAGACAAAAAATGGTGTGCAGGTGGTCGGTGTACAAAACTTTCCTACAACCTTATTTGACTAATAAACAATTTTGTTTGGTGGGATGTTAAATTTCGACACTTTTTAAACCAATGGTGGTTGGTGTCTTGGAGTTGGTTTTCATTGGCGCATAATGCATTATGGTATGGGACCATTGCATGGGTAGGCTGACCACCCGGTCAGCACGGGTTCAAGCTCCACTAATCCAGCTTAATATTTGTTTTAACGTGTGTGTGTGTGTATGTGTGTGTATGTATATACATATATATATATATATATATATATATATATATATACATACATATAGTTTTAGATGGTTGGACGGGTCTGTCGGGGTTGGCCCACCCACCATATAATTAATTTTTCTATTACAATAACAGTTCGAGGTGGTGGGGATAGCAGCCTGCCACCCCATTTTTATTTTATTTTTATTTTTATAACACATGCGGTTAAAAACCATTCACTGGATTTTAAGGATTAATGGACAAACTAAGGAGGCAACAAATTCACCCTTTCTGACTCTCGGATTCCTTGCGCCAACCCTTTGCCAAATTGTTGCCTTATTAGTCACTGGCCTCGTTTGACCGGAACTTTGACAACAAATATATTGATCATATGAACTCGTATTCTAGTGCCATTCGTATCGTTGGAATGAGGATAATGAGCACTACGATCTGGTCCTAGTTTCACATCAATCCGATGACTTTAATTTTTGAGGTTTTTGAAGGTCATTTCTATTTCTTGACATTTCTGGAGCAAACTAGATCATCAAGAAGCGAGAAACCTTGAATATATTTGGCATTCCCAATTAAGCTTTATGTTTGGGAAAACCTACCAATTCCAGTACTTGCAATTCATCTCAAAATAGTTAAGTGGCAATAAATAATTCTCCTTATTTGAAAAAATTGGTGCCATTTTATCTCGTGAACCCTCATGGTTTCATTTTCTTCACCTTGTTGTTCAACTCCATATTCCTCTTCTTATATTGCATCATGTTTTATTTGTCTTCCATTTAGTGTTTCATCTTCATTCCTAATGGCTTATATTGGACACCCCATAATTTTGGTATATGTTAGGGTGGTATATCATTTATTTCATTCCTCTCATATCAAGAAAGTTGGAAACACCAAATTCATTTCATCTCCTCACTTCTTCCTTGTACATGGGGGAGCTTACTAATTTGGGTGTGTGAGTCATCTCAAAAACATTGTGTGCTAATCGACACCTCTTTTTTTGAGAATTTTGTTTTCTTTTACAAAGATTTCTCTTAATATTTCATTGCCTCAACCTTATTTTTAAATTAATCTTCCTCTTTTCATTCTACATGGTGTTTTCTTCTAGTTTTTTTAGTGTTTGGTGTTGTTTCGATGTAGTTTATCATGGAAAAATTATCATTTTGGTAGGAGGAAGGATGATGGCACATTTATTTCATATCAATCATATAAAAAAGGTGGGAAATCTCGAATGTTTTAGTCTCCACACATATCATTGTCCATAAGAAACCTTGTTGATTTGGGCTTGCTAAATATTTCAAAGGAGTTAAGTGGTGACGAACACATTTTCTCATTTTATAATTTCGTTGTCTTGTTTTCAAGCATTTCCTTGTGGTTTCATACATCATGAATTAAACTATCATGGTTATGGATTTAAACCATGGCTATTCCATTGACAATTGATGGTAGACCACCCTACTATGGCTATAAGTGGGTCATATCTTCATATACGATATAATAAATTTAGTAACTCTTCTCTTTACTTAAGATTTGCATTAAATCTAATTTGAGAAGGGTATCCCTACAAAAATCTGGATATATGGTAATGGTTGAATTGGGCGTAATTATTACAATGTGAATATATTTTGTTTCCTACATAATTACTTTTCATCATGGGTAATACTAAAATTGAAGAAACATTGGTTTGGGAGGAATATTTTTATATCTTTTGTTTTGAAAATATCAAAAATATTTATGATAAATCAATTATGATGTTGTATTTCTATATGTTACAAAAAAAGAAACGGATAAACTATTTCTACTTGAGGTCAACAAATCACCCCATACTCAACTTTATGTGTTGAGTTAAATATGGTTTTAATGTGATTTTTTTCATGTTTTATAATTTTTCATGGTTTTGTAGTAATCTAGAATATTAGAAGCATTTTTATAGGCACCATTAACCTCCTTTCATTCACCATGACCACCTATCTCCATTCATCCCACACCTTCTCCATAAATCCCACATTATAGGGTGGGTCTTTTTTGTAGTCACCCAACCTCATCCCTTTATATTTTGCTTACTTCCCTTATTATATTTAATTGCCACTCACTTGCACCTCCATTTTAAATTCACCTTATAGTATCGCTACATTTATTTGTACTACACACATTTTCTACAAACCAAGTGTTGCAACTGCCATTGCATCTAAAATTGTTACATCTATTGTTATTGCATCTATGATTATTGCATCTACTTCTATCACATCCCCAATTGTTGCCTCATAGTATATTTTCGAGGTTACACCTGAATTTCCACCATTGTTTATGATATTCACAATGACATCATTAGTTATGAAATTCTTATCTAGCATATATAGAATTGGATTTTGGTAGTTTCAATTTTTCATTAGTTGATTCTTGTAATTGTTTCAAGGAGGCATTGTGGAGAGGATTGGGTTAGAAATGAGGGGAACATCATCAAGACCAGTGGTGTCTTCTATTTTTTTTTTCATTATATTAAATTCTATTTACATTTTGTAATTATTTTAATTCTTAAAATTTTTGAAAATAAAATATATGAATATTGTTTCCTTTCTACTTTCTAGAAAAGTTTGTAGCTTCTTGATATAAGAAGACTTAGGTTTTCTCGAGCCCCAAGAAGAGTAAGGCCATATTTGGAGATATGCCTAGTAGTGTTGAGAGTGGTGATGTTCCACGAGGGACCCATTATGTACCTTAGGCATGATGTACCACTATGTACCCATTATGTACCTTAGGCATGATGTACCACTATGTACCCATTACGTACCTCAGGCATGATGTACCACTATGTGTCTAAGGTATGACGTGCAATTAATTTCGCCGTAGTCTTTAACGCGACTTTTTGAAAGCTTTTCCGGCGATTTTTTCCGGTGAAAATCCGGCAGTAATTTATTGAAATCCAAGTTTGATAACTAGTTTCTGCACAATGAAAGCGTCCCAGGGGTTTTTCAGGGTGCTGAATCCGAATATGCAGTTAAAAAACCATTTTAACTGCAACAAATCATGATTTCATCTCAATTTCTTCCGCCGGATTCCGTCACCGGAATCTCAAAAAGTCGCATTATAGACAACTCCATTAATTTCTACTTTAAGAATATGTTGCCATTATGTATCTTGGTCATGATATGATATGTAGTAAAATATGTCCAATTGGGCGAATTTTGAATATTGGTACACAATTTTAGACATGTACAATGAATTGCCTATTGTTCTTGATTTTTTAATAATAATGTGTTGTTATACAAGTTTTTGTTTATTTGTTTGATGTCTATGATGAATGATATTGAAATCCAAATTTGACAAAATTTGCGAAGGGAAACACAAAAATTCAACCCATCAAAATAATCAAAATTTTATTTTTCTTTTTAATCAAACAAGAAATTAGGATAATGCAAGATAATTTTATGTGTTGGAGTGTGTTTATTACATTTATAAAGGGATTAGATTCTAGAAAATTGTATCATAAACCTTCAATGTCAACCTATAAACCAAAAGTTTTAGTACCAAGTGATCACAACTTCTAGTGGTATTTATGTGGTTATGGATGGCTTGGGGTGGGCATGTTTGGTAAATAGGGAAGGAATTTAAAATATTTTAGATAGTGAGAGAGAGAAATCTAAATGGAAAAGAACCACTTGTGTAATGTATCATTCTCATAGATATAAGTTTGGTTGTAGATAAGAGAAAGCTATCAAATACTTAATCTAAATTCATCTTAACCTTGGATCTATCAAGCTCTAAGATAGAATAGGTTAGATCTTAGCATATATCTTGATAAGAATATACTAAATATGAACAATGTTTATTAGGTTGTAGTACATAGTTGTAGTAAGTGATTATACTATCATCATCCATAACATATCCAAAATGTCTGAGATCTATTGATTAATTACAAAATGAATTTGTAGAGTTAGCTATCTACTAGAATCCATAAAATACTAGATCAATTCAGCCCTTCATACAATTATCTTACTATCTAAATAAACATACAAGTTAAATATTTATTATGTATAAAATAATTACGGATAAGAATCACTTCCCAGAGATTGTTAACAAAATTTACCCCTAAAAAAAATTGAACCTGTAACTTCCCATTAGTGAAGTGCTTTTGGCAACAGGAGCTTAATAAATTAAACAAATCCTCGAGACTAATAGTTAAAATATAATTATCAAAATAATATTCCAAAATAAACAAACTTATGAACCTAATCACAAATTTCCCTCGTATAATTTGAAAAAGCCCTGATCGCAAAATTTAAGATTGAACCCGCGGTAAGGATATATGCTCACTAAATAAGGATATGGCAAAACAGCCTCATAGATAAATCTGCCTTTTCTGCATGCATGTGTCTTCTACACAGGTTTCGCTGTGCGGCGCGCTTATTGCAATTTGATGGCGAAATATGTCACGAGGTGTCTGGTCTTCGGTCAATGATTTTGATTGTCCAACCTTTACGGCAAACTGTGTCTGACTCAGGACTCGAGCGGCATTAATTTGATTTTATTTTCAAACATTGAAGGCAAGGGGCGATTTCTATTTCCACCACAAATTCCTATTTAATGCGTCCTGACATGTGGGGGCGATAGCGAAATATAAGGCGCGCCGTTTTTTTTTTTCCTCCAGTCATGACGGTGCGCGTTATATTTCGCTATCGCCCCCACATGTCAAGGCGCATTAAATATGAATTTGTGGTGGAAACCGGAATGTCTAAGGGAAAATGTGTCACGACTCCAGAAGAATTAATTTGATTTTCCAACATTTACTGATATACAGATTCATCTAACACGCCAAGCCGACAAATGCACGATTTGATAGTGTTCAAGAAAATTAATATTCCACTAATTCCACTATATTGTCACACCAGAGTGAAACATGAAGGCACGGAACTTGCTAAATGTCCTTTTGCCAATATTATTTCTCGTCAAGTGTCCATGTTCATACGATCAAGAAGGCATGGCTCCAGGGTTCGGAAGACTAAAAGCCAGAATCCAATTGAATCTTTGTTCACAATGAGTGTTCTTCAGGCCGGTGATTAATGTGGTTTTGGGATCTCTTTCTCGCTTAATAATTAAAATAAACACGTCTATCAACTTAATTATTTTTAAAAATATTTATGTTGATTACAGATTTTAATTTTTTTATATCTAAATTACAATTTCTATGCATGCTACGATAGTTTTATCTGAATACGAGATTTTATACATAGATATTAGCTTTTGTCCTCACCCATTCCATATCATATCCAAAATATACGATCGAGATAGAGACAAGCTTTTGTCCTCACCCATTCCAAATCATATCCAAAATATACGATCGACATAGAGACAAGCTTTTGTCCTCACCCATTCCAAATCATATCCAAAATATACGATCGAGATAGAGACAAGCTTTTGTCCTCACCCATTCCATATCATATCCAAAATATACTATCGAGATAGAGACAAGCTTCTAGTGGTCACAACACTCCCACTTTATCATCCATGATACTGATTCTATATATATTTTAGTATATCATATAATTTTATAACATTTTTATCTGGAGTGCAGATTCTATAATATCATACAAATTGACTTTGACATTGATCCTTTACCATTCAATATCATCTCCAAAATATACGATCGAAATAAGCTGGTACTGGTCACCAAACTCCCACTTTACCTTCCATGAAGAGTACAACAGACTTTGAGCGCTGATTTATAAATCAAACTATGGCGATTACCTGGCTTTTGGTATCCTCCCTTTCCTTTATCTATTCTATTTGATATCTGTAACTCCGGGATTTCTATCACCGATAGATATTCTCTTCCTTTTTTCTTTAGTCTGTCGTTAGAATGGAGAGAATACAAAGGCTAATTGTGTTGGAACTACTACACACCTACATGCAGACTCTTAGTTAGAGCATGTGACTGCATGCAAGATTCCTTTTGCATGTTGGAACTACTACACATCTACATGCGGACTTTTAGTTAGAGCATGGGATTGCATGCAAAATTCCTTTTGCATGATTTACTCCTTGATTTACTCCTTGATTTGCTCCTTCTTTAACTCCGCAACTAACTAGTTATCTCCGGAACTTGTTGTAGGTGTTGAGTCTTCTCATTGATCACCACTATAGTCATTACCTTGGGATCTTCACCCAGTAATGCTATATCATGAGCATTGTAACATAATTTTCAATTGAATCATTCTTTTCTTCTTTCGATTTTCTTTTAGTGTTTTTACTCTGCAAAGCTGTGTGTTCAACCTTTACTAGCTAGATTCATCTGTGCAGGTTTTCTAACACATTTACATGGTATCAGAGCCCACAGGTTGCTAGATAAAAGGCGCATCAGTACTTTATTTTGCAAGTATTACAGCTTGGAGATCGAAGATCGACAGAAAAATGGAGTTTCCCAAAGCATCGATCCTAACACCGTACAACTATCATGAATGGAAGGATCAAATGGCTCGATACCTTCGTCATAAAGGGTTGTACAGGATTACCATGGCTACAGAAGTGGAACCCACTTCAGCCATAGAGAAATCCAAGTACCTCAACCGTATGGATGAGGCCCACGGATCCATATGCATGTGCATCTCTCCAGAGTTGCAGTTTCATCTATCTGCCTGCAATACTCCCAATGAGATTTGGAAAAAGGTTGAAGAGCTCTACGGGAAACAGGATGAGATGAAAGGACATCTGCTCGAAGTGGAACTGCTATCATTGGATCCACGGAACTATGACAGAATTCAAGACTTCTTCACCAAATATAATGATCTATTGTTGCAACTCAAGGGTTGTGGAATTGACAAATCCAAGGAGGAGAGTCGCCAAGTTCTCTCTATTATGTCAAAGCTCGGACCAGAATACTCCGTCTTTGTGTCTACATTTCATTCAGTAAGGCTCGCAACAGGTAAATCCTACACTATGCCTTCTCTCAAAGAATTTATGGAGTCCCTTATGTTTGAGCAAGATAAACTCATTGGCATGGGGAAAATCAAACCTCCAAAAGCACATGCACTTGCTGTGCATGATGGCAGCCACAATAAAAATCACAGATCTGATTCAAATCAGAAAAATCAGCAGCAAAAAGACAAAGGAAAAGCACATTCCCATCCAAAGAAGGAAGGGTACACCAAGCCCTTCAATGACTCCTCCGGCTCGAGAAATGAGAAAGGGAAGAAAGGAAACAGATGCACCTACTGTCAAAGAGGATTCCATCCAGAATCCTCTTGCATGAAGAAACAAATTGACCAAATGGCAGAAATCCTTCAGAAGCACAACCTTGGGGACCACATCCCTCAAGGCGCCAAGAAGAAAACTGAGGATCCGCCACACGGGAAAGGTAACAATTTTCATGCTTTAGTTGCAATTAATTCTTCTCCTGATGCATGGATTATAGATTCTGGTGCATCACATCATATGGCTGCTGCAAAGGAAGTATATTCCTCTTTGGATGCATGCAAAGGACCTCCCATCCTCATGGGAGATGACTCACCTATTGAGGTCACCGGAAAAGGTAGAGTGGAACTTTTACACGGAAGCTTTGAAGATGTGCTTCATGTTCCAAAACTTTCGGTAAACCTGCTTTCAGTTTATCAGATCACTCATTCCGGCACCGGAAAGAGAGTGGAATTCACTCCAGATGCAGTGAACATATATGATCTACATAGCAATGACAAAATTGCAACTGGTGAGGTAAACAATGGAGCCAGACTGTATACATTTTCTGAATTTATTGAATCTGAATCCTCCTTATTGCTTACATATGCTGATGATAGTAGTAGGCTTTGGCACGAGAGGTTTGGTCACTTAAATTACAGGTATATGCAGCAGCTAAGCAAGAATGAGATGGTGGAAGGTTTGCCAAATATCAGTTTCTCCAAAGGAGTTTGTGAAGGGTGTGTTCTTGGCAAACATCCTAGAGAAAAGTTTGACACCGGCAAGACTCACAGAGCATCCTCTCCTCTAGATCTGATCCATAGTGATCTCATGGGGCCTTTTCCTCATCCTTCCATCAACAAAGCAAGGTATGTGCTTACATTTATTGATGATTTCTCACGGTATACTTGGGTGTATCTTCTCAGGAACAAATCTGAAGTTTTTGAGCACTTTGAAGATTTCAAAGCACTAGTTGAGACACAGTCAGAGAGAAAGATCAAAGCCCTCCGTACAGACAATGGGGGGGAATATGTTAACACAGCACTTCAGAACCTTTGCCTTCAGTCCGGCATACAGTTGCAGTATACAGTTCCATACACTCCGCAGCAGAACGGAGTTGCTGAGAGAAAGAATCGATCTCTCAAAGAGATGGCTTCCTGCATGTTGCATGCCAAGTCACTGCCTCATAAGCTTTGGGCCGAAGCACTTAATTGTGCTAACTACATCCAGAACAGATCTCCTCATAGGTCTGTCAAGGATCAGACCCCCTTTGAGGCTTGGAGCGGCACTAAACCAGAGGTCACTCACCTCCGTGTTTTCGGCTCTCGAGCATGGGCCCGGATCCCCTCTGAAAAGAGGAAAGCTCTTGATCCACAGAGCATTGAGTGCATCTTTGTTGGATACCCTGATGGTGTGAAGGGATATCGACTACTGATTCCCTCTACGGACAAGCTCATCATTGAGCGAAGTGTCAAATTTGAGGAAAGTCTCTCGCATGCATCTCAAGCGCCGCATGCAGACACTTTTTATCTACCTCATGTCCGAGATGATGACTCAGTGCATTCAGATGCAGATACAGATCATGCAGATGCCGAGGAAGAGCATGCAGATACAAAGACAGAGTCTTCAGATACAAATCTAGTGCATGCAAATGATGATCCACATCCAAGCCCAGATCGGGCTTCCAGCAGTGAATCATATTCCCCTGTCATAAATCAGAGAACAAGGAGCTTACGTGAGATATATGCACAAGACCAACCAGCTGCTAGAAATGGTCTTGTGGGGGATAATTCTGATCTGCAGAGGACTAGCTCAGAGTTTATTGAGCCTCCTCTTGTCCTCACTGCCATTGAACCATCGCCCTCCTGGCATTGTCATTTGGTTCAGTCTTCTGATCCACAGTCTTATGCTGAGGCTGCTGGGCATCCATCTTGGGAGTCCGCCATGGAGGAGGAGTATAACTCCCTCCTCGAGAACCAGACTTGGGATCTGGTCCCCCTTCCTTCAGGAAGGAAACTTGTCCGATGCAAATGGGTCTACAAGACCAAGAGTGCTGCAGATGGGCAAATCACCAGACGGAAAGCAAGGCTAGTAGCCAAAGGCTTCCAACAAGTGCATGGCATTGATTATGACGAGACCTTTGCTCCAGTAGCAAAGATGGATTCCATACGCCTTACACTTGCCATTGCGGCTGCCCAGCGGTGGGAAGTACATCAGATGGATGTGAAGAATGCCTTTCTTCACGGAGACCTATCTGAGGAGATCTACATGGAGCAGCCACATGGTTTCATTCAGGATTCATCTTTGGTCTGCAGACTGAAGAAATCTCTCTACGGCCTTAAGCAAGCCCCGAGAGCTTGGTACGCGAAGATGGATTCTTTTCTATTATCACAAAACTTTGAAAGATGTAAGTCTGATCCGAATGTTTACATGCTTAGGACACATGATTCTCTTCTTATCTTAGTTTTGTATGTAGATGATCTCCTAATCACTGGCAGCTCAGCTTCAGCCATTGCTACAGTCAAGAGGGCCTTGCATGATAGGTTCTTGATGACGGACATGGGTCCATTACACTTCTTTCTTGGTCTTGAGATCAGCCAGAATGCCACAGGCATCAAACTCTCTCAGGCTAAGTATGCACGGGATCTCCTCGAGAGATTTCGCATGACTGACTGCAAGCCAGCACCGACTCCTTTTCTGTCTGGGGTCCGCCTTGAGGATGGAGGTGACACTCCATTAGTTGACAGCACTCTCTACCGACAGTTAGTGGGGAGCTTATTGTACCTCACCCACTCCAGACCAGATCTCTCATATGCAGTAGGGGCAGTTTCCAGATACATGCAGGAGCCGCATGAGCTACACTGGAATGCTGCCAAGCGCATCCTCCGATATGTGCAGGGCACCATCACCTTCGGGATTCACTATGCAGCAGGCACTTCATTGAATCTCCTTGGCTTCACAGATTCTGATTGGGCGGGAGACAGCATTGATCGCAAGTCCACCTCCGGATATTCACTCAGTCTAGGATCTGGCCCTATCTGTTGGTCGAGCAAGAAGCAAGCTGCTATTGCTCTCTCTTCAGCTGAGGCTGAGTACCGAGGAGTAGTCAACATCACCATTCAGGCTCTGTGGCTACAACACTTCCTCACTGAATTGGGCGTCAAGT
Source organism: Pinus tabuliformis (assembly GCA_031772625.1). NCBI lineage: Eukaryota > Viridiplantae > Streptophyta > Pinopsida > Pinales > Pinaceae > Pinus > Pinus tabuliformis. The sequence continues at coordinate 821,482,649 of CM062804.1, read as the reverse complement.
TCCACCAGCCCATTGTCATCTGGTGTGACAACCAGAGCACTCTTAAATTTTGCAAGGATCCAGTACAGCGGCAGCGGACGAAGCACATAGAGATCCATATGCACTACATCAGAGACTTAGTACATGATCGGGTCATTGATTTGCAGTTCTGTCCTTCAGCAGAACAGACTGCAGACATCTTCACCAAGACATTCACTTAGCAGAAGTTTCGCTCTTTGCGTGATCGTCTTGGAGTGAAGGACACGATTGCTTAGCAACTGTATTTTTCTTCCTCTTCTCTTTTGATTACATTGTATTTTGAGGGGGGGTTTTTCCCACGAGGTTTTCCCTCTTTCCTCAATTTTAGTTGCACTGTATTTTGGGTGACCTTTGGCTTTAGTTGCCAGGGCCCATTTTCTACTTTTTCCCATAGTGGTGTTCAGGGGGGGTGTTGGAACTACTACACACCTACATGCAGACTCTTAGTTAGAGCATGTGACTGCATGCAAGATTCCTTTTGCATGTTGGAACTACTACACATCTACATGCGGACTTTTAGTTAGAGCATGGGATTGCATGCAAAATTCCTTTTGCATGATTTACTCCTTGATTTACTCCTTGATTTGCTCCTTCTTTAACTCCGCAACTAACTAGTTATCTCCGGAACTTGTTGTAGGTGTTGAGTCTTCTCATTGATCACCACTATAGTCATTACCTTGGGATCTTCACCCAGTAATGCTATATCATGAGCATTGTAACATAATTTTCAATTGAATCATTCTTTTCTTCTTTCGATTTTCTTTTAGTGTTTTTACTCTGCAAAGCTGTGTGTTCAACCTTTACTATCTAGATTCATCTGTGCAGGTTTTCTAACACATTTACAAATTGAAGGAGGTCCCTTGGAGGGCATCGCTGATTTTACCTTTGCAGGTATAATTCTGCTCCTAATAATTCGTTATGCTAAAAGGTTATTATTCCAGAAGCGTGTGTCCATGCCTCCAGGGCCTCTGGCCTGGCCAATTATTGGGCACATCCATCTGCTGGACGCGAATCGACCTCTTCATCAAACGCTTTACGATCTCGCTAAGCGCTATGGCCACATCATTCTCCTCCAACTCGGCTCTTGTAAGGTCTTGGTAGTGACCTCCTCGGAATTAGCCAGGGAATGTCTCACTACCCACGACATGAACTTCGCCTCCAGGCCACGTTTCTCGGGAACTGAGTATTTGGGCTACGATTGCACGTTGCTGGGTCTCAATCCATATGACCGACGGTGTAGAAACCTTCGTAGGATCTGCACATCGCACCTTTTATCCACTTCCAGGGTGGAGTCATCTCAAAACATTCGAAGGGAGGAGGTGTCCAAGTTGGTGCGTGGCCTGTTCCAGATGGGAATTAAAGACGAGGCGTCCGCTATTGTGGACGTGAGATCGATGATGTTTGATCTTCTATATGATATTACTGTAAGATCAATGTTACATGACAAAAGCTACATGGGCAAAGCAGAAGACGTGGAAGAGTTGAAGGAGATGATCCACACACATTTCCAGCTATTGGGAGCATTTAATGTGGGGGATTATATTCCCTTCCTCAAATGGCTGGATCTCCAGGGCTGCGAGAGGGCAATGAAGAAGTATAACAAGCGGAGGGATGAGATTCTGCAGAGAGTGATAGATAAGTACCGTCTTTGTGTGAAGAAGGAGACTGATGAGAGTCTGATAGATGTGCTTCTACAATTTGCGGATAAAGCCCAAGATTTCTGCAGCGACGATACCACCGTCAAGAGCACCATGATGGTATGTGCCTCCTTAAGGCAATTTTAGCTATGTTTTCCTTGTGTCAAATTGGGAATGTTTTTGGTAAGAATGTAAGTGAGATGTCTCTTATTTTGCAGAGCATGCTACTCGGAGCAGTCGATACGACAGCCAACACAACGGAATGGGCAATTTCATCGCTGCTGCAACACCCGGAGGTGCTGAAAAGGGCACAGGAAGAGCTGGACGTCGTAGTTGGCAGAGAGCGCGTGTTAGAAGAGTCAGATCTCCCCGACTTGAAATATTTGGAGGCGATCGTGAAAGAGACTCTTCGTCTTTATCCCGTAGCGCCTCTGCTCCTTCCTCACCTGTCGAAGGAGGCGTGCACAGTTGGAGGGTATCATGTACCGGCGAACACTCAGCTTTTCGTAAACGTGTGGGCTATTCACAGAGACCCCGCTGAGTGGGAACGCCCCCTGGAATTCGAGCCCGAAAGGTTTATGAATTCTTGTAGCCCAGACGTGACTGGGCATGATTTCAAATATATGCCGTTTGGGTATGGGAGGAGAGCCTGCCCGGGCGTGTTTATGGCCATGCGCATGCTCAAGTTCACCGTGGGGAAACTGTTGCACAGTTTCGATTGGAGCATTCCACCCGGAGTCGAGGCAGTCGATATGAGTGAAGGGCGTGCCGTTACGCTATCGAAAGAGGTTCCATTGAAGGCCTCAATCAAGCCACGCCTCCGAAATCAACTCTATTGAGTAGAGCACATTCTTTATTACAATAGTCGTGATGCTAGACTGCATGCGCACTGTTATTATATGTTTTAGAATTGGATTTACTGTAGTCAATTCGGCGGGTTAGATGACATCCTCACTGCACGTTGGGATGGGACCCTTATTTTGGACCATGATGTATGTATTTTCCTCCGTGAGTGGTGATGTTTCGGAGCGTAGACTTTTGTGTCAGAGAAGGTACCTCTCAAAATAGTCGTGATGTTTTGGAGCGTAGACTTTTGTCTTACGGAACCTAGCTGTAAGAAGTGACGATCACTTTGTTTTTTCATAAAGATTTTCTACACTTCAATTAATAATAATAATAGAGTAGTTCGTTATAATTTTTCACAAATTCAAACTTATTATGTAATATGTTAAAACAAAATATTTGAATTTAGCCTATTTATTAGCAGATACCATAAAACAATAGAGAAATCACAAAATAAATATAAGACAAGATTTAATCACATATACTCAAAGATTTATCTAAGGGGAAATCTATTTCTCAAAGCCTTTTTCTATATGTATTGCATTAGTCAAAAAATAGAGAAGAAATACAATGCTTCTTCGAGCCTGAGCAACTTTGCACTAGTATAATTTATATCACTACTTCCTAAACAAGCTCTAGTCAATACTTAACCAAATCCAAGCGTCCCAAAGTCCCTATTTCTTTGTGTTGTTCCTCAAGGAAATAGCCCTCTATTAATCAGGGAAATTCCCAATTAGAATTGCACAATACCAGTAGGCCCTTCTCTGACTGCATGCACCAACTATACAATTTGGAATTGTTTACAACTGATAGTACATTGACTTGAACTCCAATCTCAAATGGGTAATTTGAATTCTCTCCACGCGTGAGTTAATTTAGGCTAATTGATAGTTTAACTAGATGATCACTCAATGTGAAAAAACTTACACACCCTTGACTAAAACTCCAGTAGTTCTACTAACAGTGAGAACTAGTTACACTAATAATAACTCAAACTAACTGAACTAGATTGTTACAAATTAGCAATCAATCATGTAGAACTAAACTCAAGTGTCTCCAACTCGAATTAAATGATTTAACTCAGTGATAAGAGTCATATCACTTCCGTTAAATTCCTCCAAGTATTTCACTGAAATTTAAATTTAAATTTATCCTAATTTAGTTAAGGAAAAATTAAATTAGGAATTTCTTGCTGCATTTTCAACACTCCCTCTCAGTAAGGAAGGGATTATTTGCTACCCTGATCCTGCCTCTATGGAACTCGAATTTGCATCTTGACAATGCCTTTGTCATAATATTTGCATCATGTTCCTCTATAGGAATGTAGTCCAACAAAATGATTCTCCTCTGCAAACAATTTTGTAGATGGTGATACCGGATGTCGATATGCTTAGACTGATCATGAAAAATTGGATTCTCAGAGAGTTTGATACAAATCTGGTTGTCACAGTAAATCACTGTAGGATCCATCATGTGACCAAATAGCCCAACAAGGATATTTGTCATCTAGGTAACCTCATATGTTGCTTCGCTAACAACCATGTACTCTTCCTCTGCTCAGCTGAGTGCAACAGATCATTGCTTCCTGCTATACCAAGAAACGTTATTGACCCAACAATGAAAATTCCTCGTGACGTGCTCTTCCTATCTGATGGAATACCTGCCCAATCTGCATCTATGAAGCCTTGCAACTTCACTCCCTCTGTCCATTTGTACCAAGGACCAAATTGAGAGGTGCCTCTGAGGTATCTCAACACATGCTTTGTTGCGTTCCAATATAGTTTGGTTTCTCTTGACCATAGCTTGACTAAGCTGGTTAACTGCATAAGACATGTCCAGTCGTGTGTTTACCAAATACATAAGTGAACCCACAAGCTGCCTATAGATGGTAGCCTCCATTACTTCACCTCAAGTACCATCTTCCTTCCTTGAATTCCCAACTAGAGGAGTCTCCATGGGTTTGTTGCTCTCCATGTGGAACTTCTTCAGTATCTCGTCCGCATACTTGCCCTGAAAGACAAACAGTTCGCCATTTTCTTGCCATACTTCCATACCGAGGAAATAATGCATGACCCTCATGTCCTTCATCTCCAATTCTCTTACAAAATCCTCTTTGCAATACTTGATCAGCTTCTCATCACTGGTTAAAATTAAATCATCGACATTTAATACTATAATCAATAATTTACCTTCAACAACATTATGGTAAAGGTTTGCATCATCTTCACTTTTGATGAAGCCCAACCCAGTGCGATAGCTATCGATCCTGGTGTACCAAGCACGAGGTGTTTGCTTCAATCCATACATCGCTCACTTAAGTTTTCACACATGTGACTCTTTGTCAAATGTCTCAAATCCTTCTTGTTGCTCAATGTACACCTCCTTCTCAATCACTCAATTGAGGAATGTTGTCTTCACATCCATCAAATGTATCTTCCATCCCATCTCCCTGCAAGATCTATAATTGACTTGATTGAAGAGTACCTTGCAACTAGAGCAAAGGTATCCTCATAGCCAATTCCCTCCACCTAAGAGAACCCCTTGGCCACAAATTTGGTCTTGTGTTTCTCGGTGCTTCCATCTGTTTCTTTCTTCACCTTGTAGATCCACCTTTAACTTACTATTGACTTGTCCTCTAGTCTTGGGACCACTTCCAAAACACTTTTTCTAATAATGGAGTCATACTCCTCTACCATGGCATCACCTCATACTAGTTGTTGCACTACTTCCTTGAATGAGGTTGGCTCAGTATCTACAATCTCACTCATCAGAGCCATTTAGCCACTGTACTGATCTAGTGACCTCCTTTACCTACGTTGTGATGTGGGTGCTCCCACATTCTCTCTAGCACCATGCAATAATATTTCAACTTCTCTTTTGCGCTTCCTTCCATATCTCGATGTCTTTTCTTGAGTTGAAGTCTCCACTCTCTCTACCTATGCTTGTGGTTGCTCCACAAGTTCCTGAGGTTCCTCGTTTGGAGCCAAAAGTTCTTGCTTTGAACACAACGAAAGCTCCCTCTCAAGGGCACACATCATTGCCTTATCCTCGTCAAACTTCACATCTCTTTTGACAACTATCATCCTAAGAGATGGAAAGTACACACAATAGTTGCAAGGTGTATCAATGTACCCACAAATATGCCCAACTCAGCTGTAGGCTCTGGCTTTTTCCTTGCATCCTTTGAAACATGACAATAAAATGATGATCCCAAGATCCTGAAGTGTAACACATCTGGTTTCTTCCTTGAAAAATATTCCTCTGGTGTACTCATGCCAGGAATCCTGTGACGACTCATGTTCTGCAAATAAATAGATGTGTTGCATGTCTCAGCCCACAAGTGTAACGGTAGGCTCTGATCATGCAACATTACCCGTGCAACTCCCACAATACTTATGTTCTTCCTCTCAGCCACCCCATTCTTTTGTGGGTTATGAGGTGTTTTCAACTCCCATCAAATGCATTCTTTTACATAGTAGTTCTTAAATTCATTTGACACATATTCTCCACTATTGTCGCTCCTAAGAGACTTCACTTTCCTTCGAGACTCTTACTCAACAAGTGCTTTAAATTCAAAAATTTTGAAAATGTTTGTTCTTTCTTCTGCATGAAGAAGATCAAGGACTTTCGTGAGAAATCATCTACAAATATCACATAATACATGTGCTTCGTTGTGGAGACTGTTGAGAAATGTCCACACACATCTGAGTGAACTCTTTCAAGGATTGGTTGTTCTTTATGGTCTCTCTCATTGAAGGTGTATTTCGTGTACTTCCACAATATACACCCTATGCATGAATGTCTCTACTCCTGTTCACCCTTGGGAAGTCCTGTAGAAATATGTTGCATGATATTTAAGGCTCCATGGTGCAAATGGCCCAATCTTCTGTGCCATAATTCACCGATGTCTAAGGTCTAAAGCTTCTCTACTTTTGTCTTCAATGTTGCACAATATTCTACATTCAATTTTTAGAGGTTCTTCATCCGAACCTTGATCCACTTCACCTGTCCTTTGGTGATTTGTCTAAGGAAAGTATTTCCTTTGCTAAATATCACATTGTAGTCATGATCTTCTAAAATAACTACTAAAATGAGATTCTTCTATAGACCTAGAACATACATAAAATATTTTAATTTTATAGGAGAGCCAGACTCCCTCTGAAAAGTAACTGTACCAATATCGGTAGCACTATACCTTCCATCATCTGCCATTTTGATGTGCATCTAGAAGTCCTTCTCCTCTAAGTCATTGAAGAATTTTTGGTTTCTTGTCATATGAAATGAGGTTCCATTATTCAGATCCCATCATATGGAATGAGGCTCCATTATCTAGATACCACACATTACCCATCATAGTGCTCACCATACAAGCAATGAGGGTGAAATCAAGTTCGAATTTTGAAGCAGGAGATTCACCTACTACTCCTCTTGAGGGATTCTTACCCAACTTCTTGTGTGGACACTTCGTGGCATAGTGTCCCAATTCACAACATTAAAAGAACTTGATTTTCGACAAATCTTTCTTCTTACCCACCTAACGAGAATATGATTTGGATTGGGATTTCTTCCCTTTCCCTTTCTTTGCCTTTTGAGCCAAGATATAGGTTTTCTCATCATCACACTTGGATGAGGTTCCATCTCTAGTGTTCCACCTTATCTCTTATTTCGCCAAGTCAAACCACAATCCCTCTCAATTTTGTAGCTTCTCCCTCCCATTTACCGAATCTTGGTAGCTGTGCCAGCTCTTGGGAAGGCCTAAAAGTGCTAGGCTTACAAGATCATCCTCAATAACTGTAATACCAACACTCACAAGTTTATCTCGACATTGGGTGAACCTTCTCAGGTACTATGGTGTTGTGTCTCCCTTATCCATCTTCATTTTCCGAAGCTTTTCCTTTAGTGCCAACTTCCCATGGTCATTGCTTTTCTGAAACAAGTCTATCAAGGCTTGTAACATTGCATATGGGGCAACCTTCCCGTGGAGATTCGAGACAATATGATCTCGAAATCCTTCTAGTATGATCCTCCTCACCTTTGCCATACATTTCTTCCACTCTTCCAGATCTTGAGCATCAATTGTTGGAGGCTTAAGAATATCAATGTCTATGAATTCCTTTCGCCCATTATCTTCCAACACTTCCTCCATCCAGTTCTTCCAAGCAATATAATTCAAGCTACTCTAAAGGCCATACTCGAGTCTCAATCCAAAGAATGACATCTTGCAAGATCTGAAGAATGATACTGGAAATTCGATTCACGTGCAATGACAAACTCAAATTATTCTCTTCTATTGTGATTCCTACTCTCATTCCATGTAGAAATTCCTTGTAGGTTCAAACTACTTATGTAATATGCTAAATAAAAAATTTAAATATAGTGTATTCATCAGCGGAAATAATTAAACGATCGAGAAATCACAACATAAACATAAGACAAGATTCAATCACATATGCTAAAATACTTATCTAAGGGGAAAGCAACTGCTCAAAACCCTTTCCTATATGTATTGCATTAGTCAGAAAATAGAGAAGAAATATAATTCTTGCTCAAGCCTGTGCAGTATTTGCACTAGCATAATCTATCTCACTATTTCATAGACAAGCTCTAGTCAATACTTAACCAAATCTAAGCCTGCCTAAGTCCCTATTTCTTTGCGTTGTTTCTTAAGAAATTAGCCCCCTATTAATCATGGAAATTCCCAACTAAAATTGCACAATCCCTGTAGGCCCTTCTTTGACTGCATGCACCGCCTGTACAATTTGGAACTGTTTACATCTGATAGTATGTTGCCCTTGAACTCCAATCACAACTCGGTAACTCAAATTCTTTGCATGCATGAGTTAATTTATGCTGATTAATCAATTTAACTAGATGATCACTCAGTGTGAAAAAAATTACACACCCTTGACTAAGCCTCCACTACTTCTGCTAACAGTGAGAACTAGTTTCACCAACAATAACTCAAATTAACTGAATTAGATTGCTACAAATTAGGAATCAATCATGTAGGACTAAACTCAAGTGTCTCCAACTTGCATTAACTGATTTAATTGAGTGATAAGAGCCGTAACACTTCAGTTAAAGTCCTCCAAGTATTTTACTGAAATTGAAATTGAAATTTCTCCAAATTTAATTAAGGAAAAATTAAATTAGGAATTTCTTGTTGCTTTTCAACAATGTAAACAAAATTAATTATTTGTTAACAAAAAAAAATCACAAAAAAATAACTAAATTATAAATCTATTATTGTTAGTTATTAATATTATTATATATAAAATAAAGTTTTTACTTATAACTATTTATCTCTAGTTTACTATATTTGCAAATAGGCTTTGTTACAATATTACGGGCCAATACCATGGCTTATCAATACCACATGCCCAAAAAAGATAATAACATTTCCTATGATATTTTTTCATATAAAATTTTATTTAATTAATCAATTTAATTAAGAGGATTAAAATGACATCTATTTTGAAGATAAAACTCAACCTTTGATTTTTGTACAGTAATAAGAATATTTTATTACGCCGTAAGGCATTTCCCTTTGAAATCAACTCTCCTCTGAAGGTACGTGTACATTCATGGGCCCTTGATTTAGGTGTTAGACGATTAAAATATTTTCAACCATACAACTAATTTGACCGGTATTAAATTAGTTACAATTATAAGGCTCGCGACCTCGCTACGTAGCGGGTCAACTGCCCTTGCTCGACACTACTTAAAGGTGCTTTGGCTCACCGTTGTTCGACACTACTACTTCCAGGTGCTTCAGCTCAACCGCCCTTGCTTGGAAAGAGGAATGACTTCATATGTTCCAGGTAAGAAAATCAGTAGCCGCAACTATTTGCGTTCTTGTTACTTATCACAAGATTCAACTCGTTGACATCTTGATGCGAAAGGGTTTCTGTAATGCTCTTGGCAATGTATTATGCCTAGCTAGTGATCCTCTCATATTTATTCCAAGAAACTCTTGAATCTTGTTTTCAATCTTGGGTCATGGAAAAATTCGTGAACAACCCAAAACTCCATGCGGATTGCAACTTCCCTGTGTTGGGTAATGAATTCTAATGCCATGAATAAGCTTCATCGTTGAAGGCCCATATCAAGAAGGCTTATAACCTGTCCATCAGAAATTTCATAATTCCTTTGAATAGAAGAACTCAATGTTTATGTCTTGAGCTCGAGCTCATAGTCTAGTTCCACATAAGAAAGCTTCTCTTTCATATCACGAAAAATTTCTCGTTTTGCAGTTGTGGTGAAATAGTATCCTCTCTCTGTGAGAGCCTTCATCAAATTAGTTGTCAAATCTCGACCAGCAAGATACAACCTAAGGATAGCATGAGGAAGGGCATATCCTTTGTAAATAGGCATAGTGTGGGTAACCCCATCCTCAGAGTCCAAAAAAATACCTGTAGATAAAATTACTCAAATAAGAACTTCCGCTATTTGAATTAAAACCAAGCTCCAAAGAAAAAGAGAATTCATTTAAAAGATACAAGCACCCACCAAATTTTTTGCCACTCGCATTTAAGGATAGAAAAACCTGAATGGCAACATAAATAGCAGGTGCATTAAAAGTCTCAAACATAATCTGGGTCATCTTCTCTCTATTTGCCTTTGGATTCAGAGGTGCTTTTGTAAAAAGTACAAGGCGGTCTTCCAGAGCAACTCAAAGCTCATTGTAGAATGTGTGGTTTAATAATTTCTCCATGTCATCCCAGTTGGAGACAATACCATGCTCAATTTGGTACTTCAAGGTGAGGATACCCCTTTTGGATTGAGTCTCGTCACAGTAGAAATGTATTAGCAAAGAATGGCATAGAATGTACCGTGCGTACCCAGTTAGTGTACTTGAGGAAATGAATTGAGACCCCACTCCCACTCCTAAGTTTTGGTGTTAACTTTAGGCTAATTGTTGCGAAAATGAGGTGCCTGTTGTTTTGTATGAGGAAGAGTCATTGCAGTCCCACTCCCAAGTTCTGGTGCTAACGTTAGGCTAACTGTTGCGAAAAAGAGGTGCCTGTTGTTTTGTACGAGGGAGAGTCGTTGCAGTAATTGGCACAGCTACGTTACCATATTTGAAACATTGGATGCTTGTTGACTGACATTATTTTGGGAAGAAGCCCTGTTGATTATGGCAGACCTGCTGGGGAGGTTAGCATATACAATTCCCTTCAATCCATTGCTTAATTTCTTCAGTACTTTCATGTGACAAAGGAATATTTTTAAGGTTTTCAATCGCTCGATGAATTTCTTCATTAATTTCATTTAAATTAACAGAGGCATCACTTTAAGGTCTGAAACAAGAATGAATTTTTTTGAAGGAAAAACCCTAATCTCCCAGGTTCTTTCTCCATATAAATATGCCACAGGCTTCGGTGTCTGCATCAAGTTTCAACTATCAACAATCTCCATTTCAATGAGAAGTGTGGTTGTATAACTCACAAATTATGTGATGTCATTAGCATGGTCTCTCGGATCCATATGAGATTGGAGTTAAATAACATCACAAAACGCAAGTTGTCATATTTTTTCATTTGTTTACTGATATTTCATTTTAGTGGCTACTTCAACACTGTTGTATATGTTTAGGGTTTTCTTTCTCAAGAAAAGGTATGATCTGAATTTTCATTTTCATTCATTGTCTTATTTGGGAATTTTTTGTAGCACTGGCTTGTCTTCTGAGGTTTTTTCAATGTGATTGAGAGGTTGTTGTTGAGGGTTTTTCTATTTCTATGCTTTTGCTAATATTTTCTAGTAAATTAACTTCTGAGAATCGAGAAGTTTGGAAACTCTACTTGTATAGTGTTTTTGTGGGGAGTATTAAGTAAAATCCAAGCCACCTGATATATATGTATAGACATATATTTAAATGGCGTATATATTATATCTATACTCTATTAAGTTGTATTAATACTTTGTTTCCCAATGCTTATTACTGTCATTGGAGGCATGCCATACTAATACAATCTAAAACCAAGATTTTGCAGGATTGTCGCCTAGGGTGTGAGGCTTGTGCCCAAGCACGTCGTGAGAATCTCCAACCCAAATGGTGACACCACTGGTGAAGGTGAACTCAGCAACCCCAGTCACAAAACGAGGCGGAGATTGTGATGATGATCATGGGATTTTTTCTTATCTTCACCGCAGATTCTCTTGGGCTTCATGTGCCACTACTCCCTCAAAAGTAGACCTAGACAATTTTTTGGTCATAACAAGCTGATATATTATATCATAATTATGGTGCTCATTTATTATTTGAAGACCCTATAACATATGACCGATTTCTGAGAGCACTTAGCATCTATTACTGTGAGTGTTTGTCAGCGAATTTTTATAGTTATAAAGAAGAATCCTCTCAACTAATTATGGTTGTAGTCTAGAGATTAAGATGGGCTATTGTCATGATCAGACCCAGGTTCAAACCTTTGCAAACATAAATCCCTGAAAAATTAACTTGTTAACTAGATTTGACAACCATTCATATGTTCTAGGTAAGAAACTCAGTATCCCCAAAACTCCTTGTGGATTGCAACTCACCTATGTTGGGTAATGGATTTTGAAGCCATGATAAAGCTTCATCTTTGAAGGCCCATATCAAGGAGGTAGACAACATGACAAAACCACCACTCCATCCAACCACGCTAGCAAAGCTAGTGCCTCCTTTCTTTCCCATCTGTCTGTCTACATGAGACTCAAATTTTACCCTAGCCCTCAGACCTTTGGATATCAATTATATATACACCTATTGTATGCATCCTCTGAATTTCTTTGACCATCAAATATCAAGGTTCTGTAAACATGTTTCCTTTGACCCCCAAATACCAATGATTTATGCACCTGTTGTACCCATCCTCTAGATGTATTTCACTTAGGAAATTACCTCCTCTTTAGATCATAGAATAATTATTATTTAAAGGTAGAGAGTTATTAACATATGGACAGAGATATTGCCTTCCTCGGTGGATCATACAAGAATTATGATTCAAAACTTCAAAGTTGTTAGCATAGGAATGGAGAGTCATTAGTATAGGCTCGATAAAAGCCATTTTAAATTTCAATTTTACATGTAGCTTCTAATGTGAAGAGAGGCAATGTCTATTGTAGAAGTAGTCATTTCAAATTCCTTTCTTTGTGTTTTCTTTTTGCTTGTCTTACCTACATAAGGAGAGGAAGCGAAGAGAATTGTTTTACTCAAACATAAATGTTGTTTCACTTGAAATCCACACAGGATTTGGAGATTACTCACATCCATCTCCTTAAGATTTTCATTAATCAAGATCTTCATTTAACAGTCACCCAAAGAGGATATGTTGGGGCCTTTTCCAGAGAAATATTTTGAAATTAGACACAATGTCAATCAAAACCATTTGACACTAAATGTTGAAAGTTTTCTTGCGCATGGTAAAAGGTGAAAATATTAAAATGGAATCATGATATAAGTTTTGGGAATTACATATCTAAGGGAAAATACATTAACAATTGAGCTTCTAAATGGCCACTAGACTCAAGAGTCCAAAAACATCATACTATTAACCAAATGAGTACATAACTCATTAACATCACAAATTTGAAGTTTACTTTCTCTTGGTGAATGTCTCCAAAAGCCACTGCCATTCAATTTTTTTAAACAGTTGGCAGAGACAACATGGGGTAGCAAATATGCTTCAATTAGTTGGCATCATTAACTATGTTATTCCCCTTCTATGTTTTCATCTTTGAAAAACCTAATCCCTATCTCATGGTGGGTAGTTTGTTTTTTCTTCCCATTTTTTGTCATCTCTTCCAGTTTTTCGATTGTTCTCTGGGAAAGTGAATGGCTATGTTATTGTTTGCACAACATGTATTTCAGTTTTAAGACACTGGTATCCATACCTTCTCGTACGAATGGAAATTTCAAGTCTTCTACGATCTAGAAGTATAAGTACTTGAAACTTATAATTTCTAAGATGATATAGAACCATAGTTACTTGATTTATTCATCAATATGAAATTTCTGAACTTGTATTCATAGAATTGTCTACCCAAAATGTATTCATTCTTCTAGTGCAAGTTCATTGCGATTTGGACATATTGGGCCCTATGTAAAAGGAATTCCCACAAATGAACCATTTATTTCAATTATCTAACCTTGAAAGGCTAAATTGTGTCAACTGAATCTAGCATATCCCAACAAAGTCCAAGAATTTATCAGGGGACTCCACACCACAGTACTAATCATATAGAGACATGCTCTAATTGTATAAACATTCAGTGGTTCATAAGATCTCTTTGATTCACAAAATTGAAGAAAACAAGAGGAATAGACTAACAAAAAAAGAAAAAAAAGGCTTACCAACAGCTACTCATGTGTACACTACAGCATAGCAATCACTATAAAGCTTCAAAAGCCAAAGTATTATAACATGTTTGATGTATTTTTATTCTATTACAAAAAACATAGTAGGTATGTAACTCATGTTCATATTTCTAGTAATATAAGTTACATAAGTTGTACTTTAACCCAAAAACAAAATGAAGGGAAAAAAACTTTGCACAGTAAAGATGAACACACATGGACTAATTATTGGCCAGCTAGTGAAGTTGTAAAGCTTCAAAAGCCAAAGTATTCAAACATGTTTGATGTATATTTATTCTTAAAAAATCATAGGCCCCTTCAATTCACAAATGCAACACGTATGAAATGTTCAATGTATGCATATCAATCGTTAAAAGAAATATTTCTTTCCAAAGAAATTACAAATGTACTCTTAGACATCATTTCCACATATATAACTAACCAAATAAGCTTCAAAATCCAAAGTATTCAAACATGTTTGATGTATATTTAGTCTTTTAAATCCATATGTCCCTTCTACATAACTCAATGGCCAATACAACACTTATAAAATTCTCAATGTATATATATTAATATTTAAAGTAAGAATTTCTTTCCAAAGAAATTATAGATGTACTCTCAAACATCATTGCCACAGATACAGCTAACCAGATAATTTTCAACTGTTTGAAATGGTGGGGTATGGGTGACTTTCTAAATCCAAAATTTCAAAACACTTTCTGTGAATGATTAAGGGACCTGACTCATCATACTCAGACTTTTTTATCTATCCACATCTACAACCACAGTTGACAAAGAGCACAACATAAGCATTGAGAACCAACTAAACTCTAAGGAACAAAAACATACCATACAATATGTCGAGGGTTCATGAACTAATAATATATATCCAAAGTAATAAACATACTTGCTAGAATGTGCTAAGAGATGCCAAAATAGAAAGACCAATCCAAACGCTATATTTCATCTTTGGAGGTGTTCTTACTTTGATTCTCATCCTCCTGGGAGCTAGTGCAGTGATCTCCTTGGTAATGTGATTGGAAATACCAGGAAACATGTTAGATCCTCCACTGAGAACAATATTTCCATAAAAATTCTTTCTGATGTCAAAGTCACTCTTCATGATCGAGTTGTAAGTAGTTTCATGGATACCTATAGATTCCATGCTAATAAGCGGAGGCCGAAATAAGACCTCAGGGCATCTGAATCTCTCAGAACCAATTGTCATAACCTGTGCATCAGGAAGTTCATAACTGCTCTCAATAGAAGAACTTAACTTTTCCATCTCAAGTTCAAGTTCATAATCTAGTGCCACATAATAAAGCTTCTCTTTCATATCATGAACGATTTCCCATTCTACAGTTGTGGTGAAAGAGTATCCTCTCTCTGTGAGAGTCTTCGTCAAATAAGTTGTCAAATCTTGACCAGCAAGATCCAACCAAAGGATAGCATGAGGAAGGGTATATCCTTCATAAATAGGCACAATGTGGGTAACCCCATCCCCAGAGTCCAAAACAATACCTGCAAATAAAATAGTCAACATTAAGAACTTCCGCTATTTGAAGCAAAACCAAGCTCTAGAGCAAAAGAGAATTCGTTTAAAAGATACGATAACCCACTAGTTGTTCGGTCACTCGCATATAAGGATAGAACAACTTGAATGGAAACATACATAGCAAGTGCATTAAAAGTCTCAAACATAATCTGGGTCATCTTCTCTCTATTTTCCTTTGGATTTAGAGGTGCTTCTGTAACAGGTACAGGGCTGTCTTCCGGAGAAACTCAAAGATCATTATAGAATGTGTTATGCAATAGCTTCTCCATGTCATCCTAGTTGGAGACAATACCATGCTCAATTGGGTACTTCAAGGTTAGGATACCCCTTTTGGACTGAGCCTCATCACCACAAAAAAGCACTGGCAAAGAATGGTAGAGAATGTACCATGTGTACTTGAGGAAATGAATTGAGACCCCACTCCCACTCCCAAGTTTTGGTGCTACCTTCAGGTTAACTATTGCGAAAACGAGGTGAATGTCATTTTGTACGAGGGAGAGCCATTCCAGTAATCACCACAACTACCTTACCATCTCTAAAACATTGGATACCTTTTGACTAAGATTATTTCAGGAAGAAGGCTTATTGATTATGGCATACCTACTGGGGAGGTTAGCATATAAAGTTCCATTCATGTAACAATGGCATATTTTTAAGGTCTTCAATCGCTCAGTGAATTTATTAATTAATTTGATTTAAATTAATAGAGGCATAAATTTAAGGTCTGAAAGAGGAATGAATATTTTTTGAAGGAAAACCCCTAATCTCCCAGGTTCTTTTTCCATATAAATATGCCAGAGGCTTTAGTATCTGCATCAAGTTTCAACTATCCACAATCTCCATTTCAATGAGAAGTGTGGTTGTATAACTCACAAATTTTGTGATGTCACCAGCTTTGTCTCTCGGATCCCTATAATATTGGAGTTAAATAACATCACAAAATGCAACTCTTCATCTTTTTTCATTTGTTTACTGATATTTTGTTTTAGTGGCTACTTCAACACTGTTGTATATGTTTAGGGTTTGCTTTCTCAAGAAAATGTATGATTTGAATTTTCATTTTCATTCATTCTCTTATTTGGGAATTTGTTGTAGGAATTACTTGTATTCTAAGGTTATTTCAGTATGATTGAGAGGTTGTTGAGGGATTTTCTATTTCTATGTTTCCACTAATAGTTTCTAGTAAATTAGCTTCTTAGAATCGAGAAGTTTGGAAACTCTGCTTGTATAGTGTTTTTGTGGGCAGTATTAAGTAAAATTAAACCACATGATATATATGTATACATAGATATTTAAATGGTGTATATAGTATATCTATACTCTATTTACTTGTCTTAATACTCTGTTTCCCAATTCTTATTATTGTCATTGGAGGCATTCCATACTAATACAATCTAAAACCTATATTTTGTAGGATTGCATCTCGCCTTTGCTGGGTAATGGATTCTGAAGCCATGAATAAGCTTCATCATTGAAGGTCCATCTAAACAAGGCTGACAACATGATCCAACAGCCACTCCATGCAACCATGCTCGCAAAGCTAGTGCCTCCTTTCTTCCCCATTTGTCTATCTACATGAGACTCAAATTTTGTTATATATGCATGATCAAGTTTTACCCTAGCACTCAGACCTTTAGATATCAATTATTTATACACCTATTGTATGCATCCTCTGAATTTCTTTGACCCTCAAAGATCAATGATCTATACACATGTTCCCTTTGACCCCCAAATACCAATGATTTATACACCTATTATACCCATCCTCTAGATGTATTTCACTTAGGAAATTACCTCCTCTGTGGATCATAGAAGAATTATTATTTAAAGGTAGAGAGTTATTAGCATATGGACAGAGAGATTGGCTTCCTCTGTGGATCATACAGGAATTATGATTCAGAACTTCAGAGTTGTTAGCATAGGAATGGAGAGTCATTAGTATAGGCAATGGATAAAAACCATTGAAATTTCAATTTTACATGTAGCTTCTGATGTGAAGAGAGGCAATATCTACTGTAGAAGCAGTAATTTCAGATTCCTTTCTTTGTGTTTTCTTTTTGGCTGTCTTACCTTCATATGGAGAGGAAGAAAAGAGAATTGTTTTACTCAAAAATAAATGTTGTTTAACTTGAAATCCACACAGGATTTGGAGATTAGTCACATCCTTCTCCTCAAGATTTTCATTAATCAAGATCTTCATTTAACAGTCACCCAAAGAGGATATTTTGGGGCCTTTTCCAGAGAAATATTTTGAAATTAGACACAATGTCAATCTAAACCATTAGACACTAAATGTTCAAAGTTTGCTTGTGCATGGTAAAAGGTGAAAATATTAAAATGGAATCATGATATAAGTTTCGGTAATTACATATCTGAGTGAAAATACATAAACAACTGAGCTTCTAAATGGCCTCTAGACTCAAGAGTCCAAAAACATCATACTATTAACCGAATGAGTACATAACTCATTAACATCGTGAATTTGAAGTTTACTTTCTCTTGGTGAATGGCTCCAAAAGCTACTTCCATTCAATTTTTAAAATAGTTGTCACGGGCAACATGGGGCAACAAATATGTTTCAATTAGTTGGCATCATTAACTACGCTATTCCCCTTCTATGTTTCCATCTTTGAATCACCTAATCTATATCTCATGGTGGGTAGTTTGTTGTTGCTTCCCATTTTTTGTCATCTCCTCCAGTTCTTTGATCTTTCTTTGAGAAAGTAAACGACTAGGTTATTGTTTGCACAACATGTATTTCAGTTTTAAGACACTGGTATCCATACCTTCTCGTACTAATGGAAATTTCAAGTCTGCTATGATCTAGAACTATAAGTACCTAAAACTTTCAATTTCTGAGATGATATAGAACTGTAGTTACTTGATTTATTCATCAATATGCAATTTCTGAACCTCTATTCATAGAATTGTCTACCCAAAATGTATTCATTCTTCTAGTGCAAGTTCTTCATGATTTGGACATATTGGGCCCTATGTAAAAGGAATTCCCACAAATGAACCATTTATTTCAATTATCTAACCTTGAAAGGCTAAATTGTGTCAACTGAATCTAGCATATCCCAACAAAGTCCAAGAATTTATCAGGGGACTCCACACCACAGTACTAATCATATAGAGACATGCTATAATTGTATAAAAATTCAGTGGTTCATTAGATCTCGTTGATTCACAAAATTGAATAAAACAAGAGGAATAGGCTAAGAAAAAAGAAAAAAAAATGGCTTACCAACAGCTACCCGTGTGTACACTACAAAGTAGAAATCACTATAAAGCTTCAAGAGCCAAACTATTATAACATGTTTGCTGTATTTTTATTCTATTAAAAAAAACATAGAAGGTATGTAACTCATGTTAATATTTCTAGTAATATAAGTTACATAAGTTGTAATTTAACCCAAAAACAAAATGAAGGGAAAAACAAATTTGCATAGTAAATATGAACACACGTGGACTAATTATCGGCCAGCTAGTGAAGCTGTAAAGCTTCAAAAGTCAAAGTATTATTCTTAAAAATTCATAGGTCCCTTCTACATAACTCAATTCATAACTACAACACTTATGAAATGCTCAATGTATATATATTAATAGTTAAAATAAATGTTTCTTTCCAAATAAACTACAAATGTATGCTCAAAAATCATTGCCACATATACAACTAACCAAATAAGCTTCAAAAGCCAAAGTATTCAAACATGATTGATGTATATTTATTCTTAAAAATTTATAAGTCCCTTCTACATAAATCAATTCAAAAATGAAACACTTATCAAATGCTCAATGTATATATATATATATATATATATATATATATATTGATAGTTAAAATAAATCTTTTATTCTAAAGAAATTACATATGTACTCTCAGACATCATTGTCACAGATACAGCTAACCAGGTAATTTTCAACTGCCTCAACACAAAGTTTAAAATGGTGGGGGTATGGGAGACTTTCTGAATCCAAAATTTGAAAACACTTTCTGTGAACGATTGAGGGACCTGACTCATCATACTTAGACTTATATATCCACATCTGCAACTATAGTTGACAAAAAGCACAACATAAGCATTGAGAACAAACTAAACTCTAAGAAACAAAAAGAGAGCATACAATATGTCGAGGGTTCATGAACTAACAATATATATCCAAAGTAATAAACATACCTCCTGGAATCTGCTAAGAGATGACAAAATAGAACCACCAATCCAAAAACTATATTTCCTCTCTGGAGGTGCTATTACTTTGATTCTCATACTCCTGGGAGCCAGTGTAGTGATCTCCATGGTAATGTGATCAACAATATCAGGAAACATGGTAGATCCTCCACTAAGAACAATATTTCCATACAAATTCTTTCTGAAGTCAAAGTCACTCTTCATGATCGAGTTGTAAGTAGTTTCATGGATACCTACAGATTCCATACGAATAAGAGGAGGCTGAAATAAGACCTCAGGGCATCTGAATCTCTTAGAACCAATTGTTATAACCTGTCCATTAGGAAATTCATAATTCCTCCCAATAGAAGAACTCAACATTTCTGTCTTGAGCTCAAGTTCATAGCCTAGTGCCACATAAGTGCCACATAAGAAAGCTTCTCTTTCATATCATGAAAAATTGCCCATTCTACAGTTGTGGTGAAAGAGTATCCTATCTCTGTGAGAGTCTTCATCAAATTAGATGTCAAATCTCGACCAGCAAGATTCAACCAAAGGATAGCATGAGGAAGGGTATATCCTTCATAAATAGGCACAGTGTGGGTAACCCCATCCCTAGAGTCCAAAACAATACCTGCAAATAAAATTACTCAGCATGAAGAACTTCCACTATTTGAAGTAAAACCAAGCTCTAGAGCAAAAGAGAATTCGTTTAAAAGATACAAGCACCCACTAGTTGTTAGGTCACTCACATATAAGGATAGAACAACCTGAATGGAAACATACATAGTAGTTGCATCAAAAGTCTCAAACATAATCTAGGTCATCCTCTCTCTATTTTCCTTTGGATCCAAAGGTGCTTCTATAACAAGTACATGGATGTCTTCCAGAGAAACTCGAAGCTCATTGTAGAATGTGTGGTGCAATAAATTCTCCATGTCATCCCAATTGGAGACAATACCATGTTCAATTGGGTACTTCAAGGTGAGGATACCCCTTTTGGACTGAGCCTCATCACCACAGAAAAGCATCAGCAAATAATGGAAGAGAATGTACCGTGTGTGCCAACTTAGTGTACTTGAGGAAATGAATTGAGACCCCACTCCCACTCCCAAGTTCTGGTGTTAACTTTAGGCTGACTATTGCGAAAACGAGGTGCCTGTCATTTTGTACGAGGGAGATCCATTGCAGTAATTTCCACAGCTACCTTACCATCTCTGAAACATTGGATGCCTTTTGACTGTGATTATTTCAAGAAGAAGCCCTGTTGATTATGGCAGACCTGCTCGGGAGGTTAGCATATACAGTTCCCTTAAATCCATTGCTAAATTTATTCAGTACTTTCATGTAACAAAGGAATAATTTTAAGGCCTGCAATCGCTCGGTGAATTTCTTCGTTAATTTCATTTAAACTAATAGAGGCATAACTTTAAGGTTTGAAAAAGGAATGAATCTTTTTGAAGGAAAAACCCTAATCTCCCACGTTCTTTCACCATCTAAATATGCCATAGGCTTCAGTGTCCACATCGAGTTTTAAAAATCCACAATATCCATTTCAATTGGAGGCGTGGCTATATAGCTCACAAATTTTGTGATGTCATCAGCTTCGTCTTTGAGATCCCTACAAGGTTGGAGCTAAACAACATCACAAAATGCAAGTCTTCATCTTTTTTCATTTGTTTACTGATATTTTTTTTCAATGGCTACTTCAACACTGATGTATATGTTTAGGGTTTGCTTTCTCAAGAAAAGGTATGATCTGAATTTTCATTTTCATTCATTGTCTTATTTGGGAATTTGTTGTAGCACTGGCTTGTCTTCTAAGGTTTTTTTTCAGTGTGATTGAGAGGTTGTTGTTGAGGGTTTTTCTATTTCTATGTTTTTGCTAATAGTTTCCAGTAAATTAACTTCTGAGAATCGAGAAGTTTGGAAACTCTGCTTGTATAGTGTTTTTGTGGGCAGTATTAAGTAAAATCAAAACCAGCTGATATATATGTATACACATATATTTAAATGGTGTATACAATATATTTATACTATGTTTACTTGTATTAATACTATGTTGCCCAATGCCTATTATTATCATTGGAGGCATGCCATGCTAATACAAGCTGAAACCTTGATTTTGTAGGATCATCGCCTAGGGCGTGAGGCTATTGCCCGAGCACATTGTGAGAATCCAGCTAATGATAGAATCTCCAACCGAAACAGTGACAACGCTGGTGAAGGTGAAGTCAATAGCCCCAATCACCGAACGAGGCAGAGATTGTGATTACGGTCATGAGATTTTTTCTTATTGTCACTGAATTTTACAGTTATAAAGAGGAATCCTCTCAATTAGTTATGGTTATAGTCTAGAGATTAAGATGGGCCATTGTCATGATCAAACCCAGGTTCAAACCTCCGCAGACATAAATCCCTGAAAATTAACTTGTTGATTGGATTTGACAACCATCCATATGTTCCAGGTCAGAAACATACAACCACCAATCCCAACACTATATTTCCTCTCTGGAGTTGCTACTACTTTGATTTTCATACTCCTGGGAGCTAGTGTAGTGATCTCCTTGGTAATGTGATCAGCAATACAAGGAAACATGGTAGATCCTCCAATGAGAACAATATTTCCATACAAATTCCTTCTAATGTCAACGTCACTCTTCATGATTGAGTTGCAAGTAGATTCATGGATACCTATAGATTCCATACCAATAAGAGGAGGCTGAAATAACACCTCAAGGCATCTGAATCTCTTATAACTAATTGTTATAACCTGTCCATCAGGAAGTTCATAACTCCTCTCAATAGAAGAACTGGACTTTTTTGTCTCAAGGTCGAGCTCATAGTCTAGTGCCAAATAAGGAAGCTTCTCTTTCATATCACGAACGATTTCCCGTTCTGTAGTTATGGTGAATGAGTATCCTCTCTCTATGAGATTCTTCATCAGATAAGCTATCAAATATCGACCAACAAGATCCAACCTAAGGATGGCATGAGGAAGGGCATATCCTTCATAAATAGGCGCAGTGTGGGTAACCCCATCCCCAGAGTCAAAATGAATACCTGTAGATAAAATTACTGAGCATTAAGAACTTCTACTATTTGAAGTAAAACCAATCTCCATAGCAAAAGAGAATTCATTTAACAGATACAAGCACCCACCAGTTTTTTGTCCACTCGCATATAAGAATGTAACAACCTGAATGGAAACATATATAGCAGGTGCATTAAAAGTCTCAAACATAATCTAGGTCATCTTCTCTCTATCTGCCTTTGAATTCAAAGGTGCTTCTGTAACAAGTACAGGGCGGTGTTCTGAAGCAACTCAAAGCTCATTGTAGAATGTGTTGTACAATAACTTCTCCATGTCATCCCAGTTGGAGACAA
Organism: Pinus tabuliformis; assembly: GCA_031772625.1. Taxonomy (NCBI): domain Eukaryota; kingdom Viridiplantae; phylum Streptophyta; class Pinopsida; order Pinales; family Pinaceae; genus Pinus; species Pinus tabuliformis. The sequence continues at coordinate 821,459,696 of CM062804.1, read as the reverse complement.
TACTATGCTCAATTGGGTACTTCAAGGTGAGGATACCCCTTTTGGACTGAGCCTCGTCACCGACATAAGCATCCTTCTACCCCATATCGAACATAACCCCAGTGTGCTTTGGTTGGCCCATAGTACTAGGGAACACTGCTCTCAGAGCATCATCTCCTACAAATCTAGCGTATTGGGCAATAATGGAATAGCCCATTAATTTCATAAAAGAAGTAGATTCTTAAAACTAACAAGTATTTTTACATTGTAATTGAGATATATTAAAAGTATTTCTGGAATCCAATAATGCAAGGTTCCTCACCTTTACCATTCCAGAGCGAGTGTCACAGACAATAGGTTGAATTTCAACAACATAAGCCATTTGTAATTCTAAGGGAGCGCACTTCATAAGATGGAAGGACCACCATACTCCTAGCCCTAATGCTTTTGGCAATTGATGTTTTTGGTTACAACCTTTGGCAAATGAGTTGGGACTGAAGGTTGTGGCCACCTTCAAAGTATTGAAGGGTAAAAAGATTGTTAAAGAAGTGACAGGAGCAAGATTAAATGATCTGGTACAAGCTATTGAGACTGTAAAATCAAGTTCATACATTTACAAATTGGTTGGCTTTCTTCATTTTCAGATTTTGTAAATTGATATCCTACCAATAAAGTGTTTTGTGTTTGAACATGAAATGGTACTATTTCTCAAATTGAGATGGCATGTTGTCCTCAATTTATGCCTTACGGTGTTTCTTTTGCAACATCTGGTTATGCTAGTAATATTCCTTGGAGGTTAAATATCAACCATCCACCTGATAATTTTTTATAATTATATTAAAATTATGGAAGTAGTATTCAAAAATAGACACACATACCAACATAATTAGCACAACCATATTATTAAATGTGGTAGATATACATTGATAAATGTCTTTTTCATATGCTAATTGGCATATAAGAGGTAGAAAATATCAGCCATATTTACTAACGTGGTTGTGTTAATACATGGATGGTGTGCATGGGGATGATTAGTACACCATGTTCACTATGGTTGCCTATGGTTAAATATGTTAATGTTATAGTTAAGCAACATTTATTATGCTTAATATAGTGTTGACTATGGGTGACCATGGTTGTCCACAACTAACTATTGTTGACTATGATAGATTGTAATTGGCTATGGTTGACCATGGGTGTTCAAGTTTAATCATGGTTTACCATGGCTACACATGCTTCAGTATGATTATGTATGTTAACCATTGTTAAAAATGTTGACCACCGGTGAATAGGGTTTGACCAATTTGGCAATGGTTGAACATAGTTTTCTATTATAGATTATCGTTGTCCATTATTACAATGGATGACCATGTTTACCCATGGTGACCTTAGTTGCACATGTTTGACCATTCTAGAAATAGTTAGCCATGGTTTTTCATGTTAAGGATGGGTTCACCATGGCTTTCCAAGGTCGACTAGGGTCAACCAAAAATGACCATGGTTGGTCATGGTTGATCATTATTGATTATGGTTGACCATGATTGACTATTGATGCAGGTGCATCTAACCTGGGTTAACTGTTTACTAGAGGAGTTAGTTACAAAGTGAGGATTTAATTCATTAATGTATTTTTCCTATAGCTTTAGGAGAGAATGATAATTCTTGTAAATAGGAGAAGATTTAAGAGTATTTTGAAAGGTTTGAGAGTTATGGATTACTTAGCTCTTACCTCTGGATAAGGGATAAGATGAGATATTTTATGGATTATGAGAGATATTTTAGGAGTTAGTTTAGGGATCTAGAACCTATTTGGGTTCTAATCCATTTGTATAAATTTAGGTGAGCCCATGAAGCATGCGAGCATGTAGAAGTGTGTGAGTGAGTGTGAAGAATATTTATGAAGATTTTATGTGCACATAATTGGTGTGTGGATTTCAGTTCAGTTTGGTGTTGTGTGTGATACTTTTTATTATTGCAGAACATATTGTTAGACCTGCATCAAAATTTTGGTATCAGAGCATGTTGAGGGTAGTGAAGCTGGAGCTGAGTGTGGCTGGTATGGGTGTAGCATGTAATTAGTCAACAAAGAGACAACTAGTAAGAGATTATGCATTGTGAAGTTGTGTAGTGTGTTGCATGAATGTGCATTGTGCGCACAGACTCCGTGAACCTGCGATTATCCAAGGTACGTATTGAGAAGTCTTGAAAGACTGTGTGTAAAGTTGTACACGGGAAAAGTAGTTGAGAACCCGTGTTAGAGAAATCAGTGAAGGAAGGTTGTGGTACAAGCCGAGAGTAGAGAAATCAGTGAAGGAAGGTTGTGGTACAAGCTGAGAGTCAATCTTGGTGAGAGCCAGTCTGAGCAATGCCCTTTCCGACACCAAATCCATTGTGCAATACATCAGATTGTTGATTGACCAGCAAGAATCTGCCTATAGATACCCTAGCACTAAGCCTTTTCAACAATATAAGGAAGAGTCGTTTGAAGGAAAACCAGAAAAATCCGCCTTCTGAGTGTTCGAGGAGCAAAGGAGCAGCTGTACACTCAGCTTGGAGAGTTTGAAGCAGAATCTGAGGAACAAGTGCGAGCTTACAATCAAGAAATTATTTCTCTCACGCAACGCCTCAAACACGCGAAGCGCCTTCTTTGTGAGGCCAATGTCAATCGTTGAATGTGAGAATTGAATCTGAGAAATGTTACGATTGACTCTTAGCACTGAGTCGATGCTCATTTTACAGCGTGAGTGTCCAACGATGAGTCCGTGAATTGTTACGGTGGCTGTGTAGGCCTGCGGTGCAGTGGAAGAAGTTTTTGGACTAGCGTGAAGCCTGTGAAGCTTGGAAACCAAACCTCGACTTCAACTCGTGTGGTGATTTGTGGGTTGGTTCCTATTTGAGACCTCTTATGCGTTTGTTGGTGAAGTTTCCTATTTTGTCGAGGCTGCGGGTGATTCTTTAGGTTGTGGTGTGTCGCTTTTGTTTGAGAGTCACTAGTGAAAAAGAGCAGAGCTCGTCTGAATTGCTGCTAAGTTATTTGCATTGCATTGCACTTGGATACGGTGGAAGAATAGCTTGAACGCTGCAATTGTTGTCAACATCGAGCTGCGGCTTTACTGATTCCTCTTCTCGATTCTGAAGGAACTTGCGCATTGGAAGAGTAGGAGATCCACACCCATCATTCACGGACCTTATGGTTGTAACATAAAGAAGAGCATCTTTCCAGTTCTCAATTTTCTGGGAGTTGTATCGTTGTTTGTTTCCATGGACGCGCAGTAGCGTATGCTCAATCTTCATCTTTACCCTTGTCGCAGACCTCTGGGAAAATGCATATGGATATTGTCGACAATATTGTTGCCGCGATTGAAACGATAACTCTTTAAAAGCTGCCTAAGGAAGTTTGAGTTTGGACAGAATGGTCGGTAATCTCTCGAATACGACACTTTATAAGAAAATTCTGTAGAATAGGAGAAGTAGCTGCCCAATTTTTTGTTCAATTAATTAGATCGTCATAATTCTCTGCATACTTTTTATATTATCTGATATATGTTGGATCGATTTCCACTGACTAAAATTCTGTAGTGTACGCTAGGACTTTTAGCTAATTTTCTGAGTCTTCGAAGTTTAAGCTATTGACCAAAAACAGAGCAGTGCAAGTTGCGGTCATGTTCAACTGCAAGCTTTCAAGCACGATAAATAATCTGAAGATATCAAGGGATACATCGTCATAGTCTTCTTAGCCTTGCAATGTCCTGTTTGGCTTAGGTTTCATTCGCTTCTGAAAGTGATTGAATTTGTTTGGGAATTGTTCGATGACAAAGGAACGTGCATAGTCCGAAGTTCTAGCTTTAAAAGAGCATCATTTTTCTTTTGTCTAGAACATGTTCCAGGAATTTATTACTTGATCGTGCCATGGTTTTATCTGCTTGGAACCTCCACACATTATTCTACGCCATGGTTCAATAGTTGATATTGAGTACTCATTTTTGGCAGAGCATATTTCAGATTATATGGCCAAAACTCTTTTCCACACATCCCTTTTATATCTTTCAACAACAAAGCACAAGACCAATATTGCTCGATTTTGTAGCAATGTGGACTGAGAATGATTTGAAAATGGTTTTCAGTTACAGTAAATGTTGTGAGAATGGAAGAACTGTTAGTGGCATTAATAATCCAAGAGGAAAAGCTAGCTTGCATTATTTATTATAAAATTGTAAAACCTTACGATGGATTTTATAGAATTAGTAGACAGTGGATAAATACTTGAATAGAATATTCAGTTTGTTTGTAGTGAATAAGTTTTTCCGAGTCATAAAGAAGCCAAGGATTGATTGAGTGCTCAAATGAACAAAGTCCTTGTGCAAGTTGAGTTGAAGTCAGAGAATCTTCCAATGTAAAAATTTAGGTCAAAGTCTATTAATGAAAAGCTATGTAATTAATGGAGTCGAGAGACATGAAAGGAATTGTAATTAAGGAATCATAATGTTGAGTTCAAGTGAAGTTGGATGTAAAAGGCCAATGAACAAATGTGTGAAGTCACTATCTAAATCTTGAGTTAAGTCAAGGTAGATTCAAAGTCCACCATCAATTATTTTAATTATTGTCATGAAGGGTGCAGTGTTAATTATACCCAACACTAAGGTCCATTGGTAATTTAGAAGGTTGGGGTCAAAAGGAAAATTAAGTCAAGTCAAAAGTGCATGTAATGGATGCATGATTGTTGGAACCCCACACCCAAAGTCTGGTCATTGTAAAGACAATTTGAATAGATATTGTAGTTGTTGCACCAAAATGAAGGTGAGGGGAGCAATGAGTTCTTAGAAAGAAGGTTCAAGTGAAGTGAACCATTGGCCGAGTTCAGAGGAGATAAGTTGGTAAAGAATTAGTTCAACTGCAGGCTAAAGTGAACAAAGTGAAGCTCACGAAAGGATGAAGATGACTATGAAAAATTCAAAGGAAAGCCACAATGATGACATAGCAGTGGTCGTTGGTGATGAAGAGAAATAGAGCAATGAGTTAAAAGCACGACTTGACATATTGATGGAGGTACTACAAATACAAAGACATGGATGGGTAATAAGGAGAATGATTAAATGGCCAATCAAGAAGTTGAGACAAAAACACAAGCCAGAAAATTTAGCAGAGAAACTCTAGATGAATGTATGCATTTGTGAACCAAAGCTAGGATCATTTCTTGGTGACGATGATGATGATGTGAACGTGGGTTAGATTCCCATAAATGGCACCATAAATTGTTTAGAAGACCATAATAAAGACTGGATGACAAAATCATCTGTCAAGCCTTGTGTTTTTAAATCTAACAATTGGTGTGTGAATGCAGGATATGTTGCTAATATTTAACAAAGTATTAAGTTTGTGTGTAGTAATGATGAAAAACAAACTATTGACAAAGAAATTACACCTAAAGATGTTAAATATGGACAAATAATAGAAACTATTGATAAAGTGAAAAATGATCATCAAATAAATGGGCCACATGCCAACATGAGAGATATTGCAGCAGAACTAATGTTCGTAGAAGAATGGTTGGACAATCCGAAGCCAAAGGAAATTATGGTGGATTACAATAGGGCTTCAAGTCAACAAATCTAGCACAACAAAATCATAGAGATGGACAACCAGGTTCAACAAAGAAACAATAATACACATGAGACAAAACACAAGTTAGATATTGAGATTGAAGAGATGAAGAAACTGATGTTGAAAGAATCTTAGAAAATGTTCCTTGAACAAAGAAAAAGAAAGGATGACAACACATTACTAATAACTGAGTAAGTCTACATCAACAAAGCAAGATGAGAATTGCAACATAAAGTTTGGAAGCCTCAAAGACAAGAAACGACAGCCACAAAACATCAACAACATAATAGAGTACATGATCGGTGAGAGGCTAAATTTTGGGATCGAGTAGGATTTTTATCATCTTATGAAGAATGATGGTCGGGAGACCATGATTTTCTTTTACCTAGGGAGACTGATTAAGGTGCATCTGACCTAGGTTAAGTGTTTACCAGACGAGTTAGTTACAAGGTGAGGATTTAATTAATTAATGTACTTTTCCTATATTCTTAGGACAGAATGATAATTCCTGTAAATAGGAGAAGATTTGAGAGTATTTTGGAAGGTTTGAGAGAGTTATGGATTAGTTAAGGGATTAGATGAGAGATCTATGGATTATGAGAGATATTTTGGGATTTAGTTTAGGGATCTAGAACCTACTTGGGTTCTAATCCATTTGTATAAATTTAGGTGAGCCCATGAGGCATGGAAGCATGTAGAGGTGTGCGAGTGAGTGTGAGGAATGAGAGGCCAATCACTGGGGCAATAGTTCTCTTGTAATTATTTTATTGATTAAATATTTCTGAATATTTTATGTGCACATACTTGGTGTGTGGATTTCAGTTCAGTTTGATGTTGAGTGTGATAATTTTTATTATTGGAGACCCTATGTTTAGACCTGCATCAACTATCATCATTATAGTTGATTGAATATGGCCAAGATTGCTCATGGTCAACTCAAGTTGATAATGGTTGACCGTGGTTGACAATATAGTGAATATGGTTGATTGAAGATGACTATGATTTCTTATGGTCTACTAAGCCTGATCATGGTTGACTATGATTGCCCATAGTTGACTAAGATTGATATCGATGGCTATGGCTAACTATGGTAAACCTTAGTCAACCATGATCAACCATGCTTTGTTTTTTGTTTGTTGCAACACAAGTTTGGCTTTTTGTTTGTCACATTATAATGTTGGTTATTGTTTGTCACATTGCGATGCAAATTTTTTTCTCATCACATGTAATGTGAATGTTTATTCATCACATCGTAATGTCAATTTTTGTTCATTGGATTGTGACAATGATATTTTCTTGATAGATTGCGACATTGATATTTTTTTGTCATATTGCAATGCCAATTTTTAAACATGACTGTGTATGGTCAACTATGGTTCACTATGAGTTAACATTGTTGACCACGGTTGTTAACATTTAAGTATAATTGAAAATTGGATGGTCATGTTAACCATAGATTACCATGGTGACCATGCTTGACCATAGTTGAAATAATTGAATATGGTTACATTGTCAAGAAAAATTATAAAAATTATATTTAAAATTAGATAATGAAAAAATTTAAATATTAGATAAACCTTAAAACATAATAATAATAATAATAATAATAATTTTCATATTCAACTTTTAAAATTGGATATAAAATAAATATTAAATTTTATGAAATATAAACGTTAATAAATTTTATTATGAAACCTTATTCATAAACCTTAATATTAATATTAATATTATTACTAAATAATAATAACTTTCATGTTCATCTTTTATTATTCTTATTAAAATTGGATATTAAATAAATCTAAAATTTTATTAAATATAAAATTTAATAAATTTTAACCTTATTAAATATAATATATAATACATTATTGATAAAATCGTATTAAATGTTATTAATGATATTATTGAAATTTAATAATTTTAATATTATGGAACAATTTTAAACCTTGATTATCATTGAATAAAGTTGATTATGACTGACTATACTTGAATATCATTTACTAAGGTTGACTAAGGATGATTATGGGTGAAGAAGGTTTACTATCATTGAATATGGTAAACATATTGTTGACTAAGGTTCACCATGCTTATCTATTTACACATTGACTATAATGGTTGGCTACGCCATCACATTGCAACTTTGTTATTTGTTCATTGTAGTGCAACACCATTTCTTTATTTGTCACATTGTGATACTAGTTTGAGTTTGTCATATTGTGATGTTGAAATTTTGTCTAGCACATTGCGACATAGATTTTTGTTTGTCATATTGCAATGTTGATTTTTTATTTTTCATATTGTGACATTGAATTTTGTTCATCACATAATGATGTTGTCAATATTTTTCTCCACACATATAATATTGATTGTTGTTCATCAAATTGTGACGCCAATTAAATATGAAAAAAACCTTAAACTATATTAAATGTAAATATTAAACCTTATCCAAAAAACTTAACATTAACACTACTAATAAAATTTATTTACATTAATATTAATAAGAATGTTAATATATGTTTTTAATCATTGTAAATAAATTCTTATTAAATATACATCTTATTAAATATGATATCTCATTAATAAACCTTAATATTAATGTTTTAATAAAATTTATCATAAATTATTTTAAATCTTATTAATAACCATTTCAATATTATTAAATAATTTTAAACCTTGATTATGATAGAGTAAGAATGACTATGGGTGACTATGGTCAATCTAGTTGATTGTAGTTGAATATAGTCGACCAAAGTTGACTAAAGATGACTATGCATGGACAAGGTTGACTATTGTTAATTATGCTACACATATAGTTGACTAAGGTTGACAATGATTGACTATTCAAACATTGAGTGTACAAGTTAACTATAAAGCTTAATTGTGTTTGACCATGTCATCATGTTGTACCATTATTATTTGTTTATCAAGGTGTGACATCATTTTTTTAATCATTGCATTGTGATGTTGATTTCAATTTATCAAATTGTGATGTTGGGATTTCCTTTTTCACACTGCGATGTAGAATTTGGTTTGTCATATTCCGATGTCAATTTTTTATTTTTCATATTGCAATGTTGAGTCTTGTTTTTCACAATGTGACGTGAGTCAATGTCAATTTTGTTCATGATATTTTGATACCAAGGTTTGTTCATTAGATTACGATGTTGATTTTTTCTTCATATGTTACAACATTGATATTTATTTGTCAAGTTATAAGCATGGTTGTCTATGGTCGATTGTGGTTGCTTATAGTTATACATTTTTTACCATAGTTGTTAATGTTTAACTATAAATAAATATAATTGACAATGTTAAACATAGATTATCATAATAACCATAATTTGATTTAATTATAATTAAATATAATTTCGTTATTAAAAAATATTATATTAAAAATAAAATATTAAAAAACCTTAAATGTTAATTAAACCTTATTCAAATAATTTCATATTAATATTATTAATAAACCTTATACATAAATATAAATACGAAAAATAATAGTATTATTATTATTATCGATCCTATTTAAATTTAAATATTAAATAAACTTTATGAAACTCTCTTAAATATAATAACTTCTTAAGAAAAGTTTACTCAAACATATAGATATTAATCAACCTTATTACTAAACCTTACAAGATCTTATCAATACTATGTCAAGATTATTGGACCATGTTAAATTTTATAAATAAAATCTTATTGAACCATATAATAAATCTTAATATTAATGTTATTAATAAATCTTTTTAAATTTGATTCATATTAATATTATTAGGAAATTTTAAACCTTATAAACATATGCTTATTTAGATTTATTCATATTAGTGAATGTGTTTTATATCATATTAAAATTATCAAACATTTTTAAACTTTCAAGATGGTTTAGTAAAATTGATTATAGTTGATTATAGTTAAAAATAGTTGATTAAGGTTTAGTGAGGATGACTATGCGCGAATAAGATTGACAATCATTGGTTATTATAAACATATATTCTATTAAGACTCACCATGGTTGACTATTTAACATTAATTATAAAGGTTGATTATAAAGGTTAACTATTTTTTACCAAGTTATTATGTTTGATTATATCACTAATATTAAACAGCATCATTAGCTTTCCTTTTTTTTAACATACACACTTTGTATTGCGTTAAATGAGGATTACATGAAACAAAAATAAATTCTATTAGTCTGGACAAAGGCAAACCTTACATAGAGAAACTAGAGCATCTTGCACAGAGAAACTTATAGAGATAAGTTGGTTTTGCAGACCTTGAAATGCAATGACATGAAAAGACAAAAGAGACTACAAGTGCCACAAGCAAATGCATTGACATGCATTGAAATTATTTTTCATATTCTTGTTGGTGTACAAGAGGTGGAAACTACCACCGATCAATGTATATCAACCACATTTACTAATGTGGTTGTGCTAGTAGATGAGAGAAATGGATAGGGAGGATTAATATAACATTCTAAATTATTGTTGACTATGGATAAACATGTTAAAATTATTGTTGATGAGTATTTGTTATGTTCAATATAAATTGACTATTAGTGACCCTGCTTGTCCACAACTACGTGTAGTTGACTATGATAGATTGTGATTGACTATGGTTGACAGCAGGTGTCCATGTTTAATCATGGTTTCCCATGGTTGACTATAGTTAGGTATGTTAACCATGGTTGACAATGTTGACCACGGATGAACATGTAGTTTGAACGTTTTGACATTGGTTGACCATAGTTTTTTATTATAGAGTATGATTGTCCATGTTGACAATGTATGACCATGGTTGGTCATGTTTAATCATGGTGATCTTGGTTGAGCCAATTTGACCATTCTAACAATTGTTGACCATGGGCTCATCATGGTTTCCAAGGTTGACTACGTCAACCAGAGATGACCATGGTTGGTCATGGTTGATCGTCGTTGACTATGGTTGACCATATTTAACTAAATTTGATGTTGACCATGGATGACCATGGTTGTGTGGAAACTAGAGTCAACTATGATTAACCACTTTAACCATATTGAACATGGTTAACCACATCTACTAAGGTTGAACATGGTTAACTATGATTGCCCATGGTTGGCTATGGTTGACTAAGGTTGACATGAATGACTATGGTTAATTATGGTAGACTTTAGTTAACCATGATCAACCATAATTTTGCTTTTTTTTTATCACATTACAACGTTTATTTATTGTTTGTCACATTGTGATGCAAATTTTTTGCTCATCACATGTGATGTCATTTTTTATTCATCACATTATTATGTCAAGTTTTCTTTTATTGATTTTGGCTTTGATATTGGTTTCAAACATTGTGATGTTGATGTTTATCTTTTATATTGCATTGTCAATTTTTAAATGTGATTGTCTATTGGCAACTATGGTTGACTACGGATGAATATTGTTGACCATGGTTGTCAATGTTTAACTGTAGATGAATATTAATAACATGTTAACCATAGATTACCATGGTGCCCATGATTAATCATAATTGATTTGGTTTAACCATAGTTAAATATGATTTTATTGTCAAAAAATAATAAAAATTATATAAAAATTAAATATTGAAAAAGCTTAAGTATTAGATAAACCTTAAAAAATAATAAATATAAATATTAAACCCCATTCATAAAATTTGATAATAATAATAATAAATTTTGTTTTCTGATTTTATTAATCACTTTAAAATTAAATACCGAATAAACCTTATACCTTATTAATATAAACTTTAATAAATGTATTATGAAACCTAATTAAATATAATACTTTATTAATAAAACTTTATTGAACCTTACTAATAAGCTTTAATGCTAATGTTACTGTTAAACCTTATTAATGTTACTATTAAAACTTATTAATGTTAATATTTATATTATTAAACAATTATAAACCTGAATTGTGGCTGAGTAGAGTTTGCTATGGTTGAATGAGGTTGACTAGGGTTGACTATAGTTAAATACAATAAACTAATATTGACTAGGGATGATTATGAATGAACAAGGTTGATTGTTATTGACTATGGTAAATATATCTTTGACTAAGGTTAACCATGGTTGACTATTTAAACATTCAGTATAATAGTTGACTATAATGGTAGATTGTGTTTGACTATTTCATCACATTGTAACGTCGTTATTTGTTTGTCGCAATGCTTCTTTATTAATTATATTATGATATTTATCTTAGTTTGTCATATTGTGATGTTGATTTTTTCGTCACATTATGACGTAAATTTTGGTTTGTCATATTGTAATGCTAATTTTTTATTTGTCATATTGTAATGTTTAATTTTTCTCATCACAAATTGATGATGTCAATGCTTTTCTTAACACATGATATGTAATTTTTTTTACTCAACACAAGTGATACCAATAAAATATTAAAAACACCTTAAACATTATTAAATATAAATATTAAACCTTATTCAAAATCCTTCATAATAATAATAATTATATCCTCATTAAAATTTAATATTAAATAAACTTTATATGATTAAATATAAATCTTATTATGAAACCTTATTAAATATGATATATTAATAATAAAATTTTATTGAAACTTAATAATAATATTAATGTATTAATAAATCTTATCATTTAACTAATTGAAATCTTATTAACAATAATATTAATGTTATTAAACAATTTTAAATCCTAATTATTTTTGAGAAAGTTTGACTAAGGTATGGTCAACCATGGTTTACTATAGTTGAATATGGTCAACCAAAGTTGACTAAGGATGACTATCAATGAACAAGTTTCACTATTCTTCAGTATGATACACATATGATTCACTAAGTTAGATTATTTAAACATTGACTATAAAAGTTAGCTATAAAGATTAACTATTTTTGACTATGTCATCATGTTGTAACATTGTTATTTGTTTATCAAGTTGTGACTTCATTTATCTAATCAACACATTGCTATGTTGATTTCAACTCGTCATATTGTAATGTCATGTTTTCATTCCTTACATTGCTATGTAGACTTTTGTTTTTCATATTGCGCCGTTGATCTTTTTATTTATCATATTGCAACATTGATTTTTTTCTTTATCATATTGCAACGCTCAGTTTTGTTTGTCGCAGTGCTACATGAATTGATCTCGATTATTATTCATGTCATTATGATGCCGAGTTTTGTTTATTAGATTGTGATGTTGATTTTTTCTTTATACATTGTGATGTTGGTATTTATTTGTACATAGAAACTTATAAAACCAGATTGGTTGTGCTAGAATTTGACATGCATCATCATGAGAAGACAATATAGACTACTAGTGTTGTAAGAAAAAAAATATTGAGTCATAGCAATTATTGGGAAGAATATCCAAGCATCTGCACTGGTTGGTCACTATCTCATCCGAGGAGAAAGAGATGTTGGCTAATCCTTTGGCTAGAATGGTCAACTTGCAGTCTATATTATCAATCCTTTCTTCCATCTCTACCAATATGATAAAATTATCCTACGAATTCCTCCTCTATGTTCTTATGCAACCAATAATATTTAAATGATGATTAATCTTGTGGCGTCTTTTTGCCATGGTCGATGAAGTGATACGAGCACATACAATGCATTAAGTAGAGTGAGAGACACAATCCCCTTTTGTGTGTGCTAGCATCATATAAACGTTGGAGAAACACCTGCTTGTGGACATCCTCCTTGGGGAAATGTTATTAAGTCATCAATAAAGCTATTAAAGTTTAATATTAATATTAAATTTAATAATAACACTATATATATATATATATATATATATATATATATATATATATATATATATATATATATATATATATATATATATATATATTGTGCCAATCGTTAGCTTAGTTGGCCGAGTTCGCGTTGCTAAATACCTCGCCATTTGGGAAGTCACGGGGTCAAATGTCCTCAACACCCTTGGTGTTAGGCCTTGTTCATTTGGTTAGCGAGTAGATCCCTTTGGGTTGATCTGCATAAGTTTTCCTGTGGATGTAGCAACCATCCAATATCCGTGAACCACCCTTCATATATATATATGAAATTGTTCTTCTTCGGGTATTTATATTTTATCGAGTTTGCCCAAAATTTTGTAGAGAATTTTAAGAATAATAAACATAGGTTGTTTACTTTACAAATTTTATTTGTCTTATAAGTTTTTTAGGGTTTTGAATTTGTTAGGGAATTTTAGATAACAAGAAATCATAATCTTACTTCAAATTCTATAATTAGATTCTAGTCAAAAAATCATTTCATTCATTAATTGAATAGTGGATATATATAGACACACAACCATTAACAATTTATTAATATTTGTCTATTTCAACGATAAAGTGTGTTTATTAAAAAAAAATTAATAACCAGACAATAATTTCAAATGAATAAATTGATTTTGAGTAACATTCACATCATTAATTTTAAATTAAAAAACATTTTTTCTCAAAAACATATTTTTACATTTTAAAAACTTTATATTATTCATTATGAAAGATTCTATAATCTATATTTAAAAAAATAACTATAATAATCTTTTTATATATATATATTTATTTATTGCTACACTAATTTCCAAAAGGACCCCATTTTTTTAATATTTGTATTTATCAGAGTGAACATGTTCACAATCTACAGCGATAACACCAAGAACGAAAGAAAGTAGGGCATGCTTATGCTGCTCAACAGCCTTTCGAGAATCCTTATTAATATGTAAGCAAATTCACTAACGTTGCTTCACCCAATTCAAATAATTAATATTCATTTCTTCGGCCGCAAGGAATAATCTTAATTCCTTGTATAAATATTCACACAAATAACACATTGCAAATATGTTAACGCAATTAATGCATAATAAATATAAATATTCAATTTTCTAATTTATTTAATGGTAATATACATTCACAGCTGCGAAGTCATTACTGAAGCAGTTAGATGAGTAGTTGAACAAGATTTCACTCCAGATCTTTTTAAATTTATTTATATAAAAGTATTTGTTTTTCAAGTAAATTTTATGTGTATGTTTGAACTGTTTTTCTTTAAAGTCTATTTTATGTTATATTATGAGTGAAGTTAGTTCAATCAAGTTCTAAATAATGTATTTTTGCATTTATTAATAGTAAAAATATCTGGCCAGATCATATTGTAATGAACTCGTGGAGGCTGTGGAGCTGCTCAGATCCTGCACAAAAGTCTTGAATTGCTACCTAAGCTGAAGCATCTCGGATTCAATGTTGGCCAGATCCTTAAAGCATCTGTACAGGAGGGATTCGATCTTGGCCAGATCCTTAAAGCATCTGTACAAGAGGGAAAACTGGTGCTTCTATCCTTCAATTAAAAAAAATAGCTGGCGGAAGAGATGCTCACAAGGGCACAAATGAAGGGGTCGAGACTCATGCAGATGTCACAAAGTAGAGGAAAGGAGATTAAATATTAGCACAGCTATATTTACCAAGGTAAATATGGTTGATATAGGCAAATAGGAATATATGAAACATATATACAACCACATATTCCAATGTTACACTGGCATAGAATTATCTCAACTACATTAATAATTATATTGATATTTAAGATTATTAATAAATATATAAATAACTATATAAGATTATTAATAACTATATAAATTTAAACAACTTTGATATATTTTAATGTATAAATATTATATTAATATTATAATAATTATATAAACTCCTAATATATATTAATTAATAATAAAAATAGCTCATAATAATATTAGATTATCATTATATTATTTAAATAATCTAATTATATAAAATTATTAAAAAAAATAGCAATTATATTTTATTACTATTATAATAATAAAATATAATAATAATAATAATAATAATATTTTATTATAACATTATAATAATATTATATTATTATAATAATATACAACTATAATTACCATATTATCATAATAATATAATCTATATTATTATAATATTATTAAGAGTTTATATTATTATTATAATATTTATATAATTATTAATAATATTCGATTATAATATTATAATAATATTATATTATTATAATAATATACAAATATAATTATTATTATAATAATAATATAATCAATATTATTATAATAAGAACAATAAAGACCAATGATTTATTATTTATGATATTTAATAACTATACAAATAATAGCAACTATATTCTTATATAATTATATATTTATGATTATTATATTAATATTATTATAATAATACAAACTCATAATCATATTATTATTATTATTCTTATTCTTAGGATTTAGTATTTTTGATATTTATTTTAGGGTTTGTATACATAGGGTTAATTATTATTAGTATTTAAGATTATTAATAACTATATAAATATTAACAACTAGATTATTTATATATATTATTGTATAAATATTATATTAATATTATAATAATTATATAAACTTCTAATATATATTAATTAATAATAAGAATAGCTCATAATAATATTAAATTATCATTATATTATTTACAAAAATCTAATAATATAAAATTATAAAAAAAAATATTAACAATTATATTGTAATATTATTATAATAAAAAAAATATAATTATAATAATAATATTAATATTTTATTATAATATTATATTATTATTATATTATTATAATAATATACAAATATAATTATTATTATAATAATAATATATTCATTGTTTCATTCAAAATCATTCGAAAAATATTTTGAAAAAAAGATAAGGCAAGTATATCGGAAATGAAAATATAAAAGAAATGGAGAAATATATTGGATTTTACAAAGGAAAACAAAGGAACAAGTCTTAAAACATTAACACCGGACCCGATAATTTATATGACATATTTTATAATGACGACGGGTCCGAAACAATGGAAACCGCTTATATTACGTGCATACGACTCTGCCGATTGCGATATGGATATGTCGGATCCAAAATAATATATACATCATGTTTAAAAGTTCGGTGAGTCCACTATATTGAAAGCCCTTTATAATCATGCATATGCATTCCGCCGATTGCGATTCGCGATGACAGACCCAAAACGATATGTATTATTGTTTATAATTGCGACGGGACTATAAGACAACATATTATATATATATATATATATATATATATATATATATATATATATATATATATATATATATATATATATATATAGATATATAGATATATATATGAAAGCGCTGATTGCGATGAGCGATTGGGTTTCGGACCCTATAGTTCATACGCTATATTTTATATGACTCAGCGCATCCGTCTTATCGCAGGTTCCAAAGAATTTTATTGATATTCATATATATTGTGGTTTATGCTCTTTTATATGAATTTCTGTTATAAAAGATTATAATAAAAAGGTCGGACTTAAAGCATATATGTATTATATTTTAAAGCCCCGGTGGGTCCGCAATCATCATATAAACCCAACATTGGAAGTGGAAAAGCATGTTTTATTAATAAACCCAATGCTTTAATATTATGAACCTGAGGAATTATTGAACCCAACGGATAAATATTAAAAACCTAAGGGATCAGGAATTGCAAGGGATTGATACTACAAATACAGGAGAGAAATAAGGATGACGATGATTGATATTATAAAACCCAAGTTAATAATAAACCCAAAGGATTAATACTAAAACCCCAAGGGATTATGAACCTAAGGAAATAATATTAAACCCAAGGGACTAATATTATAAACCCAACATTGGTAAACCCTAATATAAATATTAGAAAGACTAAAATAAACATGGTTTATTTTCATGGTGAGAGAATCCTTGTCACGATGTGACATTCAACCATGGTTGACCATGGTTGTCTATGATTGACAATTGTTGACCACGATCGATATTATAATCCTAAAGGAATAATAAACCCAAGGGATTGATATTATAAACCTAAAGAAACAACAAACAAAAGGAAAATACTAAAACCCCAAGGGTTTATGAACCCAAGGAAATAATATTAAACCCATGGGACTAATATTATAAACCCAACATTGTTAAACCCAAATATAAACACTACAAACACTAAAATAAAAATGGTTTATTTTCATGGTGAGTCAATCTTTGTCAAAATGCGACATTCAACCAAGCGACTAATATTATAAAACCAACATTGGTAAACCCAAATATAAATACTACAAACACTAAAATAAACATGGCTTATTTTGATGGTGAGACAATTCTTGTCACAATGCGACATTCAACCACGATTGACCATGTTTGGCTATGATTGAAAACGGTTTACAATGATTGATATTATAAACCAAATGCAATAATGAACCCAAGGGATTGATATTATAAACCCAAATGGACAATAAACCCAATGGATTAATACTAAAACCCCAATGAACAATAAACCCAAGGGATTAATACTAAAAGCCCAAGGGATTGTGAAGCTAATGGAATAATATTAAATTGAAGGGCCTAATACTATAGACCCAACAACATTGAAGCATGGAACTAATATTATAAACCCAACATCGGTAAACCCAAATATAAATACTACAAACACTAAAATAAACATGGTTTATTTTGATGGTGAGACAATTCTTATCACAATGCAACATTCAACCATGATTGACCATGTTTGGCTATGATTGACAATGGTTTACAATTATTGATATTATAAACCAAACACAATAATGAACCCAAGGGATTCATATTATAAACCTAAATGAACAATAAACCCAAGGGATTAATACTAAAACCCTAATGAACAATAAACCCAAGGGATTAATATTAAAATCCCAATGAACAATAAACCCAAGGGATTAATACTAAAAGCCCAAGGGATTATGAACCCAATGGAATAATAAACCCAAGGGATTGATATAATAAACCGAAAGGAGTAACAAACCTGAGAGATTATTATTTATTCTCATGTTGAGACAATTGTTGTCACAATGTGACATTGAACCATGGTTGGCTATGATTGAAAATGGTTTACCATGATCGATATTATAAACCGAAGGGAATAATAAACCCAAGGGATTGATATTATAAACCTAAAGGAATAATAAACAAAGGGAAAATACTAAAACCCCAAGGGTTTATGAACCCAAGGAAATAATATTAAACCCATGGGACTAATATTATAAACCCAACATTGTTAAACCCAAATATAAACACTACAAACACTAAAATAAACATGGTTTATTTTCATGGTGAGTCAATCTTTGTCAAAATGCGACATTCAACCAAGGGACTAATATTATAAAACCAACATTGGTAAACCCAAATATAAATACTACAAACACTAAAATAAACATGGTTTATTTTGATGGTGAGACAATTCTTGTCACAATGCGACATTCAACCATGATTGACCATGTTTGGCTATGATTGACAATGGTTTACAATGATTGATATTATAAACCAAACACAATAATGAACCCAAGAGATTGACATTATAAACCCAAATGAACAATAAACATAAGGGATTAATACTAAAACCCCAATGAACAATAAACCCACGGGATTAAT
The DNA here is from genome assembly GCA_031772625.1 of Pinus tabuliformis. NCBI lineage: Eukaryota > Viridiplantae > Streptophyta > Pinopsida > Pinales > Pinaceae > Pinus > Pinus tabuliformis. The sequence goes on along the minus strand of CM062804.1, from coordinate 821,440,649 downwards.
ACTAAAAGCCCAAGGGATTATGAACCCAATGGAATAATGTTAAACTGAAGGGCCTAATACTACAGACCCAACAACATTGAAGCATGGGACTAATATTATAAACCCAACATTGGTAAACCCAAATATAAATACTACAAACACTAAAATAAACGTGGTTTATTTTGATGGTGAGACAATTCCTATCACAATGCGACATTCAACCATGATTGACCATGTTTGGCTATGATTGGCAATGGTTTACAACGATTGATATTATAAACCAAACAGAATAATGAACCCAAGGGATTGATATTATAAGCCCAAATGAACAATAAACCCAATCGATTAATACTAAAACCCCAATGAACAATAAACCCAAGGGATTAATACTGAAAGCCCAAGGGAATAATAAACCCAAGGGATTGATATAATAAACCCAATGGATTATTATTTATTTTCATGGTGATACAATCGTTGTCACAATGTGACATTGAACCATGGTTTGCTATGATTGACAATGGTTTACCATGATCGATATTTTAAAGTGAAGGGAATAATAAACCGAAGGGATTGATATTATAAACCTAAAGGAATAATAAAACTAAGGGATGAATACTGAATCCCAAAGGGATTATGAACCCAAGGAAAAAATATTAAACCCATGGAACTAATATTATAAACCCAACATTGTTAAACCCAAATATAAACACTACAAACACTAAAATAAACACTACAAACACTACAAACACTAATATAAACCCAAATATAAACACTAGAAACACTACAAACATTCAAACATGCTTGACCATGGTTTGCTATGATTGACAATGGTTGACCATGATTGATATTCTAAACGCAAAGAAATAATAAAACGAAGGGATTAATACTAAAACCCCAAGGGATTATGAACCGAAGGGAATAATATTAAACCCATGGGACTAATATTATAAATCCAGCATTGGCAAACCCAAATATAAATACTACAAACACTAAAACAAACATAGTTTATTTTGATGGTGAGACAGTCTTTGTTACAATGCAACATTCAAACATGGTTGACCATGTTTTGCTACGACTGATATTATAAACCTAAGGGAATAAAAAACCCAAAGGATTGATATTTTAAACCGAAATGAATAATAAACCCAAGGGATTAATACTAAAACCCCAAGGGATTATGAACCCAAGGGAATAATATTAAGCCCAATAAACCCAAGGGAATAATATAAACCCAACATTCGTAAACCCAAATATAAATACTACAAGTACTAAAATAAACATGTTTTATTTCGATGGTGAGACAATTCTTGTCACAATGCGACATTAAACCATGGTTGACCATGTTTGGCTATGATTGACAATGGATTACCATGATTTATATTATAAACCAAAGGGAATAATAAACCCAGGGGATTGATATTATAAACCCAAATGAATACTAAACCCAAGTGATTAATACTAAAACCTGAGGGATTATGGACCCAAGCGAATAATATTAAACACAAGTGACTAATATTATAAACCCAACATTCGTAAACCCAAATATAAATATTACAAAGACTAAAATAAACATGATTTATTTTCATGGTGAGACAATCCTTGTCACAATGTGACATTCAACCATGGTTGACCATGGTTGACCATGATTGATATTATAAACCTAAGGGAATAATAAACCCAAGAGATTGATATTAAAACCCAAATGAATAATAAACCCAAGGGAGTAATACTAAAACCCCAAGGGACTATGAACCCAAGGGAATAATATTAAACCCAAGGGACTAATATTATAGACCCAACATTCGTAAACCCAAATGTAAATATTACAAAGACCAAAATAAACATGATTTATTTTCATGGTGAGACAATATTTGTCAAAATGGGACATTCAACCATTGGACTAATATGGTAAACCGAAATATAAATATTACAAACACTAAAATAAACATGGTTTATTTTCATGGTTTGTCAAAATTTGACATTCTACCATTGGACTAATATTATAAACCCAACATTGGTAAACCCAAATATAAATACTACAAACAGTAAATTAGACATGATTTATTTTGATGGTGAGACAATTCTTGTCATAATGCGACATTCAACCATGGTTGACCATGATTAATAATATAAGTTACCTAAGTGAATAATAAACCCAAGGGATTGATGTTATAAACCCAAATGAATAATAAACCCAAGGGATTAATACTAAAACCCCAAGGGATTGTGAACCCAAGGGAATAATATTAAACCCAAGGGACTAATGTTATAAACCCAACATTCGTAAACCCAAATATAAATATCACAAAGACTAAAATAAACATGATTTATTTTCATGGTGAGAAATGGATTAATACTAAAAGCATAAAAAAAGCAAAGGATTAATATTGTAAACCCAAGATATATAATCCCTACGATAAATATCATAAACCCTAAAACAAGAATGGTTGATCATGTTGACCATGATTGATATTCAAATTGAGATAATATTTTTTAGAATGTGGCATTGGACCATGGTTGGCCACAATTTTCATATAAAGGGAATCCTTGTCACAACGTGACGTTGGAGCATGGTTGACCATGGTTGATTTTCATATTGACAATCTATGTCAGTGCACGACATTAGACCAGGGTTAACCATAGTTGGCTATGGATGACCATGGTTGTGACAATGTGATGTTGTACGATGAGACAATCTTTGTCATACTGTAAGCATGACTATTGATGATCTTTACCATGATTTACCATTGTTGATTTTGATATTTAGGAAATCTTTATCACAATGTGACATTAGAGAATGGTTGATAATGGTTGACGATGGTTGATGATGGCTGATTTCGATATTGAGAGAATTTTTGTCACAATGTGACGTTTAACCATGGTTGATCATGGTTGATTTTCATATTTACCATGTTTTACCAAGATTGATTTTCATTTTGAGACAATCTTTGTCACAATGTGACATTTGACCATGGTTGAACACGATTGGCTATGATTGAATATGGTTGGCAATGATTGATTTATTACAAACACTAAAATAAACATGGTTTATTTTCATGGCGAGAAAATCTTTGTCAAAATGTGACATTCAACCATTGGGCTAATATTATAAACCCAACATTGGTAAACCCAAATATAAATACTACAAACACTAAATTAGACATGATTTATTTTGATGGTGAGACAATCCTTGTCACAATGTGACATTCAACCATGGTTGACCATGATTGATAATATAAACCTAAGGGAATAATAAACCCAAGGGATTGATATTATAAACCCAAATGAATAATAAACCCAAGGGATTAATACTAAAACCCCAAGGGATTGTGAACCCAAGGGAATAATATTAAACCCAAGGGACTAATATTATAAACCCAACATTTGTAAACCCAAATATAAATATTACAAAGACTAAAATAAACATGATTTATTTTCATGGTGAGACATGGATTAATACTAAAAGCATAAAAAAACCAAAGGATTAATATTGTAAACCCAAGGTATATAATCCCTAAGATAAATATCATAAACCCTAAAACAAGCATGGTTGATCATGTTGACCATGATTGATGTTCATATTGAGACAATATTTTTCAGAATGTTGCATTGGACCATGGTTGACCGCGATTTCATATAAAGAGAATCCTTGTCACAACATGATGTTGGAGCATGGTTGAACATGGTTGATTTTCATATTGACAATCTGTGTCAGAGTGCGACGTTGGACCATGGTTAACCATAGTTGGCCATGGATGACCATGGTTGTGACAATGTGACGTTGTACTATGAGACAATCTTTGGGACAATGCTATTGGACCATGGTTCAACGTGAATGACAATGCTTGGCGGTGGTTGATTTTCATATCGAGACAACCTTTGTCACAATGTACCATTGGGCCATGGTTGACCATGATTGACCATGATTATAAACCTAATGGATTTATATTAAATCCTAGGATTAATATTATAAACCATATGAATAATATTATACGCTAGGAATATGGACCCTTAGATTAATAAACCCAATGGATTAATATTATAAACCCTAGTGACTAATAAACAAAAGGAATTAATACTAAAAACTGAGAGGATTATAGACCCAAGTGAGTAATATCAAATATAAGGGCATAATATTATATACCCTAGGTATATAAACCCTAAGATAAATATTATAAACCACAAAATAAACATGGTCAACCATTGTTGACTATGGTTGATTTTCATATTGACACAATCTTTGTCACAATGCGACGTTCGACCATGGTTATCTGTGATTTATTTTCATATTGAGACAATCTTTGTTAGAATGCAACATTAGACTATGGTTGACCATGGTTGATTTTCATATTGAGACAATATTTGTCACAATTGACGTTGGACCATGGTTGACCATGGATGGCCATTGTTGTTGGACCAAGAGACAATCTTCGTTACAATGTGACCATGATTATTGACCATGGTTGACCATGATTGACCATGGTTGACCATGGTCGACAATGGTTGACCATGGTTTCATACCGTGACAATCTTTGTCACAATGTGACGTTGGACCATAGTTAACCATGATGGACCATATGTGACATTAGAGCATGGTTGATAATGGTTGACGATGGTTGATTTCGATATTGAGACAATTTTTGTCACAATGTGACATTTAACCATGGTTGATCATGCCTGATTTTCATATTTACCATGTTTTATGATGATTGATTTTCATTTTGAGACAATCTTTGCCACAACGTAACATTTGACCATGGTTGAACATGATTGGTTATGATTGAATATGGTTAGCAATGATTGATTTCCATATTGAGACAATCATTGTTATAATGTGACATTGGACCATGGTTCACCGTGAATGAAAATGCTTGGCGATGGTTGATTTTCATATCGTGACAACCTTTGTCACAATGTGCCATTGGGCCATGGTTGACCACGATTGACCATGATGATAAACCCAATGGATTTATATTAAATCCTAGGATTAATATTATAAACCATATGAATAATAGTATACCCTAGGAATATGGACACTTAGATTAATAAACCCAAGGGATTAATATTATAAACCCTAGTGACTAATAAACAAAAGGAATTAATACTAAAAAATGAGAGGATTATAAACCCAAGGGAATAATATCAAATCTAAGGGCATAATATTATATACCCTAGGTATATAAACCCTAAGATAAATATTATAAACCACAAAATAAACATGGTCTACCATTGTTGACTATGGTTGATTTTCATATTGAGAAAATCTTTCTCGCAATGCGACGTTCGACCATGGTTGTCCATGATTTATTTTCATATTGAGACAATCTTTGTCAGAATGCAACATTAGACTATGGTTGGCCATGGTTTATTTTCATATCGAAACAATATTTGTCACAATTGACATTGGACCATGGTTGACCATGGATTACCATTGTTGTTGGATGAAGAGACAAGCTTCGTTACAATGTGACCATGATTATTGACCATGGTTGACCATGATGGATCAGAGTTGATTTTCATATTGATAAAATATTTTTCATAATGAGACGTTGGACCATGGTTGACCATGATTGACCATGGTTGACCATGGTCGACAATGGTTGACCATGGTTTATTTTCATATTGTGACAATCTTTGTCACAATGTGACGTTGGACCATAGTTGACCATGATTGATTTTCATATTGAGACAATCTTTTTCACAATGTGATGTTTGAATGAATATTATAAACCCTAAAATAAACATGGTTGGCCATCATTGACCATGGTTGATTTTCATATTGACATAAATATTAATAATACTAAAAGTAATATTAATATTCACATTCATATTAATTAATATTATTATTAAAATTAAAATTAATATTAATATTAATAAATAATATTAAAACTTTATATTAAAATTTTATACATATTTAATGTTATTAATGTTAATGATATTCGTAACAACAATATTTATTAGTATTAATTTAATATTATTAATAAATAAAAAAAACACAAAATTAAAATAATTTAAAATAGTTTATAGTTAATGTTGTTAATGTGAATTATATTAATACTAAAATGTATTAATTAATATTAATATGAAAAAAATAATATAATAATAAGAATAAGAAAAGAAGAATATTGTAAATTAAAACTTATTAATGGTATTTTTAATACCAAATGTTTTTAATATTTTTGATAAATATTAATATTAATATTAGTTATAATATAAATGTTATTAATATCAATAATTAACATCAAAATTAATATTTATAAATATTAACATTATTAAAAGTAATATTCATATACATATTAATTAATACTAATAATAATGAATATTGAAATTAATATGTTATTAATCACTTAATATAAATAAACCAAGCATTAAGGGGTAATTGTAAATTGTGGTTGTTTAAATAAGTTTTGAAACATAATTTTACATGTTTAAATTGTAAATTGGTTTAACATGATTAATTTTTACCATTTTAAATATTTTATGTATTTGCATTGTTATTTTTTTTATATTTTTTAATTTTACAATTAAGTTTATATATTTGTAAGTTTTCATTAATGAATAGATTAAAACATAATAATATAAATTTAAAATGATTCATTTTATTATCTGGACTGTAGATCAAGTTTATATATCCATTTTCAATAAAAATGAAATCAAAGTAACTACAAATTTATTGAAAGATCCAAGCTATTAATCCATTACATGTTTATTACAAGTTTATAAGCATCTTATTTTCTTAGTATTTTAATTTAAAAATATGGAAATTGTATTAGCTAGATATAGTTTCTTCAACAAAAAAATATACATATTTAAACAATATATAAGTCTCAAACCCTCCAAACCTGCTCAACCTCACGATATAATCAAACTCTAATGAAGGCCAATGAATAAAAGTGGTAATGAAGGATCAATCAAATTGATATTTGGGGGTTTAGTATTTTTGAAAAGAAGGCTTCTTGAAATATAACATGCACGTTTGAAAACATGAATATTTCAACCTTTTTATATTATATTAATAGGATTTGTTAGGGAAGTTTCAAAACAACGATATTTCGAGTTCATTAAACCATGGATTTATTAATAAAAAATTAAAAAAATGTAAAGGTTTGTAATAATACTAATATTTATAATAGTTTATTAAAATTAATTATATAGGATTAATAAAAAAATATGTTATCCATAAGAAAAAAATATTTCAATATCTATAATAACATAATTTTATTTCAAGTTTGAGAAAAATTATATATATATATGTATTATTTAAAATTATTTTAATATCATCTTTTTATATATATATATATATATATATATATATATATATATTCCAATCCCAAACAATTAAAATCAAAATTATATATATATATATATATTATAGTGACATGACATTCTTATTGTGAATATAAAAAAAATGAAATAAACTTAAAAACATAAAAATAAACAATAAAACATTTAACAATCCAGTCATTAAACTGTTTAGGACAAGTCAAAAATAAGGCTAAAAATATATAAATTCTTTATTGTAATTTATATATAAAACCACGGAATTCTCGTGAGATAAAAAAAAAAAAAAAAAAAAAAAAAACTACAATTTAGAGAAAAAACTCTTATAAATCAATATTAACCCCAAAAATATCAATCTTTCAAAATACAAACAATATATAAATAATTTCCATCTTAAAAAAAATCTGTCCACAATCATATTAAAGGTTGATTGGCCCAAAACCAACTGTAATCAATAATGATTTTGAAGACTTAGTTTGATCTCCACAAAAATACAACTAAACCAAATTTTTTTTACCTATATTCTAAGTAATAATAAAAAATAATAAAATCCACTCTCACTTCTCAGGAACCTTACCACTAATGTTGCACACAATTATTTGTTTACAACTTATATATACTTTAAAGACCAATCAGATAACAAAGTGGAACCGTTAAAATGAATCTCAGTTCTATTAACGCCGGAAACGCACCAAAGTAGAAGTGTGGAAATGCTATCATTTTTCTTACAGTAGCACACAGACTGACACCAAACAAAACAGAGACAAAGTATCGCCGGGCCCTGCGGCCTCATTTATTTAAGGCACTAACAGAGACGTAAAAAGAGAGAAATAAAGAAGGTATGGAAAGTTAATCATAACTAATCAGCACAACAACATTCTCGCCAGAAGTGGATTCAGTGGTAGAAAATACATAGCCACGAGCATATCTGAACTGGCCTGTTCCTCCAACCACGACAAACTCACGCCGAGGCCGATCGAACTTCTCGATTCCTTGAATCTGTAGGGTGCTGCCGTTATACTCCATATTCAGGAAGGAGATCGTGAAAACCATTAAAAATTCCAACCCATTTGTATTAATGAAACTTCCTTGCGCCCGACCCAGAAAGTTGTCGCCGTGAGAGTCGGTGACTTGTGGGTGTTTGGTGATAGGGTCGCTCATTATTACTACGGTTCCAAATTTTCCCGGGTCAGAAGAAGATGTTGGACTATTAATTCCAACTGCAGGCAGTGTTTGCGGACGTGGACAGCGACGGCACAGTCAGTTGCCGACTCAGCCAGCACGCAGCAGGAAAAACAACTCAGCAAAACCGCCATGAGTTATCGGACCGCCTTTGGTCTTCAAGCGGTTTCCGTACACTCTCACCCGAGGCAATCAGTTTTGGACACGTGGTCCTTTGTACGTTTGCAAAACCACCCCTCCATCGGAACATAACGTTCGGTCATGTAAGGCCTCCCGAAATCGCCGTCAACCGTCCGATTGCAAGGATGGCTGTCCACCGTTGATCAAAGCCGAAGCTGCGTACAGGTCCGCAGAGTATGGACATTGCGTGAAGTTTCAGTTTGACCGCCGATTCTGTCAACAACGCTGACTAGATTAATTGACCGCCATGCTGAGAATTAAATGGCATTCATAAATGGTTGGTAAAACACTTAAGTTTTTACGGCATGTATTATTATTTGTTTTTAACATATATGAATATGTATACGTTGTGTTATGTTTTTTTTTGGTTAAGTTGACTTTCGTAAAGAACATTGAAGCTTGCACAACAGTGCAAGGGTGAATGAAAAATAACGAGTGAAACGAAAAAGGGCTCGTGTGGTAATGTTTTGTTTTATGTTTATTTGCATATGGGATGAATAAGATAATGTGCGGGAGTAGAAAAACGAGAGGAGATGCACAACAGTGCATAAGGAGTTGAGGGCGTTGTTCATTGCATACATATGGGCAATGAAACGCACAGAAAGTGCGGATCAAAAAAAGGGAAACCATGGCAAGTTCAAGGAAGAAAGCCTCCAATCCTCCTAAGATTGTGTCTCCCTCTTCTACTAAAATAGAAGACAATCTATTTGAGAGCATTCTATTTGAGGCTCCAAGCTTCAATGGGAACTTTGATATATGGGAAATAAAAATGAGGACTTTTTTAAAGTCTGAAGGGATTGAAATTTGGGAATCAGTGATTGATGATAGCAAGATGGATAGAGAATCCAAGGAGTACAATGCAAAAGCAACAAAGACTATCTTTGATGGACTACCTGATTCTGTAAAGAAGAATCTAGGAAAATATTCATCAGCAAAGGATATATGGGACAGACTTCATGACCTTCACGCAAAGGGAGCACTAACCATGACCATCAGTCAAGAAGGAAATTCTGAACCCATCATAGACACTGAAAGTGAGAAGGTTGACCTCATCAAGCTTCAAGTAAAAAAAAGGGATGAAAAGCTTGCCAAGCTTAAGAAGGAACTTGATCAAAGCAAAAGGAAGCATCATGAAGGAGTCATATCAATGACAAATCAGTTGAATAAAGCAATGAAGCAGGAAGATGCCTTGTCAAGACAACTTGAACAAAGGCACAAGAGAGTGAACAAACTATAGAAGAGATTGGACAGTGCAAGGTAGAGGTCTCCTCCCTTAAGTTTGAATTACAAGAAGCCAGGAAGCAGGCACAAGGAGCTGAAAAGAAAATGGAGAGCAGTCAAGCAAAGAATGAAGAAATCTCCAAAATGAAGTTAGATATCGTCTCCCTTAAAATAATAGCAGCTGAAGCTACTCATAGCAAGGAAGAAACTGAGGAACAACTTACAAAGAAGAATAATGAGTGTGAAAGATTGGAAGAAGAGATTGTCCTCCTCAGAAAAGAGGTTGAAGGGATGAAAAAAATCATGAAGAGCTCTCAAGCCTTGGATGACATGCTCAACTATCACAGATGTCCATTTGATAAATCAGGACTCGGGTATGTAGGTGAACCCTCAAACAAGAATGAAAATGCTTTAAGCAAAGGAGATGTGAAGAAGGCAGAAAGAAATTATGATGCTCCTAGTTCCAGGAAAGGCAAGGAGAAAAATCAAGGCTACAATAGAAGAAATCCTACTCCAAGCAGAAAACCAGCTCCAAGAAGAAATGTTAATGATGTCAAAGAGGCAAGAGGCAATGGTTATCATCAAAATATCTCATGGCAGAAAAGCTTCAGAAGTACATCAAGGAAACCTCCATCTCCCAGGTACCAAAGTTCATTTTTTGGTTATTGTTATTCTTTCTCAAACTTTGGTCATATGGCAAAACACTGTAGAGCATTTCATAGAGATAGATGTTATGGTCTTCGACAACCTTCAAGAAACAATTTTACAGGAAGAAATCATGAAATCTTATTCATGAACAATGTAGAATGTTTCAAGTGCCATAACATTGGGCATATGACACGTGATTGTAACTTAACATGGGCTCTTACACAAGCTAGACCCATGCAAAAGAAGAAAGTTACACAAGTATGGAGAAGGAAGGAAATACAGTCTGAAAGCCCCTTGAGCTCCCCAGTCGATCTAAGTTTCTTTTGAGAAAACTTTGCTGAAAGAAGACAATGCATACAGTTAAGGGGAGCCTGTAATTATTGATCATTATTGCTGAACTGTATTAACAGTCATTCTTTGATGAAGATCTTGTTATAGGGGAGAGATATGGAATTAAATCTGCCATAAGAGCAGAGAAGAAAAGGTTGCAGGATAACATGGAGATGCAAAGATTGGAAATCTTGACGGAGCGCCTGAGCACAGCAGTGAAAGCGATGAAAGGAAAGCTGATATGAATAGGCAGAAAAGCTTTGAATTTTTATGAAGTGTTTGGGTATGACTAAACGCCCAGCGGTTGAAATTAAAGGGGAGTGTTGGAATATTAATTCCAACTGCAGGCAGTGTTTGCGGACACGGACGTGGACATCGATGGCACAGTCAGTTGCCGACTCAGCCAGCACGCAGCAGGAAAAACAGCTCAGCAAAACCGCCGTGAGTTATCGGACCGCCTTTGGTCTGCAAGCGGTTTCCGTACACTCTCACCCGACGCAATCAGTTTTGGACGCGTGGTCCTCTGTACGTTTGCAAAACCACCCCTCCATCGGAACATAACGTTCGGTCATGTAAGGCCTCCCAAAATCGCCGTCAACCATCCGATTGCAAGGATGGCTGTCCACCGTTGATCAAAGCCGAAGCTGCGTACAGGTCTGCAGGGTATGGACATTGCGTGAAGTTTCAGTTTGACCGCCGGTTTTGTCAACAAGGCCGACTAAATTAATTGACCGCCATGCTGAGAATTAAATGGCATTCATAGATGGTTGGTAAAACACTTAAGTTTTTACGGCATGTATTATTATTTGTTTTTAACATATATGAATATGTATACGCCGTGTTATGTTTTTTTAAGTCGACTTTCGTAAAAAACATTGAGGCTTGCACAACATTGCAAGGGTGAATGAAAAATAACGAGTGAAACGAAAAAGGGCTCGTGTGGTAATGTTTTGTTTTATGTTTATTTGCACATGGGATGAATGAGATAATGTGCGGGAGCAGAAAAACGAGAGGAGATGCACAGCAGTGCATAAGGAGTTGAGGGCGTTGTTCATTGCATACGTATGGGCAATGAAACGCACAGCAAGTGCGGATCAAGAAAAAGGAAACCATAGCAGAGTGTGAGTATTTTTTTATGGTTGAATGAAAATGGGGACAACACGCAGCAGCGTAGGTAATGTCTAGTCCAGTTTTTTTTTTATATTGTATTGGTAATGAAATGGTGGAAAATGCACAGCTCGTGCAAACAAAAATTGAACAGAGTCTATGGTTATTGATGATGCACAACAGTGCATAAGAAATGGGTTGCTCATTGTAATGTAAGGTGTGTTGACCATTCTGAAATGAAGCAGTAGAACGCACAACAGTGCGATCATAGAAGAACAGGGGGAGCATTGTAATAAAAAAAATGGAAGCACACATTGCAGCGCGCAGGTGAAACACACACAGCAGTGTGAACGTAAGGGTTGTTTTTGTTGAGTGAAAACAAAAGAATATATATATACACAGCAGTCCGTATGGTATGTATATGTTGATTTTTGCATATGTAAATTTTTTTGTTGGGTGAAAAACAACAATGGAATGCACAACAGTGTAAAGGAATTTTTATTGTTGAAAGTAAAATGTGAAAAAAACTGTTTTTACAGCAGTATATGAAAAAGGGTTTTACAGCAGCGAATCGTAAATGAGATTTTGACACACAGCGGTGTAAAATCTCAGGAGGAGACAAAGTAATATTTTGTTGATTGAAATGTTTTCTTGGTGGATCCCTCTGTTAAAGAGGAAGGTGCTTTTCGGCACAGTCTCTTGGTGAATCCCTCTGTCAAGAGGAAGATGCTTTTTAGCATAGACTGGTGAATCCCTCTGTCAAGAGGAAGATGCTCTTCAGCATAATCTCTGGTGAATCCCTCTATGTGAGGAAGACTCTTTTGTTGTTTGTGGAACTGCATCTGAAGCAGTGTTGGTGAATCCCTCTATGTGAGGAAGACCTTTGTGTAACAGCAGTTTTGTAATCCCTCTGTTAAGAGGAAGACCTTTTTTTTGTAACAGGCAGTCATATTGATGAATGCAAAGTTTTTTTTGGTGTGAAAAAATTTCTGTTCTCAGAAAACAAGTTAGCTTCCCTGTGCAAAAGATCCTGTGGCAAAAAAACAGAGCATTGTCTCTGTGTTCAGTTATTTTGTTTTTGGGATTTTACCAGAAAAATCCCCAACAGTGGTATCAGAGCATTGTTCTGCTCTGTTGAATTTTGTTTGGAATCATCAGAAATTCCCAACAGAAGAGCTATTCAATCCTGCAACTGGGGTCGAGGTCACGTTGCCTCCCGCCAAATTATCGTGTATGTAGAACACAATATTCGTCCCTATTATCCTCACAGCGGCCTACACGAAGATGATGACGATGGTGGCCGTGGCCATTACCTGGAACAAAACCCTGGAACCCATCGAACTCTACTGGAAGCTCTTACGAATATTGATCGGATAGCACGGTCTGTATTTGTGTAAAGAAAGATTATATGGCTAATGACTAAATAGCTAGCAAACAGAAGAAACGACAATTTCCAAATTCTAAATTGAAGATGATCTCTGTGACAGGGTACCTGGACCTGTCGGTGCAATAATCATATATCACATGATCCTTCTCACCCACTCGTATCTCTCTGTTTTTGAAGGACTGAGCTGTCTATAAGCCAGACCTTCCCACCAGTTCTCAGGGTTCGAAGCACACAATTTATTAAGAGGCACTGCTCATCCTTCACTGTTGAAACCGCTATAATATGCAGAGAAGGGTGCTTTGCTCCAGTCGATCTTCTCCAACCCTCGTCTTGTAGCCCAGTCATCGGCTTCCCACAGAGTTGAATAGATTCCCAATGGCTGAGACTTACGACAAAGACCTGATTTTTTTTTTCTGCAAATTCAACCGCTGCCCCTTCTAATTCGACGGAGCATATCTACCGCATAGCGCAGTGTTGGAGAGATTTAGCCATATTAAACTGTCGGTCGTGCCTGAATCCTGCCCTGTTACAAGTATCCGCATGCCCAAATGGACCTATTGGGTCTTAGTTCGTATCCATTAATTGCTATTCGCGTTTTGATTAGTGTTACCGGTCGTGTAATTGTTAAATTAATGGAGAAAACACTTGGCAAACTGTTGAATAGCCTTACGTTTCAGAATACGAAGAGGTATAAGATGCACGTTTCACAAACCTGAGGAAAACCGTCGCTCGGTTGTTCATCTTTGATCCCGGCGTCGTTGGGTTAATGTAACCAAATGAAATGATCATGCGAATAGGCCTACGTTTCACAATACAAAGAGCTATAAGATGCACGTTTCACAAACCTGAGGAAAACCGTCGCTTGGTTGTTCATCTTTGACGCACGCGTGGTTAAGTTAATGTAATGAGAGGATCATGATGTGTTCATTATTTATTTTTTTAAATTTTTCATTATTTATTTTCTTAAATTTTATTGGTTCTAATCCTTATATGTGTCTATAATTTGTCCTAATCCTTATATATGTCCATAAATAATAAGCACAATAAATTTTTAATCATACTTTGTAAAAAATTAATTTAAATATGGTTTAAGTATGTGTTTTAGATATGCAAAAAAGTTACTGTAGTGAATTTCATTCATTGATTTAGTCACAACTACAAGAATATATTGGCATCTTTCAATTCATTCTATAGATAAAAACATTAATTAAAAAAATGATTAAAAAAAAAACAATAATAAATGTTTATTTCTCACCAAACATGATTCATTTCCAAATCTGTTGATGTGCACATGTGCGCAGATCTATTGTGGACAATTTTTCATGAAAGCGGTCGAGATTGGCCTATGTTTCTAGGGTTCATTTTGGTCAAGCTTTCAAAGGTCGCTTCCCAAATAAACAACTCATAAACCGAAAGGTCAAATAAACAACAGAGGAAAATATCTATGTTCAAAGATGCTCGTAGTTCATCACAACGCGTTTTCCTGTTGACGGCGTGGTTCGATCATTGTAACTTCATCTCTTTCACAGCGACTTTGGACAAAGTCTTGAACAGATCCATCGTTTCTGACTATAGAAAACGCATAGAACAGATCTGATAAGGCCGTTATTGTCTTTCAGCCCTGGGTATATCGAGGAGTTATTGGTTGTTGGGCTTGCTCACAATCAGAAAATATACCATGATGAGTAGAATCTATGGTGCCGATAGTGAACGGGATAGATCAAGATTGAAATGAATGGAAGGCCGACTGTAACAGATTGACTAAGGAAAGAATGGAATGATTGAGGACGACAGGAAGTTATTCGATTTAATTTAAATATGAAGGATCAAAATGTACAATATAAAGTTTTGAAAGACTAAGACTATTTTGAATAAGATAAAGTTTTGAAAGACTATTTTGAATAAGATTGGGTGGAGCTTAAATCGTTACCATGCAAATTAAAAATGGGAGTAACTTATTCCAATATAAAAATTTTATTGGTGAATTATATTATTTTTTTAAATAATTAAATAAAAATTATAGAGTTCAGGTGATCCATATTAAGTTTGTGAGAGATTTTTCGGCGAAAATCACATGGAATACCATTTGTCGACAAGAACCAGATCAAGCTTAGCAAGTTAAATAGTCTGAGCAGAGCCCCCAACGGCTAACTTGACCAACGGCTAGTTTGACTCTAGGACCGGGATCAAAGTTATTTTATTAATATTTAGGACCAATCCCTTAAAATATATATAAAAAATACTTTTAATGGGTATTTAGTTCAAAAAATATTATTAAAAATTATAAGTTAAATATTATTTAAAAGGAAATTTAGTTAAATAAAGGACCTAATAATATATGAATAAATTAAATTCCTAAATAAAGTAAAAAAGTATTATCAAAGATTATAAGTTAATTAATAATTAAATAGAAAATCAGTTACATAAAGGATTTTATAATATCTAAATAAAATAAAGTAAAATTAGTTAAAAATTATAAGTAGATTAGAATTAAAAAAGAGAATTGGTTATATAAAGGACCTTCTACATATATAAAAATAATTGAAATGGGAGAACTATTAAAATAATAAGCTAATTAGAATTCACATGAAAAATTAGTCACAAAGGACCTTATAATCAGAAATGAAAAAAAATGAAAAAAATTAAGTCTTTAAAAATAAATAATAATTAAATGAAAAAATAATGATGAGAAAACAAAAAGACAAAAAAAGACAAAAAAAAATATAAATAAATAAATAAATTAATTAATTAATTAAAAAAAATAAAAATAAATAAATTAATTAATTAATTAATTAATTAAAAAAAAAATAAATAAAAAAATTTATAAAATAAATAAATAAATAAATAATAAAAATAAAAATAAAGATAAAATAAAATAATAATAAAGATGCCCTAAAGAGGAGGGCGGAAAACGACTAGGAAGAGAGTGCTGGGACCCAACACCTACTGATTTTCCAGCCACCCTCCCTATTGAGATTGCTTGGTCTCTTTTCAATCTCAAGCGCTTCCCTAAACTTTCGATGATGGAAATGCGAAACCTTAGCAATAACACTAGCCTCCTCAATACAGACATGATGATTGGTTTTCTCAGCATGTTCAACTAAAGCGGAAGACTTAGCTCTCCTATGCTTAAGGTCCACTGCGTGCTCGCTAATCCTTTGATTGACCCCAATATAGGGGGTCCCACAGGAAAAAGGGATCATATAAACACCTTTCATATCCTTAGGGTCGATAGGATCCTTCACCGATCTGAGGGACATACGAATGGTGTTCAGAGGCCTAAAGGTTACAGGGATACTATGCTTCCTGAGAATCCTACCAATTCTATCAGTGGTCCCCTGAACATACGGAAGATGGACACCTGGAATTTTTTCCTTCGGTTCCCTTTTAGTCAGAGAGTTCTTGGAAGCTTTAAGGAAAGCCCTCTGACCCATGTATCTACTATAACCATTCTCAACAAAGACATCAAGCAGATGGGATTTTTCTTTCTCAAAGCTCTTCTTGTTCGAGATCCTTAGGGCCCGAGTAGCAAGGGTATTGAGAACACCCATATTTTGAGCAGGGAAATGGTGGGAACTGGCATGAAGATACTGCTCCATATGAGTCTTCTTCCGAAAAACTTGATGGGCAAGGGAACCATCACTATTCTTAGAAATAAGAATATCAAGGAATGGAAGGCATCCATCAACTTCCTGCTCCTTAGTGAACTTAATGGCTGAGGATTGATTGTTGAGATGATCAAAGAAGAGATCAAGCTCATCCTGGCCATGAGACCAGATGACATTGGTGTCATCCACATACCTTCTCCACAGCTTTGGCAAGAGCCGAGAAGAGTTAAGAGCCTTCGACTCAAAATCTTCCATAAAAAGATTAGCAATGACAGGGGAAAGGGGTGAGCCCATCGCAACCCCACAGGTTTGCTCGAAGAACTCTCCCTCGAAACTGAAGAAGGTGGATGTGAGACAGATCTCAACCAACCTGGCCGTGTCAGGATCTGTTAGGCAGTTTATCACCTCCATGGCCTCATTAATAGGGTGCAAGTGAACAGGGACACAACATCAAAACTAACAAGAATGTCCGCAGGTTCAAGCCTAATGTCCTTGAGTTCCTCAATAAAGGAAGCAGAGTCTTTTACGAAGGACTCTGTACGACCAACTAAGGGTTTAAGCTTGAACGCTAGGAACTTCGCAAGAAGGTAGGTAGGACCTCCAATGGTGTTGACGATGGGCCTTAAGGGGGCTCCTTCCTTGTGAATCTTGGGGAGACCATAGATTCTAGGAGTAATAGGGTTGCTTTCAATGAGTTTTTGGTGCAAGGAACTCATTGAGCTAATGGATTTAATGGCCAAAGCCACATTCCTAGCAACCTTCTTCAAAGGATTTTTGGGAAGCTTTTTGTAGCTACCACTATTATGAAGATGATCCAACATCTTGCTGCGGTAATCAACCCTGTTAAGAATGACGACAACACCACCCTTGTCTGCCTTAAGAACAATGATATCTTTGTTCTGGTTTAAGGATCTAAGAGCTAAAGATTCTTCCTTGCTAAGGTTGCTCTTAGGCGGCCTAGCCTTTCTCAAGGCAACTGCACAATCCTGCCTAATAGTATCCTTGATCCTATCAGGTAAACCTCTCATCCCAAACTCAATATCACAAATAATATCTTCCACGGGGATTTTTCTAGGGGCTAAGGAAAAATTTAATCCTTTGCCCAGAACTTTAAAAACAGAAGGGGGAAAAACAAAACTGGAAAGATTAATAACCCTATTACTAGAAAGAGAAGAAAGGTGACGATTATTAATACCAGTAGTCATCTTGTTCTTATTATTTTTCATGTTAGAGATGCCTGTGTTAATCTTGCCCATATTATTATTATTATTATTGAATTTATTATTATTATTATTATTAATATAATTATTATTATTATTAATACAATAAATATTATTATTACTATTATAATTAGTAATGTCATTATTATTATTCATATAATTATTATTTTCATTAACCCTGTTATTATGATAATTACTATTATTATAATTATTACTATTATTAATGAATTTATTATTATTATAAGTATTATTATTATAGTTATTATTATTATTATTATTATTAAAATTATTCTTATTAATCCTACTAATGTTAGAACCGTTCATATTACTATTATAATCACTCCTATTAATAAAGCTGATATGCTTAAACATAAAATTATTATTATAATGCATATTAGCCCTATCAATATTAACCTGAGGCTCAGCAAAATCAACGGGATCTCCAATGCTGAACGCAGAACCATCTCCAATGCTGCACGACTCCACGTTGACCTCTCCAGTCATATCACATTCAGGAATCACGGTCGAACAATCTCCAGCGCTGAACGAACCTATGCTGACCTCTCCACACATGCCAGTCATATCACAATCAGGAATCACGGTCTTGTTAGGCAACGGGGATGAGGAGTTATCCTTCAGCGACAATGAATTCTCCACGCTGTCCATACCAAACCGGCCTACCAAATCGCCAATTGATATCCTTCTACGCAATGCGGAACCGGAGCCATCGGAAGGAGAACGTGGACCCAAAACCACTAGATCGGAATCCTTGATGCCCGGGGAGGCAGAGACTTCATTGGAAAACAATGCAGATGGACCAGAAATGCTGAACGCTGGCACAACAACTCTGCTGCTGTTATCAGAAAATCGTCTTGCACCTGGAGAGACCGTGCTTTCAGGATCACTGGCTACAGGATGGGAGTTTCCCACAACGCAGGTACCAGGACGAACGATCCCCAGAGAGACAAACTCCAATTCTTCCTCTGTGCAGAGATGACCATGGTTACTCCCTTCCAGTAAAATAGAACCCGCTATCGATGAATGCAGATCTGAAGAGACAGAAATGGCTTCATCAAAGTGAGCTGCATTATCCAATGACGGGGAACCAGAGACCCCATTTGAGCAGCCAGATAACCACTCATTCAGCACAGAGATTTTCCCAGAAGAGACACGGCTATGGGACGCTGCTCACACAACTCTACCAAGAAATGCTGAATTCCCAGCTAGCCTTAGAAACTTAGAACCCTGATTATGCTTTCGAATCTCCTCTAACCGAAAAGACTTCAGAGCCGAACATGCATCTATTCTGGCCCAAAGGGCGGCCGAAATTAAGTTTCCAAGATCTAGATGCAAATCTAAAAGAACCCGAGAAAGCTGATTCAAGGATTTTCTGACCCTACTGATTTCCGCCCTTATTAACGGCAAACTCGCCTTAAGGAAAACCTTATGTTTTTGGGGAGTGTGAAAGTGGTGCTTAATCCGGGGAAAGATAGGAATGATTGAGGAGTCTTTGCATCGTTTAACAAAAGCTAGATCTGATTTCAACCTTGAAACCTGCAAGCGAGCCCGTTCAAAATGATGAACCTTGGTTGCAATGGCTTTTCCGTGCAGGGATTCAATTATAGAGTTCAGGCTTCTGTGATCCATATCAAGTTTGTGAGAGATTTTTCGGCGAAAATCACATGGAATACCATTTGTCGATGCGTTTCGAACCAACTAGTGTGGTTCATCGTCAGGACAAGTTGAAGAACCAGATCAAGCTTAGCAAGTTAAATAGTCTGAGTAGAGCCCCCAACGGCTAGCTTGACCAATGTCTAGTTTGACTCTAGGACCGGGGTCAAAGTTATTTTATTAATATTTAGGACCAATCCCTTAAAATATATATAAAAAATATTTTTAATGGGTATTTAGTTCAAAAAATATTATTAAAAATTATAAGTTAAATATTATTTAAAAGGAAATTTAGTTAAATAAAGGACCTAATAATATATGAATAAATTAAATGCCTAAATAAAGTAAAAAAGTATTATCAAAGATTATAAGTTAATTAATAATTAAATGGAAAATCAGTTACATAAAGGATTTTATAATATCTAAATAAAATAAAGTAAAATTATTTAAAAATTATAAGTAGATTAGAATTAAAAAGGAGAATTGGTTATATAAAGGACCTTCTACATATATAAAAATAATTGAAATGGGAGAATTATTAAAATAATAAGCTAATTAGAATTCACATGAAAAATTAGTCACAAAGGACCTTGCACCAAAAACTCATTGAAAGCAACCCTATTACTCCTAGAATCTATGGTCTCCCTAAGATTCACAAGGAAGGAGCCCCCTTAAGGCCCATCGTCAACACCATTGGAGGTCCTACCTACCTTCTTGCGAAGTTCCTTGCGTTAAAGCTTAAACCCTTAGTTGGTCGTACGGAGTCCTTCGTAAAAGACTCTGCTTCCTTTATTGAGGAACTCAAGGACATTAGGCTTGAACCTGGGGACATTCTTGTTAGTTTTGATGTTGTGTCCTTGCTCACTTGCATCGCTATTAATGAGGCCATGGAGGTGATAAACCACCTAATAGATCCTAACACGGCCAGGTTGGTTGAGATCTGTCTCACGTCCACCTTCTTCAGTTTCGAGGGAGAGTTCTTCGAGCAAACCTGTGGGGTTGCGATGGGCTCACCCCTTTCCCTTGTCGTTGCTAATCTGTTTATGGAAGATTTTGAGTCCAAGGCTCTTAACTCTTCCCGGCTCTTGCCAAAGCTGTGGAGAAGGTATGTGGATGACACCAATGTCATCTGGTCTCATGGCCAGGATGAGCTTGATCTCTTCTTTGATCATCTCAACAATCAATCCTCAGCCATTAAGTTCACTAAGGAGCAGGAAGTTGATGGATGCCTTCCATTCCTTGATATTCTTATTTCTAAGAATAATGATGGTTCCCTCGCCCATCAAGGTTTTCGGAAGAAGACTCATACGGAACAGTATCTTCATGCCAGTTCCCACCATTTCCTTTCATTTCTGATTTTTTTCATTTCTGATTATAAGGTCCTTCGTGACTAATTTTTCATGTGAATTCTAATTAGCTGATTATTTTAATAATTCTCCCATTTCAATTATTTTTATATATGTAGAAGGTCCTTTATATAACCAATTCTCCTTTTTAATTCTAATCTACTTATAATTTTTAACTAATTTTCTAACTAATTTTACTTTATTTTATTTAGATATTATAAAATCCTTTATGTAACTGATTTTCCATTTAATTATTAATTAACTTATAATCTTTGATAATACTTTTTTACTTTATTTAGGCATTTAATTTATTCATATATTATTACGTCCTTTATTTAACTAAATTTCCTTTTAAATAATATTTAACTTATAATTTTTAATAATATTTTTTGAACTAAATACCCATTAAAAATATTTTTTATATATATTTTAAGGGATTGGTCCTAAATATTAATAAAATAACTTTGACCCCGGTCCTAGAGTCAAACTAGCCATTGGTCAAGTTAGCCATTGGGGGCTGTGCTCAGACTATTTAACTTGCTAAGCTTGATCTCGTTCTTCAACTTGTCCTGACGATGAACCACACTAGTTGGTTCGAAATGCGTCGACAAATGGTATTCCATGTGATTTTCGCCGAAAAATCTCTCACAAACTAAATAAAAATTTTAAAAAATAAATTTGATTTAATTTAAATATGAAAGATCAAAATGTACAATATCAAGTTTTGAAAGATTATTTTGAATAAGATAAAGTTTTGAAAGACTATTTTGAATAAGATTTGGTGGAGCTTAAATCATTTCCATCCAAAATAAAAATAAAAAATTTGAGTAACTTATTCCAATATAAAATTTTTATTGGCCAATTATATTATTTTTTTAAATAACTAAATAAAAATTAAAAAAAATAAAAACTAGATAAAGTACATAAAATAAATAGTTGGTAAATGTAAATAGACCTCACAATAGTCATAATACATATTTGTTGCCAAGATTATAGAAATTAAACTTAATAATATTATTATTATTAAATGAAAATATGTGGGTTTAAAAAAAACACACACACAAATATATTTATATATACCAACAATCTTCATTATGGAGATTCACCTCATTTTAACAATGAAATTTTTCATTTGGAAATAGGCTTTGTTACCATACCATGGACTACATATCCAAAAAACCATAATGCATGTTCATACCATACATGTTCATTTGTCATTTTTTAATTAATTAATTTAATTCAAACAATAGTAATGGCATAACTATTTTTTACATAAAAATTAACCTTTAATTTATAACTACTAAGAATATTTTAGACAAAATCATGTCATCCACATAATCATTATTGATAATTAAATTGAAAGTAAAAAACAAAAATTATTCTAAAATAGACATGTCTATAAAAACAATAAATTTTAAAAGTAAGAAAATATATTACTTAAAAAAGTTATAAATACATTTTAAAATAAAAAATACAAGTAAACTTTAAAATGAATTTAAATTTATATATTTGAATTAAAAGTATAAAAGGTTATAAATAGAGACTAGAGAGTAGAATAGAGGATTATGGAGTATACTATTAAGAGACTAAGTGATGTGAAAGTCACTTGTTCAAAATTTTGTGGGCAAAAATTCAGCGATGTTAACGCTTAGTGTGGGCATGTCAGGATGATCCTTGAGTGATTTTGATAGCTTAGATGCCGCTCAGTGGCATTTTGTGAAGCCACAAGCCTGAAATAATCTTTAGAGAACTCACACAATTTGACAAGAAAAATAAATTAGAAATAGAAAATATTGTTAATTTTATCATATATCATTAATAATAATGATAACAAACATTTTTTTTTACACTTATTTTTTTTTGCCTTTTACTACTAAAAAAATACAAATTAGAAAATGCAAATTAGTTTTAAAGTAAATATAAATTTTTGTTTGAGATAAAATTTAAACTAAAAAGGCCTTGCTAATTTTACTATATATGAGTAATAATAATAACAAATATTGTTCTTTATAAAAACAAAAGGAAGATGTACATAATTAGTTTGGAGTGAAAAGAAATTAATGAATACTTAATTTTTAATAAAATTAGAAAGAAGACGAACATTCTATAAGCAAGTGTGAGGATGTAAGAAGACGAACATTCTATAAGCAAGTGTGAGGGAGGTGTATAATTCCTTCTTTACTCAATTTCCCGTTTATTCCTTAAAAAAGATAATGTCAACTATATGAAAATTAAAAATAAATAAATATTCAATTTCCCGTTTATTCCTTAAAAAAGATAATGTCAACTATATGAAAATTAAAAATAAATAAATATTCAAGTATTACAGTAGTCCCTATCACTGCTATTTGTATAATGTTTAGCACAATCAATTAGGCACAACACAATAAAATACAATATTAATTATAATAAAAAACTAAAAATAAACAAGTATTATAGGACATGTAGTCCCTAACGTTACCATGGATCATTATTGTTTGTATAATGTTTAGCACAATCAATGGAAACAACATATTACGCCATCGATTGTGATACATTCTTAAATGTATACAATTTTAAATAATAATGGTTTTATAACTAAAAACATTTATACCATATTTCACAATTATCTAATTTAGAATTTCAATAACGATAATTTTCACAATAAACTTCTATATATTTTTAATAATATTTATCAAAAATATAAATTAATATTTACGATCAATATCAAAAAATAAAATTATCAATACAAATCAAAATTAAAATAATAAAAAATACAATAAATATTGTATTTGTAAATCTAAATAAAATTAATAAAAATAAACTTATCAATACCAATTAAAATAATAAAATTTATATAATACAATATAAATTTTATTTGTAAATTTAAATAAAATTCATAATTTTATAAAATATTTTGATGTATACATTATAAATTTAGAATTCAATCTATAAAAACTTTTTACATTCAACTATAAAATTATAATATTTAATATTTAATACAAAATTCACAGATAATACTATATTTTATTTTTTAATATTTTATGTATATTTCTATTAATGTTAATTAGGTAGATTAGTGTATTTATTTTTAAATAGAGTCTTTAGAATTTCAATTAATTATTAAAAATTATTAAGTGAATGCTAAAGATTTAATCTTCATATAATATTTTAGAATATTCATAATAGTATTAATAAATTGAATGTTGAGAATTGTCATCAAAGTCGTTATGTTTTTTTTACTTTCTAAATTGGTTAATTAAAGAAAATGCCATATGAACAAGTGCCATGTGAATTATGATTTTTTGAGAATGTAGTATTGATAGCCATGGTATTGACCATGATATTGTCACAAAGTCTATTTACAAATAAAGAATCTTCATGGTAAATAAGAGATAAATATCTTTAGTTAAAAATCTTGTTTGAATTTTTTTTTTAAAGTATATGTTTAATTTATATATTGATTATTTTTATAACAAATAATAATAATAATAATAATAATTTAAAATAAAATTATAATTTAATTAAATTATATATATATTTTTTAAATTTTAGCAATATGATATATATTATGAAATAATTTTTTTGATACTTAATATAAATTGATGTATTTATTAACTATTTAATTTATATAGCTAAATTACCCGGATGCGGGTGTCACTGCAGCACATTTATGGAGGAGTAACTCCCCGCTGGCAGCTGTCCCTGCACTTGGCTCGCGGGCGCGGATCCCACAAACCCACCGCATTTGATATGAATTCTTCAGGGTATAGAATTATGGTCACGCATTTGGTATTGAATGCGCGCTCAGCTCGAGAGGCCGCGCAAGGTGATTTATCCATGGCTTGGTTTCTGGTTCATGCAATTGCCCTCCTCGGCTCCTTCTATCTCCATCCGCTATTCTTCCCGCACCCCTGCTTCGTTCTGGCTGCTTGGAAGCTCATTTGGTTTCTGATTTTGGCCTGGTCTACCTGCGCTCAGCCCTTTCCCATTTGGTCCTGCCGAATTCCCTTCCCTGGTCTCTCAGTCAATTTGGAAATGGTTCGTCGTCATGGAGTTTCTCGCCGTGGAGGCACCACTGGAAATCGAGGTCGCGCCTCTCAGTCTGCTCCCTAGAAAATTGTCCCTCTGGCCTCTGCCTCCCCGTCCTCTCCGCCTTCTGGTCATGCCAAGCCTCTCCCGCACAACTCCTTCCAAACAACCCGCTTCAAATTCCATAGTAGGCTCAATAAGCCCGTTTTGTCAGCCAGTATTACAGTAATCCTTGCTGAGGAGGAGGATAAGCCTAGCAGCTTGGCCCACACCACTACGTCTCAGTCTCAGGATGATAGCGTCCTTCAGGGAGAGGTGGCTGGTGTCGTGTTCAATGGTGATAACATGCAGGAAGAAGGTAATGTGCCTGAAGCTCCTCAGCCTCCGGTGGACTCTACACAACGCAATGTGCTTGCAGGTGAGCTGGAGCATCCTCCCGGTGGCATTCTGAATTTGGAGACTCCTCCAGGTGGCGGCGACACGGGAGAAGTAGACACCGTGGTTGTCACGTGGATAGGCTCTCCTAGCCAGGTGGAAAAGGATGCTCTCGACTCTCTGAAACATGTTTAATGAATTTGGTTCAATGCCTACTGATGGCAATTTCTCTTCTGGTCTGTTTCTTTTTCTGTTATGCGTCTCTGGATAATGCCAACTCTGTTTTGCTTCAGCTCTTGGTTTTGTATCGGTGCGCGTCATTATAGTCCTATGAACTGTAACAGGTCATGGCTCAGCAAGCCTTTGTTTTGGTCTAATTTTGCATATGACTATCAGGGCAGAATGTTTATCAGCAAAGCCATAGTCGGCGATAGTACTGTAGTGTTAAACACAGCTCTGGTTTACACTTTTGTCTGTAAGGGACTTATAAAATATGCTTCAAGGTCTCTCAATCCTGGAAGGGTTGTCAAAGGGGTTTGTGTGTATCAGAATTTCTGGTTGAGGGCAGGCTTCAGCCCCCCTCTGAGGTCTTGACCTCTTTGTACATATATTTTCTCTTTTTTTAATAGAAATAGCCTTTACGCAGAAAAATAAATAAATTTATATAGCTAAATTGTTTTAAATATAGGGCTATTGAAGAGAGTTGTAGAGAGTTGCAAAGTGTAGCAGAGTGGGCAGAGTTCAAAGTTGTTATCACGAAGAGTTGTTGCCAAACTACAGTGAAAATTCAATTTGTATTTGAATGTGGGTTGGTGCCTAGAGACAGGAAGTTGGTGCTTCCATCTCTAAAGGAGCTTGGGAAGGCTTGGGGGTGAGTACCTCCTGCAAGTTGGTGCTTGTAAATATTCAAGGAGCTACATGTTGGTGCTTGGTCAGTTCCTCACATGGTGCTTCTGGTAACGTGGACAAGTGTCTACAAATAGAGGGAGTTGGTGCTACCTGCTAGTTGGTGCTAGCAAACAAACAAAGGGAGTTAGTGCTTCATGTGAGTGGGTACTCACAAATAGATTGATGTAATAGAGTGGGTGTTCTTTATTTACATCAATAACAATAACAAGCTTTGTGGTTTTTTCCCGAAAGGGTTTCCATGTGAAAAACCTGTGTCTATTATGTATGATGCTTATGGTTTTCATGGTTGTGTGTTGAGTTAATGTTGCTGCTACATTATAGATTGTTGTTGGTTATATGGATGAATGCCATGTTTACATAAGGAAAGTAAACTGGCATAGAGAAGTAAAAATTAGCCTTAATACCGATTCACCCCACTCTACTTATTAACATTGTTTCCAACAAGTTTTGTTTGTCACAATGCAATGTGAATTGATCCCAATTATTATTCATGACATTATGATGCCAGGTTTTGTTTATTAGATTATGATGTGGATTTTTCTTTATACTTGAGATGTTGATATTTATTTGTACATAGAATCTTATAAAAATAGATTGGTTTTACTCTAATTTGACATGCATCGTCATGAGAAGACAAAAGAGACTACTTGTGTTGCAAGAAAAAAACTAGTGACTAATAACAACTATTGGGAAAAATATCCAGGTATTTGCACTAGTCGGTCACTATCATCATCTGAGGAGAAGGAGATGTTGGCTAATCGCTTGGCTACAATGGTCAACTTGCAGTCTATATTGTCAATATTTTCTTCCGTCTCTACCAATATGATAAAATTCTCCTACTAATTCCTCCTCTACATCTTTATGCAGCCAACAATATTTAAATGACTATTAATCTTGTGTCATCTTCGTGCCATGGTCAATGAAATGACAAGAGCACATGCAACGCCTTAAGGAGAGTGAGAGCCGCAATCCGCTTTTGTGTGAGCTAGCATCATATAAACATTGGGGAACACCCACTTCTTGACACCCTCCTCAGGGGAAATATTATTAAGTTATTAATTAAGTTATTAAAATTTAACATTAAGTACCTCGCCATTTGCGAAGTAACGGGGTCAAGTCCACTTGACGCCCTTGGGGTTAGGCCTTGCATGTTTGGCCGATGGGTAAATCCCTTTGGGTTGATTTGCCTAGATTTTCCTGTGGATGTAGCGCCCACCCAGTGTCCGTGAACCACCTTTCATATATATATATATGAAATGGTTCTTCTTCGGACATTTATTTTTTATCATGTTTGCCCAAAATATTGTAGAGAATTTTAAAAATTATAATCATTGGTTGTTTAATTTGCAAAGTTTGATTGTCTCATAAAATTTTCAGGGTTTTGAATTTATTAATGCATTCTAGGCAACAAGAAATGATAATCTTGGTTGAGATTGTATTGTTAAATTCCAGTGAAAAAAACCATTTCATTTGCTAGTTAAATTGTGATTATATATTTATATAAGTCTAACTTCATTCATAACCACTAACAATTTATTAATATTGGTCTATTTCATCTATATAGCCTATTCATTAAAAAATAAATAAACGAAAATTAATTACCCCTAGAAAATTTCAAATGAATAAATTGATTTTAAATTTTGACCATTCAAAAAATATATTTTTACATTTCAAAAACAAAAACAAAAGCTATTATTAGTTAGGAAAGATCTATAATCTATATTAACAAAAATATAACTATAATAATTTCTGAAAAATCTATTTATATTTATATCTATATTTAATTTCCAAAAAATCTATTTATATTTATAGACTTATTGCTACACTAATTTCCCAAAAAAAATAAAAAAAAATGCTTTTAATATTTGTATTTATTACACTGAACATGTTCACAATCTACAGCCATAGCAGCAACGACGAAAGAAAGTAGGGCATGCTTATGCTGCTCAAAAGCCTTTCGAGAATCTTTATTAATATGTAAGCAAATTCACTAACATTACTTCTCCCAATTCAAATAATTAATATTCATTTCTTTGGCCGCATCTTAATTCCTTGTATAAATATTTACACAAATAACACATTGCAAATATGTTAACGCAATTAACACATAATAAATATAAATATTCAATTTTCCAATTTATTTATTTATTTAAAGGTAATATACATTCACAGCTGCGACTTCATTAGTGAAGCTGTTCGATGAGTAATTGAACAAGATTTCACTCAAGGTCTTTTTAAATTTATTTATAAAAAATTTGTATTTGTTTTTCAAATAAATTTTATGTGTATGTTTTAACTGTTTTTCATTAAAGTCTATTTTATGTTATATGAAGAGTGAAGTTAGTTCAATCAAGTTCTAAATAATGTATTTTTGCATTTATTAATAATAAAAATATCTGGTCAGATCATGTTGTAATGAACTCGTGGAGGCTGTGGAGTTGCTCAGATCCTGCACAACAGTCGCGAATTGCTACATAAGCTGAAGCATCTCGGATTCGATGTTGGCCAGATCCTTAAAGCATCTGTGCAGGAGGGATTCGATCTTGGCCAGATCCTTAAAGCATCTGTACAGGAGGGAAAACCGGTGTTTCTATACTTCGGTAAGAAAAATAGCAATATCTTGGCGCGTGGAACGTAACTGGCGGAAGAGATGCGCATGAGGGCACAAATGAAGGTGTCAAGACTCATGCAGGGTGATTTGACACAGCCATGTAGAGAAAAAGGAGATTAAATATTAAGAAAAGATAAAGGAGACAATGACGAGCTATGTAAAATAATATATTAACGTAGAAAAACGGGGAAAACAATAAACAAATGTTTATCTCTCACCGAACGTGATTCATTTCCAGATATGTTGATGTGCACATATGCGCAGATCATTTTTCATGAAAGAGTTCAAGATTGGCCTATGTTTCTAGGGTTCATTTTCGTCGAGCTTTCAAAAGTCGCTCCCCAAATAAACAACTGATAAACCGAAAGGTCAAATAAACAGCAGAGGAAACAATTATGTTCAAAGATGCTCTTAGTTCATCACAACGCGTTTTCCTGTTGAGGGCGTGGTTCGATCATCGTAACTTCATGTCTTTCACAGCGACTTTGGACAAAGCCTTGAACAGATCCATCGTTTCTGAGTATAGTAGAACAGATCTGATAAGGCCGTTATTGTCTTTCAGCCCTAGGTATACCGAGGAGTTATTGGTTGTTGGGCTTGGTCACAATCAGAAAATATACCACGACGAGTAGAATTTATGGTTCCAATAGTGAATGGGATAGACCAAGATTGAAACCACGATGAGTAGAATTTATGGTGTCAATAGTGAATGGGATAGACCAAGATTGAAATGGATGAAAGTAGGACTCTAACATATGGACGAAGGAAAGGATGAAATGATTGAGGACGACAGAAAGTTATTCAATTTAATTTAAACATGAAGGATCAAAATGTACAATATAATGTTTTGAAAGACTAGTTTGAATAAGATTTGGTGGAGCTTAAATCTTCACCATCGAAAATAAAAATTAAAAATGTGGGGAGCCGATTTCAATATAAAATTTATTCGCAAATTATATATATTTTTTACATAATTAAATTAAAATTTATAATTAAATAAAAACTAGTTTAATTTTATAAAATAAATGGTTGGTCAACGTAAATAGACATCATAATAAAATAAACATCACAATAGTCATACTACATCTTTGTTATTAAGATTATAAAAATTAAACTAAATATTATTATTATTAAAAAATGAAAATATGTGGGTTAAAGAAAAAAAAAAAAAATTATATATATTATATATATACTAGCTATCTTCATTATGAAGATCCACCAAATTTTAATATTGAAAATTTTCATTTGGAAATAGGTTTCTCATACCATGGACTACATATAAAAAATACCATAATGCATGTTCATACTATACAAGTTCATTTGTCATTTTTTTAATTAATTAATTTAATTCAAACAACACTAATGGCATAACTGTTTTTTACATAAAACTTAATATTTAATTTATAACTATTAAAGATATTTTACACAAAATGTGCCATCTACATAATCATTACTGATAATTAAATTGAAAGTAAAAAAAAGATATTCAAAAATAAAACTGATAATTAAATTGAAAGTAAAAAAAAGATATTCAAAAATAGACATGTTTATAAAAACAATAAATTTTAAAAGTAAAAAGTATATTTATAAAAAAATTTATAAATACATTTAAAAATATATATAAGTAAACTTTAAAATAAATTTAAATTTATATATTTGAATTAATTTATTTTTTTTTTATATATATTTAGTCTATCAACTACCACCCTGATGCCACTCTTTCCTTCGGACTTGGGTAAACCAGTGATAAAATCTATTGAAACATCCTCCCAATGTTGACTTGGAATCGATAAAGGTTGTAATAGAATTGAGGTTTTAATTGTTTCAACTTTATTTTGTTGGAAAACCAAACATTCCGCTACCAACTTTTGAATAGCATATTTAAGGTGATTCCAAAAAAATTCCTTCTTAACCCTGTGGTAAGTTTTTAAAAATCCTAAGTGCCCTCCTAAGGGAGTGGTGTGCAATTCCATAAGAATCTTTTGTTTGGGTTGGGAATTATTATAGAGGTATAAGTGATCTTTGTACCATAACGAATCATTTTTCCAGCTAAATATATCAGATGTACTGGGATCTTGTTGTATCTTTTGAATGAGTGCTCACACTTCTTCATCATTCTTCCATTCATCCCTTGCTTCGTTTATCCATTTTTTTTGGATAATATAAATGAAACAAGGTAATGCTTCCGCATCCTCATCCTTTCTTGAGAGTGTATCTACAACAACATTTTTCTTCCTTTGTTGTATATGATTTCAAAGTCATAACCCAACATCTCTGTGACCCATTTTTGCTTCTCTTCTAAAGACAATATTTGTTCTAAAAACTATTTAAAACTATCATTATCTGTTTTCACCTTGATGTGTCTTCCCATTAGGTAGGGTCTCCATTTTTTAAGTGCATGTAGTATTTTCTATTGGCATTATGATACAATTATTGTCCTTGATGGCAACTCACTCAAATGAAAGATCACAGTACAACATGTTAACATCAAATAATTACATATCAGTGTGCACATAATGAAGAAAGAGAGGTATACGCAGGTTCACCTTGACCAAGGTGTGTATACACATAGGTTCATTGACCACAAGTCGCGTATATGTACACACACACTTTCACAGAAGGAAAAACACATATACCATGGAAAACTAAGTTTCTGGTCCGAAGTATTTGGTCCATGGTATTTTGATCCATGGTATTTGTCCAAGGTACCTCGTCTGAGGTATTGACCCTAGGTATTTGGTCCAAGGTATTGGTCCTTAGCGGTTTTGGTCCATGGTATTGAGAAAGGCCTAAAACTATAAAAGGAGGAGAAGATCATTAGGCCAAAGTGTGCAAGTATTGAATATCTGATGAAGCATGATATCTAGTATGCAGGTTATTGGCTTATGGTGTTGTGCTTGATCTGAACCAGGGATGAACCTTAACGGTTGATGGAGGATAAGATCTAATGATGGATCGAAATCTTAAGGCTTGAAATGAATTATCTTTATATGGTTTGATCATGTTTATTCTAGATATGTATACTGATGCATGTAAATATTATGATATGGGTACAACTGAAGTCTGGAATAGCTGTAGAATTATGAATTAATATTTGCAGATGTATACGTTGGCTGGCTTTGGGAAAAGCGCATATACACATAGGTTCGACACATGGAAGTAGTGTATACCTTATAAAATATGTTTAAGTTGTTTCTATTTGCTGTTGCAGAGTTCTGGTTTCTGGTTTGGGCTCTAGTTACTATATTCTAGTGACAGTATTCTGAATGATCAGATTGATGGGTTGTCAAAGTGATTGATTGATTTGGTTGTGGTTGGTTCAGAAAGTGATTGATTGATGCAGATGTATTTGATGATTGAATTAGAATAATGATGTTGTTGATGGATCCAGTCTAAAAATTTATGAAACGTGGTCCTTGGAGGAAGAAAGAAGGTCATAGCCTTTTGTACGTCACAGCTTACATACTAGCTAGTACAAGAGTTAAGGGGTTGTAGCTCCCTTCTAGGAGAAGCAGGAGAACGAGAGAAAGTTGTAACCTTCTGCAGGTAGAAGCCTGCGTACTGGTATAATTCGACACCAATACAAAATTGTAAACATATTTTCTTATTATTAAAAGAAGACAGAGATGATAGGAGCAGGTGGTTTTCACCCACATTGGGTTTCCACCTTATATCTTGGTGTTCATGTGTGTTGCTTATGTGTGATGCTTTATTCTTCTTTTACTCTTGTTACACTAAAATTTGTCACCATGACTATTTGCAGTCAGTATGGCTCCATCAATAACCATACTGTCCTCCTTGGCAAGTCTTATACCTCTGCTCCTCATGTAAAACTCCAAAAAAGAGAGAAAGCCTTTAAAAATCAATATAACTCGGGTTACGCACTTTCTCCTACTTTTACCTGCGTGCCCGCATCTCAAGTACATAATACCTGCGTACTTGTACACTTTGTCTATAAAGAGGTGGGTGCGTACCCCTGTAAAAGTCAAAAGGCGCAAGTTTTACTTCAAAAAACTTACTTGCGGTCGATTCTAGAGCCTTCTAGAAGATGGTTTGACGTGGATTGAGCGCCTCCAGATGGTTCATGCATCCCAATGAAAGAGGAACTTATCCCATGAAGAGGGGAGCTATCCATTTGAAAGAGGAGCTTATCCCATTGATGGTGGACCTGTTTAACTTCTTCCAAAGCATTATAAATATAGGCATTGGGCCAGAGGGAGGGGAGGTTGAAAGTTGAACATTCCTAAGGGTAGATGCTGCTGAAATTAGGACTCCCTTATAGAGCTTGAGAGGAGAGATTCCAATCCTTTCTTAGCTTCATTTGGAAGTGGGTGAGCTGATCAAAGTAAAGGAGAACTCTTGCTGGACCCTGGGAGGGACCTGCACAACACCAAGGCACTGGTTGTAAGGTTTCCTTTGTTTCCAATTAATACAATTAAGTTCATTTTTCTCAACAAGTTGTTATATATAATTTGTTTCATAAACTCCTTGGTCTTTATGATGAATATGATTTATTATATGAGTTATTCAGGTGCTATGTAATCGTTTGCTTGTTAGTGTATGCAGGCTTCAAGGAGAAAGAGCTCATCTGGATCGAAGAGGCTTGGCTGCTACAAACAGCGTTGGACTAAAGGTAAGCCTTAAACACCTGGTTGCTTTTATTTTAAATGCATATTTAGGGAAAGATAGTGCTCGATTGTTTTGTTTGTCACTAGAAAAGCCTTGTTTTCTAGGGAGGTCGGTTTTGTCCGCAAAATTGACTCTTTCCGCATGACAAAATGGCGACTCCGTTGGGGACTCCATGGATTTGATTGATTTCTCTTTTGATTGATACTTTGATCTGAGAAAAGTTGATTTCTTTCTAGTTTTTGACTGATTGACTGTGAATTTGGGTGGAATAGCTTAGGATTGAGTTAGTTTTTATTTTTCTTGATTTTGAGAGCAGTACGCACCCACTGAGTTAAGCACAGTGCGTAACTGTACGCACTTCTGCTTTGCGCACAGAGCGTGGCTACACCTATGCAAACGGGCTGCCTGCGTACCCTGTCAAAAGTTTAGAAAGTTTCCATTTTTTCCTTTTTACCTATTAGATTTTGTTTATAGTTTATTTATTGCTTCCCAAATCCACTGGTTACCTGTCAGAAGTTTTCATCTAAGCTTGTTTCATTAGCATCAAGGGTTTTAGTGAAGTTCATAGAAATTCTAGCCCTAGGTTTGATTTTTGTATTGGTCTTGTAGTGACTCTGGCTTTAGAAGTTGTAAAAACCTTGGATATCCCTGGTCTTTTCAGTCTTCTTAAGATTCAGACCATTCGTAAAATCCACCTTTGTTTGAGAAACCTACCGTTGTGTTGTCTCTTTGCGGAATTTCGAGAAGGCTTGTTTGTTAAGCTGTGAATTTCATTCTTAAGAAAAAGAACAAGAGCTTTTTATTTTTGTTTTTGACTGATCTATGATTCTGCATGGATTAGTCCTTGGTTGAATTGTAACCGAGTAAAACATCGTGGAATTATATTTTGTAGGCTTTTACCTCATTAGATTTGCTTTTAGGTAAATTTCTCTTAGATTTTCATAGATCTTAAAATTGATTTTTGTTAAGTAGTTTTACATGCTTTGTTAAAATAGGAAAAATACAAAATCTCTTTTGAAGAAAGTTTGTTTAGTAGCGTTTGAAGTCTTTGAAAAGAGAAAGGAAGTTTTCGTGAAATAATTAGTGGTCTTGTGTTGTGTGCTTTGGAAAAGATAAAGAGATTTTTCTTTGATTTTCATTGCTACGAAAGTTGTCTTTATAAATTTTGCATTCTCCAACTCTCTTAGCTAGGGAATTCATTGAAAAGAAAAGATTGTTTTTTTCATCCTAGGTGCATCTTTTTAGTGGATTTGAGTCGAGTCTACACATCATAAGTTTCATCTCCGCTACCTTTTGTCCTAAAGAAAAGCCATAAAAAATAACGCTTAAAGCAAAATTCACTTAGTAACTTTTTATTTACTAGGGCTCTGATACACCAACATAGATCAGGCTAGTGTCTTGGAGTAGGAGAGTAATTAACTCTCCAAGACAGTAAAAACAAACAAGTAGCTTATCTTGCGGTAGGATAAATCCAATTGTTACATTTATGCTCTGGGAAAGCTCCTCTTAAAGGAGAAGCACGAGATCGTGTCCGAACCAGTGAGGGGATCAATCCTCCTTCATTGGGAATGACGCCAGATATGCACATACTACAAACGGTAAACCTCAGATTAACCATTGTCGAGGAGCCTGGGGTCATTTGTCGGTAAACCTTGGATTATTGTCAAGGAGCCGACAAGGGGATTGAGCTTGTTACTCTACCCTTGCGTGTGTATCGGATCGTAGACTGTTCCCCCAGGTATATTTGTTCCTGTTGGTGACCTTAGTGACTATTATCTTTAGGATTCTTCCTAAGGTGACGGTGGAGGGAAGATCCCACTGTACCTGGAGCAGACGTCGGCTAGACTCACTTGGATTTTCTGGGGGGCTCACTTCACTCGAGATGGTTAAAGTGGAGGAACTTGGTCCAGTCTATTCATTAAGCAGGTTGCCGGGGTAACTGTTCCACCTGCCATTTCTGTACTGAATTCTGCGATGTTGGATTTCATCACCAACTAGTGTTTTCGGTCCGGAAAGTTACTGTTTGTGTGTGGTTTGACGCCCTAGATTCTTTAGGCGTGTGATTTGAATTTGTTTGGTTCTTTAGAGACTTTAGGCGGTTTGCTTTGAGATTTTACTTTGTTTGCGTGTGCAGTAGTTAAAAGTTTTTAGCTGTGGCTGAATTACCAAGACAGTCCTGTAGACTTCGAGGCCAGTCTCCTGAGGTTGTAACCGTGGCTGATTTGTTGAGGAAGTCCCATCGACTTCAGGGCCAACCTCCTGAAGACGTCCCGGGCCATTACGAAGGTTTGAAAGTCCTCGTAACTCCTAGTGGCAGTAAAGTAGGGTCACCTGAAGAAGGAGAGTCTTCGTTGGTTGTTCATCCTGATTACCAAACTCTAGAAATAGGTTGTAATCCTGAAGCTATTTTGGTTTGCGAACTTGCTGGTAGCTTTTCGTCTACTAGTGATATAGGCGAAGAACCTGATATATCTGAACCTGTTACTCCAACATCGAGGTTTGTCTCTCCAACTTCTAGTGCTCCTGATTCACCTAGGGTAGAAAGAATCATCACCGAAAATATTCCTTCTGGTTTGATAGCTATTGAAGAACTTGCTCCGGAAGAAGAAATAGGCATCCCTATCCCTGAAAATCAACCTACTATTGATCTAAGGGAGCGTGAATCAATTTTTTACAGTCGACCTAGAAGTACTACCTGGTATCTTTCTTTAACTAATTATTTGGACAACTCAGGGCTAAGTTTTTCACCACCTTGTGCTCCTTATCCACCTAGGGGTTTTTATACTCCCGTAAATATGTCAGGTTAGTCGTCCATGTTTACTCAATCGCCTGAATCTTTTTTGTACGACGGTCCTTCTGTTCCCTCTGGGTATCAGTCACTTGCTGGTACTTTTTCGGGAGCATCTCCTCAACCCATTGAACAAAGGTTATTCACTGGAAGCAATGGTGCAAAGCTGTTGAGCATAGAAGACATTCTTATGATGTCAGGTTCTATTCCTAACTCTCAACCTCAAGGTGGCCAGTTACCGCCTGGGGGGCAGCCTCAATTAACGCCTGGGGGGCAACCTCAAGGTACACAATTTGCATCTGGGGGGCAACCTCAAGGTCAGTACGTGCCTACGGTACAATACATTCCTCAAGGTCAACCCCAGACTCAATATGTACCCCAAGGTCAACCCCAGTATCAATTTATACCTCAAGGTCAACCTTAGTATCAGTACATGCCTCAGGGGTATTTACCCCAAGGTCAGTACTTGAACCAAGGTTTCCAACCACCCCAAGGTCAATCTTATGTTCAAGGAACGGGAAATGTACCTTTCAATTATCAATCCTACCCTCAACCCGGTTTTGGATCTTAATATTCTCAACCTATTATGGGTCAGTACCCCGGAATGAACATAGTGTGGGATCCATCGCAAATTCAACAGTTGTTGCAGCCAAATGTACAGTTGTCATCTCAAACTGGACAACCCTTAGTTTTTGGTTCACCCCAGCAACCAGTCCAGTCTAATATTCAAACTTCTGTACCTTCGGTAGTTTCTCAGTCTGGGCCTATTGTGGCTAGTACTCCATCTCAAACGACTGCTGCAACTGCCGCAGCATCTGTTCAATCTACCCCACCTACTTCTGGAGTATCGACAGCTCCGGTTTCTACTGTTCCTGTATCTACTCCTCAGACATCTTTACCACCATCTGGATCCACGATTCAAACTACGGTTCAGATACCTGTAGGACAACCTGGTTTAAGTACGGTTGTCACAAGTCAACCACAATTCACTTATCAACCGTACCACGGACAGTACCAGTTCGATCCTGCTGTCCAGCAGCCAGTTTATCAGTATCAACTGTATCCTAGGTACACTTATCAACAACCACAGCAACCCCAGTACAGTCTGGTTAATGCTGGTTTTCTCGGAGGATACAATATCCCAAACGCGATTCCCATTCCTAGTTATCCTGGATATCCTCCTCCTGGGGCTGGTATAATGACTCAGAGTTTTAGGGATCCTAATCGGCAGCTACCGTTTATCGCAACTTTGGACTTACCAGACTTGTCGCGCCTAACGAACGATCCAATTAATTATCTTCCGTTTTGGCTGCCAATGCCAAATAAGTTGCCCAGTGACATTCCCAAGTTCGAAGGTAGGTCTGGAGAGGACCCGTCGAATCATGTGATGACTTACCACCTCTGGTGTGCCTCTAATTCCATCTCGGATGATTCGATCCACTTATTTATTTTCCAGCGCACTCTCATTAGTCTTGCGGCCAAGTGGTATATTGAATTACCACGGGCCTCTTTTTATAATTTTAGCCAGTTAGCTACCTCGTTTTCAACTCATTTTCAATTGCCAGTCAGATATGATAATGGTACAAAGTTACTAACTTTGTTAAAGCAATCGATGTCCACTTATATTTCCGATCATATTCATGAATGGAGACATCGAAGGCGGTTAGTGAAAGTTTTTATCCCGGACCAGATCTTAGCTGAATGGTTTGTTAAATCATTGTTACCGAAGATTACCGAAGACATAGCTAAGCCCAGAGTAGTTACTGAGGAGCAAGTGATTGCTCAAGCGCAGTACCTTGACTTAGTTTATACTCAGTCAGGTACGTTACACGAAAAGATCCCTGATCTTCCTAAGTCAAATAAAATCGTTGCTGCTCCATCAGGGTCTCATGATGCTGATGGCATGATTGGTACGGTGAACACTAAAATCAAGAAGAAATCCTCAAAGAATTCTTCTCCTATTATAACCTTACCAGACTCCCCGACAGGAGATTCTTCTGCAGAGGTTTCCGCCGATATTCACGTTGTAGAGTCATCTACGACGTAATCAAAATCCGGTGGAAAGAAGAAAGGAAAGAAGAAGAATAAAACGGACAAGAGCTCAAAAGAGAAGTCCGAAAAGGCGGAATCCAATGATGAAAAGCGCAAACCTCGTTATCCATGTCTTATTTGTGAAGAGGAACACTTTACAAGAGACTGTCCACATCGAGAAGAGGTTGCGAAGATTGTCAAAGGTTCCCAAACTCCTGTTGTTTTGAAGGATCC
This sequence comes from Pinus tabuliformis, assembly GCA_031772625.1. Lineage (NCBI taxonomy): Eukaryota > Viridiplantae > Streptophyta > Pinopsida > Pinales > Pinaceae > Pinus > Pinus tabuliformis. The sequence continues at coordinate 821,401,901 of CM062804.1, read as the reverse complement.
ATTTCCAAAACAAGATAGCGAGATGATAGGTTCTTCCTCGAATGCCAATGAAGAACTCATATTGATGATGTCCCATGTAAGGATTGCGACTCGATCACAAGATTATGGTAGTAAAAGTCCTGTTGATGGCAAAGAAGCAGAATCTTCTCATTCTAATCCATCAACTTCAGCTCCCGGTTCCAATCCACTACAGATCGAGAAGCCTAATCCTGACTTAGTAATCAAACCGCCTGCCAAGGGTATACTTCGAAAGTCTGCTTTCAATCCACATGCGAGAGTGGCCCAGAATTATAACATTGTTGAGGACTTAGCTGTATCACCCTCAGCAATGTCGGCTTTGGAAGTGCTGCAATCATGCCCAGCACAGCGTAAATTACTTTTGTCGGCTATCGGAGCTGTTGATGTTAAGGACCCGAACCTAATAATCTTTGATCTAGAAAATAGTACACCGCGTTTGCCTCATCAAATGGCTTTCCAGATCCCAGTGATAGTAAAAAACAGGCCTATTCATCGGACTGTAATTGATGAGGGAGCTTCAACGTGTATTATGTCGATACAGTGTTGGAGATCGCTTGGTTCTCCTTCACTAAATCAATCCCCGACAATTCTTAAGGCCTTTGATGGCCGTGGGTTTCGTCCTTTTGGAATTCTACAGGATTTTCCTATAGGGGTTGAAGGAAAAACTGTTAGTCTAGATGTGGAGGTGGTTGATGCCCCTCTAGACTACAACCTTCTTTTGGGTCGAAGTTGGTCTTACGCTATGACAATGGTCGTTTCATCGGTCTTCCGAGTAATAAAGTTCCCACATAATGGAAAGATCGTAACAATAGATCAGCAAGCTTACTTTTCATCCGACCCAGCCTCTTCAAAGAGTATTCAGCATGTCAGTAAAATGACTATCCCATACAAGGATGTTGGAGTAGGATTAGTTAAAGATGCCAGTTTACTGGGAACTTTTCCTTTTCCTCCAATCAACGCATCATCTTCATTTGCAACCATTCATATGATTACATCAGACACTATTTATTATGACGATCCTTGGATCGTTCCTTCTGAATCTGAAATAGACTCATTTGGTAATTTTATGCCTTTGAGTCCATATGAAATTGCCTATGAAGCCGTGCAGTCTATTACCGACCCGTGTTCAACCAAAATCGACCAAATGAATGTGGTCCGTGAGGAATCACTTTTCACATCAACCTCGGAGTTAATAGCGTTTCTTGAAGTTGCTTCATCTGACGAGCAACTTCGTGAAGTCCTGTGTATAGATGATTTACCATGGGACGATCTCCATCATAGATCTTCGTTTTTACCCGAGGATGATCATTTTGAAAATGATTTCTCATCAATCTTTACAGCTGAATATGTCAAGGAAGCTCAGAATCCCATGAAACATCCTGATTCAGAGCTGAATTTGGGAAATATCTCTCGAACTATTCCCATTGACATTTCGGTTAAGCCTGGAATTGTTGAAAACATTCATATAGGTGCCTCGTGTACAGATAACGAAATTCAGACATACAAGGCCCTATTTCAAGAATTCCGCGACGTGTTTGCCTGGTCCTATGAGGAAATGCCAGGAACTGATCCCGTGATTGTTGTTCATGAGATCAAGACTTACCCGGATGCTAAACCCGTCCGACAACGTTTGCGTCAGATTCACCCACGAAAAGCTGCTGCAATTAAAGCAGAAGTTGAAAAACTGTTGAAAGTAGGTTTCATTTATCCGATCCCGTTAACGGATTGGGTATCGAATATTGTTCTGGTTAACAAAAAGCAGGGAACAATAAGAATATGCATTAACTATAGGGACATTAATCGAGCTTGTCCAAAAGACAACTACCCAACTCCCTATATCGATCAAATCATTGATGATTGTGCCGGCAGCGAAATATTTTCCTTTATGGATGGTTTTTCCGGTTACAATCAAATCAATATTCTACCGGCCGATCAACCAAAAATGACTTTCATTTGTCCATGGGGTACATTTGCTTATTGCAAATTACCTTTTGGGCTTAAGAATGTCGGAGCAACTTTTCAAAGGGCGATGTCTTATGCGTTTCATGACATCAAACACATTGTGCAACTATATCTCGATGATTTGCCTTCTCATTCATTACATCGAGCTGATCACCTTGTCCATTTACGAGCAATCTTTATGAGGTGTAGGCATTCTCGTATTCGGTTGAATCCACAAAAATGTGTCTTCTGTATAGAAGCGGGACGATTGCTGGGATTTGTAGTTTCGAAAGCCGGCATTTGCGTCGATCCCTCGAAGGTAGAAGCTATCATCAAATTACCTCCTCCTTCGAGTCTTCGCCAACTCCAAAGTTTGCAGGGGAAAGCAAACTTTTACGACAATTCATTCCTAACTATGCTGAGGTTACAAAGGGTTTTACACGGTTGTTAAAACAGAACGCTCAATTCTCTTGGGATGAGATAGCTCAGAAATATTTTGATGCACTCAAACACGCGTTGACCCATGCACCGTTGTTGCATCCTCCCAACTACAACCATGATTACTTTTTGTACCTCGCCGCCGCTCATTCCACCATTGGGATGGTCTTAGTTCAGGAAGATGAATTCGGAACAGAACATGTGATATATTACCTTAGTCGAACGTTAAATCCTACTGAGCTAAAATATTCACATGTGGAGAAATTGGCATTGGCAGCCGTTCAAGCTGTCCAACGTTTTCGTCACTACATTTTACTACGCAAAACTACAGTCATTTCGGATTGCAACCCTATGATCTACATTTTGACCAAACAATTGCTAGGGGGCAAATACTCTAAATGGATTGTTATCCTGCAAGAGTTCGACTTGGAGTTTGAGAAATCTAAGTCTAAGAAATCTTTAGTTTTTGCAGAGTTAATGTGTGACTTCCCGCGTGCTGACATGGAAACTGTGGCAGAGGAACCCATTGCGGACGAATCTTTGTTTCTAATCAGCACTTTAGATCCGTGGTATGAGGATATCATCATCTATCTCTAGACCCAATCCTTTCGGCTCGAAGTTTCAAAGTCGGAACGTCGGAAAATTCGATTCCAGTCCCAACAGTACAAAATTATTAGAGATACTCTTTATCGCCGTGGGGCGGACTCTATTTTTCAACGTTGCTTAACTCACGAAGAGGTTGAAAGGGTTCTAAATGACTGTCACTCTGGAGCGTGTGGCGGTCATATGTCTGGGTATGCCACAGCCCAAAAGATATTGCGCGCTGGCTACTTCTGGCCGTCCTTGTTTAAAGATTGTATTACTGCAGTCCGAAAATGCCACAACTGTCAAGTGTTTGATCGAAATATGCACGCTCCACCTACTCCTCTCCACCCTATAATTACCGTTGGTCCTTTTGCCAAATGGGGTATCGATTTTATTACATGTAACCCTCACTCGGCCGGGGGGCATGCGTATATCATCCTTATGGTAGATTATTTTACTAAGTGGGCCGAGGCGATGCCTACATTCGAGGCAGACGGCAAGACAGCTGCAATTTTCGTGTTCAATCATATAATTGCTAGGTTTGGCATCCCACAAGCGATAATCACTGACCATGGGCACCATTTTCGAAACGTTATGATGACAGAACTTACAGGCCAGCTTGGTTTGCGTCACGATAGTTCAACTCCTTATTATCCACAAGCGAATGGTCTGGTTGAGTCCATCAACAAAGTTTTAGTTATCATGGTCCGACGAATCATTGGTATTCATCGATCGAATTGGCACAACATGTTATTTTCAGCGCTTTGGGCGTACCAAACCTCAGTGAAAACATCAACAGGGTTCACTCCTTTCCAACTAGTTTACGGTTTGGAAGCTGTTCTACCCATTGAATGCGAAATCCCGTCACTGCAAATGGCCATTGAGTTACTTCCAGCTACTTCCGAAGAGGAAAAGCGTTTATTATACTTAGCTCAATTAGATGAGAATCGACGTGATGCTGCATTGGCGATCGAGACTCACGCAAAACGTATGAAAGTTCAGTATGATCGAAATGTGACCCCTCGAAATTTTTCAGAAGGAGACCTAGTGTTATTGTACGATAAAGCTAATGATAAATTAGGTGCTGGAAAATTCGTTCCTATGTGGCATGGGCCCTATATTGTCAAGCGAAAGCTAGCAAAAGGGGCCTATGAGTTGGTAGACTTTGACGGGGACTCTTTAGGTAAACCCAGAAATGGTCTTTATTTGAAGAGGTATTATGCTTAAAAGAATGGGTATGGAGATTTTTTAGTTAGGTTAGTTTTTCTTTCTAGCTGGTGTGTTTGTTAGTTTAGACAGTGTGCGTAGCTTAGAGAGTGTGTTTTTCGTCATTATTCTGGCTTATCTTGGTTTTACTCTTGATATTGCAGATGTCGATGCCTCTCCAAACATACATTGGTTTCGCTGATGGTGCTTGTCATAGTACACGAAATATCTCTTCCGCAGCTTGGGTTATCTATTCGCCCTCTAACGAGTTAGTTTCTATGCATGGGGTAAGCCTCGGTCAAACAACAAACAACATTGCCGAGTACAGTGCAATGATTGAGTTATTGTCTGAATCTATTTCATTTGGGATTCGGAGTTTGATAGTGAGGTTAGATTCTGAGCTCATTGTATTACAGCTTAATAGAGTGTATGCCATTAGAAATCCAGTGTTATTAAGGTTATTTTTGAAAGTGCGTCTCTTGGAACGTGAGTTTGATTACATTGAATATCAAAATATTCCAAGGTCTTTAAATACATTAGCAGATGCAATTTCTTCTCGAATGTTAAATAGACATTTGCAATAATCATACATGTAAATTTAAAACCATTCCGTAACATGATTTACAAGATAAGCCGGTAATAATGATATATATATATATAGGAGTGTGTCAAAAAATACATCGTCTTCGATCATAGGTTGAAAAACACCTTATGATCGACAAAAATGATAAGTAAAAAAAACCAAAATGTCACATGTGTCTACAAAACGACCATCCAATCACTGGTGATGATCTCTATATGACACCACTGCACGGGCCACCCTACACAAGAACCTCCTAAAAGGTCTTGGGACCCCGACTACATAGCGCTGAAGCCTGATTGGAATATCATCTATAGTAGTCTCCGGTATATCTGCTGTAAGATGCTCCAAGTCACTTTCCAACTCAGCCAAAGTCTCTGTGGCCTCGTCCTGTGGGGCCGGTGCCGCTGCAACTGGTAGTCTCCTCTCGTAAGGCCGGAGATTGGCTGGACGACGTGGGCCTACATCTGCATTTTGAAAATTATTACTATCAGTTTTGAGACGATATAAAACAAACAAAAATAATAGATAGTTTAAAAAACTTGTGAAAAATGAAATTACTTGTATCATCCCATTGTTCTCCCGGTGGAAGAACCATGTCCGGATCTCCACGAAAATCAACTCCGGCATAAGGAAAATCCTGTATAGAAAAGACCTGGTCTTGTAACCAGCGAAAGTACTTCGGAGTAAATCGGACAACCTCTGTCCCCTCATCAGGATGACGGGCCATTACCGCAACCCATCGCATCAATTTGGGCTCTCGGGGAAGCCCAGCCTCAATAGTGAGCTGTTGTGGGATCAGCATTGGAACCCTCTCTAAGCCAAAACTCACAACTAAAACCCCATAACCGAAGGTCTTTAGCTGTCCATTTTTGGCTCTAGTCAGTTGGCCCTTTACATTGGCCAACACAGCATCACACCAGTTGAAAATGGTACCTCGATAGCAATCAATAGCCATCCGCATCTGGGATCCAGTGGCAATGTGTAAAGAAGCAGCCCCGCAAAGTCTAGTAACTGTAAAGGCAATCACCATAAGTTCAGGACGGGATATAGTTTTGATCTCTATCCCCTTCTCCTGAGTCTGAGTGTTACACCACTCTAGTCGGAGACTAGCGATAGACTGGCCACCTGCCCTAGTCCCGAACAGAGTCAATTGTTCGCCTCTCTTGGGCAAACCAGTGAGAAAGTAGATATCTGCTGGCTCCATCTCAAGCTGGTGCCCTCCAATATAAAAACACTGGTCCTGAACGTTCCATCTTTCTACCGGCCACTCTAGAAAGCTCACTTGGGCCCTCATGCCAGGTATGGCCAAGTATTTATAAAGGCCGCATGCCTTCAAAGCATCAATTGACAGTTGATGATTAATGGCGGCCAAATCAACATCTTCGTGCTCTCTCTCGCGCCAATCGAGCATGGTGAACAATCTACACACCATAAAACATCCATTAGATTCCATGAAATCAAAAAAATTTGGTCCATTTTGGAGAATTTGGGGTTTTAAAAACTTGTTGCGCGGAGTACGCACCCCGCCTTTAGGAACAAAGCATGGGTACGCAGGGTCCCTGAAGGCAAGGTGCGTACCCCCGACATTTTTCCAACTGAGAAAATGTCGGGGTACGCGGGTCCCTAGTGTGGTGCTTGCGTACCCCGAGAGGCGGTTTTTGAAACCATAAAACCTCCCAAAAATGAAATCTGGGGCCTTAAAAGGAATTCTAAATGGATGAAATTGAAGAGGAGGATGTTGTAGATTACCTGGAAGAGACAGTGTTCGATTTCGACGGTCGGATTCTCCGCAATGTCCACGGGAAGTTTCTTGCCAAAAGCCCTTTTTCTCTCCTCAAATAGTAAAATGGTAAAAATGAATTGGTAAAAGCCCTTTTTATAGGTTTTTTGGGTAAATAAATGGTAAATTTGTTTATTTTTCACCATGAAAAGGTATTTTTCAAAGTATTTTTATCTATCTTCAACAGGTATGAGTAATGTGTTGGTTTTTGTGCAGGATAAAGGATTTTCAGGGAAAATTGTCATTCTTTACAAACAAAAACATCAGAGTCATCTTTAAGCTCTTTTCTGACTCCTAAAATGTGAAAAGATTGCCGAGTTTTCTTTTTAGCTCATTAAAATGGAATTAAAAAGACGGTCCTCTTACAGCCCTTTTCTGACTGTAAAAACATGAAAAGATAGCCGGATTTTTGTTGTTTCAAATTCGATATTGGAAATAAAACGACGTGTCCTTGATCGCTTTCTACTTTTCAGATCAGAGACACTAATCATGAAAGTACTCCTTGGTCGTAAAGATCAAGCAGTTCTCTCAAGTATTATTTTATACTTTTTCGGGCTTGGGAGACACAAATTTACGAAAAAGGTCAACCCTGGAGTCTTCTTAAGTTTTTCAGACTCTCTGAAATTGAAAAACGCCGAGTTTCTCCTATACTGGACTCGTTAAAATTTCACAGTAAAGGACCTGTTCGATTACAAACAGGAACGGACCACTCCTTCTTAGGGTTCGAATCTAAACTAAGTTGGACTCATCCGAAGGATGAGCTTATAATCAAGCAAATGTTGTCCTCCTCAAGCTTGTAAAAAATAAAGAGGTACTTGCCAGAAATGGTGGGGGAAAAGAGAGAAAAATGAGCCTATTTGTTATACTCTGTCTCGAAAAAACCTTATCACCACTCTTGAACACGACACTTTTCATTTGCCTGGGTTGGGAAATCCTTTGCCTAATAGTTGATCAAACCACATTGAAAGTCTTCAGCCAGTTTCTGGGTATTAACTTTGGGTCAATTGTCACCAAGCCATCTGTTGTGTCGTTATGTGTTCAAGAGGTCACTGCAAATAAACCATTCATCTGCAAAATATCTGTCATCCATCTTGACCATCCCTGAGTCAGTCCTTACAGCTACATTTCTTCAACTTGATCTATGATTTCGTGTTGTGGGCTTGCCTACGATGGATCGCTTTCTATCGACATCAACACATTATCTAGAAAGATGATCTAGGAATCGTCAGTACCTTGGGATCTGCATGCCTCAATGGCAGGTTTCTCGCCTTTGACGACAGGTTACATCAATGACCTTCGATCAAGGGATTCTGTGACATGTTCGACATCAACACATTCATTCACATCTCATGGATTGTACTGGGTACTTTGAGAGCCATTGACATCACTGGTGGTTTCTCTCACACTTGTTAACAGTTTACATCATTGACTGGTAATCAAGTGGTTTCTACCATGTTCGACATCAACTCATTTATTCGCATGGATAGAATCGTACTATTTCGGGAAGCAGAAATGAAGACCCTAGATCTAGTTTCCACCATCCAGGCTGCGAGGAGTTTTGTATTCATTATATAGTAGACTAATTATAAATAGATGGCTGTGTCCATACTGTGTCTACATGTGTCTATGATTATGATGTATTGCGAAATCATTCCTATATCAGAGCAGTAGTTAGTTTGTTAGTTATGTTTTTGATCTGAGTATGGGAATGCCTACCTCAGCGATGATATGATCTCATATATGTATTTTGTGGTGAATATTTGTAGGTTCCGACTGGGCTCTCCACAAGATAATCCTCGAAATGATAAAGTGCTTCACCCTTCCTAGATGATATAAAACCCTAATATACTACAGACCTCGCACTTTAGGAGGCAATCTGTTACACTAAAATTTGTCACCATGACTATTTGCAGTCAGTATGGCTCCATCAATAACCATACTGTCCTCCTTGGCAAGTCTTATACCTCTGCTCCTCATGTCAAACTCCAAAAAAGAGAGAAAGCCTTTAAAAATCAATATAACTCTGGTTACGCACTTTCTCCTACTTTTACCTGCGCGCCCGCATCTCAAGTACATAATAGCTGCGTACTTGTACGCTCTGTCTGTAAAGAGGTGGGTGCGTACCCCTGTAAAAGTCAAAAGGCGCAAGTTTTACTTCAAAAAACTTACTTGCAGTCAATTCTAGAGCCTTCTAGAAGATGGTTTGACGTGGATTGAGCGCCTCCAGATGGTTCATGCATCCCAATAAAAGAGGAACTTATCCCATGAAGAGGGGAGCTATCCCTTTGAAAGAGGAGCTTATCCCATTGATGGTGGACCTGTTTAACTTCCTCCAAAGCATTATAAATACAGGCATTGGGCCAGAGGGAGGGGAGGTTGAAAGCTGAACATTCCTAAGGGTAGATGTTGCTGAAATTAGGACTCCCTTATAGAGCTTGAGAGGAGAGATTCCAATCCTTTCTTAGCTTCATTTGGAAGTGGGTGAGCTGATCAAAGTAAAGGAGAACTCTTGCTGGACCCTGGGAGGGACCTGCATAACACCAAGGCACTGGTTGTAAGGTTTCCTTTGTTTCCAATTAATACAATTAAGTTCATTTTTCTCAACAAGTTGTTATATATAATTTGTTTCATAAACTCCTTGGTCTTTATGATGAATATGTTTTATTATATGAGTTATTCAGGTGCTATGTAGTCGTTTACTTGTTAGTGTATGCAGGCTTCAAGGAGAAAGAGCTCATCTGGATCGAAGAGGCTTGGCTACTACAAACCGCGTTGGACTAAAGGTAAGCCTTAAACACCTGGTTGCTTTTATTTTAAATGCATATTTAGGGAAAGATAGTGCTTGATTGTTTTGTTTGTCACTAGAAAAGCCTTGTTTTCTAGGGAGGTCGGTTTTGTCCGCAAAATTGACTCTTTCTGCATGACCATTGCATTGTCTAATAAATCTCTGATATACTGGTTAAAGTTCAATGCATGATAATTTCGTAAATCAAAATTTCTCTGCACATACGCTGGTTTCCTTAAGTACAGTTGCGTATACATGCTAGTTCACTTAGCTGAAGTAGCATATATAAATCTGTTTGGAAAATTAAATTATTGATCTGATAATACTGATTCACCCCCGTCTCAATATTATTTCCAACAATTGGCATCAGAGCAAGTCCTTCAGAAGAAGCTTGATCGCTTGAAGGGAGATCCATCATAATGAGTAATCAAGAAAGCATGGGATCCATCAGACCGCCAATATTTGATGGGAGCAACTTTGTTTATTGGAAGATATCACTTGGAATAGATGTATGGGAAATCGTGGAAGGAGGATATACATTTCCATCAGCAATTCCTATAGATACGATAGGTAAAAATAAATATGAAACCAATGCCAGGGTTGTCAATACACTATTGCGAAGTCTGTCACAATCAGAGCATGTTAAATTTATGCAGCTCAAATCAGCCAAAACAATATGGGACAAAATCGTTCTAAGCGACGAAGGAGGCTCTCAGGTAAGACGTGCTAAATTGCAAACTCTTAGAATTCAATATGAAACTCTTAAGATGCACAACGATGAAAATATAGCTAGTTACTTCTTACATATAGATGAGGTTGTTAATTGCATGAAGAATCTGGGTGAAGAGATAAAGGAAGTTACCTTAGTTGAGAAAGTTTTAAGATCCTTGTCTACTAAATTTGAATCAAAAGTATCTGCCATAGAAGAAAAACAGGATCTACAGACTATCACTATGACACAGCTTCACGGAATCTTAACTGCCTTTGAGATGAGAAAAGGAGGCCCATCAGACATGAGAGAAGCCACATTTAAAGCTTCAGCAAAAGGAAAGGAAGAACTCAATGAATCAGGACATATTTCAGAAGAAGAAGATGAAGTAAACTTTTTCAAGAAGCTTCAACGGGGTTCTAGAAGATTTAGAGGTAAACTACCTTTCAAATTTTTTGCCTATGGTAGAGTCGGTCGTTATGCTACCAAATGTCCTCATAAAGATAAATATGATAAAGGGAAGGAATATGAAAAATGGAATAGAAAACAAAGTGTAAGTAAAAAGAGTTACTATACTCATGAAGATAGCGATGGTTTATCAAATAGTGATGAAGATGAAAATAATAATGACTATAGACTTCTAATGGCTTATGAAGATGATAATTTTTGGGATGATTTAAAAGAATATGACCTTCATGAAGAAATCTCTAAACTAAAAATATGTTTAGAAGAGAAGAATATGATTATAGATACCTTGACATACCAACTTGCTGAAAGAGAAAAACACAATGAAAAAATAGAATGTGAAATTGTGGGTCTAAGAAAGGATCTTGAGAAAACAAAATCTCTCAATCTTAGATTTGCTTAAGGATCAGAAACCTTAAATGAAATTATCAAGGTGCAGCGTTCTCCTCTGATAAAGATAGGTCTTGGATATACTAAAGAAGCATCTCAATCACAACAGCTGTCAACCTCCACTAAAAGCTATCTTGATGCAGCAAAGAACAGTGAACTGTATGACAATCTTCAACAAAGGCATAAAGCAGATCGCCAGGTAAATCAGGCTCAATTTGCTTCAAGGATGAACAAAAGCCACAACCAACCTCACGTAAATCATATTCAATTTGCTTCAAAGATGAATATCAATAGAAACTACAATCACCAGGTCAATAGATTCGATAATCGCAGGAACTTCTTTAATGGTCAATGTTTCTCATGTCATAATTTTGGACACAAAGCTGATCAATGTGTTGCTTAGAAAACCATCATGACTAGAGAAGCATGAAATCAAAGGAATGTGACAGGGATCAAGAAAAGTTCCTATAATAACTTTTCTCTTCTTGAGAATGAAATAGAATGCTCAATCTGTAACAACTTTGGCCATGAAGAATCTGAATGCAGGAGTAAATTTCGGCAAATATCTTAAAAGGAGCAAACTCCATTAAATCCCAAAATATGGAGAAAGAAATAACCACAAACAGAAAGATGTGGTATAGCCTTGTATGCAAAAGGACCAAAAAATCAGTGGTACATCGACAATGGATGCTCAAAACACATGATAGGTGACAAAGAAAAGCTTCACTTATATAATGCCTTAGAAAAGGAAAAGAATGTCTCATTTGGAAAGGACACTCTTGCTATCATAAAAGGTAAAGGCTCTGTTTTCTTGAAAGAAAAGGTTAAGGCTGGGAACATTATGTATGTAGATGGTCTAAAGCATAACCTGTTGAGTGTCAGTCAAATGTGTGATCAAGGAAATGAAGTGGTGTTTCGATCAAACGGATGTGTTGTTCGTGAGCTTGATACAGGAGAAACCATGATCAAAGGTACAAGAACTCAAAACAACTTATACATACTCAAGGGAAGACAACAACAGTGCTATCTAAGCAAAAATGATGAAAACTGGCTATGGCACAAAAGATTGGGACATCTAAGCTTTTCTCAAATAAGAAAAGCATGCAGATTCCAGGCTGTTCGTGATCTTCCAAATATCAGCATTACTGAAAATACAGTATGTAAACCATGTCAATTCGGTAAGCAAACCAGATCTCAGTTCATTGAAAAAGAAGGGCCAGCTAGTAAGCCTCTTGAACTTGTTCATACTAATTTATGTGGACCATCAAGGAAAAAGTCACCTCGTGGAGAAGAATACTTTATATTGTTCATTGATGATTTTTACAAAATATGCTGGATAGGTCTTCTAAGACATAAAGATGAAGCATTTGAAAAGCTCAAAGCCTTAAAAGCTTTGGTTGAAAATGAATCAGATCGCAAAATCAAATACCTCATATCTGATTAAGGAGGGGAATTTACCTCGGAAAAATTCTTTGAATTTTGTGAACAACATGGAATAAAAAGGTTGTTCTCCACCTCAAGGACTCCTAAGGAAAATGGAGTGGTAGAAAGAATGAACAGAATTGTTCAACAAATGGCTCGACCTATGCTAGATGAATCTGAGACTCCTGAAACCTTCTGGGGTGAATTTGCATTCGCCACCATCACTATTCTCAACCAAGCAAATGTTCGGGTAAACAACACTCAAACTCCACATGAACTTTGGTATGGTAAGACTCCTACTATAAAATACTTTAAAGTTTTTGGAAGAAAATGTTACATCAAAAGAAATGATGAAAAACTTGGTAAGTTTGAACCCAGAGTAGATGAAGGTATTATTCTTGGTTACTCTCCTTGAAGTAAAGGATATAAATGTTATAATAAAAGAATTGGGAAAATTATTGAAAGTATTGATGTTGTGGTTAATGAAGCATGCAAAATCCAAAACAGACAAAACCCGAAGATTATGACAATGAAGAAGATGTGCATTATTTTCCCACATCAAATCACACTGATTCTGAAGAAGAAACCAATGAAGCACCAGAAGAAGATATAACAGTAGAAGAAAAGAATCTGTCTAGGTATGTTAAGAAAAATCATCCAGAAACTCAAATTTTAGGGGAAAAAGAGTCAGGTGTACAGACAAGAAGAAATATTATAGAAGCCTCAATCTATCTAGCATTACTATCCTCCACCGAACCTAAAAATGTAAATGAAGCATGCAAAGATGAACGTTGGGTGAAGGCCATGAATGAAGAACTTGAGCAAATTGAAAAGAATAATACTTGGGAATTAGTTCCTAGACTTCATGGTAATAATATCATAGGAACTAAATGGATATTCAAAAACACGTTGAATGAAAATGGTGAAGTTATTAGAAACAAGGCCAGAGTTGTTTGTAAAGGACATTATTAACAAGAAGGTATATATTTTGAAGAAACTTTTGCACCTGTTGCTATACTTGAAGCCATAAGGATGTTTCTTGCGCTTTCTAGTTTTCATAAATTCAAAGTATACCAAATGGATGTAAAATCTGCTTTCCTTAATTGAGACTTAGAAGAAGAAGTTTATATTGAACAACCAGAAATATTCATTCTTGGAAATGATGCAAAGCTTGTATGCAAACTCAGAAAGGCTCTCTATGGTCTAAAACAAGCTCCAAGGGCCTGGTATTGCCGTCTTGACAAATATCTCCACCAACAGGGTTTTTCAAAGGGGTCAACAGATAGCAATCTATATACAAAAATTGACACTAATAAATTGCTAATAATTGTTGTTTATGTTGATGACATCATTTTTGGTAGCAATGAAGAATCCATGAGTCAGAATTTTGCTTCAGTAATGCACCAAGAATTTGAAATGTACTTGCTTGGTGAGCTTACCTATTTTCTTGGTCTACAAGTTCAACAAAACAAAGATGGTATTTTTCTTTCACAAACCAAATATCTCAAACAGATCATGAAAAAGTACGACATGGAAGATTCTAAACCAGTATGTACCCCAATGGTAATAGGATGTAGTCTCAGCTCAAATGATGAATCAGCAACAGTACATCAACCAACTTACAGATCCATGATTGGCAGTTTGCTTTATCTAACAGGTACCTGACCTGACATCATGCATGCAATAGGAATAGTTGGAAGATTCCAAGAAAATCCAAAGGAATCACACCTTCAGGCAGTCAAAAGGATTTTCAAATATCTTCAAGGAACACAGAACTTTGGTTTATGGTATCCTAGAGATATATATCTTACTCTTCATGCATATACAAATGCATATTGGGAAGGAAGTGTCGATGAGAGAAAAAGCACTAGTGGTAGTGCATTCTATATGGGTTCGAGGTTAGTGTCTTGGTTCAGCAAGAAACAAAGTTTAATTGCATTATCTACAGCTGAAGCAGAATATGTGGCTACTGCATCTTGCTGCACACAACTACTTTGGATGATGAAAACCTTGCAAGGCATTTAGATCACATGTACTCCACCCATCTCCATTCTATGTGATAATACAAGTGCCATTAGTATTTCAAAGAATCCAGTCGTGCATTCCAAGACCAAGTACATACCCATCAAATATCATTTTCTACATGAACAAGTGCTTGAACAAAAGGTCAAATTGGAGTATGTTCCCTCCAAAGAACAAGTTGCTAATATATTCACTAAACCACTACCCAGAGAGACATTTGAATATCTTAGACAAAAGCTAGGAGTAGTTGCTGCATCATCCTACTGTTAAATCCTATTTTTCAGAGAAAGGTTATTATACGCGAGTTTCATAAAGCGTAGTTTTGTACATATGTGTGTTTTTGTGGGCACAGTCGCGTATATGTTGGCTTAAGGAAAAGTAGTGGGCCAGACTCAAATAAAAAGTAGTCTGATATGGTTCTGTCAATTATCTACTCTCGTTGATGATGGATACAATCTGCTAATAACATGTGGAAATATGTTGGTTCTCATAAGTTGTTGATAACTTGATGTATATCTGATCGATGATGATGCCTTGATATTTCTTACTGATATATGCTATAATTAGATCTGACAATGAACATCTGACATAGGTTCAGGTGGAGCATATGCTTCTAGTAATGCATTGTTGGCATTATCTTAGAATATGTTGGTACAGATCAGAATAATTGTTTTGATTCAGGTGACTCTTTTGATGATGGAAATATACAGGCTGTTGATCCTTATTTTGCTGATGGTGCAGATCATATATGGTGTATGATAGTTGCTGATGACTATCATGGTCTTGTTTAGATCAGTTGTCATTATTATAAATGTCATGTATATCATTTAATGTAAAGGTCACGAAAAGACCTAATTTGTAACCCCACTATGCATGGGATGGATGATGTAATATTTCTTGTTTTTCTCATGTATAAACAATTGGTATATCCCCACTTGTTTGGGTGGATGAGTCAAATTTGGTATATCCCCACTTGGTTGGGAGATGGATGTATGTATGAGTCATTGGTGATGTATGTATAGAGTCATGTTTTCAGACTTCGCTTGTGCTCAAGGGGAGCATGGACTCAATCATGGGAGCTCAATTAGTACACTTTAACATATCAAAGAATTCAGCATGTACTTAGGGGGAGCATGACCAACATCATGTATGTCAGAAGGGGGAGAGTGACTTGGTGTCGTTTTTGCCATCAAGTCCAAAGGGGGAGATTGTTGGCATTATGATATAGGTATTGTCCTTGATGGCAACTCACTCAAATGAAAGATCATAGTACAGTAGGTTAACAACAAAGAATTACATATTAGTCTACACAGAATGAAGAAAGAGAGGTATACGTAGGTTCACCTTGACCAAGGTGCGTATACATGTAGGTTCATTGACCACAAGTAGTGTATACGTACACACGCACTTTCACAGAAGGAAAAGCGCGTATACCTTGGAAAACTAAGTTTTTGGTCCGAAGTATTTGGTCAATGGTATTTTGATCAATGGTATTGATCCAAGGTATCTGGTCCGAGGTATTGACCCTAGGTATTTGGTCCAAGGTATTCATCCTAAGTGGTTTTGGTCCATGGTATTGAGAAAGGCTATAAAAGGAGGAGAAGATCATTAGGCCAAAGTGTGCAAGTATCGAATATCTGATGAAGTCTGAGATCTAGCATGCAAGTTATTGGCTTATGGTGTTATGCTTGATCTGAACCAGGGACGAACCTTAGCAGTTGATGGAGGATAAGATCTAATGATGGATCGAGATCTTAAGGCTTGAAATGAATTATCTTTATATGGTTTGATCATGTTTATTCTAGATCTGTATACTGATGTATGTAAATATTATGATCCAGGTATAATTGAAGTCTGGAATAGCTGTAGAATTATGAATTAATATTTGCAGATGTATACGCTGGTTGGCTTTATGAAAAGCGTGTATACATGTAGGTTCGACACATGCAAGTGGCGTATACCTTATAAAATATGTTTCAGTTTTTTTTGTTTGATGTTACAGAATTCTGGGTTCTGGTTACTGTATTCTCGTGACAGTATTCTGAATGATCAGATTGATGGGTTGTCAAAGTGATTGATTGATTTGGTTGTGGATGGTTCAGAAAGTGATTTATTGATGAAGATGTATTTGATGATTGAATTACAGTGTTGATGTTGTTCATGGATCTAGTTTGAAAATTTATGAAATGTGGTCCTTGGAGGAAGAAAGAAGGTCGTAGCCTTCTATAAGTCGCAGCCTACGTACTAGCTAGTACAAGAGTTAGGGGGTTGTAGCTCCCTTCCAGGAGAAGCTGGAGAATGAGAGAAGGTTGTAACTTCCTGTAGGTAGAAGCCTGCATACTCGTATAAGTCTACACCAGTACAAAATTGTAAACATATTTTCTTATTATTAAAAGAAGACATATACGACAACAGCAGGTGGTTTTCACCCACATTGGGTTTCCACCTTATATATTGGTGTTCATGTGTGTTACTTATGTGTGATGCTTTATTATGCTTTTACTGAACTGTCTAATAAATCTCTGATATACTGGTTAAATTTTAATGCATGATAAATTAGGTAGATCAAAAGTTCTCTGCATATACATTGGTTGCCTTAAGTACAGTCGCGTATACATGCTAGTTCACTTAGCTAAAGTAACGTATACAAATCTATTTGGAAAATCAAATTATTGATATGATAATACTGATTCACCCCCCCTCTCAGTATTATTTCCAACATTGCCAACATTTTCTTCTCATAAATGGCTTTGTGTAAATACTTTCCTTTGATTTCATGACTTTCGAAAACTATGGGTCTTTCTTCTTGCATTACAACAACACCAATTCCATTTCCCGAGGCATCACATTCCACAATAAAGGTTTTAGTGAAGTTTGACATAACTAATACTAGTGCTTGGGACATTGTCTCTTTAAGATGTTCAAAGGTCCTCATTGCTTTTGGAGTCCATGAAAATGCATCTTTCTTCAATAATGTTGTTAGAGTTGTTGTTATTCTCCTATAATTCTTAACAAACTTGCGATAATAAATTGTCAACTCGAGAAATTCTTGCATATGATTTATGGATGTCGGTATTTTCCATTCCTTAATGGCTTTAATTTTGATAGGGTCTACCTTAACACCTTAATGAGATACAATATGACCCAGGTATTCCCCCTCTTGTACTCCAAAGAATCATTTAGAGAATTTTGCATATAATTGTTTCTCCTCCAATAGTTTGAGTGCCATGTCAACATGTTGAACATGATCCTTCCAAGACTTGTTGTAGATTAGTATATCATCAAAAGATACTAACAGAAATTTTTTAAGGAAGCATTGGAAAATGGAATTCATCAAACCTTGAAATGTAGAAGGTGCATTGGTAAGGCAAAAAGGCATGACCAAAAATTCATAATAACCCTCATGAGTTATAAATGTTGTTTTCAGAATGTATTTAGTATTCATTCTAATTTGATGATATCTTCAATGAAGATCCAAGTTGGTGAAGTAAATTGATCCATGCAATTCATCTAATAATTCATCAATGACAGGAATGGGAAATTTATCTTCGATAGTGAGCTTGTTGAGCTCCCTATAATCTGGACACATGCGCCATGATCCATCCTTCTTATGCACCAATACTACTGGAGTAGAGAAAGAACTTTGACTAGGTTGAATTATACCAGCCTCTAGCATTTCTACAACCATACGTTCAATTTCACTCTTTTGGGAATAGGGATATCTGTAAGGCCCGATGTTTAGAGGAACACTTCCTGGAATTATACTAATAGTATGATCATCATCACGGATAGGTGGGAGGCTTTTGGGAGTCTCAAATAGCTTAGAATGATTGTCCAAGACATTTTTGAGATCTGGAGAAATATATGATTTACATGTGGGAACCTCTAGCGAACATAATTGTGCAATTACACCTCATTGTTCTTTCCTTAGAAGCTTTGTCATGTCGTTAGAGTTGATTATATTTCCCGGTTTCCCTGCGATACCCCTTAATTTAACTTCCTTTCCTTCCAAAAACAATTTCAAGAAAAGTTGTTGAAAATTAAAAGTTATCGTACCCAAGGATTGTAGCCATTAGATTCCTAGTACAACATGAGCACCACCCATTGGAATGGAAAGCATTGGGCTATTGAATACATATTCTCCCATGGATAGCTTGATATTTGGTCACTTTCCAGGGAAATTTATGGTTCGTCCATTTGCAACAATGACTTGACACTCTCATGCTGGATATAGGAAGCAATTCATTTACTTGGCTATCTTAAAATGTATAAAATTATGGGTATTGTCTGAATCAATAAACAATATTACTTGCTTCTTCTTGATATGTCCATCTATCTTGAGAGTTTGAGGAGTGGTAATTCTGACCAGTGCATTACAAGATATGGTCGGATTTATTTATTCTCTCTCCAGGGGTTTTTCCTTGTGTATATCCTCTTCTTTTGACATTTCTTGTTCCTTTTCTTCCACCTCTTCACAATCTATGTAAAATAATTTCTTCTCAACAACTTATGACCTTTAGTGCATTTTCTATCACAACTGTAACAAAGCCCTTTTGCTCTTTTTTCTTCCAATTGTTGTGCTGTCAGCCTTATAGCTTGTGGAAGGCTAGGAGCAACAACACTTCCATATTTATAGTTGTGAGTGGTAGGCTTCCTTGTTGCCATGATTTTGCTTTCAATTTTTCTTGCCAACATGAGTGCCTTCTCCAATGAATCAGGTTCACCTTTACTAACAAGCACAGGAAACAAATAAAAATACCGAACCTGAATTATAAGGAAAGTCTTGCCTACGACCCTAGGGGTTATAATGATGGTCATGAGAGCTCCAAGCCATCCTTGGGAAAAGCTCTCAGTTGAATCCTTTGGATGAAAAATGAAAAATATCAGATTCACGTAAAAACTAAGGGGTAAAACTACTAACCATAAATCAAAAGCTAGGAGTACCTGGCTAATGGAGACGGTATGAGGACCTCCTTGATATTTCACCGAAATCACAATACTGGTTATGTTGGAAAATGCTTAGATTTAGGGAAAGATTACCCTTCTTGTTTCCAGAGAAACTTCAAGCCATGGCAAGGCCTGGCATAAGAATAATCTCACTGAGGAAACCATGAGTACTCTCACACAACCATATCCACTCTGCAACGGAACGGTGATAGCACAAGTATACGTTGGGGGTTACAGATGAAGCCACAAGGTGGGCTTGCAAATACCTCAGCTCTAGTGACAGCGTGATAGTCCAAATGAACGATACATGAGCAGAGTAAAGGATTAGGGTTTGGAATTAACAAAATAACACTGTTGATTGGGTAACGAGAGATATAAATTGTTGAGGTCCCATCACTTTGGCCTTAGTGAGAGCCATGTGACACACCACCTCATTCACATGGCGAGGACATGCGTAACAGTTGGGTTAGAGGTGTGGAGATAATGGTTGATAGTCAGAGCACTGAGCGAGAGGGTTTCTAAGCGAGAATGTGGGTAGAGCGGTGTATGGAGTAATCCTAAGCAATTAAATACCTTGTGGGCACATGTAACATAGGGAAGTAAATGTTGTATACAACCAATAGCTATGGACTATTGAGAAAACAAAAGCTATTAATCTTAAGTTTGTCAAAGGATCTGAAACTTTGGATGAGATTATCAATGTGCAGCGGTCTCCTCTAAACAAGACAGGTTTGGGCTATAATGGAGAAACCTCTCAAGCATCCACCTCAAAAAGTTATCTTGATGCAGCAAGAAGAAATGAGCAGAAGAACAATGAAGATAATCAGGTAAAGCAGGGACGAATTACAAACAGAAACTATCAGGGACAATCCTTCTTAAGGGTGAACAAAAGCTACAACCAACCACAGGTAAAATCTTCTCAGTTTGGCCCAGGAATAGATGAAAATAGAAATTACAATCAGTTGGCTGGTAGATTCAATAACCGCAGAAGCTTCTTCAATGGACAATGCTTTTCTTGCCATAACTTTGGTCACAAAGCAGCTCAATGTGTTGCATATAAAACAATCATGACTAGGGAAGCTCAAAAATAAAGAAGTATGACAGGGATTACAAAAAGGACCTATAACAACTTTTCGGTTCTTGAAAATGAAGTTGAATGTTCTATTTGCAATAATTTTGGTCATAAAGACTCTGAATGCAGGAGCAGGTTTCAGGAGAAAAAGGAACAAGCCACGAGCACCAAAACATGGAGAATAAAGGAACCTCAAACAGAAAGATGTGGGATAGCATTTTATGCAGAAGGACAGGAAAATCTATGGTACATTGACAGTGGATGTTCGAAACATATGACAGGTGATAAAGAAAAACTTGAATCTTATTCTACTTTAGAAAAGGGAAAGAAAGTTTCTTTTGGAAATGATACTCCTGCAACTATAAAAGGAAAAGGTATTGCTCCTTTGAAAGAAAAGGTCAAGGCTGGAAATGTTTTGTATGTTGATGGATTGAAGCATAATCTACTAAGTGTCAGCCAGATGTGTGATCAAAAAACCGAAGTTATTTTCAGATCGAATGGATGTCTTGTTCGTGATCTTGATACAGGTAAAATAGTTCTCAAAGGCAAAAGAACTCCAAATAATCTGTACATATTTGAAGAAGGACAACAACAATGCTATCTTAGCAAGGATGAAGAGCACTGGTTATGGCATCGAAGGTTGGGACATCTAAGCTTCTCACAAATAAGGAAAGCATGCAAATATCAGGCAGTTCGCGATCTTCCAGATATCAAAATTCCAGACAACACCATATGCAAATCTTGTCAGTTTGGAAAGCAAACCAGAACTAACTTTCCAGAGAAGGAAGGATCAGCTAGCTTGCCTCTTGAGCTAGTCCATACAGATGTATGTGGTCCATTTAGGAAAATGACACCTCGAGGAGAAGAATATCTGATATTATTCATTGATGATTTCTCAAGGTTTGTTTGGTTAGGGCTTATGAAGCACAAAGATGAAGCATTCGAAAAATTCAAATCCTTCAAAGCATTGGCTGAAAATGAATCAGGACACAAAATTAAGTGCCTCAGATCTGACAGAGGTGGGGAGTTCACATCAAATGAATTTTTCGATTTCTGCGATGAACATGGGATAAGAAGAGAATTCTCTAGAGCTAGAACTCCTCAGCAAAATGGGGTTGTGGAAAGAATGAACAGAACTATCCAACAAATGGCTTGTGCTATGCTCGATGAATCAGGTACTCCTGCAACCTTCTGGGGTGAAGCTGCACATGCTGCTGTTATTATTCTTAACAAAACAAATGTCCGAGTAAACAACACTCAAACACCTCATGAGCTTTGGAGTGGTAAAACTCCTTCCGTAAAGCACTTCAAAATCTTTGGGAGCAAATGTTATATTAAGAATACTGATGAGCAACTTGGCAAACTTGAACCAAGAGCAGATGAGGGCATTCTTCTTGGTTATTCTCCACATAGCAAAGCATACAAGTGCTACAATAAAAGACTTGGCAGAATTGTTGACAGTATTGATATAGTGGCTGATGAGAAGGGATATATTCCTAGGCAAGTTCATCATGAAGACATTGAAGAAGATGAAGGTTACTCTCAAAGGCGAAATGATGAAGAAGAAGAACCTCAAGAAGAAGAAGAATCTCAAGAAGAACCAGAGGAGCAGACAAGAATAGAAGAGAAGACTCCATCCAGATATGTTCAAAAGAATCATCCAGAAACTCAGATTATGGGGCAGAAAGAAGCAGGAGTACAAACAAGAAGGACACTTGCAGAAGCTTCAAGCTACTTGGCATTACTCTCCTCCACTGAACCACAAAATGTGAAAGAGGCATGCAAAGATGAATGTTGGGTCAAAGCAATGGATGAAGAACTTGAGCAAATCGAAAAGAACAACACTTGGGAATTAGTTCCTAGACCAAAAGATAAGAATGTAATAGGAACAAAATGGGTCTTCAAGAATAAATTAAATGAAAATGGAGAAGTAATTAGAAACAAGGCCAGACTTGTTTGTAAAGGGTATGCACAGCAAGAAGGAATAGATTTTGAAGAGACCTTTGCTCCTATGGCAAGACTTGAGGCCATCCGAATGTTCCTTGCTCTCTCAAGCTTTCAAAACTTCAAGGTATTTCAAATGGACGTGAAATCAGCCTTCCTGAATGGAGACTTAGAAGAAGAAGTATATATTGAGCAGCCAGATGGTTTCATTCTTGGGAATGATCCAAACCTTGTATGCAGATTGAAAAAGGCACTCTATGGACTCAAACAAGCTCCAAGGGCTTGGTACTATCGGTTGGACAAATATCTTCACCAACAAGGCTTTTCAAAAGGATCAGCAGATAGCAATCTCTATATAAAAGTTGAAAATAACAAATTGCTAATTCTTGTTGTTTATGTAGATGATATTATTTTTGGCAGCAATGAAGAGACTATGAGTCAAAACTTTGCCTTGGTTATGCAGAAAGAATTCGAAATGTCACTTCTTGGAGAATTGACATATTTTCTTGGATTGCAAATCCAACAAAATGAAGGAGGTATATTCTTGTCTCAAACCAAATACCTCAAGCAGATCTTGAAGAAGTATGGCATGGAAGATTCAAGGCTAGTATGTACACCCATGGTTACAGGATGCAGCCTCAGTGCAAATGATGAATCAGCAGCAGTTCACCAACCCACTTATAGATCCATGATTGGGAGTTTGCTTTATTTGACAGGTACTCGACCAGATATTACACATGCAGTAGGAATGGTTGGAAGATTTCAAGCCAACCCAAAGGAAACTCATCTTCAGGCAGTCAAAAGAATCTTCAAATATCTTCAAGGGACCCAAAACTA
This sequence comes from Pinus tabuliformis, assembly GCA_031772625.1. Lineage (NCBI taxonomy): Eukaryota > Viridiplantae > Streptophyta > Pinopsida > Pinales > Pinaceae > Pinus > Pinus tabuliformis. Next base: position 821,378,757 of record CM062804.1, on the reverse strand, counting down.
TGGCTTATGGTATCCTAGAAATACAGATCTCACTCTTCATGCTTACACAGATGCAGATTGGGCTGGAAGTGTGGATGATAGGAAAAGCACAAGTGGTGGTGCTTTCTTCATGGGTTCCAGATTAGTATCTTGGTTCAGCAAGAAACAGAGTTCGATTGCCTTATCTACAGCTGAAGCAGAATATGTGGCTGCAGCATCTTGTTGCACACAACTTCTTTGGATGATGTAGACCTTGCAGGACTTTCAAATCACTTACACTCCACCCGTCTCTATCTTATGTGATAATACAAGTGCAATCAGCATTTCAAAGAATCCAGTCATGCACTCAAAGACCAAGCACATACCAATCAAGTACCATTTTCTTCGGGAACAAGTGCTTGAGCAGAAGGTCAAGTTGGAGTATGTTCCTTCTAAGGAACAAGTTGCTGATATTCTCACAAAACCACTGCCCAGGGAAACTTTTGAATATCTCAGACAAAAGCTGGGAGTAGTTGATGCTTCATCCTGCTGTTGAAGCTTTTCTGTTCTACAGAAAAGTTGGTATACGCAAGTTACGAAAGGTATATACGCGTATACACGCGGATTTATGCTGGGAAAGTCGCGTGTATGGTGTACGCATGTTGCAGAGATTATATCTGCGTCCATACGCTGTTTCATGCAGGAGAAATCGCGTATATGAAGTTCTGAACAGCAAGGGCAAACTCTGGAGTTCTGAACAGCAATGGGTATGTCAGAATTCTTCAGGCACAGGTTCAGGGGGAGCAGCTTAAAAGTCTCATAAAGCATTGTTGGCATTCAGATGTTTTGGTTGTTGATTTCAGGAAAAGGAGCTCAGAAAGAAATCCTGGTTGCTGTTCTAAAAAGATGTTTATGCTGCTGGTGACTTTCATAAGTCTTGGTCTAGATCTGTTGTCTCTATGTCATGTATCTCTCTTGTGATATCTCTTTTATGGTGTCAAGGTCATGTAACGGCCTATGTTGGTTTCCCCACTATGCCTGGGATGAATGCTGTAATATAATTGTTTGGTTCTGATATGTCCCCTCTTGGTAGGGAGTATGGATGTATGTATTGAGTCTTTTGGTGATAGGAAGGTCCCTTATGGTGTATAAGTCTTGGTTCTTGTTGAAGAACATCTTTTGCAGATCTGGCCTACTGTCAGGGGGAGCATGAGTCAGCACAGCCAAGCAGAGGTATCAGCATGTCCTCAGGGGGAGCACAGCCCTTTGCCCTTGATGTCAAAGGGGGAGAGTGACTTGGTGTGGTGGTTGCCATCAAGTCCAAAGGGGGAGATTGTTGGCATTATGATTCAAGTGTTGTCCTTGATGGAAACTCACTCAGAGGTTGGTACAGGTGCTCAGAGGTTGGTACAGGTGATGGCAACTTAATCAGAAGACAAATCTTAGTACAGCATGCCAAGGAAGTTCATATACGCAGGTTTGTTAAGCCCAAGTCGCGTGTACACGCTAGTTGGATTCAGAAAAAGCGCGTGTATAGGGAAAAGTACCTTTGGTCCATGGTGGTTAGTCCTTGGAAGTTGTGCCTATGGTTTCGGACCATTGTGTCTCGACGGGCGTGTCGATCCCTAGTTTTGAAGTTGATGGTATTGTGTTACTATGGTTTTGGCTCTTGGTATTGAGCAAGGCCTAAGGCTATATAAGGAGAAGAAGATCATTAGGCAAAATCATCTTTCGACAAGGCTTGAATATCTAAGAGAGAAAGAGATCTGATATGCAGGGTCTGGGTTGCTTGATATGAGCTAAGGAGAAATCACATCGGTGGATGGAAGACTAGATCTAAGGATAAATCGGGATCTAATGGTTTGAAATGCACTATTATGATTGATTATGCGTATTTCTAGATCTGCATACTGTCGCAATATTATGTTCTGGATCTAACTGATGTCTGGTACAGCTGCAAGTTGAGAGAATCTATTTTTAGATCTGTACGCAGGTTGGCTTAGGTAAAAGCGCGTGTATACGTGGGTTTCGCTCATTGAAGTAGCGTATATCTCTTAAAGCTTGATTTTTGGGTTTGCAGTTGGATCTGACTGTTATTACAGAGTTCTGTAGACTGCTCTGTGTTCTGGTATCTGGTGATTGACAGGGTTCAGTGGTTCAGTGATTCAAAGTTTGATAATTCTAGTATTGGTTGTTTTATGCTTCAATGATCTGTTGTGAAAGTTGAATGAATTGGGGTCTACAGATTGTAATGTTGTGCTTCAGGAATATCCAGTCTGAAAATGTATGAAAGGTGGTACCTGAAGGAAAGAAGATTGTAGGTCAGCACCTACGTACTAGTATCTTGGCTAGTACAAGAGCAAAGGGGGTTGGAGCTCCCTTCCAAGGAAGTTTGGAGAACGAGAGAAGGTTGTAGCCTTCTGCAGGTTGTAGCCTGCGTACTGGTATAAGGCTGCACCGGTACAAAAGATTGTAAACTGAAGTTTCATATTAAAGAAAGATAGAGACAACTTGCAGCAGGTGGTTTTCACCCACATTGGGTTTCCACCTTATATCTTGGTGTTCATGTGTGTGGCTTTTGATCTGTTCTGTTATACTGCACCTGTTTACTGTTAATGTGGTGAATAATGTCCTGATGAACTTAACTGAAGAATAAGCTAACTAAATTATGAGTTTTCTTCTTATACGCTGTTTTATTTAGTCACAGTAGCGTGTACACGCTGGTTTACCTAACTGAAGTAGCGTATATGTTTCTGAGCATTGTAAAAGTTTGATTGATCTGATAATACTGATTCACCCCCCCCCCTCTCAGTATTATTTCCAACAGGAAGGTTGTAACTCCTAATTTCAAGGGCTAAATTTACCTTTTTTACACTCTCCCTTAAAATAAGGTGGGCTATTTGAGGTGATTTGTAAAAATGTACTATGATACAAAATATTCGCCCACTAAAAATTTAAAACCCCTTAATTCCCCCAAAGGGCGAACATTCGCCCCTAAAATTTTCTATGGTACATTTAGAATGTGAATGATTACTGCTAGTTGAAAAAATTAACAGTTAAAAATAAGTATCCACTACGTTGAATTGATGATCTATTTGATGAGGTGAGGGAGGCAACAATTTTATCAAAAATTTATTTGAGAAATGGTTACCATCAGCTGCGTATAAGGAATGAAGACATCCATAAAACAACCTTCAGAACGAGGTATGGTCATTATGAATTTGTTGTGTTACCTTCTGGACTCGCAAATGCACTAACAACCTTCATGTTCTTGATGAGCAATATATTGCACCAGTATATTGATAAATTTGTTTTAGTGTTCATTGATGATATTTTAGTATACTCAAGAAATGAGGAGGAGCAGAAAGAGAATTATAATTTTCTATTGCAAATGTTAATGGAGCATCAACTATATGCAAACTCAGCAAATATGAGTTTTTTAAAGATAGAATACAATACCTGGGACATGTTGTTTCCAATGAAGGATTATCAGTGGATCCTAAAAAGATTGAGGCTATCATGAATTTTCCCATACAAGAGGACGTAGCTACAGTTTCCTCTTTTATGGGAATTGTTGGATATTATCAAAGATTCATAGATGACTTATCAAAACTTGCCTATCCTATCACCTCCTTGCAAAAAAAGGGGGTGAAATTTGAGTGGACAACAAAATGTCAAGAAAGCTTTGATAAGATGAAACAAATGTTAACCACAACCCCCATATTAAAAATTATAGATCCAAACAAGGAATTCACGCTTTGTCGAGATGCTTGTTTGGAAGGCCTTGGAGGAGTATTGATGCAGGATGGTGTTGTAATAGTTTGTGGGTCCCAGAAGTTGAAAATGCATGAGAAAAAATATGCGTGTACGATCTAGAACTGGAAACAGTAATACATGCACTTAAAATGTTGATACACTATTTTCTTGGAAATAATTTTATACTAGTGACTAAACACATTAGTCTAAAGTACTTTTTCATCCAACCAAACTTAAATGCTAGGAAAGCTAGATAGTTGGCATTCCTCAATGATTTCGACTTCGAGATTGGACACATAAAAAAAATGAAAACGAATTAATTGATGCTCTAAACCGACATTCTCATGATGTGTTAGGAATATCTGTTAGTAGTGCAAGTACAAATTTCGTAGAGTATGTGAGGAAGTCAATACCGTAGGATACTAAATATTTATAATTTCAGAAAAATTTATAGCAAACAAAATATTTAGTGTATGCTGAAAATTTTGAGAGATTACTCACTTATCATAATTGGTTGTATATTCCTAATATGAGCACATTGAAACAAACCATACTATCTAAGTATCACAGAAGAACTTAACAGGCCATCCCGGCTACTAGAAAATGATTACTGCATTAAGGAAAAATGTGTTTTGGTCGGGCATGAAGAGGGATGTAGCTGAGTATCTTGCAAGGTGCATAGAATTCCAACAGGTGAAGGTGGAGCATCAACATCCAGCCAGATTGTTGAACCCTCTACCTATACTTGAATGGAAGTGGGAAACAATTTCAATGGAATTCATCACTGGATTACTGAGGAAAAAATGCCAACATGATTCAATCATGGTAGTGATAAATCTGTTGACAAAAAAATCCCACTTTATACCAATGTCATCTACATTTGGGACTACTTAAATAGCTAATATTTTCATGAGGGACATTTTTTGCCTACATGTAATACCTAAGGTTATAGTGTCAGAGAAAGATGAAAAGTTTACCTCCAAGTTTTCGGAGGACTTATTTGGAGGTATGGGAACATAATTTAACACTAGTAGAGAATATCATCTGTATATGGATGGGAAAGAAGAAAGGAAAAATAAGATTTTGGAGGATATGCTAAGAATGTATGTGATGAACCAACCTACCAAGTGGGAATAATTTTTGCATTTAGCAGAATTTGTGTATAATAACAGTTATCAGGCCTCCATCAAAATGAGCCCCTTTGAGGCTTTATATGGCAGGAAATGAAATACACCCTTGAGCTGGAATCAACCAGAAGATAAACTGATATTGGGGCCAAATGCCTTACTTGAAATGGAACAAATCGTATGGAAAATCAGACAGCACATTAAAAAAGCACAAGATCGTGCGAAAATTTATGTAGACATGAAAATAGTGCATAAATAACTCAACATTGGATACCATGTATATTTGTGAGTTAAGCCTAAAAAGAATACTTTAAGTATAGGATCTTGTGCAAAGTTGGCACCATGATTTTGTGGGCCTTTTAAAATCTTGGATAGAGTAGGCCCCGTAGCTTATCAGCTGGCTTTACCTAGCCATTTTAGAGTCCACATTGTATCTCACCTGTCTTTATTGAAAACATATGTTCATGATACTTCTCATGTAATATACTGGAATTTGATATAGGTGGAACCCGAAAGAGACTTCCTGTCCAACCCACTTCGTTTCTTGTATAAGAGGGAAACCATGCTCTAGAATCGAGTCATCACTCAGGTTAAGATGTAGGGGAGAGACTCTACTCCTGAGGAGGTGACATGGGAGTAGGGTGACAATATGAAGGAATCTTATCCAACACTGTTCCAGTAAAGGCCAAGGAAGCAAAAACACCAATCACATTGTTATTTGCGAGAGGGGGAAGATGTAATACCACTTCGCTCTTTTGAAAATATTTGTAATTGTATTGGCTATTGTTAGTATGTTGGTTAATGTGCCATGATGAACTAATTACAAATGAAACATTGATGGAAATTATGTAATTAAAATTGATGAATAAAGCTAGAAATTGTGTGGAAAGAAACACTCGAGTAAAAAGATGTTTGCCAAATCTGAATACCAATGGATTGAATCAGATTTATTCCTTAAATAAAAACACTTAGTTGAAAATAAATACTGAGAAAAGAACCGTGGGAGAGAAAATAAGGCTTTATGGGGAAAATAAAATAAAATCCTAGGCTGAAGGGGAGTAGATCCCTGAAAGGCAGGACGCCACCAAGAAAAATCTATTGGGAAATAAGCTTAAAAACACATTATGGGAATCAGAGGAGGCTGTTGATTCCTGGAAAGACATCTTAGCTCGGGGGGGGGATTAGAAGGTTATCCAAGGTTGGGTGGATTAGTGTTGTCACACACATGATTTAAAGACTTAGATTTTGGGTTATAGATTATGATTTTTGTTGTCAATCATATTATGAATTAAATTAATTGAATTTACTGAAGCTAGATTAAATTCACTGATTATGGTAACAAAGGTTATGATTATCAATCCTTGTTGTATTATTAATATCAGTTAATTGAATTTACTGAAATGATATAATTAATTAGTTAGTTGACATAATAGAAAGTATGCTTGATGGTTGTTAGTCAAGTAAGGATTGGAGCTTATAATAAGTGTTGAACCATTGAAAATTATTGTAATTTTTATACACGGATGTTCTCTGTGATGGTATTCATTGTCTTTAAGATGATGAATCTTTGTTTTGATAATATATATATACATACACACACACACACATATGATATTTGGCTATGAATCCTTGCTTTGAGTATACTATGGTTTATTAAATTTAAAGGTTCTTACCTGTAGGACTGCTACAACAAGGGGCAGGGAGTGATCATGATAAAGATTAACCAACCGCAGGAACGCGAGTGATGTGGCTAGACTTGATATGGCGTGTCGACAAGTAGTAAGCCAGTAGAAATACTGAAGGGGTGGAAATTTGGATCGAGAGGGTAGGTGACACAAATAGAAAATTCGGTCGCTACCCTCAACCAAGATCTCATCTAAATGATAATATAAGTGTTATTAGAAGAAAAACTTAGATCTTGTTTTTTCCTCTTAATCAGAGGTATAGGTAATAAGATGTAGTATGATTTTACTGCAAATTTAGCATAAGCTTAGAAGATGAGTTCCAAAGGCACCAAATCATTGATAATTTTCCTTCATCGCGTAGTGCCCATGCTTGGGGACCCAAAACCCAAAGCCAAATCTATTGATGGTAGATTAAATTAATTAATTTCATTCTAAGGCTATAAATCAATTCGTGAAATAACCTCCATATGAGTTGTAGAACCTAGAGTGGAGTGATTAAAGATCACCAACGATAAATTCATCACATAGCATCATGTTGAATGTACCTAAAAGCATTGCTATAGTGCATAGGGAATTTGGAAAGAAGGGTAAAGTTATACCATAAAGATAGTTGCGTGACTCTGGATAAACAAGGCTGAACTTATGACTTTAAGGAAGAATTGTTACTGTAAGGTTATGCAGCGATATTCCTATTTCAACAATTACTACCTCTCTAGATAATAAACAGAAACAAAGACAACAAAAATTTGAAACTCAACCTAGTTTGGTGGTGACCAATAGTAGAAGATGAGAGAGTATAAACTCCTTCATCATACATAGTATTAGTTGATTGTAGGTAGAAAGCGTAGGGTACGCGTACGATAAATATCTAGTATATTTACAAAATGTTTACAGTTAAAAGAATTTACTATGCTAAAAGTAAAACATTCCAGCCTACAAATAAAGGGAATCAAATAAAAGAGAACTGGAGGTGTAGATTATGATATTAAAATCCTAGCTTCACCAGATAACGAAAAACTAGTCCGAGTATAACATATAATCCTTGCTTCAATTTGGAAAATAAATATGCATAAGTGAACCTTTATCCAAGATAATCAAATTCGAGAGTAAATATATATTATTTCCATCACACAGTAAACCCAGTAGAAGCAGATACATGTTTCGGTTAACCAATCCAAGAACCCAGTATATTAGATCCTTAATTCACCAACACGACAGTATCAAATATTCAATCCAAAACGTACACAGGAAAACAATATACATATTTATTTCTAGTAAGCCAGATAACATTGTCATAGAGGCATTATAATCGAATCACAAGTGCAACATAACAGATTCACTAGATGGTTTCATAATTACATATTATGAGCATGAGAATATTTAAACATTACACAAAAATTTCTCCATTAGGGAGATTGTTCCACTGAAAATTATATCAATTGTAGCATGTATCGACATTACATAGTGGAAAATAGAAATGTGAACATGGAATCAGGATTCCCATTCTGGTAGGAACTTAAGGACTGTACATCCAAAGAAAATAGGAGGCCACTAGTAACAGTGACAAAACACATATCTGCCAGGTTCGGAATGGAAAATGATAACATGAGTTTAGGAAATGTTGGAGGTTTCCCAATCTATCCACTGAGGAAAACCAACCCAGGAATGACAAGAATATTCAAAGGAATTGACCTAGAAGAAGAGGGCGCCAAATTAGCAGTAGTTGTGCTATGAAAACCCCAAGCTCATGGCTAGAGAGGAGTGGTGTGGATATACCTATAATGCTAACCAGAAGAAGAGTTATAAGTAGGAAATTAAAAATAACTACAATCGAATTATCATTAAAGAAAACCTAAGAGGATTTAATACCTGTGTAGGAGTTGCAGATTCGAAAAATCATCTTTTCCATCAAACCGCGCACAAAAACTAAACACGAAATGTGACCATGCTAACAAGCATAGGAAACAAATAAAAAAAGAACTAAACTTGAATTATAAGGCTAATCTTACCTACGACCCTGGGGGTTAGAATGTTGGTCGTGAGAGCTCCAAGTTAGCATTGGGAAAAACTCTCAGTTGAAACCTTTGGATGAAAAATTAAAAAGATCAGATTCACACAGAACCTAAGGGGTAAATCTACTAACGAAAAATCAAGCTCTATGAGTACCTGGCGAATGGAGACTCTATGAGAACCTGTTTGGTATTTCACCAAAATCACAGTACTAAGCATGTCGGCAAACGCTTAAACTAAGGTCAAGATTACCCTCCTTATTTCGAAAGAAACCTCAAGCTGTGGCAATGCCTCACGCAAGCATAATCCCACTGAGGCAACCACTGGTACTTTGGCGCAACCATAGCCCCTCTGCAACGGAAGGTCGACAACAAAATTGTATGGTGGGGTTTATAGAAAAAGTCAGCAGGCGTGGTTGCAAAGACCTCGAATCAAGTGACAGGGTGATAGTCCAAATGAACTATAGATGACCAGAGTAAAGGTTTAGGGTCTTGACCAAATTCATTAACACCGTTGATGGGGTAAGGAGAGATATAAAACATTGAATTCCCATCACTTTGGCCTCAATGAGAGTCATGTGATGTGACACCTCATTCACATGGCTAAGACATGTGTAACAGTCAGGTTGGAGACATGGAGATAATGGTGGATAGTTGGAGTGTTGAGCGATTGGGTTACCAGGTGAGAAGGTGGGCACAATGGTGTATTGATTAATCCTAAGCAATAAAGTACCTTGCGGGTGCACGTAACATAGGGAAGTAAATGATGTATACAACCAATAGCTTTGGACTAAGGGTAACACATATCTTAGGATTGGAAAGTAGATCTAGGGGTGCAGAGTGAACCTCATACGTAAATCACTATAACCTAATATAGTTAGGAAATGATAAATCAACCATGAATATGGTTAGAGTGTTATGTTGTGGAAACAATACGTCTACTCATAATCACACCATTATAAACATTCCCTTTGTATATGATATGTAGCATAAACATATTTCAAGTAATTGCTTAAATAGATGGAATGTATATATAGATACTTCTTTTACCCTAAGAAAGAATGCCTCATTGTGAGTGTTGGAAATTGAGTTCACGTTTAATAGAGTGTGTTTGGTAGGACAAGTCCATGATAGAAAAGGCTGGTAATATGGAAAATAATGTATTTCCCATAGCCACCTGTTTGGTTGGCTCAAACTACTCACCTTAGAAGGTGAAGAATGTAGAATGAAGATAAAATTTAGCAAGTTTGGTAGTCCCTGGGTCTGTAACCTCCTTACAATTTGGATAAATTCTTCTAATGGTATCTTTGGGAATATTTGAAGTATATCAATAACCTTTTCTTCTGGATCTAAACTTTTTAATTTGACGAGCTCCACATAATGATTTTATTTTTAATATAGGAATCAATTTTGCCAACATGCAGGGCAAGGGAGATGGCTACATATTTTGATAATCCATATGTGGGTGATACAATTGTGTTCACTATAAGTCTTATGGGAAGATCAGTTTTGTGAATTTTTGGAGCTCCGTAAATTTTGGGGTAATCTTGTCGTTAGGTGCAAGGCACTTCTTTAGCCCTTCATCAAGATTGGAATGCTTGATGACTCTCTTAACTTCTTTGATTATGCAGGAAATAGGGTTTCCTTTTATTTTTTTCTAACTGCGACTATTGTATAGGTGGTTCCTCATTTTTAAGACGTAATCAACCTTATTCATCATAACCATGGCTCCTCCTTTTTGGATTTTAGAATGACAATGTCATCATTATTTTTGAGGCTCTTCAGAGATAGAAATTGGCTTTTGCTTAAGTTGTTCTTGGGGGGCTTTGTTTTTCTTAAGAGAATTGCACAATCTTGCCTTATTTTCTCCTTTTCTTCCCTCCTTAGATTCATAATGACATCCTCTAGGTTGCATATGATCTCTTTAGTTGGTATGTGTTTATGGGTTTTTGCAAAATTCAGTCCTTTACTCAAGACCTCTACTTCATTCTTGCTCAATTATAAACCTTGATTGTGGTTGAGTATGGTTTAATATGGTTGACTAAGCTTGAATAGGGTTGACTATATTTGAATATGGTCAACTAAGGCTCATTGAGGAAGATTATGGGTGAACAAGGTTGATTGTCATTGTATGAGGTAAACATATCATTGACCATGGTTTACCATGGTTGATTATTGAAACATTTAGTATAATGGTTGAGTACAAAGGCTGACTATGTCATCACATTGTGGTACCAGTTAAATATTAAGAAAACCTTCAACCTTATTAAATATAAACATTAAATCTTATTCAAAAGCCTTCTTATAAATATTATTAATAAATTTTTCTACTACTAATGATAATAATAATACTTTTTTAATCGTTGTTGAAATTAATGTTAAATGAACTTTAAATATAATTAAATATAAACCTTATTAGATATGTTATGTTATTAATAAAACCTTATTGAAACTTATTAACAAACCTTAACATTATTGTATTTATAAATCTTAGCATTCAACCATTTTAAATCTTATTAACAATAATATTGATATTATTAAGATATTTTAAACCTTGATTATGATTGAGTAAGGTTGAATATGGTCTATAGCTGAATATGGTTGACCAAAGTTGACTAAGGATGACTATGCATGAAAAAGGTTGACTATCATTGAATATGATACACATATGATTGATTAAGGTTGATTATTTAAAAATTGAATATAAAAATTAACTATAAAGATTCACTACATTTTACTATGCCAACATATTATAACATTGTTATTTGTTTCTCAAGGTGTGACTTCATTTTTCTAATCACCACATTGCGATGTTGATTTCAATTTTTTGTATTCCGATGTACAAACTTTTATTTATGTTATTATGACATTGATTTTTTTATTTCTCATATTGCAACGTTGAGCTTTGTTCATCATAATGCGACGTGAATAGATGGAAATTATTGATGATGACATTATGATGGAAAGTTTTGTTGATTTGATTGTGATGGTTATTTCTACTTCATACATTGCAATGTTGATATTTATTTTCCATATTGCAATGTCAATTTATATGCATTGTTTTCTATGAATGATTGTAGTTGATTATAGGTGAACAATGTTGACCATGGCTGTTAATGTTTAAATATAGATAAATATGGTTGGCCATGTTAGCCATAGATTAGCATAGTAGCCATGGATGAGCATCATTAAATTGATTTAACTATAGTTAAATATGATTGCATTATTGAGAAAAACTATATTAAAAATTGAATATTGAAAAACCTTAAATATTAAAAAAAACTTAAACATTATTAAATATAAATATTAAATCCCTGATGCGGGTGAGGAACTTGGCACAGGAAGCATCATGTGGCTCAGTATTGTAAACAATTGGCATAAGGGTGGGTGGTCATCTTCCTCTCCCTCTCAAATCATGTGGCATATGGGGGAGAGTTATGGCATCCATACCTTAGCGTCTCAACTAGCGTGGGAGGAAATGATCTAAAAAAAGATGGTTTATGCTGAATTCATTTGCATTGGAGTTTCAATAGGGTTTCACGTTCCCTCTAGGTATTCTGCTTGCCGACGAAGGAAGCGTCACGAGTTTTTCTGGGCATAGTGGTAACCCCAAAGTTTCTTCCCAGACTCTTGGCTATGCAAATTAGTGTCCTTCCTGATCGAGGGGATGGTATCTCATCTTTTTATATGCATGCATAGTGCAGCTTTCGGAGGTGCTCGTTAGTTTGTATTTCTGGTTCATTTGGAAATTGGAAGTTGTGGGTTATTGGTTTCTTGGAGGTTGGTGGAGGCAGTATAGTTGGTAGTGCTTCTAGGGGTGGTGGGGGATCTATGCATGGCGCTCCTTCGTAGGAAATTGGGCCTATAGTTGGTTCGCTCTGCTTCTGAGTGTATGATTTTCTATGTGTTTTGCGGTGAAGTGAGAAGGGTCCTCAAAGGACACCGTGGTTGCCTGTTGCTGGTGCAATTAGGGAGGCTCTTCTTGGAGTGCTTCGAGCAGGATTAGGTATTGCTTGACCCTTCTTCTTCCGAATTTTCAAAATTACAGTGATTTTATGTGCGAGAGCCTAGGGTGGCAAGGTTGGTGTGGTGGCAGAAGTCTGGTAGGTGTGTGTCACTGATTCAGGGAGGGAAGTACTAGCTCTTAGCCCTCCCTAGGTGGCTGGTAGTTTCAGCCTTGGGTGAGGCGGGCTTAGTGGTCACAGGTCAAGCGTGTTTGGAAGGCTTTTTGTGGTTCCTGCATTCTTGACACCAGGTATCAATAATGTCATTGCTAGTCTAACCAATATGTGCCCATCTCTACAGCAAGGGCAACCCTACCTACCATCAAATCCTGACTTGGCTAGACGCGGGGACCTAGGAATGCAAATACAATCTTTGGACGCATAAGTGGAGGCGTTAGGGGCTCGACGGGGTAGTAAGACAATGAGGTGCTCCCGACGGAGGGTGGCTGGTGTGTGAGGTGGTCATGGAGGTGGAAACATGGTGACACGGCATGGGGCGGTCGTAGCAACCACATCAGAGCGGTGGTGTGCAACGTGGTGGCGTGGGAAGGTGTGGGTGTGCACGGCGTTTGACACTTGGTGTGAGGGAAATTCAACATTGTTGTCTGGAGAATTGTCGCGAGTGGATAAAATCCCTACTGGAGTGGTTGGAAATGGTTGAACAGATCCAAAGAGAGGAGCATGCTAAACTGGTAAACACCTTGGAAAGAATGCACTACTTCCAGTGCCAAGTTCAAGAAAGAGTGGCGGTGGTATGGTGTGGACAAAATTTGCCATCGGAGAAGGTGGAGAAGTTGGAGTCTCATATGGGTCACTTCAAAGGGCATGTCTCTCTGCCTCCTCCTGGGATAGCCCCAGACAACCCAACTTCCAACACGTTGGATGACTAGCATGAACTGAGGTATTCTATTTGTGTAAGTTGTCTTCTAGTGTTTCTGGCCTTCCTGGTTATGGACAATGTCGTTAGTTTCATTTTTTATTTTTTTGTTATATGTTGTAAACGATGGTCGATAAACCTGGTCAGGGTGACACCACCTATTTTTTGCTAATCTTGATATACATATTTTTTGACAAATAAATAAAATTTCAACATACAAAAAAAATATAAATATTAAACTTTATTCAAATACCTTCATATTAATATTATAAATAAATATTATAAATATAAATATAAATATTAATAATAATATTAATAATATTTTTATTAATCTTATTTAAAATTAAACCTTCAATAAACTTTACATCTTATTATCATATTATTATGAAACTTTATTAAATATAATATATTATTAATAAAAACTTATTGAAACTTATGGGTATTAATAAACCTTTTAGGATTTTATTAATATTAATATCAATATTATTAAACAATTTTAAACTCTATATATAAAATTGTATTAAAACTTATTAATAAATATCAATATTAATTTTATTGATAAATCTTTTTAAACGTTATTAAAATTATTATTAATATTATTAAACAATAAATAAAAAACAACTAATTTAACTTATTGTAATGTTTTTTAAACCATGTTAATATTATGGAAGATTTTTAAACTTTGAAAATGCTTTAGTAAGATTGAGTATAGTTGATTATAGTTGAACATAGTTGAATAACCATTCCCTAAGGATAATTATGGGTGGACAATGTTGATTATCGTTGGTTATGTTAAAAATACGGTTAATTAAGGTGGACCATGGTTGACTATTTAACATTGATTATAAAAGTTGACTAAAAGCCTAACTATGTTTGACTATGTAACTTTAAATAGTATTATTGAGTTTCTTTTTATTTATTTTTGAATTAAGGCACTTCACATTAATCCAAATGAAGATTGTTGATATGCACAAAGGGAAACGAAACAAGTAACATAAGTTTAGAGCCTTCAGGATGTTAAGACCTCGTCTAATGAAAGCATCTTGTACATAGAAACTTATAAAAAGAGGTTGGTTGTGTCATAAGTAGACTTGCATTGACATGAGAAGACAAAATAAACTATAGGCATTGCAAGAAAAAACATAATGAGCTATAAAAGCTATTCAGAAGAATCTCTAGGCATCTGCGGTGGTTGGTCAATATCTCTAACCAAGGAGAGGGAGACGCTGGCTAATAGGATGGCTAGAATGGTTAACTTGCAGATTATATTGTCAATCGTTTCCTCCGTCTCTGCCAACTGTAGAAAATTCTCCTACTAATTCCTCCCGTACCTCCTTATGCATCCAACAATATTTAAATGACAATCAATCTCATGTCGGCTTTATGCCATGATGGATGAAGTGACACATGAGTGAGATCCACAACCTCCTTTTGTGTGTGTTGGCATCATATCAAAGTTAGTATCATAGGTGGGGTAATACCAGCTCCTAGACACTCTCCCGTCGACAAATATTATTAAGTTAATAAAGCTATTAAACTTTAATATTAATATTAATAATAACTTTAAATCTAAATAGAATGTAATAAACATGGATTATATATATCTATATAAATTAATTAAATGATTGAACTTGTTTTCATTTAAGTTGTTTGATTTGCAAAATTAGATTGTCTTATAAACTGTTTGGGGTTATGAATTTATTTATATACTTGAAAATGCATTTTAAACAATACTAAATCATATTTTTTCTTAAAATTGTATTGTTAAATTCAAATATAAAATATCATTTCATCTATTAATTAAATTATATCTATATATATATATATATATAATTTTAAAAAATAAAATTAATAATCACATAACAAATTCAAATAAATAAAACTTTCGAGTTATGAATATTTACACCATTTTAATTCTTTATTAATTTTAAACTTAAAAACATTTTGACGTTATTGATAAGAAATTATTGAATAAGAAATTATTAATTATGAAATATTTTAAACTATATTAATTACCAAAATAGCTATTTGTATTTATTGAATTATTGGTTTAGTAGTTTCCAAAAAGACTACATATGTTTTTAATATTTGTATTTATGAGACTGAACATGTTCACAATCAACAACAATAGCAGCAACAACAACGAAAGAAAGGACATGCTTATGCTGCTCAAAATCCTTCCGAGAATCTTTATTAATATGTAATTAATTTCTCGGACAATCGTTATTAATATCTAAGCAAATTCACATTACTTCCGCCCATTTAAATAACTAACATTCATTCCTTCGGCCGCAAGGAATAATATTAATTCCTTGTGTAAATATTTACGCAAATAACACATTGCAAATATATTAACGCAAATAACACATAATAAATATAAATATTCAATTTTCCAATTTATTTATTTATTTAAAGGTAATATATATTCACAGCTGCGACTTCATTAGTGAAGCAGTTCGATGAGTAGTTGAACAAGATTTCACTCAAGATCTTTTTAAATTTATTTATATAAAGTTGTATTTGCTTTTCAAATAAAGTTTGTGTATGTATGTTTTAACTGTTTTTACGTATATGAAGAGTGACGTCACTCGAATAAAGTTCTAAATGTGTTTTTGCATTTATTAATAATAAAAATATCTGGCCAGATCATGTTGTAATGAACTCATGGAGGCTGTGGAGCTACTCAGATCTTGCACAACAGTCTTGAATTGCTACCTAAGCTGAAGCATCTCGGATTCGATGTTGGCCAGATCCTTAAAGCATCTGTACAGGAGGGATTCGATCATGGCCAGATCCTTAAAGCATCTGTACAAGAGGGAAAACTGGTGTTTCTATCCTCCAATTAAAAAAATTAGCAATATCTTTGGCGAGTGCAACGTAGCTGGCGAAAGAGATAGCTCACAACGGCACAAATGAAGGGGTCAAGACTCATGCACAAATGATGTGACAGCGATGTAGAGGAAAAGGAGATTAAATATTAAGAAAAGATAAAGGAGACAATGACGAGCTATGGAAAATAATATATTAATGTAGAAAAAAAGGAGAAAACAATAATAAATGTTTATCTCTCACCAAACGTGATTCATTTCCAGATGTGTTGATGTGCACGTGTGCGCAGATCTATTGTGGACAATTTTTCATGAAAGCGCTCGAGATTGGCATATGTTTCTAGGGTTCATTTTGGTCGAGCTTTCAAAGGTCGCTTCCCAAATAAACAACTCATAAACCGAAAGGTCAAATAAACAACAGAGAAAATAACTATGTTCAAAGATGCTCTTAGTTTATCACAACGCGTTTTCCTGTTGAGGGCGTGGTTCGATCATTGTAATTTCATGTCTTTCACAGCGACTTTGGACAAAGCCTTGAACAGATCCATCGTTTCGGAATATAGAAAACGCATAGAACAGATCTGATAAGGTCGCTATTGTCTTCAGCCCTGGGTATACCGACTAGTTATTGAAAGTTGGACTTGCTCACAATCAGAAAATACACCACGATGCGTAGAACATGTGGTGCCAAAAGTGAATGAGATAGACGAAGATTGAAATGATTGAAATGGATGGAAGGAGGACGGTAAGAGATGGACGAAAGAAAGAATGAAATGTTTGAGGACGACAGAAAATTATTCAATTTGATTTAAAAATGAAGGATCAATTTGTACAATATAAAGGTTTGAAAGACTACTCCGAAGAAGAATATTTGGTGGAGCTTAAATACCCACCAACCACCTATAAACAGATTCCAACATAGGATTCTTATCGGCAAGCTATATTAAAATTTTTAATGCTATATTAAAATTTTTAAAATAGTTATATTAAAATTTAAAAGGAAATAAAAACCAGTCTAACGGTATACATCACAATATTAAATGAACTGACACCACAATACATGTCACAATATATAAATTGTTGGTAAATGTAAATAAAAAACAAAATACATTTTATTGTCAAAATTATAAAAATTAACTAAATTATATTATTATTATTAAATGGTAATATGTGAGTTTTATATATATATATATATATATATATATATATTTATTTCATTTTAACATGGAAATTTTTTAATTGTAAATAGATTTTGTGACAACATCATGGATAACATGTCAAAAAACCATAATGCATGTTCATATGATACGTATTTATTTAGCATATTTTTAATTAATTAATTTAACTAAAAAGACCGAAATTGGATAACTATTTTTGACATCAATCTTAATCTTTAACTTATCTCTACCACTAAGAATATTTAGACAAAATCTTTGCCATCCATATAACCATTATTGGTATTTAAGTTGAAATTTAGAAAACTATATTATAAAATAGACGACAAATAAATCTTAAAACAAAAAATATAAATAAATTTTAAAATAAACTCGACTATTTAATATTTTAATACCCTCTATTTTCTATTTCATTGTTGACTATTTTAGACATGAACCTATTATTGGATTCGATGGCTATGGAAGCCATGTTTAAACTTTTGTGATGATGTAATTGATTTAATTATTGTTAATAAATAAAATGTTGGAAAATACTCATGAAAAGAGTACTAGAGTTAGAAGATTTCTTGTCACCTTGGAAACAATTGTTGATGGTTAAGTCCAAGATAGTCCTTCCCTAAAAAGCTCCTAAAAATCCCCACTATAAAATAATTAGAAATAAATGGATTTAATGTGATGGGAGAGAAATATCATATTAAATCACTTAGTTCGAGAAAGATAGTAAGTCTAGGTGGAATAAACCGTTGCCGGAGAAAAAGACACATTTTAAAGAAAAAAGAAATAACCTTTTTTGAAAAAAAAATAAAAAGCCTAGGAAAAAGGGTTGAGAGACCAAAAAGCCAGACCTGCTAAAATCTGTTTGGAACTAACCAACAAGGAATCATTGAGGTTGTTGGTTCTAGTGGAAAGTACATCTTAGCTTCTGGGAAATGACAGAGGTAGTTTGTGTTGGGAGAAACATGCTCGGTTCCTAAGTATTTTTCCAAACAGATAATTACAATTAGATACTTGGTTTTATCTTATTACAACATTGGAATAGAATTTGCTGTGTAGTCATAGCTTGGTAGAAGACCTATTTATTGTTGGACCTATGAATGATTCATTTCTCCATGTTGAGAATATATATAACTATGTAATTATAATTTATAGTTATTCTGGTAGAAGTGTGTCATTTTCGGTATACACTAGAAACAAAAGACGAATTAAACCTTATAAATAGATTGCAGATGATATCTTTTGTCCATGCATGTAATTAAATTTTCAGAGCAATATTTTGAAAGGAAAAGTATTGATAGCATTATCAATGGGAATATATATATATAGGGGGGAATTATGCTACATAAATGGTATCGAATTGAAATCATAGGATTGTACACAAGCAGCCTAGGACTCATAGCACATGAGTGTATATCCCATTTCATCGTCATTGTAAGTGGGTACTGAAAAAAGAGAAGTAAAATTAATTAACCTAATTAGAGTTCAAAGTGTAGGAAATAAATGATTGAGGAAATTGTTAGCAAGAACATGGATCAATGAAGTTAGCGGTATTTAATAGCGGAAATACAATACTATAGTTCTACTTCCAAATTTGTCATAGTTAGCAAAGCTCCTACAACTCTGGAGCAGGTAAAGATTTGTAGGAGATAAAGTAATGAGATTAGATGGTTCATCAACATGGTTGAATAATAAGACAAGAAACAAATGGTAGCATAATGTTAAGTAAGTCGAACACATAAATAAGAATCAAGAAGTATCTAGCAACTGCGCACTATCGATATAACAACTATTACCGATTTTTATGTGAACAAAAGGAAAGAAAGTCACTACAGGCCTTGTTCTATTTGACCGGCCATAAGAAATTTTAGGACTAGTATTTCACACACAAAATAGTGAAGCGGTAAATAGAACATGGTGGAAACACTTTTTTCTTATACACGGGGAAACCAAATCTCCAAATCTGGTAACGACTCGCCATAAAATTTCAGAGCGAAAAGAATTACTTTCGAACTTGCGGTGACACGAGAAATATAATATTAAGTTAGTGTATATGATCAATCGAACAATTTATTTAAGGAAAACTACATGGAAACAAACTCAAAGCCTAAATTAGACTAGGGAGTCGAGGGAAGAAAATAGAGGGGTAAGAAAATGTCCACACACCACTATGAATCTAAATGAAGGGAGTATCTCATCAATGGAAGCTAAAATACAATTTCCTTAAAAATTACAATTTGGTGTGAACTCTATTTCGGTTTATAAATAGGCCCATTACAAATTTTATGTGAAAAGGTATTCGAAGTATAATACATAAAATGAAATATGAATGAGAGATAGTATAACACACAAAAGAATTAGTGATTAGTGCGGCAAGCCCATCTCACCAGCAAGAGACGTTATATCCCAAATTTCTATAGAACATAGAAGAATTCCAAAAATATGGTATATCTAGAAATATAGAGGCAAATGCACCCAACACCATAATTGCACATATGCTTAGTTGAAATTTGATTCATTACAAATTATAAAAAAAACAAGGGCAGCTGCGAGGCAGCGAGTCCCTGCATTAAGTTAAGAACAGGGAGCTGGGCAGATAGCGCAGTGGAGAGACAGTTGCAACTTCAAGCAAGCAATATTTCAATAGTTCCAAGTCTATTGAGCCATAAATAAATTGGAGCAATACTTCCAAGTCTATTGAACCTATATTAAAAATTGGAGCAATACTTCGAAGTTTGTTGAACCTATATTAAAGAAATTAAAGAGACAGTTGCAACTTCAAGCAAGCAATATTTCAATAGTTCCAAGTCTATTGAGCCATAAATAAATTGGAGCAATACTTCCAAGTCTATTGAACCTATATTAAAGAAATTAAAGAGACAGTTGCAACTTCAAGCAAGCAATATTTCAATAGTTCCAAGTCTATTGAGCCATAAATAAATTGGAGCAATACTTCCAAGTCTATTGAACCTATATTAAAGAAATTAAAGCAATATATGGGCCGCGTATTCTTGCAGTGGGTGTAAAAAAAATGTTTCAAGTGGATATTAAGTCAATTCAACTGATACAAGAGTCCAAAATAAGAGTTGCGAATAGTTACAACAACATTTTCCAGTTGCAGGGTCAGATCAATCTCTGTTTTTAGAGAGAACAAAATGACAAGTCTATTGAGCCATAAATAAATTGGAGCAATACTGCAATACTTCCAAGTCTGTTGAACCTATATTAAAGAAATTAAAGAGACAGTTGCAACTTCAAGCAAGCAATATTTCAATAGTTCCAAGTCTATTGAGCCATAAATAAATTGGAGCAATACTTCCAAGTCTATTGAACCTATATTAAAGAAATTAAAGCAATATATGGGCCGCGTATTCTTGCAGTGGGTGTAAAAAAAATGTTTCAAGTGGATATTAAGTCAATTCAACTGATACAAGAGTCCAAAATAAGAGTTGCGAATAGTTACAACAACATTTTCCAGTTGCAGGATCAGATCAATCTCTGTTTTTAGAGAGAACAAAATGAACTATAGAGAGATGACTGATCCCTGATCAATGCATTGACATCTAATCAGTCCAAAGAGCAAGGAGATCCCCCTCCTAGATAGGAGGTCCACTTGAGAGCTCTGTTCCTTGAAGATGTGGCAGAAAGAAATCGGATTGAATCATTCTTTATAGCTTAGATTTGCAAGAGCCAGTGGGATAGTGAGGGGACAGTTTCACTGCAAAGAAAAACAAGAGAGTTTAGAGAGTTTTGTGTAAGATTCAAATTCACATGTTATTAAAATAATTGAAAATTTGCAGTTCAGGCATGCAGATATAAATTAGAACATTTCCAAGAACCAGATTCAAAACAGCATGAAGAATTAGAGACAGAAGAACCTTATGCATACATGGACAATAGAAACACAAAAAAGAATAAATGCTCCTTGCTTACCTGCTGAGAAGCATCGCTTAGCTCATGTTCTAGATCCTGGAAAACCTTGTCTTCCTCAACATTTGAAGAAATCAGTGCTTATTAACAGGCATTTTATCAATTAGAAGGACAACTTTTATGAAAGCAGGCATTGGACTATGTGCTAGGAATTCAATTATGAAAACAGCACAAGGCATATAGGCACAAGCAGATTACAAATTATCGTACTAATCAATTGAAAAAAGATCTTGGAAAAGTACGAATCCCACAGAGCATCTTCAACCATATGCCATATGCGTTAATAAGGTACAAGGCACATGACCACAAACAGATTTTCTATTACCATACCAAGCAATTGAAGAGGTTGAAAAAGTACAAATCCAAAAGACCATTTATGTTCAACCATATGCTGGTTGAGCCCTGTGACGTGAGCTGTTTGTTTGTGTCTCTGCCCTTAGATTGACATTATCAATAGATGCAATGCAATTATATTCGTACTTAAACCTGCCCATTGTATTTACGTCAATTGAATTCCTCATGGCTTGCCAAATTTCTTGCCGGTCACAATACTGTAAACTCTTCATGAGATAAATGTTTGCATGAATACAGTCAAAGCACACTGCTTTCCTGTGCAACAGAGGTAAAGGCTCCACTAGAAGGCCGTGATCCATATGGTGTATGCTCTTTTAAGCAATTAAAATCAATGTCTGCACAAACCTTTTCATATTTTTGGACCATTAGTATCCAAAATATCCAAAAAAAAATGGCATCCCAACTCGCTATGTCATAACATCTAGCAGTGCCAATGTCATCATTCAGAGATATTGAGTTCACTAGAGACCCTTGTCTGGAGCACCACAAACACTGCTGAACCTTGAACATGGCTTCTCTAACTTTGAATTGCCTTGGAAAGACATGATCTGTAGATCTTTCCTGTACTCATCAAACTGCAAGTAAATAGTTACAGTTAGATTAGACGTCAAAGATAATTTGCAAGGCAACTACATGATATTGGAAGTGATAGTTTGGCACAGACCTTGTCCTCTGACATTTCTGTGAAGCCAAATTTGCTTATCCAGATGGACTCAGCTTCCTCCGCAGCAGGCAACACCAGATTTTCAACATTCAAGAATCCAAGCAGCCTCTCAATACATGAAAATAATGACTGAAAATAACCCTGTAGAAAATTATCCCTTGTCATTCATACTGCTTTCTTTCTGTCCGTTACAAATTCTAATTCTTTCTAGCCAATGATGGTTTGCTAACAAAATAATTATTCAAACAGAATTGTATCAATGAAGTCACAAAAATTCAAAAAATTCGGACAGCATAACTAATTTCAATCATAGACAAACAAGCATCCCAAAAATTTCTTGGCTAAGTGGAAAACAGTCCAATAAGGACAGACAGGCAATGGAGAAAGTGAACTACGCTAAAATAGCAGGATAAGCTTCATGTCAAAACAAGTAGTAATTGGAAAGGTTTTTCATCTCTAAACCAAGTTGGGTGTACAGGAAAATTTGAGAATAACATGATCAAAATAAACCCTCATGATCAAACAGTCACCTGTCCTTGACTTCTCGGGCTAGTAGCAACAAGTGGTAACTCTGCAACTTGCCGTCCAAAAATTCGAAACACTGCAGCTGAAATCACTACTGAGCTGCAAATACATAAGAAAAATCACATATTTGTGAAATAAGTACTAGGTATACACCACAGCCTATAGGAAATAAAATATCATAATTTCAGTATCACTCATAAGCAAAACTGATCAATCTTTTAGAATTGAATATTTCAGATACTAAAAACACTGCATCTCAAAACACCAAAAGGAATTCTTAAAACACTTACTCTGCTGTCAAAACTGCACAATACATCCCTCGAAATTCCTGAGCCTTCATGCTTTTACTGCAGAAGAAATGCCAGTGCACAGTTTCAGCAAGAAGGACTTTCCAGTATCAAACATACATACTGAAATCCAAAGGTAGCCTGTTAGAAAGACGTTACAACAAACAAATATATGGGAAGGGGCTCAATCACCTGTAGACCATTGAAGGGATTAAATCTCGACCTGTCACAGTGTCAATTATAGGATCAAAGCATTCCTGCCTCAAAAGCATAACAAGTTAGGCATATCAACCAATTTTTAAAATCTTCATTATATATAAACAGGCAAACATACTTACAGCAAAGATAGCAGCAGCCTCTGAAAGTAGTACCCTACTGTCAGGGTCCCCTGTTTTGGCATGAAGAAGCTGCCAGGATATATTGGCACTAGAAACTTCTTCCAGACCCTTATCACATCGCTTCTTCATCAGCTCATCAGTTATAAAAGAAGGTAGGCTTTCTGGTCCATGTGAAACCAATTTTTGCAGTGCAGAATGAATTTTTGTACAATCATTGGAGCAGAACCATTCACCCTCTGGCAATTCCTGTTGCACATAAAAATCCCTATCAGGATTAACACAATAAAGTAACAAAAACGCTACTAGAAGCCTCCGCATGTAGCGATTAGAGAAAATCATCTCTGAAATCAACCAACAAGTTTTGCTCATTAGAACAAGAAGAATTTGCAAATACAGAAAGGCAGGCAGGAGTTTGTAGAGCCTGAGTTTAAGAACAAATATGAACAGATTCCGATTCAAAAAACTCAATCTTTTGATTGAATTTATGTCACATTGTATGAATTTTTCTTGCAGCTCCAGAATAGCCCTTTTCCAGAAATCCTCCACATGAAAGCATGCCATGAGACCTGACCCCTTCACAGAGAAACCAGAAGAATGAAACTGCGAATGAAACTGGTGCCCTGTGTGACCTGTGTAGGAGACGAGCGAACCGAACGGGGTTTTGGGCACGGAGCTGTTGATATTGGGGACTCTCCTGAGCCGGTAGGCGGACACCTCCCGCCATGCAACCCTTTAGCATACGGCCGACACCTGCAAAACAGCAAGCAAACCGACACCTGCAAAACAGCAAGCAAACCTTAGCATATGTATGCCTGTTCGCACATAATACGAATTAACATTAAACATTAACGAATTAATGTTAGCATTAAGAGGAAACCGCTCACGGTCAGGGCCAGTTCATTGTGCGTAAATACCAGTTTAGGCTATGGTCCGGCCTCTTCCGCCTCGGGAAGAGGCCAAATAAGATGGCGAACGCAAGCTGAACTCCAAACTTTAGAATATAACTGCAAATAACGCTAAAAAACCTTGCAAATTAATGCTAAGTGCCCTCCGAACGGTTACTATAGTCCCTGCCGGATGCCAGATGGCAGGGACTAATAAGGCCATAGTACATAATTACATGTAGTCATTGTAATTTCCACCATGACTAAATTACGCTCATGAAGAGGGGTTTTTAAAGTAAATTTCTACAGAAACCCATGATGGGATTGAAAGCCCGGTTTTCATTTTGCCATGATCTAACAATAAGAAGCCCCATGGAAAAACGTGACATTAACCGACCTATGTCAGAGAAAATAGTGGTTAGGGGTGGAAAAAAACCAACTCCTTCAGTCGAACTCATTCCAAACAATAATACAGGTATAACCGGAACCATATCACCAGAAATAGTTTAGAGATATAACATTAGGGATTATAGATGCAAACAGAAAAATGACATAGAAATGGTAAGTATACCTATTGCAAGAGGCAATACTGGGCGCTCCATTCCCACACATTCCAGAAAGCAAACCCTTTAGCCAAGTGAAGAAAAAAAAATATAACAATGGTGAACCAATTCGTATCATTAAACGAACATGGGAGTCTCAGCATCGAATTCATTGAATGCAACCCTTCCTAGAGAAGTATAGGGCTATTTTTTTTGCGTTCGGTAAACTAGTGAGAAATACAGTTGGAAAGTCTGATTCGAAATCCTAGAATCACCTACGTTATCACCTGTGTGAAGGCATATCAAACACCTTCAAGAACCTGCACGGTAACCAAGTATCATCATCTTGTAAATAGGAGGATAAACCCTAACAAGGAAAAAACTATTCAAAAAAGAATTTTTCATAAGAAAACCAAGTAAAGGAAAAAAGCAAGTTACCTATAAAATCACTGTAGAGAGATCCCGATGAAAATTTCCAGTATGAGATAAAATGTGAACAGAATTGAAAAGAAAGAGATGTAGCTCACAGGTGTGGCCTGCACCTGGGGACTACACTCACAAAACTTGAGAGATCACTCTCGTCCACTCTATTTACCTATCAATCAAAGATTACATCATTAAATACAAGACTAGGAAATAGGAAGTTGCACCCAAACCCCATAACTATAGGAACTAATCCTAAACTAGG
Organism: Pinus tabuliformis; assembly: GCA_031772625.1. Taxonomy (NCBI): domain Eukaryota; kingdom Viridiplantae; phylum Streptophyta; class Pinopsida; order Pinales; family Pinaceae; genus Pinus; species Pinus tabuliformis. The sequence continues at coordinate 821,353,132 of CM062804.1, read as the reverse complement.
GAGAAAGTTACAACAATGTAACTATTTTCTCCATTAATATCAAAATAATATTAATTATTCTCAACTCCCCCCCTTAATGGAGAAAGGGTTCTCCTGGATTCCTAGCATCTTTCTAAACAATTCAAATTTCACTCGTGCAAGAGGCTTTGTAAAAATATATGCCACATTGTCACAAGTTTTACAATATTCAACAGCAATTTCTTTTGACTGTATTTTCTCTCCAACAAAGTGGAACTGAGTGTCTATATGTTTGGTGTTTTTGTGAAACACTGGATTGTATGCTAATTTGATGGTGCTCTCGTTGTCGCTTTTGATAGAAGTGGGTTGCTTCTGTTCTTTCCCTGCATCTATGAGAAGTCTCCTTAACCAGATCGCTTCACATGTTGCTGCACACAATGCATGATACTCAACTTCACATGACGACAAAGCTATAGTACTCTGTTTCTTGCTGCTCCATGCTATGACCCCGAAACCTATGTTGAATGCATAACCTGTGATGGACCTCCGATCATCCAGGTTACCTGTCCAGTCTGAGTCTGGAAAACCTGCTAGAGTAACATCAGATACATCAGTGTATAAAATACCAAAATGAACAGTACCACAAAGATACCTCAACACACTTTTTGCTGCCGTCCAGTGACTTTCACGCGGTTTCGACATGAATTGGCTCAACACACTAACTGAGTATGCCCAGTCAGGTCTGGTTGTTGTAAGATATATCAGGCTGCCAACCAGTTGTCTGTACATTGTGGCATCTACCTCCTTAGTGCCATCGTCACTGCTCAATTTCAGATTTTGCTGCAAAGGTGTCGCTGCTGATCTACACCGATCCATTCCAAACTTTTCCAATGGATTTCTAGCATACTTCCCTTGGGTAAGAAAAGTTTGCCCAGTATCTCTGAATACTTCTAATCCCAGACAATAGTTAAGGCTTCCGAGATTTTTCATCTCAAAGACTTGTGCCATGAGCCTTTTGATTCCTCTGATTAAGTCATCTGCATTTCCTGTTAGAATCATATCATCCACATATAGAGAAATCAAAATAATCTGCCCTTGATCATTGTACTTGGTATACAAATTTGGGTCATTTAAGCTTCTATGGAAACCATGCTCTATAAAGAAAGAATCAACCTTTTCATACGAAGACCTGGGAGCTTGCTTTAAACCATATAAAGCCTTTTTCAACCTACAAACAAGCTGTTCCTGCCCCTGTTTTACAAATCCTTCTGGCTGTACTAAGTAAATTTCTTCTTTTAAATCACCATTTAAAAATGCAGATTTAACATCTAGTTGGTGTAATTCCCAATTACATTTAGTAGCTAAAGCAATAAGTAATCTGATTGTATTTAGCTTTGCTACAGGTGCAAAAGTATCATCAAAATCAATACCTTCCTGCTGTGAGTATCCTTTTGCAACCAACCTAGCTTTTAACTTATCTATACTTCCATCTGCATTAATTTTGGGTTTAAACAACCATTTACTTCCTATAGGTGTTTTGCTTTTAGGCAGCTCTACTAATTCCCAAGTATTATTTCTAAGAATTGATTCCATCTCCTCATTCATTGCAGCTCTCCATTCCTCAAATTGACTAGCTTCTTTATAATTAGAGGGCTCTATAATGTTCAAAAAATTTGACATCAACGCATAGTTTCTCAACTTCAATGGTAATTGAGTCTTCCTACCTGACCTCCTTGGTAGGGGACTTACCTCAAATTTGTTTTCCTCTGCAATAACTGGGCCTGCTTTTTCACCTTCTTGCTGTTCTTCTTCATTCTCTTCTTTCTGCTCCTGTTCCTGCTCCCTTTCATCCTCGTTTCTTTCCTCCAACAGCAATGGAATGTGCCAATCATCTCCAACATCAACTTTCCTTTCTTGTACCTGTTCATGAAAGACTACATCTCTACTTGCAAATGTCTTACGAGACTCAGGATTGAACAGTTTGTATGCTTTAAACTCTGTACCATAACCAACAAGGATACATTTTACCGCTTTAGGGTATAGTTTCTTTCTATCAGCTTTGGGTACATGTGCAAATTCCTTTGACCCAAAGACTCTTAAATGGTTTACTGCTGGTTTAAATCCATATAAGGCTTCAAAAGGGGTTTTGAAGCCAAGAAACCTAGTAGGACTTCTATTTTTCAAATATACAGCAGTATTTATCGCTTCTGCCCAAAAAATATTAGATAGACCTTTACCTTGCAGCATGCTCCTTGCGCACTCTACCAAGGTTCTGTTTTTACGCTCTGCAACTCTGTTTCGCTGTGGTGTGTGCGGTACTGTATACTGCTGAACAATCCCGTGAGATTTGCAGTATTTCATGAATTCCTTTGATTTGTATTCTCCTCCTTGATTAGATCGGAGAATTTTAATACTTTTTCCAAACTGTTTTTCCACCAGGGTTTTGAAATCTATAAGACATTGGAAAGTCTGACTTTTATTGTTTAAAAAATAAACCCATGAATACCTAGTGCACTCATCAGTAAACAACAAAAAATAGTATGCTCCCCCTAGCGACCTTGTCTACATGGGACCACATACATCAGTGTGCACTAGCTCTAAGATTCCTGTTTGCCTCCTCCTATCATGCACAGGGAACTATTCTTTGTGCATCTTTCCCAAGGCACAACCATCACAATTTAACTACATATTACGAAAGATGGGGAGACCTTCGACCATACCTTTCTTTTGTAACAACATGAGATCCTGCAGATTTAGATGACCAAACCTCTGATGCCAGAGTTGTTCAGTTGTCGACTCTCCTGCAACCATGGCTTGCTTTGATATACTTTTTGCATCCAATCTGTATAGGCTTCCAACTCACATGCCTGTTGCAACAATTTCATTCCTGCAATCCTTTATCACACAGTGAGTCTTGAAGAATTCGACATGCATATCTTGATCAGCCATCATGGATACAAATATCAGGTTTTTCTTTATTCCAGGTACATATAAAACATTTGAAAGGTGACTAATCTTTCCATTTGGTAACTTAACTGAAATCACCCCATGACCTTTAATCTGATATCCATTATCATCCCCTAGATATATTTTTGATCCATTTATAATTTCTTCAAGACTATCAAAAAATTCCTTATTACCTGTCATGTGAGAGGATGCTCCGGAATCGACATACCAGATGTCATCTTCATTCGATGCTGAAAGGGCACAGTCGACTGTGAACAGTCGAAATTCATGACTGAAGTCTTCTTCTTCAACAAAATATCCTCTGTGTTTTGGATTTACCTGTCTCCTCCTTGCCTCATCAGCCTGCTTCTTATAATAACAATCTCTCTGTATATGACCCTTCTTTCCACAATAAAAGCATTTCTTTTCAGAATGATTTGCAAGCATACCTTTATGACAGTGATGTTTATGTGTTGTTCCTCCTTTCTGGACTGATTGCTGCTGTGACTGCTTCCCTTTGGATAGTCGTCATTTTGCCATCAGCGCAAGATCGTCACTTTGGGGGTTCAGATTCAGATTCTGTTGTCGCTCTTCCTCTTGCTACAAGATCGCATTGAGATCATCAAACGTGGGTGTTTTCTCCCTTGCCGAGACTCTAGTGATGAAGGTTTGGAAATCATCACGCATCCCATTCATTGTTATTGCAACAAGATCTTCATCAGCCACCGCCACTCCAATGGCCCCCAATCCGTCTTTAACATCCTTAATTCGCACAACAAATGCAGTAGCAGACTCCCTTTCGTCCATCCTCATTGAAAATAGCTTGCTTTTCAGACCCAAAACTCTGTTTGCATTCTTGGTTTCATACAGACTTTTGATTTTTGTCCAAATCTCTGCGGACGTTTTACAGTCTCTGATGTGTGCAATGACATTGTCTTTCACAGACATCTTCAACAAGACTTTGGCCTTGTTTTCTCGTTTTTCCCAGTCTTCCTTCTGTGTGGTTGCAGTCGGCTTCTGCTCATCGCCTGTCACTATAGTCCAAGCATTCACACCTTCGAGCAGGGTCTGGATCTTAAACTTCCAATTCGTGAAGTTAGACCCGTTCAGTTTACCAGATTCGTTAAGGTAAGATTCCATCGTATTACTCATTGTGAATCTACTTAACAATAACAAAAAATAATACCTAACAGATGGATCTGTCACCTCTGCCACCGATCTACAGTGTCTGGCACTCCCGCTCCAATGAGCAAATACGGCGTTTTCAACACAGCTGAAACAATGATCTGATCACAATTGATCTGATCCACCTCTCCCGGATTGATCTGCCACTTCGCCGATCCTGCTCTCCCTGCAGATCACCAAACGAAGTCGAGGTTTCCCACAGATCTCCTCTGGCGCTTTCCCGATCTGTCTCTCCCGGACGGATCTGCAACTCCACCGATCTGCACCGTTTGCAAACCGCCAAACGTAGTTCACACTATTCGCAGATCCCCTTGGCGCTACCCCGAGTGAAAAATCCGCGCTAATTAAAAATCGGTGTAAATATTTTAATTGGCGCAATTTTCCTGGTAAAATGCTGCGCTAATCGGGCTTTCTGGCACTTTGGCACGATTTATCCCTTAAAATTCGCGCTAATCAGGCTTCTAGCGCGACTGTCAGCGCAAAATCCGTGCTAATCCGCCTTTCCACTCAGGAAAAAAAAAATTCCGAGTCCGAGCCAGGTGTTCTGCAGTCCACCTACTCAATTGAGCACACAGCTCTCGTGTACACACAGCCACAAAGGCACTTCAAGCCACACAGGCTGTTCCAGCCACACAGGCTATTCCAGCCACAGAGGCAATTCCACCACACAGGTGACAAAAGATCAGGCTCACTAAAGCTGAGCTCTGATACCAAGATAAAATGTGAACAGAAATGAAAAGAAAGAGATGTAGCTCACAGGTGTGGCCTGCAGCTGGGGACTACACTCACAAAACTTGAGAGATCACTCTTGTCCACTCTATTTACCTATCAATCAAAGATTACATCATTAAATACAAGACTAGGAAATAGGAAGTTGCACCCAAACCCCATAACTATAGGAACTAATCCTAAACTAGGGAGAAAGTTACAACAATGTAACTATTTTCTCCATTAATATCAAAATAATATTAATTATTCTCAACTGTATGGTCCAAAATCCCCACGTCTAATTCACAATATGACTGGAAGCTTTAAGGAATACCTATAATACTACATCGAAAGGAGGTCAATTACTGTCCAAGAGAAGGAAAATGAAACATGGGAAACTTATTCACTATAAGTATGCAAAAACCACAATTAGTAGCCTTACGAGTTGTCCATCTTTCCTCATGTAACATGCATTAAGACCGACATTATACAAGCACCATTGAATCACTATAACCAGACACAAGTGCAGTGATATGATTTCCTGTCATGGAGGTGTTATGCATATCCAACAAGCAAAAGCAAAAAGTGAAGGTCGAATCAGTGACAAATTTCAAAGTAGAAGGCCGGGGTTTAGGTAAAGGAACCAAAACCCTTGCATAAGGGAAAATAAATCACCACATTTAAAATTCTTCAGTACTGATAGATATGTGATTGTCACATGGGTCGTGGGTGTGTGGTCAATCTCATATCGCCACATCTAAGCCCAATAACCATTCACCAATAGAAATTCGTTAATCCTAGATGGATCCTCATGGATGTAAATTCATATGATATAATGCAAAGAAACAAAGTTCCATAATAAGCATTGGGTCAAACCCAAATCTAAAACATGTCTATTATATACCTTACAACACGGGAGAAACGCATATCATATATGTCGCAAAGGGAATCTCACCAGCTTTAACTTGGTATAAATATTCGAAGATAAAAGCATTCCCTATTAAGTTACAGTGTACATGTTTATTATTTATTTAGATAGGACCATCACCCTTAAGATGTATTGGGACATAGGATTGGGAGAATTATAAAAACAGTTCCTCATTAAATCATGTATGAATAGATTATTCCTATTATAAGAAGTTGATATTCATGAATGACTTCTTCAAACTTATAAATAACAATAAAGAAAAAATTGGTTGGAAACTAGGTACATGATATATGTTATTAGAGCCTAGGTTAAAAAACTAGGCTTATGGGAAACCACTCCAAGGAATTAATTAGTACAGAACTGTATGTATGGTTAATATGTGTAAATTAGTATATGTTGTGTGGATAATAAAGTACCTAAGTGAAACAACATTACATGAAACCATATGTGTAAATTAACATGTGTTGTTTGGATAATAAAGTACCTAAGTGAAACAACATTATAGGTAAGATGACAGAAACTTGAAGTCCAGCCCATGTGGAAGAAGGGAGGTGAGAATACTCCTCCAGCAAATCAATTTCTAGAGATTGCGAGAAGTCTACAAAAAGAGTTGGTTCACCTTAGAACCAATCATGAACAATTGTTGAAGGTTAGTGAGGAACAAGAAAGGTTGATACGAGACCTAACTGAAAAATCTACTAAAAAACCCATATAAAGAGTGGAGGATGGAGAAAAATTAGAACCCCTAAAGTATAAAATATTGAGATAGAAACAAAAAAGTATGGAAGTGAAAGTGAACCACACAAAACATATCCAAAAAAACATAAATAAAAAAGGAAGAAGAAAATAGAGTTGCAAGGAGAGTTTAAGAAAATAAAACCCCTACATTTAATGGTAAAAATGAGGAGGATGCAAAGGGATGGATTCTAAGTATGAAAAAGTATTTCCAAATTTATGAGTATAAAAATAATTTAAAAGCCATATTGGCCACTTATCAACTACAATGGAAATCTTCTCTCTAGTCGAAGGAAGTCAAAATAGTGCATATGCTGGAGGAATTTTTTTCTTAGGTATAGTTCTAGAAACAATTCAAATCTAAATGTCCAAATGAATGGTACTGTGATGATCAGGTAAAGGAATTCCATGATTTGAAATTGGGACAATTAAATATGGATGAGTTTGTGGCTACATTCACTAATCTATTGCATTATGTTCCTTATATCAAGGAAGTGAAAGCCAAAGTACAAAGGTTTTTAAATTGTTTACCTATCTCTTATAAATAAAGGATTGAGTTTGACAATCCTAAAAAAACGGACGAAGCAGTGAGAAAAGAAATATTGTGTTATCAATAGTTTAAAGGAGAAGGCTTAAAATCTTAGCAAAGTAAAGACATAAATAAATTTGCAAGGGGGGAAGATAAAAACCTGCATATCTTAAAATATTTAGAAGGGATCACCACTGGGAGAATTTCAGTAGAAGTAATTCAATAGATCCTACATAATCCCAAACTGAGTCAAAACCCATGGAGCCGAATAACAAAAAGGCAAGTGGGGTTAGAGAAATAAAATCTTTAAAATGCTAGGGTGTGGAGAACCTCACCTTTTGAGGGATTTTTTGCATAACCCAAAATATCCTCAAAATATAGAAGCAATGCATGAAGTAACAACTGTAAATGATATTGCAAGGATCATTCCAAATATAAGTGAAACTTTGGAGGATACAGATAAAGCACTAATCCACTATGATCGAGATGGAAGGTACTGTATTGAACCATTCTGTCTCTGTATTAATTGACCCAGGGGCTAGTCTTAAAAACTGGAAAATTTAAGAATGAATGGCTAGTACATCTAGAAATAGGCACAGAAAGGAAGGTAACTAGCCATGTAAAACAATGTCCTATAGATTTAAATGGTTTTCCCACTGAAGTAAACTTAAATATACTTCCTTTAGGTTCATATGATGTATTAATAAGTATGGATTGGCTAGAAAAACACACAATCATAATAAATTACCTAGAGAAAATAGTGAGCTATGTAAATCAAGAAGGACTAATAGTAAAAGGAATTTAAAAACCCATTTTCGTTAGACCAATTTCAACATTACAACTAAAAAGGAGTGCCAGAAAAGGCTGTCAACTATCTGTTGTTCATGTTGAAGCAAACGAGAAAAAGACAGAAAACTAAAACTTAGATGAATTTCCAATTATTAGAGACTTTAAGGATGTTTTTTCGAGAAGAGATTCTAGGTTTACCTCCTAGTAGAGACATAGATTTCTCCATTTATCTAGTGTTGGGAGCTACCCCATTGTCTATAATGCCTTACCAAATGAGTATTCCATAGTTATTAGAATTGGAAATTCAGTTACAAGAACTACTCAATAAAGTGTATATTAGACGTAGCGTTTCAGTGCGAGGATCTGCCATATTATTTGTTAAGAAGAAAGATGTCACACTTAGAATATGCATAAATCATAGGAAATAAACAAATTGAAAATAAAAAACAAATTCCCGCTACCCCATATAGATGATATATTTGATCAAGTAAGAGGGCCAACCATATTCACAAAAATTGATCTCAGAACTGAGTATCACCAGTAAGGAAGAAAGGATGAAGATATCCATAAAACGTTTTTTTGAACTAGATATTGTCACTACAAATTTGTAGTGTTACCATTGAGTCTTACAAATGCATTGACGACATTTATGTGTTTAATGAATAATGTACTTAGTAAGTACCTTGATAAAATTGTGCTGATATTTATAGATGACATTCTGGTGTATTGCAAAAATGAAGAGGAGTAGAAAGATAATTTTAGATTGTTACTATAAACCTTGAGAGAGAATCAATTTTATGAAAAATTTAGTGAATTTGATTTTTACAAGAACAAAATATAATATCTAGGCCATTTCATTTCTAAAGAAGGACTTTCTATTGAGATGGAAATGGTTAGGACCATTTTTTACTTGTCCATACCTAAGGATGTGTCAGATGTTCGATCCTTCATGGGGATTACAGGATACTACAAATGGCTCATAGAAGGTTTTTCAAAATTGGCATATCCTATTACTTCATTACAAAATAAAGGAACAAAATTTGGACAAGCAAGTGTGAATAAATTTATGACAAACAAAAACATTTATTAATAGTAGAACCTATTTTGAGAATTTCATATATGAAAAGGGAGTTTATTGTATGCATGGATGCTTGTTTGGAAGGATTCGGTGGAGTCTTAATGCAAGATAATTGTATAGTGACATATGAATCTAGGAAACTGAAATGACATGAAAAAAATTACATAGTATATAAATTAGAGTTGGATGTCATAATGTAAGTCATGGACAAACCTACCAAGTGGAAAGATTTCCTACATCTAGAAAAATTTTGATATAATAATAGTTATCAAGCTTCTATAAAAAGCAGTCCTTTCGAAACCTTATATGGGAGGAAAGTCCACATGCCTGTTTAGCTTGAGTCAGTTGAAAGACAGGTTAATCTTAGGACCACATGCATTACAAGAAACAGAATAGGTGGTGAGAAAAATCAGACATAACCTAAAAACTGCACAGGATAGAAAAAAAGTTATGTTGATCAAAAGATAACAATCAGGGAATTTAAAATTGGAGAGCATGTGTATGTAAAATTAAAACCAAGAAATATCTCCTTGTGCTTGGGAACTTGTACTAAATTAACACCATGGCTTTGTGGTCTTTTTGAAATTTTAGACTCAGTTGGACCAATAGTATATTAGTTGGCATTGCTCAGCCGTATAAAAGTACACAATTTTTTTCATGCGTCTTTCCTAAAGAAATATGTTCATGATAGATCTCACATAATTAATTGGAATTTGATATAGGTAGAATCAAAAGGAGATTTCCTTGTAGAACGACTTCACATCTTAGAGCGAAGATAAACCTTACTGTGGAATTGAGCCATCACTCAGGTTAAAGTGCAATGGAACCCTTTCACACTCGAGGAGGCCATCTGGGAGATGGAGGAAAAAACATGGGAGGCCTTTCTAGCACTATTCCAGAAGGAAAATAACTATACATCTGAACCGATGACTGTGCTAAAAAAGGAAAGGGGGGGGGGGGAGGGGGCGCAGATGTAATACCCCTCTGTTTTCTATTTTAATGTTGACTATTTTAGACATGGACCTATTCTTGAAATGGATGGATATGGAAACCATTTTTAAACATTTACGATGCTGTAATCGATTTAATTATTATTAATAATTAAAATGTTAGAAAATATTCAAGAAAAGAACACTAGAGTTAGAAGTTTTCTTGCTAGCTTGGAAACATTTGGTGGTGGTTAAGTCCATGATGGAGCTTCCCTAAAAATATCCTAAAAATAACTATGAGAAAATAATTTGAAGTAAATGGATTTAATATTATGGGAGAGAAACATCATATTAAATCACTTAGTTGGAGAAATGTATTGAGTCCTTATAGAATAAAGCATCGCGGGAAAAAAGGAGGGCTTTAAAGAAAAGGGAAATAACCTTCATTGAAAAAAAACAAAAGGGTCAGGTAAAAGGGTTGGTAGACCCAAAAATGGGATGCTACTAAAATTTAGTGGGAAGAAAACTTACAAAATAAAACCATGAAGGAATCAATGAGGTTGTTGATTCCAATGGTAAGTAAATATTAGCTAGGGGGGAACTCATAAATGTAGTTTGTGGTCAGGAGGAACGTGCTCATTTCCTAAGTATTTTTCTAAGTAGAGAATTATGGTTAGACACTTGGTTTTATCTTATTATTGCATTGGAATGGAATTTGGTGTGCAGTTGTAGCTTGCTAGAATAACTATTTGTTGTTGCATCAATGAATGATTCATTTCTATATGTTCAAAATATATATCTATATATATATATATATATATATAACTGTGTAATTACAATTTATAGATATACTGGTAGAAGTGTGTCATTTTCATTATACATGAGAAACAAAAGAGGAATTAAACCTTATAAATTAGAGACTGTAGATGAGATATTTTCTCCATGCATCTAATCGAATTTTAAGAGAAATGTTTGGAAAGGAATAAAAAAGAATTGATAACATTATCGGTGGGAATATATATATATATATATAAAGGAATTATTCTACATGCATGAGACCGAATTGAAGTCTTAGGATTATACGTAAGCAGTCTAGGACTCATAGAATGTGAGTGTATATCCCTTTTCCTTGTCATTGTAAGTACGTACTAGGAAAAAAGAAGTATATTTAATTAACCTAATTAGCGTTCTAGGTGTAGGAAATAAATGATCGAGGAAATTGTTAGCAAGACGATGGATCAATGAGGTTAGTGGTATTTAATAGTAGAAATATAATACTATATTTCTTCTTCCAAAATTGTAGTAGTTAGAAAAGCTCGTGCAACTCTGGAATGAGTTAAGATAAGTAGGAGATAAGTAATGAGATTAGATGGTTCACAAAACTAGTTGAGTAATAATATAGGAAAAAAATGGTAGCATAATGCTAAGTAAGTCGAATATAGAAATAAGAATCAAGAAGTATCTCGTAGTTGCACACTATCTATATACATCCATTACCGATTTGCATATGAACAAGAGGAATGAGGGTCACTACAGGCCTTATTCTATATAATAGGCCACAATAAATTTTAGGACTAGTATTTCACAAATGAAAGAGTAAATCAGTGAAAATAGAAGACAATGGAAAGGTTTTGTTCTTATACATGAGAGCGAACCAAATCCGATAACAAATCCCTTGCAAATTTCAGAGCGAAAAAAATTACTCTCAAACTTGCGGTGATAGGAGAAAAATAATAGTAAGTGATCATATATGATCTTTTGAACAATTTATTTAAGGAAAATCACATGGAAACAAAGTCATAGCCTATATTAGACTAGGGAGTCCAGAGAGGAACATAGAGGGGTAAAAAAATGTCCACATGTGAATAGGAACCTAGATGAAGGGATTATATCATCACTGGAAGACCAAATATAATTTCCTTGAAAGGTGCAGTCTAGTGTGAAGTCTGTTTCAATTTATAAATAGGTGCATTAAAAATGTTAGTTGTAGAGGTATTCAAAGTGCAGTACATAAATTTAAATATGAACGAGATATAGCATCAAACAAAAAATAATTCAGTGATTACTCTAGTAAGCCCATCTCACCAATAAGAGATGTTTCATTCCAAATTCCAATAGAACAAAGAATAATTCCAAAAATGTAGTATATCTACAAATATAGAGGCAAAGTGCACCCAAAATCATAATTGCACAAATATTTAGTTGAAATTTGTTTCATTGGAAATAATAAATTAAATAAGGCCATAGGCCATAATACAGAATTACATGTAGGCATCGTAATTTCAACCATGACCAAATTACCCCCATGAGTAGGGTTTTCTAAAAATAACTCTATAGAGAACCCTAGGATGGGATTGAAAACCGAGTTTTCACTTTGCCTTGATCTAACAATAATAAGCCCCAAGGAAAAACATGACAATAATTGACCTGTGTTAGAGTGAATAGTAGTAGGGGTTGGAAATCATGCACTCCTTAAGTTAAATTTTTTGCAAACAACAATACAGAGATACCTACAACCATATCACTAGAAAGGGTTTAGAGCTATAACATTATGGATTATAGATGCACACAAAAAATTGACAAAGGACTAGTAAGTATACCTATTGTAGAGGCGGTACTAGGTGCTCCATTCCTACACATTATTTAATGCAAACCCTTTAGCTAATCAAAGAAAAAAAAAATTATAACAATGGTGAACAATTTCATATCACCAGATGGATAGGGGAGTCTCAAGGTCAAATTTGTCGAACCCATGAAAAAAAATAGAAAAATAGTTAAGAAATACAACCCTTCTTAGAAAAGTATAGGCCTATAGTGTTGAGTCTTGTAAATTAGCAAGAAATACATTTGGAAAGCCTGAGTGAAAATCCAGAATCACCTACATTATCACCTGAGTGAACCCTCATCAAACCCCTGCCAGAAACTACACTATAACCAAGTGTCATTAGCTCATAAATAGGAGGTTAAACCATAGTAAGGAAAAATCACCTGATAGAAAGAAAATTCTCATAAGAAAAACTAAAAAAGAAAAAAAGAACAAGTTTCATGTGAAATTGTTCTAAGGAGCTCCGCATGGAAATTTCTAGTAGGATACAAATCCACACATCAAATTCACCATATGATTGGAAGCTTGAGGGATTACCTGTAATACAAACATTGAAAGGAAGTTGATTAATGTCCAAGCGAAGGAAGATGCAACATGGGAAACATATGCACTATAAGTATACGAAAACCGTAACTGGTAACCTTATGAGTTATCCATCTTCTTTCCTCATCTAAGAAGTGTTAGGACCGATAATATACAAGTGCCACCAAACCACTGTAACTCGGCACAAATGCAATGATATGCTTCCCTATCATGGCGGTGCTATGTGAACCCAACAAGGCAAAGGAAAACATCAAGGGTGATGCATGGAAAGACTCTAAAGTAGAAGGCTAGGGTTTGGGCTAACGAACCACAACCCTTAGATGAGGGGAAGTAAATTGCCACCATTAAAAGTCTTAAGTACTAATAGGCATGTGATCATCATGTGGTACTTGGATGTGTGGTCAATCTCATATATCCACATGTAAGCCCAATAGCCATTCATCAATAAATGCTCTTTAATCCCACAGATCCCCACAGATGTAAATGTGCATGATATAATGGAAAGAACCGAAGTTTCATAATGAGAATTCAGTCTAACCCAAATCTAAAGCTTGTGTATTATATACTTTACAACACAGAACCGAAAGCTATCATGGATAGTCCACTCAACTGTTTGTCACAACAGATATAATAATATTATATTGAAACTTGGAAAATTCTACACTATTACAGTTCATTAAACTTTAAGACCTGTGGATTTAGCTATAATTAGTTCATGCATGCGAATGGAAATTATACAGAAAATTAGAGAACGAAAAATTAAGCACACACAGACACAAGACATAGGATATGCTCTCTAGGAAACCCTTTTGGCAGAAAAACTAGCTGGAAGGTGATGCCACTTTGGTCTCTTTCTCTATCTAAAAATATGGCTGCAGGTACAAAGAAGAAATTTCTTTGGCCCATGGGCTACTATAGTGCATAGATCCTCTCTGGTTGCTTTACCTCCTATCTCTCCTGGCTATTTTTTTCCAGTGATGGAACAAAATGCTCTCGAAAGAATGGAATGCCTCTTTCTCATAGTGGCCCGATTATAACACAACTCGATAGCCTACTAGTGGTAAATTTTCACTACATCAACTCTTAACTATAGTTACAATATAGACTCTTATAAATTATTTTACAACACAATCATGTGGATAGTACCTTTTCCATGAATAATGGGGGTTGACGCATCATCCTCCTAAATTATAGGTGTGACAACATGAAGGTCGACTTCCGAGTGACATAACTTTTGCATACAGACTCTGATTGAAATGATTCTTGCACCGTTGGAAAGGTCTATGTATGTAGAATAGCATAAAAAGGAGCGAAACTAATGTGGCAAATTTTTATCCCAAAATAATGTCATTTGATGCCTCAAAATGCTCCAGGTCCTGCTGGTAAAAACCATCCCTTGAGTTGATTCCTTCAAGTTTTGCAATCCAAATGCATCGAGATGGATGAGAAACAATATTATCATCTAATTTAGATCAAACTGGGGATCAATGTATATCATATATGTGCCACAATGGGTATCTCAACAACTTTATCTCAGTATAAATATTTGAAGATAGAAGCATTCCATATTAAGTTGGTGTGTACATGTTTATTACTTATTTAGATAGGACCATCACCCTTAAGATGTATTGGGACATATAATTGGTAGAATTATAAAAACAGTGCCTCATGAAATCATGTATGTGTATACTATTCTTATTATAAGGAGTTGATCCTCATGAATGACTTTTTTAGACCTATAAATAATAATGAAAAAAAAAAATTGGGTTGGAAGCTAGGTACATCAGAAATATTTTTTTTTAGATTTTTTTCATTTTTTAATAAACATGGATTTACTATTAAAAAATACAAATTAGGAAATGCAAATTGGTTTTAAATTAAATTTAAATTTATGTTGTTGAGTGAGTATTAAACTATTTTTTTTTTTTTTTAATTTTACGATATATCAATAACATTAATAATAAGGATTTACTTTGGAGTATGAGTTTATCTCTTATAAAACCAAAAGGTACATGTACTTAAATAATTTGTAATAAAAATAGGTAATGAATTCTCAATTTTTAATGAAACTAGAAAAATGTCTATTTTGCATGAGAGGAACATTGTATAGTGTAGTGTGAGGGTCATGCTTAATTCCTCCCTTACTCAATCTCGACCTAACATATGTTCCTTCTAAAATAAAAAATAATGTCAACTATAATAAAAAACCAAAAATAAATACACATACTTGGTTATTTTTAATTAAAGTCATTACAAAATATTAATGACCCTACTCTCTTTTTTTGTAAGCTTGGTAGGACTACATCTTCATCATGTCCAACGTCTCACCCCGATTGGGGGGGGATAGCACAAGATTTCAACCCAAGAATTCGGATTTGATGAGACTTCATTTCCAAAGCCATTGCTAATTGAGCTACCCCAAGCGGACCTTAATGATCCTACTCTTAGTGTACACCATTAAATGCAATATAAATGAGATGTGGTGTAGAGTCTCATGACTGTTTTGTTTTTGACACCATTTCCATGTATTTTTCATCTTCTCACCATTGCTATCAACTCAAATAAATAGTAAAACTATATATTTTGACATGGTTAGGTACTCAAATGTCTTATTTTTCATATTTATTATTGTGGCTTATTATTAAGATTAAATATTGTAATAACTATGGAATTAACACGATTATGTAGTTGTTTCATGATTTCGCAATTATTGCCCTGATTTTCTAGATTCCAATATGCCAGCCAAGCATAGAAGCACATGGGAAAATGGGGATTGATATCCTCATCGATATCCTCCTATTCGCCTGAGCCAAATCATCAAGGAAATCTCCCAGTGGCGTAGTCAAATAAGTAGGTCAACAAGTGATAAACAAAGTTGCAAGAGTTCAAATAAATCACGACTCTTTGATTTTATTTCCAAATAGGAAATCGTTGAGAAATGCTAAATTTTCAGTTATAAGATTAGCATTTAGATTAAAATTGTTTTAGGTTTTTAAGGCATGGAAGTCTCAATTTGTTGAGCACAAATTCTATATATATAACTCTATAAACAAAAAGAAATACACAGACATATATGTAATCTTTAATTGAAAGTTTGAAGTTTCATAACTTGGTTCCTTTTCAATTGAAGAAGCATTCTCATCAATATCATGTGCACTTAGTTGATGAATTAAAATCGTGAAACCTGTTGCTTTATGTAGGGCCCCTGCAAACAGTCGAGGTTCATTCTTTTATTATTCAGTTCAATTCATTTTGTTTTTGTTATTTCCAGAATTGCATTATCATAGTTTTAATTTCTTTGTAATTACTTGTTTACAGTCTTTCATTTGTTGTCTGTTGATTTCAAATCATTTGTATGCTTTCTAAAATAGGACTATGTACATAATCCTCTTCTTTTCATAAGCAAATATGTTTGTTTAGATCACATTCTTTCTGCTTTTGTTTTTATTATTTCAAGTAAGATTGTTAATTGCAGTGCGTAGATCTTAACATAGATTGCTTTATAAATTTTATTCTTGAATAGAAGTGATTCTTTGTAGAGAAGAAATAATTATATTTCTAGAACATAAATAGTTTAGGTAGTTCTGTTTTTATCACCTTTCATAGTAATTCTTTTTAAATTCAATTAAAGAGGATCATGATAGCTTATCTTACTTTCCTTTTCAAGAGTTGATTGTAGGAATTTAATTGTAAATCTTTAGTTTTCATTAGGAACATAGGAATAAAGAAAATCCTTAAAACAACCAGAACCATTACCTTAATAAACTTAAAAAGGCTTCTAGCATATATAATGCACTTGCACTTCATAATTTTACCAACTCCGGTCGATAATTTATCTAAGCAATTTAACAACATTGAATTGACTAAACATTTTGGCACTGTTTCGGAGGAAATGTAAATAGAAGTCTTGATTTATTTTAAAATTAAATAAATAAATAAACATGATATGCATAGGGAAAGAGACTCTAGGGGTATATTTGTAGGTAGAGGAAAGAGCTTAGTTCCAAGAACATCACTTCACCACGACCTTGTAGTGCCACACCACCCATACAAACTCGAATTGCATCCATAACATGCCAACATAGACTTCCTGAGGTATTAAGATCTGAAATCCAACATATAGATTCGCCAAATTCATCAAGAGATGTTGCAATTGAAGAAGATCCCATATCCCCAACAACAGGAATAATTTTCATATATTCAACTGGAGAACAACTTCTAGCTCAAGATTTGGAAGTTCTTACTAAATAAGAGGAAGAAGAAATCTACCTCAAACAATTGATAGAAAAACCAGAGGAACTAGAGGAGATTGAAAACCAAATCTTAGAACCAGAATCAAAACCCTATATTAGTTCTTAAGAGTCTATAATGGCTGGAGAAGGGGAAGGAGAGGTACATAATTTGAATGGTGAACAACCTAGAGTTGGAAGAGGAAGAGGAGGTGGATGACAAGGAAGAAGAGGTGGAAGAGATGGAGGAAGAGGAAGAGGAGAGAATATAAATCCAGAACCTTTTGGATTTCCAATCCTCGATGAGGATACAACTGTAAGAATGAAAAATATCTCACCCTCTATCCTTCCAAACTTTCATTGGTTAAGGAATGAATATCCTGAGACATTCCTCTTTGAATTTGAAGTCTTGTGTAGATCATTTGATTATCTACATGATGCTCAAAAGTTGAAATTATTCCCTGCAACCCTTAAAGATGCAACATTAAAATGCTTTGTGGGTTTAGGAATAAGCTCGATAAGAACATGGGAACAAATGAGAGTTGAATTCTTAGAGAAATATAAGGATTAATGTATTTCCATAACATTAAATATGAAGTCTTTAAAATGACACAAAAAGAAGATTAAAATATTTAAGATTTTGTTGAAAGATTTGCTTACAATGTAAAAATGGAAAAAATAAAAAATCTAGATGATGAAACTCTAAAAGATCTCTTATTGAAATCAATTAGAGATGAATGGATTGATATTCTCAATCTAATGGGTAAGCGATACATTTCTCAGCTATCACTAGGATAAATTTATGAGTTGTGCATACACATTTCAAGAGGCAAATCAAGAACCCGGAAAAATCCAAGAGATCCTCTTCTATCAAGGATTAATAAATATGCAGTTGGGACAGTAAGTAGAAAAGAATTAGGAAATTTTCTTGATAAATTTAAAACATATATTTTAGGGTGTCCTAGTGAACAAATTGACACCCCTAAAATACAAAACAAGAAAAAAGCTGAAAATGTTACGTTGTCCATTTTTTGTCCTAAGTGTAGAAAGAAACATGCCTTGAGAGAATGTCCTCTTGATTTAAAAAGTATAGAAACATGTGTTATTTGTTGGGAAAATCATGATACAAAAGAAGGTCCCTCAATACCAGGTCTTAAAGTTGTTTATCAAGAAGAAGCAGTAACAAATCAAGAAGACCCTCTCTGTTTTATTACTAAAAGACCTTGGTAGAATCCACAATCAAATAAAACTCAAGGTTTTAATCCTTAACCCTTTACATAATCTTTGCAAAGTAATTGGACTGCCCCACTGCCTTTGAAATCTTGGCCACAACCTTGGTCACAAGGATGGAAAAATCCTCATGGAAAATTCCCCCAATATCCTCAATATCCTCAATTTCCACAATTTCAACAATCATATCCTACTTTTCCTCCACAATATTATCCTAAACCTGTTCAACAAACTCACCATCACAATGTGAATCCACAACTTTCATTACCATTTCCTCAAATACCAAATCAATTTCTTTCCCAACCGCTTCCAAATCCAAATAATAATAAAAATTCACAACATGTTTACAATATGGAAGGATAAAATTTTCAAACCTACATGATAACTCCACTAGATCTGAATAATGTTCAACTTAGATCTGGTAGAATATTAGAAAAGATATCCCCTTCAGTTGTTATTCAAGAAAGTGAAAAAGAAAAGATATCTGAAGAAGAAAGTATCTTAACAATAAAAAAAGAAGGAACTCAGAAACAAGTTACTCTAACACATTAAAATAACTCAACTCCTATTATGGAACAACCTTCAATATCTGTCTCAAAACCACCCTTCCCTGAAAGATTAAAAATTGATGAAGGGGTAGAGAAACAAAGTTTATTGCCTGATTACCACATGTTATATGAACTGAATAATGTTTGGATAAAGATTCCTTTGCTTCAAACCATTAAGGAAATACCAATTTTCACAAAAACAATTAGGGACTTGAGCATAAAAACACCTAGAAGAAAGAGAAAAAAATCAAAAGAATCCAACTTGTTGGAAAAATTGTAGATATCATGATGGGTAAAACAACAATTAAAAATATATTTATCCAAGAAGTCCCATTGTGAAAACACACATCAATGGTGTAGAGATCCAAAATACATTGGTTGATCTAGGAGCAACCATAAATATCATGAGCAAACAAACTATGAATCAATTAAAATTTTCTAATCTTCAATATACACCTACACTATTATAATCGGCAGATAGATTTTCAATCAAACTTGGCAGTGTATTAGAAGACATATATGTATCCTTAGATTCTTGGGAATACCCTATTGATTCTATGATTTTAACACCCAAGAATAACTTGGGAGGACATCCATTGATTCTAGGAAGACCATGGCTAGCTACAACAGATGCTTTCATAAGTTGTAGATCTGGTGATATGTTCATTTCTGATGGGAGTACAACAAAGAAATTCACATGGTAGCCACAAACAAAAACAATAGTAGAGGTTGAAAATGAAGAACGGATAGATGATGAATTCGATATAAGACCAATCTTTCCTACTTCAGAATTAGATGAAGAAGATCAAATTTTAATTTAATTGAAAATACTGAATCTTCATCATATTGTGAATCTAGTTAGACTTTTCAAGAGAAGTACAATATTGAATATTTATCATCTTTTCAACTATTCTTGCACTCTATGGAAAGATTTGGCAATTCTACAATTGATATATTTTCAGGAAAAACTTTGAATATAAACAATAATTTGGAAGAATTTCAGAAGAAAGAATTAATCAAGATGTTACAAGAACATTCATCTGGTTATGCATGGGAATATACTGACATGAAAGGAATTGATCCTAATACTTGTAAACATCATACATACATTGAATAAAATGCCAAAGCAGTTCGACAACTTCAAATAAGAATGAATCCAAATTTAAGGGAAATTGTTAAGGAAGAGCTACAAAAACAGTTGAATGTCAATTTTATCTATCCTATATCAGACAGTCAGTGGGTTTCACACTTAGTAATTGTCCCTAAAATGAATGGAAAATGGAGAGTGTGTATTGACTATAGGGAATTGAATAAAGCTATTTTCAAAGATCACTTTCCACTTTTTTTCATAGATCAAGTTTTAGATACATTGGCAGGAATGAAATATTTTTCATTTTTAGATGGTTTTAGTGGGTATAACCAAATCGAGGTAGCCCCAGAATACCAATATAAAACCACCTTTACCTGCCCATGGGGAATATTTGGTTATCAAGTACTTCCCTTTGGATTATGTGATGCTCCTACAACATTCCAAAGAGTAGTATTAGGATTTTCTTCTAATCTAATTCATGATTGTGTGGAAGTATATATGGACGATTTTACATTTTTAGGAAATTATGATGAATAAGCCCTTAAAATTTTGGAAAAGGTTCTCATCAGATGTAAAGAAGAAAATCTCTCATTAAGGCATGAAAAATGTTTTCTCATGTTTACTGAGGGAATTGTTCTAGGACACCATTTTTTAGGAAATGGAACTAGAGTGGACACATCTAAAGTAGAAATTGTTCCCAAATTATCAATTCCAACCTCTCAACGAGATGTTAGAAGTTTTCTTGTATTCACTGGTTATTATAGAAGATTTATAGAAAACTTTACAAAAATTACATCTCCACTTTTCAAAATACTCGCAAAAGACTGTGAATTCAATTGGAATTTTGATTGCCAAAATGCCTCAAAGTCATTAAAAGAGAATATCTTTGAAGTGCCCATTTTTAGAGGGCCAAATTGGAAATCACGTTCTCATATTTTGACAGATTCTTCAGATATCACTTTAGGAGCTGTACTAGGACAAAATTATTTAACTCCGTATGCCATTTATTACAACAGTAAAAGATTGAATCCTGGAGAGTCAAATTATACTGTCACAGAAAATGAATTTTTAGTTGGTGTTCATCCCATCAATAAATTCAGACATTATATTACTTGGTATGAAACTTTTGTACATACTGATCATTCTGTAATTAGATACATAATGAATAATTCAATCACTAATGGCAGAATCACTAGATGGTTATTGTTGCTACAATATTTTAACATTACTATTTTGGATAAACCTGGAAAACAAAACACAGTTGCTGACCTTTTATCAAGGATTCAAAATGATAAAAATTAAATTCCTATAGAAGATAATTTTCCTGATGAATATATTTTTGCAGTATCTACTAAATATCCATGGTTTGCAGATATTGTTAACTATTTGGCTACAAGAAAATTACCATCATACTTATCTCCTCAAGAAAAAAGGAAGGTAATTCAAATTAGTGCATCTTATTCACGGATAAATGAAGAATTCTAGAAAACATGTCCAGATTTGATCATCCAAAGGTGTATAAGAGAAGATGAAGTACGAGAGATATTGAAAGCTTGTCATTATGAGCCATGTGGAGGACACTTCGATGACAAAAGAACTTCTTACAAAGTCATTATCTTAGGATACTATTGACCTTCCCTTTTTAAGGATGCGAGAGAGTATGTTAAGGGATGTGATAGTTATGAAAGGATGGGGAGACATGTTCCTTCTGATGAGATGCATCTACAACCTCAGGTACTTATTAAGCCTTTTGAAAAATGGGCTCTGGATTCTGTTGATCCAATCAATCCACCTTGGAGACAAAAAATGTACATTCTTGTTTGCACTGATTATGTTACAAAATGGGTAGAAGCTAAAGTACTTCTTTCTGCTTCTGAAAATGTTGTAGTTTCATTTGTTTTTGAGGATATATTTACTCTTTTTGGTGTCCCAAGAGAAATTGTAACATATCAAAGTACTCAATTTACATCCAAGTTTGTGCAAAAAATAATGGAGGAATACAAAATCAAACATCGAAAGTCTACTCCATATCATCTTAAAGCAAATGGATATGTGGAGTCCACCAATAAAGGCATTGAAGCAATTCTCACCAAAACCATGCATTTGCATAGAAGAAATTGGGTAGAAAAGCTTCCAAAACCTTTATGGTCATACCATACCACATGTAGAAACACTACAGGACATACTCCTTATGAGTTTGTCTATGGAAAATAAGTCCTGTTTCCTATTGAGTTTCAAGTTAAAACTTTCAAGACAACAGTCAAATTGGGTCTTGATCTTTTAGAAGCACAAAAACAAAGAATGTAGCAACTAAATGAACTTGATGAGATAAGACAAGATGCAATCCAAACAACCAATCTAGTTCAACAACAGAGATCGAGATGGCATGACAAATTTATCAAAGAGAGAAAATCCCAACCAAGAGATTGGGAATTACTATTTGATTCAAAGTTCAAATATTTCTAAAGGAAATTTCAAACTCATTGGCTTGGGCCTCATGAGATTGAAACAATGTTTGACAATGACGTAGTCCGGATCATAAATATTGATGAAGAAAGGATCACTTTTCTTGTTGGTGAAGTTGGTGAAGAAGGATTTTCCTTCCACTCCAACATGATCTCCAAAAATCATTTTCTTTCGGAAAAAAAATAAAAAATTAAATCAAAATAAAAATAAAAAATACACACATATACATACATACATATATATATATATATATATATATATATATATATATATATATATATATATATATATATATATATAGATATAATAAAAATGTATAAACTTAAATAACAACAATGGTTGTCATGTTTATATTGAAAATCTAAGGTGAAAATCAATTTTTCACACCTTAAATTTTCTTCACATTTGTTTTAAACCCATTTTCTTTATGTCCCACTGTTTTCCTTTTCAAAATAAATTCGCTATAGAATTATTGTGTTTCCGCAATTCTAACATATTTATGCATCCAATTTGATAGAGATTTCCTATGGAATAATTGAAAGAGTGATTGACTCCCTTCACTATAGGGCACCTGAAGACAATGCAAAGGACGAAAACCAAAGGTTAGAAAGAAATAATTCAAAGCTATGCAATTATTTAATTGATAATAGGGATCAAAAACATTAATTGTATGAATTATATAGACATCGTACTACCAAATTGAAAATCATCCTTACTAAGAGTTGATAGTATCATGTCAAATCGAATCTAATTTGTTGTTCACTCCTCATCGTTATACCTACGCTCCAACCCACATCCCGATTTTATTGATCCGATTGCCCAAATCATGCTCATTCATGCTCTCAACGGTTATATTATATCACATTCCTTCATACCCTTACCACTTACACTCCCATCATTCACACTCTCGTCCTCAATACTATGGAACCCTATAAAACCCTCATACCATGTCAAGCAAATAGTCTTGAGACAAAGCTTCTCATCCATGGGAGTTATAGTCGGAACAGAATGAGCATGAAGAGATTTTTTAGAAGGATATCCACAAATAAGGGAATTGTTGCAAAAAGCATAGCGGTTGGAGTTTGTGGAGAAATTTGAAAGTTTCCATAAAGAAGTACCCAAATCCTTCACCAGAACCTTTGATGGGGTGGAAGTCGAGATAGGGGAGATACAATTTACAATGACAAAATTCTTTGTTTCCAAAGCTACTAGATTACCTCGAATTGGAGAAAAATGGTTTAAAAAAAGAGGTATTAAGAGGGAGGATTGGAAGGTTTTTATAAAGAACCCTACCATGGACACCACCATTTTCAAGAAGGGCATCCTGAGCACATCACTGAAAGGTATGCGGAAAAATTTGCTTCTGATAATTCATAAATTTGTTACATGCGCAGGAATGTTTTGATGCATGTTTTTCTATCATATCCAATTGTTGATGAATTTTATTGAGGATAATGAAATAAACCTTCCATATTTCTTACTTAATAGTCAAATAAAGATGTGAGGGAATGTTCAAAGGAAAATTCAGTTTATAAAGAACACCATGTATCACCACGGTCTTATTAAAATCGTTGTTGAATTTCATCTTAAAAATATGGGTGATAATTTGGAAAGCGTTTTAGTGAGGAACTATTTTATGGAAGATAACCAAGAACAAGCAAGAAACAACAAAGATAAGAGAGGGAGAAAAAGAAAAATTGAAGAACGAGTAGAACAAGGAAAGCAACAATCATAGGAGTAGTCAAAAGATGACATTAATCTTACAGAAATTTTAGAGAATATGAACAAGAAAGATGCTAAAAGAAAGAAGGTAAGCCAAAAGACAGAGAGCACACCCAAAATAGAGAAGCCTAGGATAAAAAGAAATAAAGAAAAATTCAAATGCCTCTTGTGAAAAGCTTAAAAATAAGTACTAGAATCAATCCAATAACAGAAAAACGACCTTCAAAAAGTATGGAGAATACTGACTTAGAAGCAAAGGAAGATTCAATGGTTTTTCCGCCAACTTTTATCACACCTCCTCAAAGTCTAGGACGAAGAACACCTAAAATTGATCCTGTACATCAGGATGTTTATGATTATATTGAGTTTCTAAAGAGAAGAGATGTGGAAAAACCATAAACTTCTAATCAAGAAGAAGTCCAATTTAGTAAACCATAGGAACCTCCAATAACAAATGTTTAAAAAAAAAAAAATCGAGCTTGAGACACTAAATAGGTACATTCAAAAGGAGAATCAAACCCTAAAGGCGTGGAGTGAAATTCAAATGGACAAGAGTGAAAATCTCCTTTTACACCTAAGTTTATGGTATAAGAAAAAAAAGAATATCAAAGAGAAAAATAGAGCTCTACAAAGGCAAGCCATAAACTTGATGTACAAGATTCTCATGAAAAAGCCAAGAATGGGAGAGGGTGGAAAGAAATACAAAATAATGAAGTTGGATGTACTTGTAGAGGTTTGAAAAGAAATGTAGTAATTAAACAAGAGACATCAGTTTTTTGTTTTGCATGAGGACATGTAAAGACTTCGGCATGCGGGAATGTAGAGTCTCATGACTGTTTTGTTTTTCATACCATTTCCATATATTTTTCCTCTTTTCATCATTTATATCAACACAAATAAATACTAAAACTATAGATTTTGACATGGTAAGGTACTTAGATGTCATATTTTTCATATTTATTAATGTGCCTTATTATTAAGATTAAAGATTGCAATAGCTATGAAATTAACATGATTCGTTGTTTCATGGTTCTGCATCTATCTCCATGGTTTGCTGGATTCCAGTATGCTAGCCAAGAAAAGAAGCACATGGGCAGATGGGGATTGATCTCCTCATGGATATCCTTCTATTCACCTGAGCCAAATCAGTCAAGGAAATCACTCAATGGGGCTTAGTGGAATTTGATCGCCGAAACTTTGGATATCAATTTCATCTATTATAATCCATGGATCAGCCATGATAATAGAAGATGATATCATGTTGATATAGGCTACTGAAGATGAGTTGTCAGGAAGGAGAGGCAAAGGGAGTGAAAGGTTCCCATAAGTGAAAAATCCTTCAACAATCCAACTCTGACATGCTAATATGAATGTAGAGTTTCCCATACAAGAGGGACACTTCCAGTAACATGTGAGTTAGAGGAGAAAAAGGTGAGATGGTCTACAAGTAAAATCCCATATTTATGAGGAAATGAGATCGACATATGAAATTAAGTCGAAATGACAACAACCATGGTATAAACCCACGTACGTCCTAATAGGAGATTGTAATTGAGTGGTCCATCAATAAATTTGACTTCTATGTACACATTTTCGGCCCCTAATTCAACTTGCAAGGAGTTCAAATTCCCACAAGATTTGTATGTTCTCCCATCAAAGGCTTTGAATGAGGTAGGTGACTGACTCAATTGATTAGAACCAATTTCCTTCCAACAAATACAGGGACATAATATAAGTCGAGGCTCCCTCATCCATGATAGAATGATGAATATTATTACCATGAAAAATGACTTGGATTATAAAATCTAATTGACATGGAAGCCGAGGGGTATAATTTTCACGAGAGAAAACAACAAGGTTGGAATCTAATGGATCCACACATTCCATAGCTGAAAGTAAATCCTTCTTTTAGGTAGACAAGTTTGCAACACCTCAAGAGTTGACATAGCCAGTGAGCCAAGTCCTCAACGACATTGTAATTCTGAGCGGCTCTTGCATGAGGGTTGAAAGAAGACTTATGAATAATGCCTTTTGGAGGTTTAATAGTCAATTCATTAGGAATCGACTATAGAGTGGGATATGACAAGGATGTTCTCGAACTAGTAGGTTGATCAGAAGTCTGACCATTCGATGGATTCATATTACCATAATCCTTGTTCTGAGTAGCTACCAAAACATTAGATCTCAAATTTGAGGATGAAAGCATCAAAATCCTGTTAGAGAAAGATGGGTCCCGGGAAACCATATGAGTCTCTTAATTAGGAAACGAATCAGTAAACATTATGGGAGAAGTGTAAGACTTAAGAAATTGATTCACTTTAGCGTGCTGAGACGAGTCACGTGTAAAGTGTTCCTCATTGCAAATCCACCAAGGATATCGAGGCTTTTGTTTCTCATCAGAAGACCAATTTGTTTGTTTATCCTGCGGACAATGATCTTTATTTTTCTTACCTTTTCCTTTCTTATTGCATTTAAGTTGCTATTGAGACATACCTTTATCACATGAAATGACATTTATCTTGGAAGAATAAGCCGCAGTAGGATGGGATTGAGTGTTTTGAGCAGATGCAGCTAAAGAAATACTGGATGGTTTACTCACTGTCTACAAATTGGTAGAACCAATAATTCCATAAAAAACATGAGATTCTTTACCAGGCGGAGGAGGAACAATATTCAAAGGTCTCAAATCATTTTTTATCTTATCATAGATCATGTCGGATTGGTATAAACCAGATCCAAGTATTGCGCACAAGAAATAACTTTCTCTTTAGGCATGACTCCACCTGTGGCCACATCTTATGTTATTGGTGCTAATAGAGATTTGGTAAACCATTTGGCCAAAAATTAATCAGGAACATAAGTTTTGAAAAACTGGCAAAGACTCCTCCAATCATGAATGTGAAATGAAATGCTAGTGGAATCAGATTATTTGAATTTGGTTAACAATTCTGTTGCAGTTTCTTATTTGATGGGAAATTGGAAGTGCATGAGGAAGGTTGTGGCTAAGGAGCTAAAATCATGGAATGAACCTCTAGGTAACTCAATATACATTTAGTAGCAGTATTAGTAAGCATTCTTTGGAAAGGACGAAGTCAAATAGAATCATCATTCAGGGATTTTGATGAATAGCATAGATGATACGTCATGACATGCGTCGATAGGCCTTCTCTTGGATTGCCATTTAATTTAGCGATATCAGAAGGTAATTTTGTAGGAATAATCAAGAATCAATATGAATGAGTGATGGGGTTATTAGTGAACCGAGTCAAATCTGGCAACTTGAGAGTGGCCACAAAAGGAAATTAAAAATTTAATTCGGATGGAGGATGACCTTGATATGAAGTAACAATGTGGGCAAGAGGGACTTTCATTCATGGATAAGGAAGGTTCTGGTAATAAGGAACCTGGGAAACATAATAACCAGGATTCAGATAGAGATAATACAAGTTAACTTGTTGACCAGCCCCAGGGTAATAATGAATTTGTTGTCCTTGAAAAGGCACCTGAGGAATATCTTGATAAGGTCTATATTGTTTCCTTTGCATTGTCCCATTATAAACAGGGTTCAATTGAGAATGTGGCATGTTGTACACAATCATCCCTACTAGAATTTGAGGAATACCTTGTGCAAGCGATTGAGATTGTAATGGAACTAGTATAGGCTAAGTAAGTGGCACTTGAGAGGTACTAGATACTGATGGAACGGGTTGAGATGCGATCACAATTTGTACAAGTTGAGATACATGAATTTGAAATTGTTGAGGTACAAAGTGAGGAATAGGAACTTGAGATGAAGATGGCACATGTTGGGAAACAAATAATGGACCCAACATCGAACCAGGTTGAACATGAAAAATAGCCTGCCAAACACTAGCAACCATCCTTGGATAAGGAGAACTGTAATAAGGTTCGTTACGAATTTGAGGTATACCAACAACAGGTTTCCCCCCTTCCAAAGGGGGAGGTGATGATGGAGGCAACTTCCCCCCATATGGAGGGTACCCAACATAAGGATATTTAGGCTATTGAAGATGACACTGCCCACTAAGATAAGGGAAAGTCTGTTGTTCAACTTTATGTGTAGGGGTAATAGAAGGGGAAGGCTGAAAAACAATCATAAGAGCAGTTCCAGATGGATTTCGTGAAGTAGAAGACATGGGGGATGTCCAAAATTTGAAGATGCACCAAAGAAAGTACCAAATAAGGACATATAACCTAAGGGGACAGACGTGCCACCATATAGATGTGCCTCTAGTGATTTTTAAAACATATATGTGGAAGCAAAATTTGGTGTTTTAATCATAGTGGTAGACATAGGCTAGGAAGCCATATCGTTTCCAGTCATGGTCAATATTCCCGACGTAAATTATTGCGTGAAATTCGCGGGTTAGTCAAAAGAACCAGGCAAAGGAGTTTGTACAGGAGGTGGAGGAGGAAGAAGAGGATGAGTTGGATAAAGGAAAAGTCCCTCCAAATGAGTAGAAGGACAAGGCTCTTCTTGTGGGATTTCCTCGATACTCACAATTCTATGTGGAAGCGATTAACTGTATGGGTCGAGATATATAGTAGGTGTATTTGTCTAAGACAAAGGAAGAGAAGATGGAATACCTAAAGTAACAGGTAAAGATGACTGTGGCTCCTTATGTTTGATGACCTCTGGGAATAAAGTTTTTGACTTATGAAGGTCAGGTTCTATAACCACAAGAAATAAAGTTTTAGGTAATTTAGTATCAGTTGTGTGAGTTTAACCTAAAAGATTATATGTAACCTCGGGTTGGGTACTTATGGGGATGAATGATTTAGGTTGATCAGATTCAGGAGGAGGACTAGAAGTAGTTACTGAGTTTGCCAATTCGGTAGTTTGCATTATTTTATGTTTCTAAAGGTGACCAGGAATAGCCTCTGGTGGAAGAGGAGTCTTATTTTTCATTCTACGTGAACGATGGAGTGGGGGATCTTATTGTTTCACATTGGATAGTAAATTCTATTAACACAAAAATAAATAAATCAAAAGGAGGGTAATGTTGGCATAAAGGATTACCAAGCAACTATGAATTGTAATATACACCTTGGGGAACCAAGTACTTAATGTACGACAGCCAATCTCCCCAAATGTTGTGTTTAGTGTATCACAGTACACAAGGTGGTAGAGTCGGTTACCTATGGATGGATAGAAACCTATTTGGGTGTCCCAAAATATACTCAACAGTATATGGGAATATAGTTCATAGTATGGTTTCTAATTCATAACTGGTCGATGAGAATGTTCCCATATACTTTACGTGCATGGAGCGCTACCAATATACCCAAACATACATGGATAATGATCCTCTACAGTCACATGGGATGACACCCATGACGCAACATTGGAAAAAAATGACAACTACTACATTTAATGATGTTAGAACACATCTCTAGCCTAGACCTCTATGTGTTTGTGTTAATGTTACAAATTCTCCTTAGGTTGATTCAGTAAATTTTAAGTTGATCTTGAATTAACTATAGTTTTATGGCTCACCAAAAAATCACCTAAATCCTCTAAAATGAAAATCTAGAATGTGGAAATGGAATCTTTCTCTTCAACGAAAAAATAGTTAAGGAAGGGAAGAGACAAACAATATGCAACATAGGAAATGTAGCAAACAAAATGATTAATACAATTCCCTTTTAATGCAACTGTTCCTAAATCAATGTAAATGCAAAAAACCTAAATTCCAATGCACGATTTTTTTTTCACAACACAATTTTTTAAAATGAGGAAAACTAAGATATAAAGTGTAATCATTAATTCAAATGCACTTTTTAAAATGAAGACTAGAACAAAAATTCATCTAAGCGATCAATGATCAAATGAAACAAGTTTGCAAGTGAACTAATGATAAGAACCAAGAAAAAATGAAACTAATTCTTGCCAAAGGAAATCACTCACAAATTCAAACGAATTGGAGTCTTCAAAGAGACCACAACACACTCAAGACTTAAGGAAGGTCAGCTGGAAGTAGGTTGATAAAAGCAACACTGAGAAAGCAAGGAAAATTTTGTGCAAAAAGAGGGAACAACATAGGTGAAGGAGACACACTAGTGCTTCGTAACGCAAGCACACACTGGGCCCAAGTCGGGTGGAAAAATCTGTCAGCAGACCAGAGGGTGTGTTGGTCCTAGGAAAGAGGCTTCTAACACAAAAATTGCAACAAGGCTCATTGAAACCACTTCCTAGGTCTATTCTTGGTAGGATAAAGTGGAAAAGGTTTATAAAAGAGATAAAACAAAGACAATGGACAAAGAACCCCCAAGATAATAAACCAATACCCATAGAAGTTTTTAATTTGTTATGCGGGATTTACGACTGCAAGCAAAAGTATATTTGCTCGGTTTGGGGGCTGACCTAGAACAACAAAAAGATAAAGGACCCAATGTTTTCCTTAACGTAAGTAGATGAAGGGATGAAGCCTGCCTGGAATCTGTCATATGTTTCTCTCTATCTTTGGCTTGAATGCACTAACACTAGCTTATGATGCAAAAATTATAACCTTCACAACCAAAAAACACAAGCCAAGAAACTTAGAGATCTACGTATCATCATCTATCTACTTTATTCAATAGATCAACATGGTATTGAAATACATGAAATAATGAAATCACATATAGGAAAAAAAACGCTTTGTTTTGACATAAATGGAGTGAGTTATAACCATAAATAGGTGTTGATCTTGTAGAAGAGCTCCTGTAAGTTGTTTTCTTGTCCTTCCTTTATCACAAAGTGCACCTCCAATCACCCTAAATGCATGAAAATATGACTTTCACAACAACAACATAAGGGTAGAATCACTCTCCAAAAGCCAACACTTTGCATATGGAAGGCTGTAAATATGTAGAGGAGTGAGGTAAGTTTGGAGTTCTTATCCTTTCACCAATCTTGGGATTGAAATGATCTGAGAATGAGATCTTAGACAATTATTAAGGTATTACAGACTCATGTGCATGGATTTTCCTATGTTACTTTGTGAAATGGATTGATAAGATTATGAAATACATAGATAATGAAGCAGCTAAAAAACATAATAGAAAAACATACTTAAGCACAACAAGTTTTATAAGGAGTTCACCCAACACTCCTGGGCTACGTCTCCTGGTCCAGCCTTCAGTGGTGACCTCTCTATTATGGCTTCAGAAGCAGAATTTTTACAAAAGTGAGCTCAATTTGAGTCTCACACAACAGATACAAAACAAAAAGGCTTTACCTGGATCCCCCAAGTCTTTCTGAGTACACATACTCTCCTCACTGACTCTCTGTCTCAGCACTTTTGCCTCTGTCTTCTATCTTCTGTGGCTTTAAAGCCAACTGATGTTGTCTGTTCGTTTCCCCTTCTCAGGCTCTCTGGCTCCCAACCTCTATCTGCTTGAATCCCTCTTCTGAGCATTAGCAATAACGGCATAATGCCTTCAGGGGAGGTGGTCACCTGTTCTGCAACGGAAGAGTCCATCGGGCCTTTGAAATCCCCGAAATAGCCATTCTCTGTTTACACAGAGAAATGCATTCAAGCACAAGAAAATTTTCCAAAACGTTGTTCATTGGACTTCAAAAGTCCTTAAATCTACTTTATACTCCTATTGGGTCTGCCTGAAATCCCTATCACATGTCGCAAATGCCCGTTCCATGGTTTCTGTTTCTATTTTTAAAATACATTAAAACATTGCAAAATCCTTCAAAATGGCCCATATCGGACTTGAAACAATATATATTTTCATTATAAAACCCTTTCAAGTCTAGTTTTCATCGCATCGGCACTTCCCTTCATATTTCATTTAATAAACGAAATACACGAAAATACATAGAAACTGTTGTTTAACAGATCTCAAATTTTACGAAATATCGTTTATAACTCTATCAGGTCCAGCTATCGCATCGCATCTATATATATATATATATATATATATATATATATATATATATATATATATATATATATATATATATATATATATATATCTATATATATATATATATATATCTATATATATATATATATATATATATATATATATAGATGTCCCCGCTCCTATGTGTAGCTCCAATGTGATATTGCGATGTGATTGCTCGCAATCGCATATCGCACATACCCCCAGGCTATTCGGTAAGCGCTCCACTGTGGTTTGCAAATGCGATATTGCGATGCAATGTGGGCCATCAATATGCACACTTGATCGATGGTCCTCATTGACCCCGCTGATCGTTGTCACATTTCCCATGTAATAACCTTGGATAGCCTCTGCCTGTCATCATCGATTGCAATTTTCCGATCGGATTTGGACCGTTGATCGGCTAGATCCGACGGCTCTTATGCATCACTATCCAAGCCACTGATAGCTCTGTTTTTGTTCATTTCTTCATGTTTTTACCTCTCGATAGTGTTTTCCACCTTTTCTAAGGAATCATCCCTTTTGCGATAATTTTTATTTTATTTTTGAATATTTTGAGGACTTAGAGGGTTTTTGGATCCATTTTAGATCACACCTTCCCACTGAAAAATATTTTGGACCACCAAAAGTTGGTTTTCAAGCATCGATCAAGTGAGGATACAAATTCCTCAGTTGTCCAATCTTTATCCATCACGCGCGGCTTGGTTTTGAAACTTTGAGTCCAATTCTGAGGTACTCAATATCGCCTCTACACGTAGTTCTCACCTTCCTGTCTAGAACTGTATCTTCTTGTAACTCATTAAGGTATTCAGACAAGAGATCATCAATAGAAGGCAACTGAATTTGCTCTTCGAGATCTTCAATTATGAAGGTTCAAACAATCTCAAATTTTTTGCTTTAACCATTGAATAGATGTGCATGTAAGCTGGAAAATCAAGGTGAAACACGTTCTCACCAATTTTGTCAAGTATCTTGAAAAGCCCATACCTTATTAGCTTCAAATTCTTTCCTTCACCTTGCATTTTGTCTTTATTGATGTACAACCAGACTTTATCACCAACTTGGAAGGTATGTTCAATTCGATGCTTATCATGCCTTGCCTTGTACTTGGCCTGGCTCTTTTCCAACTGTTCCTACATTGCCTGGTGAATTTCTTAGATCTATTCAATGAACTTGGTTGCTTTGTCCACATCACTGTGTCCATCAACTGCTATGTCTTTTTCAAAGACAAAATCCAAGGGAGACCTTGGTATAAAACCAAAACAAGTCTCAAAAGGAGATCTTTGTGTAGAACAAGGCTTGGCACAGTTGTAAGCATGTTTCACATAACATAAATGTTCATCCCAAAGCTTGGGATGCTCGCTGCAATAACCCTTCAGCAACTGGATCATTGTCCTGTTGACCACCTCTATTCGACCATCTGTTTGTGGATGAAAGGTTGTGCTTTTCTTCAATCTGGTGTCCGTCAACTCCCACAGACTTGACAAAACTTCCCAACAAATTGGGAATCTCAATCAGAGACAATAGAAGTGTGTAACCCAAAATGAGCCCATCCATGCTGAAAGAACAACTTTGCTATTTGTTCAGTTGTAGTCTGCTTATTACAAGGTATTAAAATACACATTTTGCTAAACATTTCCACAATAACATATAAATAGTCATGACCTTTTCTAGATTTTGGCAATCCCCCAACAAAGTGCATGGAAACACTTTCCCAAGGATGAGAAGGAACTGGAAGTGGAGTGTACAAACCTAGTTTTCTATTGTTGGGCTTGCTTTTAGCACACGTGGTACACCCTCTAATATATTTAGAAATTGTTCCATGCATTCTTGGCCAATAACAGAACCTTTGCAACTGTGCAACTGTTTTAATTACACCAAAATGACCTGATATTAGAGAAGTATGTGCTTCTCAAATTATGTTAACTCTTTCAGTTTGAGGAATGCATAAATTTCCCAAATGATACAAGAGTTGGTCCTGAACATGATAATCCAATTATTCTACTTGTGTGCCATGACTTAAAGTTGCATATACACCTTTAAAATCTACATATTGAGCATATTGTTCAATGTAGATTTCATGAAATACCGAATTATGCTCAAGTATAATAGATGCATTTATGATTGGTCTAGATAACATATCTGTAGCCTTATTATGTATGCCTTTCTTATATCTGATGACAAGATGAAACTATTGTAGGAACCCCATCCACCTATAGTGTCTTGATTGCTATAATTTAGTTTGTGAGTGCAAATATTGAAGTGGTATCAGAGCTTTAGGTTTGCTAAGGTTAGACAAGCTTGTGCTGGATTGTTGAATGCTAACTATGTCAAAGCTCAAATTAGGAGAAGGAGAACTGGTTGAGGCTAACCCAAAAATTGGAAGAGTCTATCCTAGGAGGAAAATGGCAGAAGAAATTGCCTTGGAATCAGACTCTCAGTTCATGTATAGTTTCATGACCATGAGAACCATGGTAGAAGAGATGTATCGAGAATTTAAGAAATGCCAATGGGAAAGCCCTTCAGCATCTCAAACAAAAAAAGGAGTAGAGGAACCTCTTCTAGTTGCCCATTCAGAAGGCAAAGGGAAAGGGGAAGAGCCTCCTCCGTTAACACCTCCTTCTAGCCCTGAAAGTAAAAAGAAGAAATCACCTTTGATTAAATTAGATGTAAAATTTGATTTGCCAATATATGATGGAGAATTAAATGCAGAAAAGCTAGATAAATGGATTAGATAGATTGATGTATATTGCAGGGTGCAGAACATCGATTTAGAAAGGAGAAAGATTCAGCTGGCCAGCCTTCGCCTTGGACGAACTACCCTAGTGTGGTGGGAAGGCAGGACACAATCTAATTTGAAGAAGCATGGTAAAATTATTTTTACCTGGAGTGAATTTGTTTCTGCCATTAAAAGATAATTCTATCCACTAGCTTATATGCAGCAAGATATGATGAGTTGACAAACTCTTCGCCAACTAAAGGGGCAAAGTGTGCAAAGCTATACCCAAGAATTTAGAAAAAGAGGTTTAATTCTAGGAATTTCTCTAGACTCACCTGAAACTTTGCTGAAGTATATAGGTGGTCTGCATAGCTATTTGAGGCACACCATTCTCATCTTTAACCCCACTAGCATAGATGAGGTATCTGTTCAGGCTACACATCTAGAGGCTAGAGGAAAGAATGTGAACCCAGAGATTGGGGGATCATCAAAACCCACTGCAAGCAAGAACAAGGAAAAGAAGAAGCAGAAATGGAAAGAGAAGAAGGCAAACGCTGTACAGAAAAACAAACCTTCATGCACTCACTGCAAGAAGCATGGACATGATAATGAACATTGCTGGTCTTTGCATCCGGAGCTGAAACCCAAGAATTTAAATGGCAAGAAGAAGAATATTGCTGCTACTATTCAGAAAGATTTGGGGTCAGACTCAGGTGATGAAAAAATAGTCACAACCACAGGTATAAAAGGTAAAAATTCTGAAGCATCTATTAGTAATTATGCACAAACTATTGATAATGAAGAAAATGAGAGGAAAAGACATAAGATTTTTCATATTAGAGTTATTTCCAAGCATTAAAAGATTGATACTTTATTTGATAGTGGTTCACAAGTAAACTTGATTTTTGAAGCAATTATAAAGAAGTTGGGATTACTAACCACACCTCACAAGAAGCCATATCCATTAGGTTGGGTATGTGATAAAACAAAGCTACAAGTGACTAGACAATATAAACTTAGGTTTGCTATTGGGTCAACATTTGTAGATGAGGTTGAGTTAGATATAATTCCATTGGATATAGGTGGTATTGTTTTAGGAAGTCCTTACTTGTATGATAGAAAATCCATTTTCTATAGAGCTGAAAATAAGTATCAACTCACCAAAGATTGAATGGAATATATTGTAAGAGCTCATAAACTCAAAAATAATTATACTCTCATAAACTCCGGGCAAGTGAAAAGCATTGAAAATTCATGCAAGCAATTTTTTCTAATGGTTGTAAAGGAAAATAAACATGATAAAACCAATGTATTTGAGGGCTATGATGCTAAACAAAAAGCTAATTTAGAAAAGTTGTTTCAGAATATGATATCTTACTTCAAGAACCTAAAGCTCTGCCACCCAAAAGAGAAATTGTACATGATATGCATTTGCAGCAAGATGCTCCATTGCCTAACATCAGAATGTATAGTTTATCCAGTTTAGAAAATGTAGAGATCAAGAAGAAGGTACAGGAGGTGCTCGAGAAAGGGTTCATAAGACCAAGCACATCACCATGCGGATCTCCCATCGTGTTGGTGAGAAAGATAGATGGTTCGTGGAGGATGTGTACTGATGATAGAGCAATGAATAAAATAACGATCAAGAATCGTTATCCCCTTCCTCGCATTGATGTTCTATTGGATCAACTGAAAGAAGCAGTTTACTTTTCCAAGTTGGACTTGCATAGTGGCTACCATCAGGTCAGAGTAGCATAACAAGATGCATGGAAGACTGGTTTCAAAACAAAGCAAGGGCTATATGAATGGCTAGTTATGCCTTTTGGCTTAACTAATGCTCCTGCAACTTTCATGAGAGTTATGAATGATATACTCAGGCTTTTCATTGATGATTTTGTAATTGTACATTCAGATGACATTCCTGTTTTTAGTAAAACATGGGAAGAACATTTGAAGCATGTAAAGTAGATTCTAGATGTTTTGAAAAGATAAAATCTCTATGTTAAATTATCAAAATGTGAATTTGGCAAAACATCTTTAAATTATTTGGGTCATATTGTAGGGGGTGGTGAATTGAAGATAGATCCCTCTAAGTTTGAAGTCATTGTGAACTGGCCTAAACCCAAATCTGCTATAGAAGTTAGAAGCTTCCTAGGAGCAGCACAATATTGGAGAAAGTTTATTGCTAACTTTTCCTTGATTGCAGCTCCCTTACATGCTTTAACAGGATTGAACAAGGTGTTTCAGTGGGGAGGCAAACAGCAGAAAGCCTTTGACACCTTGAAAGAAAAAATTAGTACAACACCAGTACTAGCATTGCCAGATCTTCAAAGACCATTCGAGATTGAAATAGATGCCAGTGACTATGCCATGGGAGCAGTGTTGATGCAACATGGTAAACCCATATGTTATCACTCTGAGACATTTAATTCTGCAGTAGCTAATTATCGCACATATGATAAAGAATTGTATGCAAGTGTAGAGTGTGAAAAGGTGGAAACATTACCTATTGGGCAAAGAAACAATTATACATACAGTTCATCAACCACTTCAATTTTTTCACTCACAAACCAAATTGCAACAATCAAGACACTATAGGTGGATGGGGTTTCTACAACAGTTTCATCTTGTCATCAGATATAAGAAATGCATACACAATAAGGTTGCAGATATGTTATCCAGACCAATCATAAATGCATTTACTATACTTAAGCATAATTGAATATTGCACAAAAGCTACATTGAACAATATGCTCAAGATGTAGATTTTAAAGATGTATATGGAACTTTAAGTCATGGAAAACAAGTAGAAGAATTGGATTATCATGTTAAGGACCAACTCTTGTATCATTTGAGAAAGTTATGCATTCCTCAAACTGAAAGAGTTAACATAATCTGAGAAGCACATACTTCTCTAATATCAGGTCATTTTGGTGTAAGTAAAACAGTTGCATAGCTGAAAAAGTTCTGTTATTGGCCAAGAATGCATGAAACCGTTTCTAGATATATTAGAGGGTGTACCAGGTGTGCTAAAAGCAAGACCAACAATAGAAAACTAGGCTTGTACACTCCACTTCCACTTCCTTCTCATCCTTGGGAAAGTGTTTCCATGGACTTTGTTGGGGGATTGCCAAAATCTAGAAAATGTCAAGACTATTTATATGTTATTGTGGACAAGTTCAGCCAAATGTGTATTTTAATACCTTGTAACAAGCAGATTACAGCGGAACAAATAGAAAATTTGTTCTTTCAGCATGTATGGGTTCATTTTGGGTTACCCACTTCTATTTTCTCTGATCAAGATTCCTGATTTGTTGGGAAGTTTTGGTCAAGTCTATGAGACTTGTTGGACACCAGATTGAAGAAGAGAACAGCCTTTCATCCACAAACAGATGGCCAAACAGAGGTGGTCAACAGGACAATGATCGAGTTTCTCAGGGGTTATTGCAGCAGGCATCCCAAGATTTGGGATGAACATTTATGTGATGCGCAACATGCTTACAACCATGCCAAGCATTATTCTACACAGAGATCTCCCTTTGAGACTTGTTTTGGTTTTATACCAAGGTCTCCCTTGGATTTTGTCTTTGAAAAAGACATAGCAGTTGATGAACACAATAATATGGAAAAAACAACCAAGTTCATTGAACAGGTCCAAGAAATTCACCAGGCAGTGCAGGAACAACTGGAAAATAGCCGAGCCAAGTACAAGGCAAGGCATGATAAGCATCAAATTGAACATAGCTTCCAATTTGGTGATCAAGTTTGGCTATACATCAGTAAAGATAGAATGCAAGGTGAAGGAAAGAAGCTAAAGCCAATAAGGTATGGGCCTTTCAAGATAGTTGAGAAAATTGGCGAGAACGCTTTTTGCCTTGATTTTCCAGCTTACATGCACATGTATTTAGTGGTTAATGCTGAAAATTTGAGACTTTTTGAACCTTCATTAATTGAAGATCCTGAAGAGAAAAGTAAGTTGCCTTATATTAATGATATGTTGCCCGAATACCTCAATGAGTTGTAGGAAGATACAGTTCTGGACATGAAGGTGAGAACTACACATAGAGGGGATATTGAGTACATCAGAATTGGACCCAAAGGTTCAAAACAAAGTAGCGCATGATGGATAGAGATTGGACAAGTGAGGAAGTTGTATCCTCACTTGATTGATACTTGAAAACCAACTTTTGGTGGTCCAAAAGATTTTTCAGTGGGAAGGTGTGATCCAAAATGGATCCAAAAACCCTCTAAGTCTTCAACATCTTCAAAAAAAAATATCACAACTATTGCAAAAGGGATGAACCCTTAGAAAAGGCAGAAAACACTATCGAGAGGCAAAAACATGAAGAAATGACCAAAAACAAAGCTATCGACAGCTTGGACAGTGATACACAGGGGCCGTCAGATCTGGCCGATCAACGGTCTAGATCCGATCGGAAAATTGCAATCGGTGGTGGCAGGCGGAGGCTATCAGAGGTCACTACATGGGAAATGTGACAGCGATTAGCAGGGTCAACGAGGGCCATCGATCAATCACATAGAGTGAAAACCCACGTTGCATCGCAATATCGTGTCAGCAAACCACAGTGGAGCACTTCCCAAATGGCCTAGGGGTATGTGCGATATGCGATTAGTGATTTCAAACAGACTTGATAGGAGTATAAAGCAAACTTAAGGACTTTTGAAGTCCAATGAATAGTGTTTTGGTGGATCTTCCCATGTTTGAATGCATGTCTCTGTGTAAACAGAGAATGGATATTTCGGGGATTTCAAAGGCCTAATGGACTCTTCCGTTGCAGAACAGGTGGCCACCTCCCCTGAAGGCATTATGAAATGATTGCTAACGCTCAGAAGAGGGATTTAAGTAGTTAGAGGCTGGGAGCCAGAGCGGTCATGAAGGGGAAATGAACAGGCAATGCTTATTGCCTTTAAAGCCATAGAAGATAGAAGACAGAGGCAAGCAGTGCTAAGACAGAGAGTAAACAGAGACAGAGAGTCAGTGAGGAGAGTTTGTGTACTCAGAAAGACTTGGGGGATCCAAGTAAAGCCTTGTTGTTTTGTATTTGTTGTGTGAGACTCAAATTGAGCTCACTTTTGTAAAAACTCTACTTCTGAAGACATAATAGAGAAGTCACCAATGAAGGCTAGACCAGGAGACGTAGCCCAGCAGTGTTGGGTGAACTCCTTATTAAACTTGATGTCTTTATGTGTGTTTGTCTATTGTGTTCTTTAGCTGTTTCATTGTCTATGTATTTCACAATCTTATTGATCCATTTCACAAAGTAACATAGGCAAATCCATGCACATGAGTTTGTAATACCTTAATAATTCTCTAAGATCTCATTTTTAGATCATGAAATCCACTCTTGATTGGAGGTTGAGATTGAAGGATAAGGAATGGAAACTTAAAGATAGGATAGGATAGGATCCAAATTATTTATCTAAGATAAATGGTTACAATGAATCGTGGACACTTCTGGAAATTGAGGCTTCGAGATTCTCTCTCTTTTTCCTGAATTTCTAGAACCAACACATGTGCAAAGGGAAAAACCGTATAGGTGATCAATGCAGGCCACAATGCAACAACCTGTAGGTGAACGCAGTGCACTAAGAGGCTAGGGAGAGTTGGTCCTAAAACTGGCTCAGATGATGCAATATAGGGGAGAAGCTTTGGGGAATGAAAGAGTCATGTATAAAGCTTTGTGAAATGATGATGTAAAGGGGGAATAGGATGTTGGTTGATCCCATTAAGAGGCCTATTGATTGAATGTGACAAAATACCCCATAACACTCATTTCAATATTAGAAATCATAAACAATCTACACATGACATGATTTTACCGTATATTATATTTTTTTACAATATATTTTAATATAATTGGTTGTAAATAGTATGTAAAACAAAACATGTAACAAAACTATATAATATTGTGTCACTTTATATTATGTTGAAAATCATTCTAATATATATGATTAATATTTTGTCCTATATTAACCTATATTATCCACACTATACGCTGGAGGGGGTATTGATTACAAAAATATATTGTTGATCGCAGGTATTTCAGGTTTTTACAAATCCCTGGGGTGCGAAGTTGATATCAACTGATGGGCCTAAAGGACATTATGATCTGCCTCAAGGACATTAAATTTTCCAACTGAGGAACGTCTAGTCCCAGCTCCTCGCTTTAAGTCATTTTTATTGTGACGGTTTAGTTTAAGTTTTCCCACCCATTTTACGTTCGTGAGGATGTAGGTTCTGGCTGACTATTGGTCAAATGGCGTGAAGGTTAATCCTTATGCCACATAAGCATTACTCATTTCATATGCACGTTGGATGGGTTTTAACATATTACATTTTATTCATTAAATATTTACATTTGTGAGGAAGGTTGGATTGGTTTTAATATATTACATCCTTCGATGGGTTTTGGTTGGATGGGTTTTAATATATT
Organism: Pinus tabuliformis; assembly: GCA_031772625.1. NCBI lineage: Eukaryota > Viridiplantae > Streptophyta > Pinopsida > Pinales > Pinaceae > Pinus > Pinus tabuliformis. Next base: position 821,311,820 of record CM062804.1, on the reverse strand, counting down.
TCATTTTATTCTTTAGATATTTACTTTTGTGAGGAAGGGAAGCATGCATAGGATTTTATATATTATTTTAATGCTATACTTACTCAATGCAGGTTGACTCCACTTAATTATTACTCATTTCATATGCACGTTGGATGAGTTTTAATATATTAAACATAAATACTAGAGAAGCGCCTACCCACTATGGCTCCCACTACATCATATGATAATATGTATCCCAGTGTTGTATATAAACAACTAAAATGATTTTACACATTGCATGTGTGACTTAATTTTAAATGTTAACCATTAATCAAAATGTGCCATATCATTCACTAATTGCAATTGCTCAGCCATAGGACTCAATCTTCCGAAGGCTATATCTCAAGATGTGGAGAATGAAATTGGAATCATTAGAAATATTAACCATAGGAGAATGACCTGAAATACAAATACTAAACACTCTAAAATTTTAGCGTAAAAAAGAGGTTGTGAAATTCGAACTAACAAGAGTTCCCTTGGTGAGTTTTTAGAAAATATGAATTCAAAGAAGTTTGGCTCTTGGAATTTCCTTTCCAAATTCTCTATTGTCTAGAGAATTAATTTGGAGCTTATCTTTATATTCTATTAATTTAATTTAATTGATTTTATCTTAGAATGTTTGGTTTATAATATTTTTTTATGCTTTTACTTGCAATGTTAATATGTTTTTATTCATAATTTTATTGATATTTTTAGTTTTTGTTGATGAAAATAACAAATTGTAGCCTCAGAGTTTTCGATTTGGCTATGTAGAGAAGAAAGGGGAATTTTCCACCTTTAAAAACCAAAAATTAAATCTTATTTTAACTATCTTGAAACAACTGACTATTTTGTAATTAAATTTAATGATTATAAAAAGGAGATTTCTAAATGAGGGAGGTGTTTTGATTTTTACAAAAGAGAAACTCATTTCACTATTGTAAGGCTTTTTTTGGGGTAGAATTTGTTTTAGGCTTATAAATGAGCTTGGTGATTCTTTCTGGATTGTTAATTTCTGTAGTGGAGAGGGGAGATTGTACATTGTTGTCGATCAGTTTTTTGAAAGCAAAGTTTGATATTTTAAAAGGGATATTTAAACAAATTTGTAGCAAGAGGAATAATTTAGGGACCTAAAGTTTTTATTTCAGTCTATTTTAAATATTATTATTGTGCTTAAAAAAACAATAATTAGTGTGGATTTCAGATTTGTATGTTGATTTGCATAAATGTGCACTCTCGTTGTTTCATGCAAACTCTTGTCTTCATTTGAATGTTATAATCAGTGTTAGAATTGGATCATGTTCGTTAAGGAATGTTTGGTAATTACTTTCTTATATTTGTATTAATATACATTAGTTTAACATTCACTTAAAGATGATAACTATTTCCGTTCTATAGAGATTTATTGCTGATCATTTTCAGTGTCGAATAATTCTTTGAGAAAGAATGAGAATGAATAATATTAGTCATTAGAATTATTTATGTAACTTGATATTTTTATTAAACATGATGCACAATCAACATTTTCAAACCATTGCACCTAGTATAATATAAATTTATTTCCATTTGTCAAATTAGGATAGTTGTATTTACTTTTCTACGCTATTACCTAGGACTGCATTTAGATATAGTTTTAATTAAAAAAAACCTCTTTACATGAGAGAAATATTATCGATGGATTGGATGAGCCCACATTTTAGAAAATTCAAAGAATGTCTTCTTGAAGTAACCACAAGAGGTGAGTATGTCCTTTTTCTTGTTAACACCAACAACTGATATCATGAACCAGTACATAAAAGCTATATTTAGAGATATTTTATGCATTAGTATTGGTTTTTTATTATATTAGGCATATTATTTTAGGTTAGATTTAGGTTAGGGAAAGTAGGCCAAAACCATTGAAAATCACCACACCAAGCATAAAACGGTATAATTGGCTACCTGACCCAGTGATTTACTTAATGTTGAAAATGGTCAATTTTGGCCATAAAAGTTCTTGGCACTAGAAGGAGGGAATGCCAAAAACTTACCCTTTGGAACTATTTGTTTTAATTCTTTTTATTTTCAATCGCTCATTCCAAAATTCCATTTTAGAGTTGCATCTCGAGATGGGTATCTTGCACTACTCGACTAAATATAGTAAAAATCTTGATGAAAAAGAAACTTAATGGTGATGGTAAAGTTACTCCATATGATCATATTGATTAATTTATTCAAAATGGTGTTTCTAATTATATGTTTTATGGGGATGTTATTTGTCGTATTCTTTCACTTACTTTCAAGGGTGGCACAATTAAATTGTGTGAAATGTTGCTAATTATGTTTATTCATTCTTAGGATCAATTTATAGGTGAACTTTATTGGCCTTTGAACATTATTATTTTAATAAATTATGTGATGAAATTATTAATCTTAGGATAAAATATGATGAATCATTAGAATAGTTACGAATCAAATTTATTAATCTTTGTTCTAGATTTCCTTCACTAGATTTTCCTTATATTACTGAATATTTTGAATATCTTTTTTATCTTCCTCATAATCAAGACAAAATAATTTATAAGAAATTAAATTCATATATTGATTCTCATCCACTAAACGATTTAGATTTATATTAAAATTATAAAGATCTAGAAATTATAAATGAACAACATTTTATGTCAACCCTTTTCACTCTCACAAAAACATATTAGAGAGAACATGATAATTTGAATGAAGAACATTTGACCTCTATCATCTCTCATACTCCTACATACCCATTCCTTAATGAGTATGTTTCTTGTGTAAGTGATGAATTCTCAGTTACCTATCAATAGAACAATGAAGAAATTTTTATTAGACATGAAGAAAGTTGTCTTATTTTAGAAATTTTAATAACTAGCTCAAAATCGACTAGCATTGAATATGAAATCTATGATCGAAACACTAATCAATATTATATATCATCTAATTGGGTTCAAGAAAAAATTCCCATGAATTTTATTATTGATCATTTTATTGAGTCCCCATAAAAAATGATTAGAGCATTCAATTGTGTTTTTTTTCATTATTATCAGATCACAATGAACATGGTATCATTTCAAATAAGGCTTTGCATTTAGATTTTAAATATGAGAATACCCATAATGTTGAACAGTTAAGTATTGAAGAAGAAGAGTTGAAGTTAGATTTTGATAGTGCTTATCCAAGTGATTCCTCTTATTTCATTTCCTCTTGCACTCATTTTTATTCACATACTCATTTATTTAATGATCCTAATCCTCAAGGCATAATTTAAGATTAAATTTTTATTATGCTAAAAATGAAGCGCAAGATGAAGTTAGTATAGCCTTGAGGGCTAGCTCAATTGGTCAAGTCTTAATTGTTAAAGAACCTTTTCTATTGATAGGCCATGGGTTCAATTGTCTTCACACCCTTAGCGTTAGGCTCCATGGTTGGGCCAACAAGAAGTGATCCCTTTGGCTGGATCTGTCTGGAAAGAATATTTCATGGATGTGGCAACCAATCTTCATGGTACATGAACCACATAGAAAAATAAAAATAAAAGATAAAGTTAATTTATTATTTAAAAATGAGTTAGTCTCCTCACACGTATTTCAATTATCCCATTATCCTATATGGGATGAAGAGAATTCTATAACAAGCACATTTCTTAAGCAGGCATTTAAAGGTTTCTTTTACAATTAGTGAGGAGGCTTGTGATTTAAATAATCAGCTTGTTGAAATAGAAATTGTAACCAATCAGATAATGATAACAGTTTTCATTCTACTAGTACTAGTTTATCTTCTATGTTGAAGGATGACAATCCATATGCAATATTTGATTTTGTTAATTTATCAAAAGTTGATTTTTTAGAATTTGAACTTTTGGAGATTTTTCAAGATAAGGAGACACTTTGAGTTCTATCGATGGTTATGTCAGGATCTCATGATCTTCAAAAAATAACTAAATTCAATTATATTGAGATTCTTCCATAAAATTATATGCATGATCTTCTCTCATCTGTAAAGTATTTCTAGCATTAACACACCAACCTTTGTACATTTCCTATAAAATTTCCTACAAATATTAACTCACTTTTCTTACATTTTTTTAATTTAGTTTTAGATGTCTTAGATTAATTTTTTATCCAGTTTTTGTTTCTAATTTTGCACGTATATATGGTTTTATTCTTCCAATTTTCTAACTATATTTGTTGGTATTTTAGTGCTAACAACATAGTGGGAAAAAAACAATTTATTAATTCAACCAATTTAGTTCATGTTGATGAAAAAATATTACAATTTCAAAATATGGTTATGCTTCATCATCCTCTTTCTTCTCTATGAATCAATTTTCATGATCTCAAACAAACATTAACACTTTATTCCTACCAATAAAAGTATTAAACTATAAGTTCTTCCCAAGCACTCTTTTTCTTTTAACCTAATTTTAACAATTCAACTAAATTTGAAATGGAAGAATTATTTATGAAGGTTTTTTTGTTTCATAATTATTTTCATGATGTTAGAAATACTTTGCAGGTGGAGGGGGTGGGGGGGGGGGGGGGAGTGTGAATCAATATTTCACTCAATCAATTACAAAATAAACTTTTATTGTTTCCATTGGATCATTAATATAATATATTTATAATATCTGATATAAATATAATAGATGAGCAGTGAACATATAAACCATGAAAACAACATATCATGTAAACATCATCGCACACATCAGGACACCAAATATTAGGTGGAAACCCTTCAGGGAGAATAACCAACATACAATTTCTAGCCTTATTATTATTAATCAATCTTCTTCTTTGTACATGAATCACTAGCCACCACCAGTTTGTAAGCTCTAACTCGTAATGCACATGAGAAAACACCCACTAACAGAAGCCAACACTTCCTCAATTATGAAAGAAAACACTTGTGGCACCTCCCATCCTACTGAAGTCCACTACCTTCAGTTGGTTTTCTAGCAACGACTAGAAGGAAGCCATGACTCCATAAATTAGCAACCCACCACTTGCTAGAAATCTAAAAATTTCCCACTAAAGGCTGTAACCTTCAAGACCTCATGGACCACTTTTCATGCATTTTCAAAATAGGATCCAATTGCAAAACACATCACTTCTTTGTCATGTTTCATGAGTTTTAAACTAGACCCACTATGTCCCTCTCTTCTCAAACATCTTTGGACCACATTTCATTGATTTTCATATTGGATCTACTAAAATTTCTACTCAATGACAATACAAAAACATACTACAATGCAATCTCTTAACAATCAAATCTACATCATAAAACCTTTGTACATACAAACCCTAATTCAACAACAACAACAACATCAATATAGTCTTTCTCTAATAAAGTAACCAAAATTATCCTAAAAATTATACATACATATCTCGTACCATAATTAATTGAGGATTAAGGGACATGCAAAACTTTTACCAATATTTTTCATGGCCACAAGATTGCTAGGGATAATCAAATTCAGAACATAAATGAAATACGGGTACTTCACCCAAGGTAAAAACCATTCATTTCTTGAGAAACCACTCTTCTTGAGAGTAAATATTGTTGCCTACTACTGCTACGAAAGAAAATCCCCCTGAACCAATGCACTCTTATATTCTTTGACCCCTTTTCTTCTATTTGGGGACTGGTCCTGTGGACCTAGTTTAAAACTTTGGGCCTCTTCACATTTGATGTTTCCACTACAACTTCTCTTCTTCTTACCATACAACATATAATGTTATTGTGTTCTCTTCCTTTGAACTATGTTGGCCACATTTTCCTTACTCATGCAATGTTGATTTATAAAAATAAATAAACTTATGCTTCTATAATTCAAGGGATCCAATATTACCTCTAATGTTCATATGCATTTCTCCATCTAATTATATTTGACACTTTAATTTAATTTATTTGGCCTAACATGAGGTCATTCTCTTCTTTTAGTGAAGAAACTGAGGATCTACTCCCACCCGAGTAAAGTATCCTCCTCCCTCTTCCAAACATTCATTTGTTGAGTCCTAGGAGGAGCATTATATTTTAAATTATTATTTTTCATGTCTTAAACTTTGTCCTGGCCACATAGGGCTAACCTACACTTCTCCTTAAACCCCTCTATCTTCACTCAAGTGTTAATGTTTCCCCTTTGCTTTGCTTGCAGAGAAGGATTAGTTAGGTTGTTGCTTGATTTGCTTGATTGAGGCTTGAAATTACTACAACTAAAAGTTATAGAGGGTTTTACTATTAGAATATGAGGATCATCCCTCCTAATTTTTTTTCTCATTTTACATCAGAGAAAAAATAACTCCTTGATGATTTCTTCCCCATATATTTAGCATGTTCTCTCCAAAGAAAGTTCTAAGGGAAAACTCATATTCCTTTTCTATTACATTTCTTCTCATCCTCAATGTCTGAGTTACTTCATTTCCATGAAAACTCTAAGTGGGCTTCCTTGTCTTATCATATCTGAACCTTGTTGATTTATGCCTAGAATAACCATATTTTTAGCATTCTTTGTTACTTAAGAATGGGGAAATGGAGTTTCTATTCGTGACAAAGTTCTTGTAAAAAATTATGTTACTACCACTATGCTTATTCCAAGGCACCTCATAGATTCCTGGATTGTAGCCGCTCAACACTTTTTCCTACCTTACATACAATTTACAATCTACGAATGGCAAAAAGTATTGCAAGAAAGACAGTAACTATGGAACCCATTTTTCCTTTGATGATCATGCCTTTAAGGCATAGCAAAATTTTGTTGTTTTTTCATTTGCTATTTTTTGGTTGTTTGAATTATTGCCTTGCATTGTTCTTTGTTGTTTTTACCTTTATTCGTTTTCCATCCATTTCCCTCTCCTTTGCAGTTGTTTATTTCTTCCTCATTGTTTTTCTATCCAAGAATCCATTTACCGCTATCAATGTTGGATTATTTTACCGCACCATCCTGACTAGCTAATTATTTGATATTTTTCTTTTTGGAGACTAATTCTCCATTGAAGCCTAAACTTGCCTTAGTGAATGGAGCTCTTTTCTTGCTGAGAATGACATCAAATATCATAGAGCCCTTTTCAATCTTCTGATATTGAGATAACTGGTGATTAGCCTCTTTAAATCATGTCTCAACGAAACTACCTCAACTTCCAATCTCTCACAATGTTCTTCTCCTTGATTTTGTTGATTAGTTAACATTTCATTCAATCTGTTGGCTTCCTCTTGATGAGAATTAATATCAAGAATTGTTTTTCTCAACCTTTCATTCTCAATCTCATTTTCTTAAAATCAACCATTTTGATTACTATTCTCTTATGAAAGTTGCTTGATCTCCTTAGAGAAGATATGAGTTTTTTCTTGAAATAAATATTATGATCTAGATCCCTCCCTTCAATAACAGATGTGCTAGAAAAATCATCATAAGGATCTAGACCCCTTTCCGAGTCTATGGAATCCTCTATGCAAATGAGGGCTACTCCTTCATCACTACAAGGAATGCATTCATCTTCACCTATGGACAAACACTTATGGGATCTCTCTTCAACCTCCACATGAGATGTTCTACCCTCTTCTTCAGAGGTACCTTCATCTGATATTGGTACAAGTATAGGTCTCTCTTGCCTAATACTAGATGCATTACTATCCTTTTCTTCAAATAATCCATGTGGACATCTAGAATATAATTGACCCATTTCCTTATATTTATCATTGAAAAATAGCTTACCTTCTCTGTATCTCGTATTTCCTTCTTATTTTTCATCATCATCTCAAAATTGGCTTACACATTTGCAGATTTTTATTTTTATTTTTTGAGCATCTCTCTTCTGATTTTCTTTCTTCCTCTTCCTCCTTTTCTTCTTCTTACCTCCACCACCAACACCTGCATGGTACATTTCTCTACTTGAGTAGCAAGGATCTTCAACTCTCTCTTGAGATTCAAGACCTTCTTCTCCATATACACAATGGAGCTTTTCCATATTTCGCTTACAGACTCACAGTGTCTTACTTTATCTGAATCTGATTCTGATAGAGCTGTGAAGAGAGTGATTTTGGATTATTCATTATTATTACTCTTTTATCCATTCAATACAGAGCACCATATGTAAAAATCCAAAGGCATTAAGTAGGCTTCACTTGTAAGATTCCATAACACATAATTTGATCTATTAAAAAATGGAACTCCTTTTGATGTAAGCCAATATTTTTTAGCCATGTTTCCTTTTGATCTACCTTCAAGTGGTTAAGTTTTTCTTGAAGGAACCTAATCGAATACCAATTGTTGGAAACGATAATACTAAGACGAGGGTGAATAAATATTCAGGCTTATTTTAACTTATATGCCAATTCTTACTTCCACATTAAAACTTGGAAATTGTTATGTGCAAACCATTATCATGTCATGTGAAACAAACAAAATCACCACACATATACATACACACAAAAATAATGAAAAAGAAGCACATAGAACATAGAGTATTTAATGTGGAATCCCAAAAAGGGAAAAGCCACCAATCTTTATTTTATGATGTAAATATGAGCTCCTACTTTATTACATCAATTTTTTGTGAGTCACCACTTACATGAAGCAACAACTCCCTAATATTGTTTTCTAGTTCCCACTAGTAGGAAGCACCAACCCTCTTTTCCTCTAGACACCTAATTAGTTTACCATCAACACCAACTTAAACACAAACTTATTGGATTTGTTCCAAGCACTAACTTTCAAATTCTTTGATTTATGTAAGCACTAAATTGAAGAAGGCTCCAACCAAATATCCCCTAAGATGGAAGTTACAAATCCCAATTTGATAGCTCAAACCCAAACTCAATAAGAAAAATCACTGCACTTTGCTATGGAACCATATTGTCGCTACGACAAACACCCTCCAAAATATTTCCTACACTTGAATTCTGGAGCCCACTAAGTATCTTTTGATTAGTCATTCCATAGTCACTTCTTGGTTTTCCAATTCCTTGTTAAGTCTTTGAGATCCCTCTTGGATTATAAGGGTCAAAGTCACCTTCTCGCACATGTTGAGTCTACAACAAGTTCATGAGTGCATTCTTTCACACAAAGTTGTACAAGCATAGAAAAATCCATCAATATCGTGCTTGTGCAATGGTTAACCCATGTCGACAGTCAATGTGTTATTTTAATGATAGTATCTAACTCTTAGTTGTGATTGTAATTTTGTTTCAGTGATTTTTCCAAACTGTCGCTTTTGTGTTCCTTCACTTTCCTGAGTGTCTCTTTCACATTTTTGAATGTCACCTTCACTTTATTTCATATTGATTAGTCTAATTTTCATCCTATCTTGGCTCTAGCATGTTTTATTTTCAATGTTGTTCACATATCACAAGTGTCATTTTCACTTTTCTCTTTATATGGTAAATATCATCTTTTGACATGGGAAGTGTTGCATATCATGTAAAGTGGAGTTTTGGATTGTTTCAAAGGATAAATTTGGTGTTTCTGAGTCCTTCTAGTCATGTAGACATGTTTTACACTCAGTCTTAAAGATTCATGCGCTGTCACACAAGTGTTGCCACTTTCGTCACAAAGTGTATCTTTTGTGTGACACGTGGAGAGATATGTTGCATTGTTGTCACATTGAGGGAATCATGTTTAATTTTTTTTTTAGTGATCAATGTTGTCTCGTTGACTCTTTCGAGTGTGTGTTCATGATCTAGTTTTTTCTGCACCCACTTGAGCCTCACTGATCCCACACTTAGCCTTATCCAAAAAAATTTGTTCCTGGGAAACTTGACTTCATTTAAAATTCCTTAACTGCACATTGCACAATATCAATCCTTAAGACCTGATATTGCCTCTTGGAAATGCACACTTTGTAGTATCAATGCTCATTCCCATTCATTCACCATCTAGCCTTCCCTGTGCACTGCGCATTCTCAAGTGTCAAGCCTCAACCTTATGCTCTTAAACTACGTAAATGTGGAATTATTTGGCCCGTCTCCCTCGAAAACTACGCAATGGGAAAATTCAATCTTCAAGCCTCAATATTGATGCCTTCAAGCCCCTCAAATGCGTAATCTCCTATTATGTTCGTGTATCAAAAATGCCCATTTGGAAACTTCAAGCCTCAAGCTTGACCTCTTGAGTTCCTCAATTGTGCAGTTCCTCAGCCTAGGACTTCACAACTGGGCAATACAAAGTCTCAAGTCTCAAGCCTCTATCTTAATCCCTTGTTTCCATCAACTGCACAGTCCCTCTACAAAGGCCTCCATAATTGCACATTGTATAGTCTTAAGGCTCAAGCCTCTAGCCTGAGTCATTGAGTCCCTCAATTGCACACTCCTTTGACACTGACCATCCTCAATTGCAAATTTCATAGTTTTAAGCCTAATTCCCATACCTTAGCCTTTGAAACTGCACAATCCCTAAGTTAGTCACTCAATGAGTCACTAGTTCTAGACCTAACAAGTGATTTCATGAAGCATCTTAGGTTAGGGGTTTATTGGACTAATGTCATCTTTTCATGAGTGGATTGCAGTCATAGGTATTTTATTATGTCATTAAAGTATCATAATGAAGGATATGGAGAAGGATACCATTCTAGAAGACACCTAAGGAGCTAGGTAGATAAGATGATCATCATGCAAGAATATGAAGGAACACTGGATTACAACAAAAGACCAAATATCAGGACCGCATGAAGACTCCATCTGATTCACACCTCTTTGGAGGGCAGATATAAGAAGAAAACATATCTCTCATGAAGATAGAGTATTGAACACATCTTCTATTGAAGACAAATCAAAAAGAAGGACAACTTGGCTCTACCACATCATCAAGCAGTCTATGTCATCAATGTGATGTCATGTCTGATCATGAGTCATTATTTTCCACATCATTTTTGGATTATGTAAATTTAGTATTGGAGAAATGTAATGTAAATTGGAAGTCTAAGAGTCATCCATGTAATATGAAAAGTCATGTAGGGAGTTGAAAGGTCATTGATAAGTCAAACAGTCATGGTGGTAGTCCAAGAGTCACAAGGGAGGTGAATGTTCACCCCATTTTTTTATATATACACCCTCGTTGCTCATGTAAAGGGATTCCACCTTGGTTTCTCCCATAAGGCATCATAGAGATAGAGTTAGTACTTTTCCAGAGCAAGTAGTGGCTCCAGCACTCCACTATTGGAACATGTGATGTTCTTTGTATACATGAACCTTGGGACTTTTACTTAATACTTGAAGCCTGATGGACAACATATTTTCATGCATGGATTGCGAAAAATTGTAAGTATGTTCTATGAATGTTTATGATTCATGTTTTCTTTTACCTGAACTAAAGTAATTGAACTATTTCAATTATTTTAGTGTTTATCTTATTGAAAATGTGTTGTAATTGTTGTAGCAATTGTCACATATATGTAAACTATTCTTCTTGATGCTAGGTGATTATTTTTTTCGCTTGTTTGCACCTCAACTTGGGTGGTACTATTACCTCTCTCTTAGAGGCTCAGTTTCCCTCCCTCTATAATAGAAGAACCTGGATACACCTGCAACCAAACCTTCACCAGGCATACTTTCTTTTGCAAAGGCACATACATGCTTCTCTCTCATGCTAATAACTTAAGTGAAGGTAAATATATAAGAATATATGGTAGTTGAGCTGATATTCTAAATGGGGATCCTGTTCCAAAAAGTGTGAGGTCTAATGGGGAATTCACATTTGGGAGACCACCTTGGTTGACAAATTTCGAACACTGTCAAAAAAATGGGCCAGATGATAGATTTTTCCCATTAAGTTTCCTTTGAATCTCTTATAAAAAATGGCTCCTCCCAAAATCATAATCCCGAAATGTTTATCTAAAGAAATTAATATTACCATCCTCTTGGAAGTTATTCATAACCTATCCCAATTTAAGTTTGATGGTGAGGGTGAATTAACTCTTTGTAAACATCTATTTCAAGTTGTCATTTTTTCATTTCTAATGGAATGCATTGCATGACTAGATTTTTCACCCTCACATTTGAAGGTCATGTTAAGAGATGGTATCATACATTACCTATTGCTTCTACCGATTCATTCAACCACCTTCTGAAGGAGCTTCATAAAGCATTTTATAGGTATGATTATTGGGATTCTATTAAAACAATTAATCAAATAAGAATTTAGCCTAATGAATCTATTGAGGATTTTTGTAATTGATTCCTTCACCTTTATCATGAAGTTCTAGGAGAACACATGGATTGGGATTTATTTAAAAAAAAAATTAAGCATTTCGTTCATATCTCTTTGCACAGTGAATGTGAACCCCCTAATGATTTTACTTCCACAAGTCTTGTAAATCATGTGATACCTCGAATTTCAGAGGAGGAAACTAATACTCCTTTTTTCCTTATCCTCCTCTTTTTCTAGTTTCAATGAGGCTGCCTCCACGCAATGATAATGAAGTTGGGAAATATGCACATCATATTGTTAATCCATCTTCTCATTCCCCTTCTAATTTTCATGATTCAGATCCAATCAAGGAAATAATGGAATGGCTAATGAAGCCTATGTGAAGACTAACTTTGAAGCAGATTTAGATTCTTGTGCTCCTTTATAATCTCTTTATCATGATCCCTTTCACCTTGATTTTCTTGATCAACCTACTCCAAATCCAGGCAGTGAATAGGTGCAAGGTAGTCACATTTTAAAGGTAGAGGAGCAGGAAGGTAAAGATTCTTTCTATCTGTCTTCTCCTTCACAAAATCCTCTATTCGAAGATGATACTTCCTCATTCTTGGCTGGTTTTCAATCCACTAATATTGATAGCGAATCAAATGAACTTTATTTGATTAATCAATCTAAAATCATCAAAAACAATAATCCTAACGATGATGACTCTGTTGACTTATGAAATTATGAATACCCGAGTGTACCAATTGGTCTTTCAGTGTCTCATTCAGAATATGATTCGTTCAAAGAAGATGTTGTTATCAAAACTTTCTCTTCATCACACTATCCATTGTGCCCTACCATTTGTAATGCATCAACTTGTGATGAAGATACTCCACTCTCTTCAAGTTATTCATGTGAAAAGTTAGCTTTTCAATTGACAAAAGGTGGTGAGATTATCTATGATGAAAATGGAAACAATGAAATCTTTGATTATTCTTTCCATCCCTCATCATACCTTGTTTTGCACGAAGGAAAATCTTCAAGTGAACTTTTTCATGAAATTTCCCTGATCCATACAGCTTCGGATTTGTGATCAAAAGAATCTTCCATCTTGAGTAATCTGGTCGTTGACGTTGTAAAATCCAATCAAATTAGTGATAGGTATGGCTACCATCTGGTGAGTAGTAGTCTTATTGAAATAAGTGGTGGTAGCAATCCTTACAACATGCAAGGTATGGTTCAATCCTCAAAATGTGATTTTACAATCCTTGAGAATTTTGGTACTTTCTAGGAAGTCGAGGCACCTCAAATTCCATTGATGGTGATGTCAAGTTCTTGCGACTCTGGTCAGGTTCCTGAGCTGAATCATAAATAGTTTCTCTTGCAAAACAATTTTCCTTGAATGGTTTTATTTGATGTAAAGTCCTTATTGAAATATGTTTGGTATTTCAGATATAGTCTTTTGAACTTTTGAGATTCAATTTCTAATTCAATTCAAGATTCTATTTTAGATGATTTATCTCCATGCAAGGCTCTAGTATCAAACTTGGGTTTGGAATGTGTATCTCTCATAGAGTCATGGAATTGTGAAGTTGATCACTTCAAAGATCATCTTTGGCTGAAGAAATCATGGCTATCAGATTCATTTCATAATAAACATATCTTAGTTTTTCACGTGAATGTTATATCACAAATCATGTTCTTCATCGCATTTGAAATCCTAGTGAGTGACAATGAATGAATGAGTTATTATTCCAATCAAGTTCTTATTCATTCACTCTATCTTGACCGATCTCATGTGTTTGCTATATTGTTATTCCTTTTCACTTCTTTTGATGGTTATGATGTTCAAATTGATCTCTATTTGTTATCTTCTAACCAAGAATATATTTCCACAATGGTCCATCTAATCATAATATTAATGGTCATTCATTTTCTCATTTTCCCACCAGTATATATGATGACAGTTGTTTCACATGAATTAATGTTTATGGTTTTCCTCACTATTTGGATACTTGTTAATTAGGGGAGGAACTTTAGCCTTCGCTGATGCTTAAGTCATGCCTTCACTATCTTGGCATTCCTATCGAATATGATCATATCCACTTTCCCTCACAAGAATTACATCTTGACGTTGTTCTTCTATTTGAAAATTCATCTTTAGCAAGATTGTGGAGTTTTCAAGAGGATTTCTTTGAATTTCATGATCCAATCTATGATTTCCTGGAAGCATCCTACTTAGCAAGCCAATTTTCTAATAACAAGTTTCATTCTTTTCTTATGATTTCTAAGAAGGATGACACAAATGAAGGTGCATTCACAAGAATCTTTCGAGGTTTTCCTATTTATAATTTTCATCGAGAAGGTAAGATCATAAGTTAGATAGAAGTAATGGCTATGACATATTTTTCTGCAAAGAGGCAAGACCTTCAATTTTTTGTGAAAGTTATTGAAGCTCATATATTTTCCTTTGCACGTTGTTTTATATATTTTTTAATTTCTGGTATCTTTGAGGATGAAGGTCGGGATTAGCTATGGTGGTTACATTGGAAATTTCATTATATGTAACCTCGATCTTCAAGACAGTTAGTTTAGGAGTAGGTCTAAATGCATATTAGTTTACCTTCAGATTCATCCTCCACTCATTTTCTGTAGTATTTTTTGTCATTTCTTATGCTTGTCTTACACTCTATTTTTTGTTCTAGCCTCCTTTTCATTTTCCCTTTTGGTTTTGTTTTATTGCTATGTCTTGTATTTTATGCCATGTTTTGTTAAGTAATACATTGGATGAAAGATGTTCCTTTTGGCTCAATAAACATTGTGGAAAATATAAAAGGCCTTTGTGACACTATAAGATTTGGCTAACTCTCAAATGTTCTTCTCTGTCTTGGTTATCCCTTTGGTCAATGATGTTCTTATGGAAAATATGATCCTTGTGTGTGGAAATATCTACGTCGAACCATGATATCTATGTTTATTATGGAAACCTCATGCCTACACTCATTTCTTTATATTTTGGTGTTCTCCATGCTGATCCGATCAAATATAGAAATAAAGGGGGGAAATGTAAATCAGAAAATCAATATGAGGGGTCTTACACACATTTCTCTAAAGGGAAAACCTTGTATGCTCTCAATAAGTTGGGATCCATCTTCATCCCATGAAATAAATAAGTGCCAATTCACAATTATATATAAAATAAATAAATAAATGGTGAAAGAGAAGAAAGGATTCTTACATAGGGAGGTGAAGCAAGAAACTCTGTCGGCGTACTTTCTAGGCCTGCTGGCAGTAGAGAAACAACAGAGCTGAAAAAATATACTATGAATATCTAAAACTCTTGTGCTAAATTACCCTTTCCTTATCTTAAAATATTGTGATATTGTTGGTTTTATATTTGTGTTAAACTAAGAGTTAGTGAAGGGGACTGTGTTTATACACGGGGTTAGTGGGAAAGTTGGGATAACCTAAATGATGAATCAATACTTCCTCAATAACTAGACCCTCAAAAAAGAGTTTACCAAGGAAGAGAAGGTGAAATTCTACTAGTGTGTCACCAACTGTTGTTGTTGCGACAAACACCCTCCAAAAAGTTTCCTACACTTCAATTTTGGAGACCACTGAGGATCTTGCGATCAGTCATTTCATAGTCACTTGTTGGTCAGAAAATGCGTTGTTAAGTCTTTAAGCTCCCTCTTGGGTTATAAGTGTCGAAGTCACATGCTTCCACATGCTAAGTCTGCAACAAGCTCATCAACACATTCTTTTACGCAATATTGTATAGCCATAGCAAAATCCATCCATATTTTTCATGTGAAATGATAAACACATGTCGACAGTCAGTGCGTGCTTTTAATGAATATCTCTCACTCTTGGTTGTGATTATACTTTTGTTTCGGTGAGTTTTCCAAACTATTTCTTTTCCACATCTTCAATTTCTCTAGTGTCAATTTAATGTTTTCAACTATCACCTTCACTTCATTTCATATTAATTAGTGGTTTTTCATGTAATCTTGGCTCTAGCTTGTGTTGTTTTCATCAAAATTCATGTATCACAAGTATCATTTTCACTTTTCTCTTTATATAGTAAATGTCATATTTTGGCATGGGAATTGTCGCTTATCATGTAAAGTGGAGTTTTGTATTTTTTCTAGGGTTAAATTTGGTTTTTATTACTCCTACCAGTCATGTAGACATTCTTTAGACTCATTCCCAAAGTTTCATGAATTGTCACAAAAGTACCGTCCCTTTCTTCGTAAAGTATATCTTTTGTGTTGTAGTTGGAGAGTTATGTTGCATTGTTATCACATTGAGGGCATCATGTTTAATTTCTTTTGAGTGATCAATATTATGTCACTAAGTGTTCTGAACGTGTGATCATGATATAGTTTCATGTCTGCTCACTTAAGCTCCACTGGTCCCACACTTAGCCCTATCCACAAAATTTTGTTCCCAAAATTCTTGACTTCACTCAGCCTCCCTGACCTACGAAGCTTAAGACAAGCCAAATCTATAGGAATATCTATTAGTCAGGCCAATACTCTAGATGAGGACCCTAATCCAAATAACGTGAGGTATAAATTGGACTTCACATTAGGGAGACCCCCTTGATTCATGCATTTCGAACACCGTGAACACACACACTTGGCTTGATTTAATATTTGTGTTCATCAGCTTGGCCCTTTGTTCTGAACAACATACACTCAACCTTCTCCTTGTTCTTCCCACTTTCCAAAAACTCTCTATTCTTTTCTCTTGGTCATCATACACTCTGGATATTAACTCTCAACCCCTTGGGTATTCCATGACACTAGCACTCTCTCCCTCTGAGCTCTCTACTCTGCACTCAACAATTTTGCATTCCTCTATAATGCACAACTAAAATCCGTGGTTTTGTTCCACTACAACATAGAGAAGGATTTTTCCTTTGTTAGCTCATCACTTTTCCTAAGTGTACTTTTTACATGGCTCACCATTCTTTTGTTCCATCAAATTACTCAACTTATGTAGCTAAATTAAATTTTAGAATGGTATTTAGAGTGTTTCTCAATCTGAGAATTAAATCTTAATCCAACTTACTATGTCAAAGAGCTCCTCCATTAAATTATGTCTAAACAGACCACATGTCTCTCGAATTCTCAAGATGTACTTTGGCATGTCGCTCTTAAGTTTTTGTCAAATATTCTACACCCAACACCCTTTTCCATTAAATTCTTCATAGCGTGCAAGGAATATCAGGTGTGCCTTGTTTTTTGTTTGAGACAAGCTCCATTAATTTACTTCTATGCATCGTGATCCTAGTTTCCTATAACCAAAGTCCCTTGCCACTACCATTGACTCCATTAACACCAACCATCCTGAAGATGAACCACTGTTGCTGGTTCGAAACGTCGATGAAGAATAATCCTTATGCGATGTATCCGGAAGATAATCTGAACAATAAAAAAACCAATTTCCAAACCGTTCATTCTTTAAATTCCTACTTGACCCAATTAAAGCTAATAACTAATTTTGTTATATCCGCCAAATATGGCACAAATAAATTCCAACCCATTCATGCCTGTAGAAACCAAATATGGGGAATAACAAATTTTAACATAGCTGCAAAATTTGGAGAGACTTTGTCCCTGACCCATTCAAGGCATTTAACCATACACCCAGTCGCTTTGTGAGAAGTCTTAAACACTTATGTAGCTCCTCTTTAAAATCTCATGGTCATTTATGTTTAGTCCTCACCCCATCGTATTTTTTCATTATAATATCCCAAAAGCCTTTGGTCACTCAATTCACAATCACATCGCATAATTGGCTTCTAGGCGCCCAGTTGCACTATACAACTGGGGGCTCTAAACATCATGCATTTTTCTTTTGTGACCAAGCTCACACAGTGTGTAAATAACCAATGATTTGGCTCATCTATAGGCCCTCAGCTTCCCTCCAGGATTACATGTCTAGTGAGACTGCCACTTTCCTCTTGCATCATTCTCACTGGTCCTATGCTCCCTCTCTATCTCCCACTATGTCTCAGAGCCTCGTTAGCTTGGAGCTTTCACCTTTGCATCATTTATTTTTTCTTCTAGGGTGGTTCTTCCTGGATGATATGTCCCTTATGGACCAATTTTCCATGTGCACTTTTCTTGTTGGTCATCATCTATTTCTTCATACAATGTCATGTCACATAGTTAATTCAGCATGAAGAAACCTCCCATGCACCTTTTAGTTTTCTTTAGTGGCGACACTTTTGGGATGATGTTTCCTAATAATTTTATTATGGGTCTGCAACATTGGCATCTATGCCACCTCTAATCCATGATTTCCCAGAGCCTAGCCATCCCAAAGCTTCCTACTTTGCGACTTTTATTTCCTTCCAGGGAAGCACCTCCAAGGTGATGTGTTGGAATGTCCCCAATTAAATTAATTTCGCTAAGAAGAACTCTCATTTTTTCCATTGGATGTTGGGAAATATTTTGGAAGCTAAACTTAGGAAAAGTGGGTGGAGGGAGTCTCCACTTAATTTTTGGAGAGATGGAGGCCACCGAGATTAGAGAAAATGAAAAAATAAATTTGTAGTGGGATGTGGGGGCCACCAAAAAAGGCGAATTCAAACCCGTTAGGAAAATCGAGATAGGAAGAAGGAAGTCGAATTGGTGGGGCCCACGAGGAGAGAAAGGGGGAATCAAAGATAATTAGAAGGAAGATACATCATTTTTGGGGTTTTTGACATTTTGATAATTGATTGTCACTCTAGTTGTTTAGCTGAGTTACATGTGTTGCTTAGCACGAGAGCTTCCAAAGGAGTGAATCTCAACATTTCTTCGGGGGACTTCGAGTGCCACCCTAGGAAGGATTTTCTCTTCATTTGGAGGTTGGGAGAGGGACATCACACATGTACATGCTATTCTGGTTCAGTTGGGATGCAGAGGGAGAGGCCACACAGTCATTGGGAAAATTGGTGACAGAAATTGGAGTCTCTATTGCTCCAGGGGTATTCCTGGTTAGATTCCACCCAAAGGAGGGAGATTTTCGGAGGCAAAAGGGAGTCCCTCACTACGTCATCCCTCAGAGGCCTCTGTAATTCTTCTTGGGTGACTGTTTTGTTGGGTGTTCATTGGATGATTTAGGGGTTGAGAAGAATGAGGAGTTGGAGGGCATGATATTAGTTTGTGTTGAATCAATGGCCCAACTAACTCATGTTGGGGAACACTTGGGTTACATAATGGTTCAGCTAGAGTGCACATTGGAGTGATGGTGTAACCATACATAGATATACATAAATGATTTTGGTAGCACTAGTAGGTTACCAATGCACATTAGGGAGGGAGAGGAAGAGTCACCTTGACAAATTTTATCCATTAACCAAGATGGCGGGATGAGGCGACATGAGCTACATAGGGTGTAGCCTTAGGAGGATGGAGGGTTAGTTCTATGTATGAGAGTTCGTGTTATCTATCATTCCCTTGGGGTTGGATGATGAGGGATTTTGAGTCAATGGTCCATGGAGAGGGCTAGGCGTATGGTGTTGGTCATAGGGTAGGGTGAGAGTGAGCAAGCATGTTTAGGCATCGGGGATACTGAAGGCCCAGGTTGGCATTGGGATATAGGTGGGACTACCTACCACTTACTAGATATACAGATTGACTACAAGATTGGTGATATATTTGACCTAGCAGTTGAGTACAAGAATTCATTAAGGGAATCCTGGTTAGCACCAATGGTTGGTCAGTTTGTGAGGGTAGTCCCTATGTCATTTTGGTATGATGGTTGTACATTGGACCACAGTATGATCATCATACTCTAGAAGGAGTCTATTGGTGCTGTCATTGGTAGGCCACCAGATAGTACCTTGTTTTGAGCTAAGGACTCTCTGCATTTAGGTGCGACTCAATAGTCACTGAGGAGTATCACAATGGTCACATCACCACTTGTAAATACAAGGATTCTCCTCTTATGTCTCTCAATGAGGATTTGGAGGTGAGGCCCATGAATCAGAGGGTACGATGATATGAGATTGGAGGAGGTGATACCAGTAGGGTGTGTGTCAATGAGTACTATCTTAGTCTTAGACCCTATTATTCAGTAGTGCGTAGGAGCATGTAACATTGAGTAGTGGTTTTCCGACGCGCACATAGATGCATGGAGGTGTGTTGTGGTGTGTGGGTTTACACCATGGAGTCAAAGGAGGTGTACCATTTGATGCAACTCACCCATATGGATGGGGGAGTTGTTGAGCATCTGGGGAAATCCGGCTTAATAGAGTCAGGTTTTCGATGGAATTATCAAGAAGATGAGGACAGAAATAGGGGCATCCATGGGATTACTTTTCTGTCTGCATGAGGACTTTTGGTCAAACTCATGGGGGCTTACATACCTATTGCTCTCTAGGATGGATTACAATTGTTTAGGGTTGATTTTCTACCCCATGATGCCCTTAGTATAGGTAGCAAGATGTGGGATGCTCACCCTAGAAAGTTGGATGAGACACAATGTTTCACGGGCAAGAAGGAGACACTCCAGTTGAGGCATTTGGTGGGTGCATGAGTTGGCAAATACAAATTTATGGATAGCATGGTCTACTACCAAGGGAGAATATGTTCCACCCCTGGGCTCACACTTGGGGAGGTGATCGGTAGGGATTTGCAAGATACACTTTTGGCGAGGTAGTCTGAGGCGCTACATATGCATCACAGACAATGTATTGTAGACTTCATCTGCATGATGGTTTCTAGACTCCTAGCAGTGTTTGAGTGCATCATCAGGAGTTGGGATAGTAGATTTCACTGTGCGGTTTGGCAGTAGTAGGGTAGATTAGCATGTGTCAGATAAATTCCTTATACTTGGGGTCCACCTATGGGATACATACAGGGGTTGGAGATGAGGGCCAGGTGGGTCCTAGTAGGTAGTAGTGCTACACAATGGTAGCCTGTGAGAAATGGAAGTTGTGAGCTCCGAGTACTGTTGGGTGGTCTAGGGATTTGGTTGGTGAGTCCATCACTCCACTTCTCGATGTGCGGGGTTATGATTGAGGGTGATATAATTATTTCCCAGACTAACACATAGGGAGTCACTAAGATGTTCATTATTTGGTTAGGTAGGTTGGTGTTGAGGATCAAGGTTAGATGTTGAGTGGTGGACTCAAGAATTGCAGAGTTTCCCTGGTAGGTTGGTCATAGCACTTATCGAGATAGATATAGAATTCGAGTGTTACCAGAGTAGAGGGTATGGTACGAGAATTTTGAGTAGTTGGGCATAACCAGGGTGTCACGATGTCAGTAGGATATGTTCCTTCTATGATGTGCAGGGGATTCTAGCATAGCAGGGCTTAGCAGTTCACCTATACATAGAGGTGAGATGGTTTCTATAGGGGAAGGTCATCCAAATATTCCATTATGTTTTAGTTGTTCATTAACAGTCTGCAGAAATTCACCAGTGTAGCAGGGTGATCAATAGGATGAGATTAGGGGAAGCTTAGGAAGATGAGGGTTCAATCTGACTAGTATTGGATTGCATATTCAAGATTCCACTCTTGAAACACATGAGAGGGACTATTTGATAGAGCAACTTCATGGGGAGATGACCAAAATATTATACTACCATGATTCTCTACTAAATGGTGGTATCTAATGGTTGTTTGGTGCCTATGATGAGATGGACAACGAGTGGAGCAAAGGATACCTCATGCTAATAAGGGTGGCTTGGGATCCTAGCAGGAGAGGGAAGAGATCAAGGATGGATGGGTGGTACATTTGAAACTGCAATATTGTGTGAAGAGATTGTTGGGGTCAACTTAATGAGAGGTTGCTTGTTCAAGCACTGCTTGAGGACAAGCAATTTTTAGTGGGGAGGATTGTAATGTTCCCATTAAAATTAATTTTCTAAGTAGAATTTCAATTTTTTCCATTGGGTGTTTCGAAATATTTTGGCAAGTAAACTTAATAAAAGTGGGTGGAG
Organism: Pinus tabuliformis; assembly: GCA_031772625.1. Lineage (NCBI taxonomy): Eukaryota > Viridiplantae > Streptophyta > Pinopsida > Pinales > Pinaceae > Pinus > Pinus tabuliformis. Next base: position 821,289,742 of record CM062804.1, on the reverse strand, counting down.
GGAGGCTCCACTTAATTTTTTGAGAGAAGTAGGCCACCGACATTAGAGAAAAGGAAAAATTAAATTGGTATTGGGATTTGGGGGCCACCCAAAAAGGGGAATTCTAACCCCTTACAAAAATCGAGCTAGGGAGAAGGAGGTCAAATTGGTGGGGCCCACAAGGAGAGGAAAGGGGCAACAAAGACAAATAGAAGGAAGAGACATCATTTTGGAGGCTTTTGACATTTTGATAACTGATTTTCACTCTAGATATTTAGATGAGTTACAAGTCTTGCTTAGCACAAGAGCTTGCTAAGGAGTGAGGCTAAAACTTTCTTCAAGGGACTTTGAGTGCCAAGCTAGGAAGGATTTTATTTTTCTTTGGAGGTTGGGAGAGGGACATCACATAGGTACACATTATTCTAGTTCATCTCGGATGCAGAGGGAGAGGCCATGTAGTCATTGGGAGAATTGATGCCAAAATTAGAGTCTCTTTTATGCAGGGGTGTACTTGGTTATGTTCCAATCAAAGGAGGAAGATTTTGGGAAGCTAAAGGGAGTCCCTCAATGTTGTATGAATTTCTCAAGCTTTCTACTACATCATTCCTCATAGGCATGCACAATTCTTCTTGGGTGATTTTTGTGTGGGGTATCGATTGGAGGTTTCAGAGGCAGAGCTGTTAGGATTTAATTTAAAGGGAGATTGTGAGGATATTTCTATCTTTTTGGAGTATCAATTCATAATTTTCTGCTACAGGTGGACTATTTTGCTATTTGAGGAGGGCAAAGCTATTTAGGGTTGAATTTGGAGGGTCAAAACCAGAGCAAACCATTTTTGGATTTTTTTGGGTTTTTGAAAATGATCACAACCCTAAATATAGAGACTTTTCTAGGTAGTTTTGAGGTGCCAAATCAAGTGGCCACGTGAGCAAGCATTGAAGTAAAACTGGGCCAATGCATATTTATGGACGAACAAACTATTGCAGCAGTTGGGTATTGAGAGATTGATCACCTCGGGCTTTTAGCTTGCCTTGAGCAAGCATGAGTATGCTCCTTCCAATCTATTGTACTCTAACATATAAATTATAATAAAATTGGCCATTTTAGTGTCCTGAATAATTTTTTTGTTCATGGGTGCTTGGTGAAATATATTGTGTTATTATTTCTATGAATCTATTTGATTATCTCTATAAATTTCTATTTGGAATATTACATGTGTACTAGTGGGAATGATGCTGCACACTTGAAATAATGATCGACAAGTCAGGGTGAGTTATAATTCATCCTGTCTGCCACCTTGTCCCAGTATTGAATCATCCTGGATGCCTTCGCCCATGCTCCATTCAAATATTTAAATGAAGCCCTTTCGGGGTGACATCATGCTCACACCACCAATGCCACATGGTGCCATATGAGTGGTGATATGTGTCACCCATATTTTTCACACTTTATGACCTGAAAATGCCAAAAACACATGCCACATGTCCCCTATGTTGACAACATGCTAATTTCCTCTTCATACCATGTCCGCCATGCCATAACCATGAGCCAATCACTTTGCACCAACTTTCCTATTCTCTTTTTTCCATGTTGTCAATGGTACAAAGGCATAAGAGGTTCTTGAGCCTTTGTTTTTCAATGAATTTCTTCATTAAAAATTATAACATAAAACCACTAAGTTCAAGTCCCTTCCTTGCTCATTTTCCCATGTTTCTCGGCCCTACATCATCCCGAGCTCTTCCAAGCTCTGTCGCACCATGCTCTACTACAAAAGGACCACTAGGAAGAGTTGATTCATATGGGTTGGTTACAAATCCTCTATGTCATTAAATTCTTGATAATGTACTCTCGGAGCACTGTCATCCTGAGGGTTCACACTTACCTGTTAATTTGGTTCATCTAGGGAAGCCCTCCTGGAGTGATGTGGCTATGGGAACTCCCCACACTACAACTCCACTAATCAATATTATTTTCACCTATTAACTCTTCTCGGGCACTCTCTTTGTGCCTGAATTTTGTAACCTTCAACGAATATCCTACTGGGATTATGTGTATTGGACTGCATCACCAACCAATCACCATCTAATCCAATACTGTGTTGTCAAGGCACATTTTCCTAGCTCCTTTGTGAGTTGTTTTACTTAAATACTTTATCACGTTTGGTAAAAAAGCCAATCTCGACTCACCAATTTGTCTGTTTTCCAATTTAACTCTACAACATTTGACGTTTTCAGGAATTGATATTTGACTGGAAATAATTTCTAATTTAGGAGGTCACTAGAAGACTTCAATATATCGTTGGAAATCTCTTTCTGAGCATTATCTATCTATCCCACTTCTAGGAGCATTTGAGCTGATCTCCTAAGGCATAAATGCATTCAAAGTCTGGGACTCCCAACCAACATAGTTATAGTATTATAACTTCTTCAATTGTCCTGCTACTATGATGATTCTCTACCAAAGAATACAGGAACCATAAGACTCCTCCTAAGCTTAACACACAATGTACATCAATGCTAGCGCAGTTGACAACAATTTTAGCCTAGTTGATACCAATGAAAACACACTCAATGCTACTAGGAAGCCTAGAAATGCTAGGAGTTCAACATAAGATCCGCATGGACAAGAATAACCCCTTATCCTTCAAGGTAGAAATATCATTCTTTATGTTAATACAAGTCTAGTCAATTGGGAGTAATATGTAAAGTTGAAAATGATGTACTTAGCAAAGAGCATGGAAAATTTGTGTACTTATATTAGGAAATGATATGGGGCCACATATACTATTTATAAAAATCACTCTTGTACAAGTCACTCTTTGAGTTCAAGGACAATCATCTTAATATAGAAATAAATACAATATATCCCTCTATGTAAGAGTGATTTCTTCTGAATTGGAAAAATATGCTATGTGTCTAAATCAAGGGTATAGGATCTTCATTTACCATATCTCATCATGCAATATAAGATCAATTGAGTTGGGTATTGAACCATTCTATTTAGTGAAATAAATTCCATATCAAATCTTAATTTTTGATCTCTATTTAGATCTATAAATAAATGTATTATTTCACTTAAACTTTTTCATTTTAAAATTTTACTTACAATATATAGTATCCTCTTACTATGCACATTATTTGGTTTCCTGGGTGTAGGCGATATGGATAAGCTCTCGAATTTGGCTGCAATTTCTTCAGTATCTGGCCCAATTTCTTCCTTTGCCTGAGTAGACATATCCGTCATCTACAATCACATGGGTTTTCCATAAGAATCATCCCAACCTTCGTTATTGGTGCTTTAATGCAGTAGGCCTGCTTTTATTCCTCCACCTATAATTCCATAGGATTTATAGAAATAAACCCTCGTGACTTTAAAACAAGTGATAATGCATTTTATGCAAATGACATAGTCTCGGTTTTTTTTTTTTTTTTTCTGTTCAAAAGGACCAGAGAAACACAATACATAGTCGCGGCTCTTCTGTTCCTTAAGGAACAAAATACACTATTGGCACTTTAATGTTTCAAACTATGCGTTAGAGTGCAATTTAACACTATTGGCCCCTTTCAACACTCCTTCTTCGATACGATAACACGTGGTGTTATCGGAGATCGCAATCAGCGACTCCACATTCCCAAGGCCCTGTCTCTTCTTGCTCCGACCTAGCAATGCAATAATAATCATGGACCCGAAACTTATTTAAAGCCTCCTTATAATGTTTCAGCTCCGGTAGTATCACACTATCGGAGTTCAGCATTTCCAATGGTCTTTCCACTCAGCTTGAGGTTTTCGATGCGATACAGGGTTCGGACCCAATATCAGGTATGAACTAGAATCAACAATATTTCAAGTCCAGAAACTCATTCCGACTAAGTGTTTTTCCATGGTTTCTCTGTGTAAACAAAGCTTCATCTATGAGACCTCACCATGCATTAAAGAATAATAGTCGCGCTGATATAGGGAAAATTGTGCCAATTAGCTTAATTCACATGTATGACAGGAAAATAAGGCCGAATTATCATTAACAAGGCTCAGAGGGAAAGAAATTCCATCAAAATACATATGAAAATATGAGAGTTAACAGGGGATTGTGATTTCCTATACACAGAGAGAATTCTTCAAGAACACAATGCCTTCAGGTCCTCTAGCTGTAGACCATCCCACTATTTTATTTATAATTAATAGATAGAGCCTTCTTGGCCATTATCCTTCACAAAAGTGTGGCTTTTACATAAGTGATTTAAAGTAATAAAGCTACTACATCTTGTTATAAGCGATTTATTACAACTTGATCTTTATTCTTAATTTTAACATTATCCTAAGCTTAGAAAAGCATGAAACTTGCTGGATAAAGCACCCCACTCCTTTGCTTGTAGATTTTTTTGGATTTTTGGAATACGTTTGAAGAATTTTTCCCTCTAAGTCACATGCTCATGCATCAGACTCCTGAGGAAAAAATTCTTCATGGGCTCCTGTCCATGAGTTCATCTACAAAACTGCCCAGTTTTTGTAGCATGTCTTCTGTAACCCAAGTAGCTTCAGCAATCGGCTGTCCCTTCCATTTTTCCAAATACTTGAAGTACTCTCATCGCCTTGTCTTCTTAAACACCTTCTTGTCCATAATTCTTTCTGGCTACAAATTCTTTGTTGTGGGTAATTGTTTTACCCAATCAATCTCTTGGGTCTCTTGATCTTGTGCTATATCATCTGCAATTCCACTCTCATACTTGTACAAGTTTGAAACATTAAAAATGGGTGATATTCCAACATCAGGGGGTAACTCAATCTCATAAGCATTTGTAGATAATTTCCTCAATACTTTGCACAGTCCAATTTTCTTGAACTTCAATTTATTATACTCCCTCTTTGGAAATCTCTCCTTTCTGAGATGTGCTAAAACCAAATCCCCAACTTCAAAGTTAACCTCTCTTCTTCTCATGTCTACTCTGGTTTTGTATTTGATGTTGCTATCCTGTAGCTGTTGCTTCACTTGTTCATGTATTGCCTGCCTTTTTGAAACAAAGTTTCACCCTATGCACTTCTCATCTCTTCTCTTCCCAAATTTCTTAATTCAGATATTCCTCTTGGATGCATTCCATAAACAATACGGAATCGACTCTGTCCTGTACTCCTGTTAGGTGAGTCATTATATGCATACTCAGCTCGTGCTAACACTTGATCCATTGCTTTGGATGTTCTACAGTAAGGCTCCTTAAAAGATTTCCTAAACTCTTGTTCACCACTTCAATCTGTCCTTCAGTTTGTGGATGATAGGTAGAACTGAAACTTAACTTAGTTCCCAGCTTCTTCCATAGTGTCCTCTAGAAATGTCCAACAAATTTTAAATCCCTGTCTAATATAATACTTTTGGGCAACCCATGCAATTTTATAATCTCCTTAAAAAACAAATGAGCAATGTGAGAAGCATCACTAGTTTTATAACATGGAATAAAGTGTGCCATTTTTTAAAATCTGTCCACTACAACAAAAATTGAATCATTACCTCTTTGATTCTTTGGTAAGACCAACACAAATTCCATACTTACAATATCCCAAGGCCTATCTAGAATTGGTAATGGGATATACAAACCTATGTTTTGGCTTCTTCGCTTTGCATATTGACAGACTTTGTAAGCTTTCACATACTTCTCCACTTCAGATTTCATTTTTGGCTAGAAATAAAATCTTTTTAGCTGTTCAAAAGTCTTCTCTACACCAAAATGTCCTGCAAGTCCTCCACTATGTTTCTCTTTGATTAAATTCTCTCTCATTAAACAATTTGGTATGCACAAGTGATTTTTCTTAAATAACAATCCATCTTGTAGGATGTAATCCAACCATTTGCTCCTATCCACCAAAACATGAATTTTACCAGTGTAAAATGCCACTTTAAAATCTAAATTGGTCTCATATAGTTCCTTGAGAAAATGAAAACCCAACACTTGGATTTGACTCTCTTGAAGCAATACATTTCTCCTACTTAAGGCATCTGCAACTTTGTTTGACTATCCATTTATATGCTTCAAAACAAAATGGAAACCTTGAATATACTCTACCCATTTAGCAAGTTTCTGGCTGAGCTTTGGTTGCTACATTATAAACTGTAATGCATGGTTATCTGAATAAAGAATAAATTCTTTTGACACTAAATAATACCTCCATTTCTTCAATGACTGCACAACTGTGTAGAACTCCTTATCATAGGAAGAATACTTCCTTTTTGAATCATTTAACTTTTCACCAAAATAGGCTATTGGCCTATCTTCCTAGCTTAAAACACCTCCAATTGCTTCTCCGTTGGCATCACACTTCACTTGAAAAGGTTTGTTAAAATCAAGCATAACCAAAATAGGCTTTTCAATGATTTTCTTCTTTAACAACTCAAAAAGAATTTCTGCTTCAGCATTCCATTTAAATGGTTGTTTTTCCTTCTTTATGGTCTCAATAATAGGTGCATTAATCTTACTAAAATTCATAATGAATTTTCTATAAAAGCTAGCGAGACCATGAAGACTCCTTACCTCAAAAACTCTCTTAGGTGAAGGCCACTCCATAATTGCCTTGATCTTCTCTGGATCCATCTTCAGCCCTTCAGCAAAAATAACATATCCCAAGTACACTAGCTCTTCTTTCATGAATGAACACTTCTTCAAATTCAACAATAATTTTTCTTATTGCAGCCTTTGTAAGACATAATTTAAATACCTCGCGTGCTCCTCCTTAGACCTGTTGTAGACTAATATATTGTCCAGATATACTATTACAAACTTACCAGTGAACTCTTTAAGAACTTCATTCATGAGTCTCATGAATGTACTTGGTGCATTTGACAACCCAAAAGGCATTACTCTCCACTCATACAGTCCTTCATTTGTTTTAAAAGCAGTTTTCCACTCATACCCTTCTCTTATCCTTATCTGATGATACCCACTTTTAAGATCTAGTTTTGAAAAATATTTTGCTCCACTCAAGAAATCCATTAAATCTTCAATTCTAGGTAATGGAAATCTGTACCTGATTTTGATTTTATTGATGGCTCTTGAATCTGTACACATTCTCTAGCCTCCATCTTTCTTTTGGCGTAGCACTGTTGGTACTGCGCAAGGACTCAAGATTTCTCTGATTAGCCCTTTGTCAAGCAATTCTTGCACCTGCCTCCTAACCTCTTCATTTTCTATAGGAGTCATTCTGTAAGCTGCTTTGTTAGGTAGACTTGCTCTAGGAATCAAATCTATATGATGACTGATTCTTATAACGGGTGGTAATTCATTAGGAAAATCATCAACAATAATATCACAATATTTCTCCAACATTTCTTGAATTTCAATGGGTAAATCAGAAACTTTAGTAGAGGTCATTATTACCTTGGGCTTGCAAATTATAGCAAAATTTACCTCATTTTCTTCAATCTGCTTCAAGTATTCCTTTCCTCGAAGTAACTGAGTTTTTGGATCAGTCTTCTTTGTTGGTACATCTTCTTCTTGTAGAGGCATCAACGTATGATTGACACCATCCTTTCCAAACTTGTAGGTGTTTCTTTTCCCATCATGCATGGTTTCTCTGTCATATTGCCAAAGTCTTCCAAGCAATATGTGACACACATCCATGGGCATCACATCACAAACAATTTTATCTTTATACTTGCCCACTTGAAATTCCACTTCACATTGTTCATTCACTAAGAGTTGATATCCCTTTTGCAACCACGACACCTTGTAAGGTGTTGGATGTTTCGTTGTCTTCAGCTTCAATTTCTCCACCACTTTTGTAGAGACCAAATTATCAGTGCCGCGACTATCAATGATCATCTGGCAACATTTCCCTTGGACTTTACACAATGTCCTCAATAAAGTCTTCCTTTGTGATGGTTCAACCATCTCCTTTGTTGGCTTGACCAAAAATTTATTAACTACCAAAGATTCTCCTCTCTCTGGTATATTTTCTTCTTCTGCTACTACTGCTACTGGTGCTTCTCCCTCAACTGGAGCAACAATTGCATTCCTCTAATTTGTTTCTGCATTCTCTGGGCACTCAAAAGCTCTGTGTCCCAGCTTGTTACATCTGTAACATCTTATTTCTTTGCCTCTTCCTCTGCCTCCTCTTCCTCTAGAAAAACTCCCTCTGCCTCTTGCATCACCTCCTGTGGGTGCATGCTGGGTTGAGTTGCTGCTAGCTCCATCTTTAGGTGTTGTAGATCTTCCTCTACCACCTTGACTTCCCCTTCCTCGGAAAGTACCTCTCCCTCTGGCAGACTGCTTCCTCATGAGTTTTTCTTTATCTTTTAGTGCTATCTGATAAGCTTCCTCTACTGTTTTAGGAGACAATACACTTATCTCATCTTGAATGTCCATCCTAAGGCCATTCATATATCTAGCCACCTTCACATCTATATCTTGGGCTTCTCTAGCTCTTATGCTTACCTTATAAAACTCCTTTGTCTATTATTTTACTGTCAAAGATCTCTGTCTAAGATTTTGTATTTGTCTAAACAAAGTTTGCTGATAATTACATGGCAAAAAAATACCTCTTAGCTTTGTTACCATCCTGCTCCAATTCGTGATTGGTTGCTTGCCAAGTCTCTTCCTTTCTTCCTACACACCATCCCACCAAAGCGTTACATGGCCTTTTAGCTTGGTCACAACAAACCTCACTTTCTTCTCATTTTATGTTTCTTCATAGTCGAAGAATTTCTCCACGCCATTAATCCAGTCTATAAACTCTTCTGGATTTAGTCCTCCTTCATATATTGATACCTCGGTATTTGGCATGGCTGTGGATCTCAACACTGACTGAAAGAACCTCATCTCAGGATTAATTGCTACAACTTCCTCCTCTACAACTTCAATCTCAGGTTCACTAACATCTCCATCATCTATGTTTCTGCCTATTGTTAATGCATCCAATATAGCTTGCATCTGTTGTACAGCTTCCATTACTTCAACATTTGCAACAGGCCATCCTCTTCCACCACGTCCTCATCCTCTTTCAAACTTGAAAGCCGTAGTAACATTCCTTCTCCTGCTTCTAAGATTCAATACAATGTCATATGGCTACTCTGACACCACTAATTTTGGCCTGGGTACAGGCGATATGAATAACCTCTCAAATCTGGCTGCAATTTCTTCAATATCTAGCCCAGTTTCTTCCTCTACTTGAATAGACATATCTGTCATTTACAGTCACATGAGTTTCCCTTAAGAATCATCCCAACCTTTGTTATTGGCACTTTAATGCAGTAGGCCTACTTTTCTTCCTCCACCTATAATTCCATAGGAATTATACAAATAAACCATTGTGACTTTAAAGCAAGTGATAATGCATTTTACAGAAACAACACAGTCTCGGCCTTTTTTTCCGTTCAAAGGACCAGAGCAACACAATACATAGTCACGTCTCTTCTGTTCCTTAAGGAACATAATACACTATCAGTACTTTAATGTTTCAAACTATGTGTTAGAATGCAACTTAACACTATCGGCCCCTTTCAACGCTCCTTCTCCAATGCGATAACACGTGGTGTTATCGGAGATTGCAATCAACAACTCCACTTTCACAAGGGCATATCTCTTCTCGCTCCGACCTACTGATGCGAGAACAATAAAAAACTCAAAACTTATTTAAAGCCTCCCTATAATGTTTCGGCTCCGGTAGTATCGTGCTATTAGAATTTGACGTTTCCAATGGTATTTCTGCTCCACTTGAGGTTCTGCGATGCGATATAGGGTTCAGACCCTATATCGAGTATGAACCAGAATCAACAATATTTCAGGTCCGGAGACTCATTCCACCTAAGTGTTTTTCCATGATTTCTCTGTGTAAACATAGTTTCATCTGTGGGACCTAACAATGCATTAAATAAAAACAGTCACACCGATATAGGGAAAACTGCGCTAATTAGCTTAATTCACATGTATGATAGGAAAATAAGGCCGAATTGTCATTAACAAGGCTCAGAGGGAAAGAAACACCATCAAAATACATATGAAGATATGACAGTTAATAGGGGACTGTGATTTCCTATACACAAAGAGAATTCTTCAAGAACACAATGCCTCCGGGCCCTCAAACTGTAGAGCGTCCCGTTATTTTATTTATAATTAATAGCACTACAACAAATCCCTATAATTAGCATCCATTTTTTCTTCTTTTTTTGCGTTTAGAGACCATTTTTGGTGCTATTTGTGTCCATTTATCAAATATGGTGAAAAGATTGATGCAAAGGTTTCACCGAGTTTTGCACCAAGTCTTACATCAAGTTTAGCACCAGGAATTGTAATAGGTTTTGCACCATATTTTACACCAATTTTTACACAATGTTTTATGCCAAGTTTTGTGCCATCCTTTGCACCATGTTTTGCATCAAGTTTGGCACCTAATTTTGTTTCACCATCTTTTGCATCCTCTGTTGCATCCACTTTTTGCACCTACACTTGCATGAACTTTTGCATCATCTCTTGCATCCTCTTTTGCATAATTTTCTGTATCCATTTTTACATATTTTTTGCATCCCTTTTGTGCCAAGTTTGGCATCAAGGTTTGTGTCTAGTTTTTGCATCTAATTCTGCATTTACTTTTGTTGCATTGACTTTTACATCTTGTTTTGCATCCATATTTACATCCTTTTTTTCATCTGTTATTGTGTCCACTATTGCATCCATTTTTCTTGTGCCATAATTTGCACCTAGTTTGACACCTCCCTTTGCACCCTTTTTTGTTTCTAAATTTTCATCCACAATTACATCCTCATATACATCTAGGTTTTCATAGACTTTTACATCTATTTTTAATCCCTTTTTATATCCACTTTTGCGTCAAGATTTGCATAAGGTTTTGTGTCTGTATTGCATCTACTTTTGCATAGAATTTTGTTGCATCAACTTTTGCATCATATTTTACATCCATTGTTGCACCAATGTTTACACCCACTTTTACATCCCTTTTTGCATCCTATTTTTCATCTTCGTTTGCTTCTTTTTTTGCATCTATCATTACATCCACTTTTGTTGTGATACAATTTGTGCCATGTTTTGTACTTACTGTTGTACCCATGTTTTCTTCCAATTTTTCATCCATCTTCGCATCATGTTTTGCATAAAATATTGCATCTATTTTTTCATCCACTTTTGTGTGGATTTTGAATCTCATTTTGTATATTTTTCTGCATGTGCTTCCATTGCATCCAATTTTTTTTCTCATGTTGCACCCATGTTTGCATCCACTTTTACATCCCTTATAACATCTTGTCTTGCATCTAAGTTTTCATATTTTTTTTGTCTATTATTACATCCACTTTATCATCCACTTCTTTTGTGCTATGATTTGTGCCATATCTTATGCATATCGTTGCAACCCACATTTTCTTCTACTATTTCATCCACATTTGCATCCTCTTTTGTGTCCAAGTTTGCATCAAATATTGTTTATGTTTTTTGCATCCCATTTCGAATCTACTTTTACATCCACTTTTGATTCGTCCAATTTTGCAACTAATTTTGTGTTCACTATTGCAACTATTGCACCCATGTTTGGCCCATGTTTACATCCCTCTTTTCATCCAATTTTTCCTCCTTTTTGCATTCAAGTTTGTGTCTCTTTTTCTTTACATTCATTGTAGTATCCACATTTGTTTCACCACAATTCATGATAAGTTTTATGCCTACTATTGTTCCCATGTTTTCTTCCACTTTTTCATCCATGTTTGAATCCTATTTTGTGTTCAAGTTCGCATCAACTATTGCATCTAATTTTTCGTCCAATTTTGTGTCAATTTTCTGTCTTGTTCTGCATCTACTTATGTTATGTCCACTCTTCATCAAAATTTATGTCTATTTTTACCCCCATTTTTTTTTTGTTCACTTTTGCATCCCTTTTCCAACACACATCATTTTTTTTTGCATTGATGATATTTCTTATGACATTGAAAATTATGAGAAACTGATGACAATGTCAATAATTATAACGATGATGATAATGAAGATGATGACGATGAGATGAATTGTGATTGTTATGTTAATGACAATGATGATAAAGATGATGGGATTTAAAATGACAATGATGATGATGATGCTAATGACCTTGGCCATTCTTACCAATTTTTAAATGTTGTCATGGTCAAAATCATAATAATTATCTTTGGTGTCATCTTCCAAGTCATCATCATCTGATCATCATTAATCATTATTTTCATCTTGGTCATCATCAAGAACAATAATGACATTAATGTAGATTATGATGTTCATGATGAATATGACAACAATTATGATAAAATTATATTAGTTATGATGATGGGGATGACAACAATTATAATGACGATGATAATGGTAGTAATGATGATAATCATCGATCATCTCTAAAAAATAAAGTTGTTATTTTTCTTGCATATATCATGTGTCCTAACAACCCTTTTCGAGCACTCTTAACATTTTTTAGGTTGATAATATTTCTTATGATGCCTATAATTATGAACAATTGATGACAATATCCATAATCATGATGAAGACATGAATGGTGATTATGACGATAATGAAATGATGGCAATAATGATGACATTGATGGTGGTGATGATGGCGACAATGAAGATGATGACCCTCCCTCTAAACTAGGGAGGTACTCATAATGAGACAAAAAAGTACTCTCAAGTTGAAATATTCATATAAGAAGGGATCTGGATTGATAAGCATCAATGATGATTTACATCATCATAGCCAACATTGTCAAAATAGTAAGGCCATGACTAACAAGTTTATCTCTCCATTAGATTAGAGCACAATGTTGGGAGGCATAAATTTGGACACCACTACCTCTCTAGGCACTTTCCCCACTAGGATGTTCACTAGGTATGTCCTCACATGATCATTTCCTAATCCACTATCATAATATTTGACACCAAGAAATGTCAATCCTCATGACTATTCTTATCTTGGATTAATGTACTTGACTTATGGCGATTAGTCCTAGTCAAAGTCAAAATTCTCAAAGAATATTGGTCCCATATGTTTATCCAATCCACCATTCTCCTTGCTAGTGTCTTTACTAGGCTTACAATTGTTAGTCCTGGCCATGGTACATGACAGATGGATAATTTGGTGTCTACCCTCACTCCCTCTCAACCAAAGAGGAGACATCCACAAGCATAAGATTTTCTCAAGAATACCCATCATTTTCACGGAGAATAACATCATCAATTTGTTTTCATCACATGATGCCTTTATGATTAAGAATTCATAGATTTGTGGCAAAATAATTCCCCTTTTGTCATTTGTCATGAAATAAAATCAAAAAGTGAAAGCCAAAATCATTAAAGATACACTATATTGATTTATCTAAGTCTAAACTCTAAGGTTGAGGTGAAAATTCATGTAAATATTATATCTATGAGTTGTGCCAAACTTATGAAAACCTTATTCCCTAAGTCCTATATTTAAGAAAATGAAAAAGAAAGAAAAATAAGGGCCAGTGAGTGGTAACTCATGTATTCCCTCCCTCTTTGAAAATATATGAATATATACACTCCTAGTCACACTTGGATCAAATGTTTGTGATAGTTAAATCATGAATTCCTCTTTTCTCCTGGCATTTCCACTTCATCATTTAAGCACCTAATTGAGGATCTAGGGAATGTTTGTTGCCTATGGCTTTCATGGCTACTCTTGGTTTACTTCTGTCACACTACTGTTAATTTATGTGACGGAGTGAAATACATAAGTTTGTGGAGTTATTAGAGTGGTGTATTAAGTTAGTCACCACACACACACATGTATTACATCTCATTGATCCACATGTGTGGGTTGGAGACTCATTTCTTGACAAATTTAATGGAGACTACTTTATGGCTTTAATGGTATAGCTTACAAAATATCTTGTTAAACATTGAGATTCAACCTTTTTTTTCCTCGAAACACTTGATAATATTGAAGTCACTCCCAATAATCCATGGAGATGGGGAGTATAAATTACTTGTGCTAGAAATAGAATTGAGAAATAGAGGTTTTCCATTTGCGATATTGGAGTCATAGACATTGGATATATGGTAGTAGTCCTTGATGTCAATTAACAAAAATTGTATTTTCATAATGCGAAAAGAGGTAAACATATTGGTAACCTTGATGTCTTGATCATTTCAAATAGTAACCATTCCACCCAAGTATCTTTAATCATCAATCGCTACTACATGGAAATTCCTCCCCCATTTTCTAATTATATGAGGTAGAACCTCACTTAATAATTTTTCTTCTTATATCAACATTATTGATGGGTGCTTTTCGTATCATTTTTCTTTTAGGAGTCTTTGTTTTCCTTTACTATTTAGGTCCCTCATGTTCCATGAGACTATTTTCATCGAGAATTTACATAGAAAGGAAGTATAGTGTGACTAAAAAAAAACATGTCTCAAGATTTAAGTGCTTGGACAATTCCACTTCATGAATCCTATATTTCCTTAACCTGGGACTAAATGGTGAACTTGATGGCCTTAAGGGAAACTGACCAATGAAAATCTAAAAAAGAGGCAACTTTTGACTTTATCACATACAATTTAATATACTCAAAAAAATATCCATAACAATATCATCAATCAATGAATCATTAAAAAAAATATCCAAAACAATTTCATCAAGCAATGAATCAATGGATTACAAAATACAATCTATAAACATTTTGGGAACGTTTTTCTAAAACATGCTCAAAAACCAACATATTTAATATTAATATTTAACAATAATATGGACAACAACACATTTTGATAAATTAAATAGCATATTATCTAGCTTAAAAAATGTCACTAATAGAAAACTATAAAGCATGCAACTAATGGAAGTGACCACTCAAGGCCACCATAAGACAATTAATCTATTAAGACCAAGATTAATGGGGACAAAGATCTACAAAGGACAAAGGCAAACCTATTTTAACTTTATTGTTTTATTAGCCTAGTTCAAGATGAACATTTCAAGATATCATGACGAACATAATTAGTTTTATTGCATTAAGAAAACCCAAGCACATTCTATAAATTAGCAAGAAAGAGATGTATAATACCCATCTCAGTGACACAACACATGGCATTGAGTTACTTTGTTTATATATAATTTAAATTCCTATCATAAAATCACAAATTTAGCATGAATGGAATGTTTAAAATCCATTTTTATAAAAACAAAATATAATTTTTCTTATAGAAAAAAATACCAAAAACTAAATATATTTTTTTAGAAAATAAAAAAATACTAAAACTAAATATATATTAAAAAAAAAAAAAAACATAAGCAAACTAGGACTTGAATTTGACACTCTTGTTCACTTTCGGAAACTCATATGGTGGAATGTGATCTCTTTATCCTCATCTTTATCTTTTTCCTAAAAAATAAAAGCATACAAAAGCGGGAATGAGCCATAAAGCATCAGGAAGATTTTTCCTAAGCAGAAAAGCATCTAAAAAGTGGAAAGGGCCATTTTTATATGAGGAAACATTATTCACCTAAAACTTTTTTCCCAAATTGAATTAATGAGGAATTTCGGAAATCTTCATAGCCTTCACTTTCCTATATATTGGAAGCTTGGACATTGAAAAAATCATGGGAGTTCTTGTATTGCCACGCTGCTGAGATCTTTCTTGAGAGGGAGAGTTTTGGAGCTACGAGTCGAGGAAGGTGTTGTTGCAACTACATCTGATTGTTGTAACTTTCCTCCAACTCCTTTATTCATATAGATCAGTTGTTCTTCCTTCCATATGTTTCTATTCATTCTTTACTTCTTCTATTTAACTAATGGAAGTATGGAATTTTGGTTTGTATTTATTTATTCAATAATATTTATATGTTTCTGATAGTTTCGATTATCAAGATATTATGCTGTGGATGTTGCCTTATTCTCTCTCTTATGTGTAGGACCAAACTTTGGAGCTAGCTAGGAGCGCTTCCTAGCTATACTAAAAACTCCAAGAAGATCTGCATGCGAGGACTCACAAGAATTCATTCTCTTTTTCTTAATATATACTCTACATCTTGATCTACTAAGAATCCTAAGCCTTAGAACAACCTTTCTCTTAATTGGTTTTTCCTAGGTTTCCAAGATAAACTGAGAGGGTTTTATTTTCATCTAACTGTGCATTAAA
The DNA here is from genome assembly GCA_031772625.1 of Pinus tabuliformis. Taxonomy (NCBI): domain Eukaryota; kingdom Viridiplantae; phylum Streptophyta; class Pinopsida; order Pinales; family Pinaceae; genus Pinus; species Pinus tabuliformis. The sequence continues at coordinate 821,273,655 of CM062804.1, read as the reverse complement.
TCCTACAACAAAATGATATTTAGAAACTTTAATATATTTCACTATGTAAATGAACTTAGTAAAATGAACCCATAAAGGGGGTTATAAATGGAAATAAAAGTAAAACTCTAAACAAGAAGCCAAAAGTCGATTTAACCATGGATGAAAATTTTTGTGTAGAATTGGATGTTAAACTAGCCATAAAAAAAAGATGCAAACAATGACACAAAATGGGTTTTAAAGTAAAATTAAAAAATGTTGCAACACTAGACACAAAGAAGGTAACAAAATAGGGCATATGAAAGGATACCGAATTGGGCACAAACAAGGATGCAAAAATGGACACCAAAAATATGATTCAAAGAATGGTGTAAAATTAGGATGAAAAAAGGATGTAAGAAAAGACACAAAACAAGATGCAAAAGGGGACTAAAAAATGGTGAAACCAAGGTTGTCACAAATGATGCATAACTAGATGAAAATTCAAATTAAAATCTAGGTGCAGAATGAGATGCAAATGTGGACACAAAATGTGGCAGAAAAAAGGATGCAAATTTGGAACCCAAAAAGGATGAAAAACTAGATATCAAAAAGGATGCAAATTTGGACATAAAAAATTGTGAAAATTGGACACAAAAGAAGAAAAAATGGTGCAAAAATGGGCATAAAAATAGCTCAAATTTGGATGCAAATTGTGATGCAATATTGGATGTAAAATGAGGTCCAACAAATCATTCAAAACTTGGTGCAAAAACAAATGCAAAAGTAGATGAAAAAATGGCTCAAAATTGAACTTAACAATAGACACAAAATAGGATGCAAAGGTGGATGCAACATATGGTTCAACATAGGATGCAAATTTAAATGCTCAAAAGGATGCAAAATTGGATGCAAGAAATGGCGTTAAAAATGATGCTAAATTGGATGTGACAAATGATGCAAAATTAAATGCAAAATATGGTGCAAAATAGGATGCAAAAAATGGAGATAAATAAAACCCAATAGTGGATGCAAAAAATGGTGCAAAAATGCATAAAAATTTGCCACTAAATCAGATTCAACATATGGTAAACTTGGATGGAAAAAATGGTGTAGAAAAAGGCAAAAGAACTGGCACAAAAAAAGATGTAAAAATGAGTACAAAATTAGAAGCAAAAATGGCATAAGACTAGATGCAAAAATTGGCACAAACTAGATGTAAAAAAGGCACTAAATCAAATGCCAAATATGGTGTAAAAATTGATGCAAATTATGACACAAAATTAGAAGCAAAGAATACCACAAAAGAGGAAGCAAAAAATGATGCAAAAAATAGCACAAAACTAGAAGCAAAACTTGTTGTAAAACCCAATGAAAATCTTGGTGCAAAATATGATGCAAAAAATGATGGAAATTTTGGCATAAAAAAGATGCAAAATTTGGTGCAAAAAAGGACGCTTTAAAAATTGTACAATAGAGCTAGATTTAGCGCCAGGCTGCTCATCCCAATTGAGAAAAAATTGCACTAAAATATGGTGCTAAATCTGGCGCAAATTGCCTGTTTTGTTGTAGTGTAGATAGAGCCTTCTTGGCCATTATCCTTCATAAAAGAGTGGCTTTTACGTAAGTGATTTAAAGCAATAAAGCTACTATAGCTTGTCATAAGTGATTTATTACAACTTGATCTTTATTCTTAATTTTATCATTATCTTAAGCTTAGAAAAGCATGAAACTTGTTGGCTAAAAGACCCCATCCCTTGCTTGTAGATTTTTTGGATTTTTGGAATATGTTTGAAGACTTTTGCCCTCTAAGTCACATTCTCCTGCATCATTATTTCCATTTCTCTCTGCTTCTAAAATCCTCAATTTGATTTTTTAATGATACATGATGGCTTGATTAAAACATGTTTATTAGTTGGTCATTCAATATAAGTTATTAAAGTTTAAATTTTAGTTGTTAAACTTATCATAAATTAAAAATATTATTCATTATCTAATTTAACTAAGATTAGAAGAATTAAATTTTTTCTTTAGTACCTTAAAATCTTTAGTTTTCTCTCGTTTGATGTTCGATTGCATCAAATTTTTGTGATAAAATTGTTACTGCTAAGTAAATTTCAATGACTAATACATTTATTAATCCATGCCTCATCAAGGACTATAGCATTTGTCTCATGGTTAAGGGGGTGAGAAGGAGGGGGAGTGGGGGGAAGCTCCACACACTACTAAAGAGAAAATCTCTATACACTAGCTTCATGCACATTACAATTCTTCGCATAAACTAGTTTCAGATAGGTTTTGCATCCCTGCACAATACTATTCTTTGAACTCCCGAGTTTGTGCGAAGACGTGTTAAAATTTAAAAGCCTCCAAAAAGCTATTAACTTGCAACACAAAGGCTTCACATAATGGATTCCTGCACATTACAAGTAAAAGTTATATATTCAAATTATTAAAAGTGTAATTGTAACTCAATCTAACTTTAAACTATATATTAAAATTATTAAAATTTAATTGCACAACGAATGAACGTTTGTGCGGGAGAGCAGAGAAAAAACATTTTCGCTTGCACAATCAACTTCTTCACACTACTACTACAAACTATATCTTATCCTTTATTATGCATATGCCTGACGTGAGAAATAGTTACTTTATGATATTTTTTAATTTAAAAAACATGAATATACCTATATATTTAATTATTAAAAACATAATTTCTTTTTAATTCCAAAAACATAGATAAAACTATACATTCAAATTATTAAAAACTTAATTGTACAGTGGGTGAATGGTTGTGTGCGAGCGTAGGAAAACACTTTTCTTCGCATAGTCAACTTCTCCGCACTTATCTTTTATTATGCCTATGCTTGATGTGAAAAATTGTTCCTTTACGATGTTTTTTATTCTTGAAAACATAAGTAAAATTGTATATTCAAATTATTAATTTTTTTTTTTTTTTTTAATTTTGAAAACATAAATAAACTATATATTCAAATTATTCAAAACTTGATTACACAACATGAGTGAATGGTTGCACAAGAGTAAGGAGAAAACATATTTCTCCACATAATGAACTTCTCTGCACTATTGTTGAAATAATATCTCTAAGCCTATTGCAATTTCCAAAATCATATCCCTTAAAAATTTCATAGAACATTTCATGTCAATTAAACTGTTGTTGAAGCTTGTCTAGAGAGCTTTGTGCAAAAATATTTCATTGTATAGAGAAATCTTTCACTGTGTAGAGAGATGCATATGCTTGACCTGAGAAATCATTTCTTTATGATGTTTTCCAATTTCTAAAACAAAAATAAAACTATATATTAAAACTATTAAAAACATAATTATTTTTCAATTTCAGAAACATAAATAAAACTATATAACAAAGCTCATGCTAACTCTAAATCATTTCTTTATGATGTTTTCTAATTTATAAAACATAAATAAAACTTTATATTAAAACTATTAAAAACATAATTGTTTTAAAATTTCAAAAACACAAATAAAACTATATAACAAAGATCATGCTAACTCTATGCCCATTTTCAATGCCAACACACACTCTTTAGCCATTTGAATTTTTAAATTAGTTATTTCATTTGTCCTTTTAAATTAATTATTTTGATTTTTTAAAAACACAAATAAAACTATATAACGAAGATCATGCTAACTCTATGCCCATTTTCAATGCCAACACACACTCTTTAGCCATTTGAATTTTTAAATTAGTAATTTCATTTGTCTTTTTAAATTAGTTATTTTGATTTCAACAGTTTTAGTAGTAGCTATTAATTAATTATTTGTTCAGGGCTAGTTATGAAGCTATAAATGATAACAACACAATAGCAATAGAAAAACTAATAGAAAGAATAACAATTAATAAATATAATAATTAAATAACATACCCTATATATTCTTCGCATATATTCTTCGGTGAAAGAGTTAAAAACATACTCTATATATTCTTCGCATATATTCTTCGATGAAAGAGTTAAACGCGTATTTTATATATTCTTCGCATATATTCTTCAGTGAAAGAGTTCTGAGGTTTGGTGAAAGAGTTAAAAACATACTCTATATATTATTGGCATATATTCTTACTATATATATTCTTCACATATATTCTTAGGTAAAAGAGTTTTGAGGCTCAGTGAAAAAGTTAAACACGTACTCTATATATACTTCGGTGAAAGACTTCTGAGGCTCGGTGAAAGAGTTAAACACGTACTTTATATATTCTTCTCATACATTCTTTAGTGAAAGAGTTCTGAGGCTCGGTGAAAGAATTAAAAACGTACTCTATATATTCTTCGCATATATTCTTCAATGTACAGGCTATAGGGGGCACGGGGTTTGCTGATATCAGGTGCACACATTCCTTATCTTTTTCTTTTTCTAATACATATTTGCTCATATAATTTCAAGTATGAATATTTCACCACAGTTACCAAAGATTACCAAGGGCAGACCTAGCACAGTTACTCTACAAAGCCTTTATGAGTATATAGAGTCTTTAGAGAAACGTAGAGAAGAAAGAGAAACCAAGCTACAAAAAGAGTTAGAAGCCATGCTCGAAAATAAATTTGCATCTTTTGAAGACATGATCGAAAAACAAATAGAAAATAAAATAGAACTACTGGAGAATAAAATGGAGGCAACGGAGACTAGATTGCAGGTTATAGAAAAACAAAACCAAGGTACTAACTAACCATCCCAGCAAGGAGATGCTGATACTTTATAGAGACCTAAAATGAAAGACATGATTAAAGAACTAGAAGAAAAATTTAGTAGCCGCGTCACCCTAAATAATGTGGTAGATAAGTTAGATATCAAACCAATTAAAGATGAAATGAAAAAGTTAATAGAATTAGACCACGAACGTAACAAAAGGGCTTGGAACCTTATAATCTTCAGTTTAAAAGAGGAAGTAGATGAGGATACTTTAGCCTTAGCCTAGACAGAACTACATAATATACTAAAATTGAAACAGTGTGTCTCACAGAAGCAACAAGGTTGGAGAAATTAACCGAGAATAAAGGAAGACTAATCCACATAAAGGTGAGCTCCACTAATCATAAGCACAACATACTTAGTAATACCTCAAGTCTAAAAGGAATGAGAATATTCATAAATGAAGATCTCATTCCAGAAGATCAAGAAGAATTAAAAAAGGAGGTTCAAAAGGTAAAAGAAGCTAGAAAGGAAGGAAAATGGGCAATAATCAGAAATAGAAAAGCCTTTATTCGAGATAGAAACCAAAAATATAGTAATCAATAGCAATTAAATATGCTCCGGATCCTTTCTTGGAACTGTCAAGGCTTCCCATGGAGCAAAGGCCCCAAGCTAAGTTGGATTTCAAATGATGTTGATATTATTTTGCTTGTTGAAACTTGGGAGCACGAAGAATCTAAGGTCCCTAACATAGATGGCTTTACACTATGGTCTACCTAGAACAAGCGATCCTCTTGTAGAGGCATTGGGGGAATAGCTTCTTACATTAAAAAGAACATCTCCCCCCATGTTAGGATTTTTAAAAATGACTCTCACAACCAATATAGTTGAATAGAGATCAAAGACATTAATAATAAAAAGTCCTACATAGCAATATGTTATTTCCCCCCCATTAATTCTAACTTCTATAAGAAGAAGAATCTAGACAAAACCAACCCTTACAATGGTTTAGATGATATTTCTAGCCTAAGGAATCATGGTAATATCCTTTTAATAGGCGACTTTAATGCTCGAACTTCAACCAACCAAGCTATTATTCTAAGCAATCATTCCAACCCTAATCCTCTTTGGTTGGATGAAGACCCTACTTTGGCTAGCAGGTACAAAAGGAGCTCTGAAGACCTCGGGGAAAATTTGTTTGGGTCAGAGCTAGTCAAGCTCTATAGTGCTTAGGATCTCATAATTTGCAACGATATAAAGAAATGGCCCAATTCCAGCAAGATGACCTGCATCCATGGACTTGGTAGCAGTGTGGTAGACTACGTTATTTCTGATCTCCCATTATACAACGAAATAATAAATTTTGATATCTTAAATGACCACGAACCTGACTCTGATCATAGGCCTTTACTTATAACTCTCAATTTTGTCATGCATAGACTTCCCATAGAAAATAATACTTATAGCCAAAAGAACTTAATATCTGATAGAAATAAAAATGATCTCTTTCTAAATGAATTAAAAACAAATTTTCTTCCTTTATCTAGTATAGACAACATAGAAGACCTCTATCATAATTTTATTACAACCCTCTCATATTCTATTAACAAGTTCTCAATTGAAGTTTCAAATAATAAAAGAAATAGCAAAACCAATCCATGGTATGACAAAGATTGTAAAACTGCGAGGAGAGCAATTAAGGAAGATGTTGATGAATCTCTTAAAATGGACAAGATAAAAATACACAAAGCCCTACCTAAAAGGAAAAAGATGCAGTACATTTGCCAAAGACAGGAGAATCTCTTACACCTCTCTAAGGTAGCTTCTAAGAATTTTTGGAGGTAGATTTTGACTAGGAAGACTAAGGAAAATAATAAAATTGCTCTTCACGATTGGAATTCCTATCTTAAAAAGCTTTATGAATCTTCAAATGTCGTGGATAATTGGGAAACCCTTCTCACAACGAAAGAAGTTTTCTCTTTAGAAGACATTAAGTTTGGGGTTAATTTCCTTGCTAATAGGAAAGCTAAGGACATTGAAGGTTACCAGGCAGAAATCTTAAAAATTGGAGGTCCTGTCCTCATCCCCCACATCCACAAGATTTTCATTCAAGCAGTCAAGCAAGGGTTCCCTAAACCTTGGGCTGAGAGCCTCATTATCCCTATTTTTAAAAGTGGGGATACAAATAACCCCTCTAATTATCGGATAATTATGATCAACCCTCTCTTAGCCAAGTTATATGGTAGTATTTTGGAAAAAAAGTTAAGCATATGGCTTGAAAGTGAAGGTAAGTCGGTTAAAGGCCAAGCAGGTTTCAGAAGGCATCACTCAACAATAGACCACCTTGTTATGCTTAGGATCATTGCAGAGGAATGTCGTAATGATAAATCCAATTTATTTTGTTACTTTGTGGACTTTATAAAGGCTTTCGATACAGTTCCTAGATACAACCTTTGGAATAGATTAGAAGAGCTAAAGGTTCCTCTCGAGTTGAGAGCTGCCGCTATAAGGTTATACGAGAATGTAATTGCCAAGCTAAAGAGCAATGAGGGGTGGTCGAAAGATATTAAGTGTAACATTGGAGTTAAACAAGGTTTCCCCCTCTCCCCTACCCTATTTGGCATTTACATCAATAAGCTCAAAGGCTATTTAGAGGAAGCAGGATGTGATGGCACGATCTTAGTTGGGATAGTCGTCATCCTTCTTCTCTATGCTGACGATATTGTTCTTTTGGCAAGGTGCCCTTCTGATCTTGATAAGCAACTCATGCTTCTTAAGGATTTCTTCTCTACCATGGTATGACTGTTAACACTAAAAAAACAAAAGTTATGATTATCAAATCCAAGAAGGACACTTACACTAATTTTATGTATGACAATAATAACTTTGAGGAACTGTATTCTTACAAGTACCTAGGAATTGATATTCATCACAAGCTCAACTAGAACCATAGCATTGAGAAAAGGATTAATGGGGGGTGGAAAGCTTATTTTGGTCTTGAAAATAATTGTAAAACAACAAACCTTGTAATGTGGGATAAAAAGAATTTCCTCTTTGAAACTTTAGTCACTCCTGATATCTCATATGGCTGTGAGGTTTGGGGTTGCAGCATCTCCAGAGAATCATGGAGAAATATTGATCAAATCCAGAAGCATTTTATAACTTATAACCTGAAAATTAAAAGTAATACACCCTATCCTATTCTCCTTATAGAAGCAAGTATTTCCCCTATTGAGAGCCTAGTTATGCTTAGGTTTGTGTTGTACAAGTACAAACTCAATAACATAGACGATCATAGACTCCCTCAGCTAGCTTTAAATTCCAACTAGAACGACCGAAGGCTCAATCAAGGGTGGCATAAAGACACAAGGGCCTGGTTAAACTATTGGGAGATCAATGAGAATGATGCATTGCAAAACATAAATAACATTAAAGATATTGTTACTTCTAAGTTCAAAGAAAAAATGTGGTGTAAGAAAGATTTAGCAGCTAAAAGAAAATTATCTTATTATAAGAAAGTCATCAACCCCACCCTAGAAGATCAAAAGTATCTCTCTATTTTAACTAGCTCAAAGAAGAAAATTAATATAACAAAGATTAGAATGAATTCTCATGAGTTCCATAGTGAAACGGGTCGTTGGGCGGTTCCTAAAACGCCATGGATGGAAAGGATTTGCCATATATGTGAGAATAGGAACATCGAGGATGAAAACCACTTCCTCTTAGAGTGCCCCGCGTACAACCACATTAGATCTCAGTTTCACAATCTTTGTTACAATGTTGACCTTCCTAGCCTTTTACAATGTCAAAATTATAGTGAGCTCGAGAGGCTTCTCTCCAAGCTTTTTGAGCATAGGAATAAAATCTTAAATCAAAATAAATAATTTGTTTCTTTAGGTCCGATAGGCCATTGTTTGGTCTGAGTAGACGTTAACCATCATCATCATCATCAACAACAACAATAGTTTCTTAAAACTATTACATTTTTATAATATTATAGCTATTACAAGGAAACCTACTAACCTATAACATTATAGCAATTAACTATTTTCCTTAATATTTAATTATTAATGAGTAGCTATTACATTTAAATATTATTGGCTTGACTATTAATAAACTATTGTGCATTTAATGATAGCCATTGATTTTCCATCATTAATGTTTTCATTTGATAATTATTTTACATGGACAACTTTTATAATGCTATAGATATTAAATTTTTTTATTAATAATTAATAATCATTGAGTTAAAGTTGGCACTGCAATAGCTATTACATTTAATATTATTAACTTGGCTATTAATAAACTATTCTACATTTAATTATAGCTATTAGTTTTCTAGCATTAATAATTTAAGCTTTCCATAAATATTTTACATGGAGATATTTTCCCCACAATCAAAACATAAATATTACTACTATACAGAAATTTGCACACTTTTATTATAGTTTACAATTAATGAGTTAAACTCTGCAGCCCAATAACTATTAATTGTCTGCCATTAATGTTTTTTTTGATAATTATTTTACATAGACAACTTTTATTACACCTTAACGCGTTCCCTTTGAGAAAAATTTTTCTAAGTGCCACTTTACACCTTGACATTTAATGTTAGACAATTGAAAAACAATTGATCGTTAAATCACAACTTGAAGTGTCAGTTGAAACCCATCTTATAAACTGAACTCTTTGATGTATGCCAAGTCACTAATTGTGCAAGTGTTCTGAAATGGTTGAAACTAACTATACCTCTGCCTAGGATTGTAGATCTACTACATCTATTACCTCCACCTTTGACTATAGCGATGGGTAAATTGAAGAAAAAGAAGTAAAGAAATTATCTGGTTTTGGTTACCATTTATACAAGAACTACGATTATGGTTATTTTTATTTTGGCGATTGTGGTTTATTTTCACCTGCGCCACGAATGCTAGCGTGGTTCACAGGGGGTCCATAATGAGAGAGAGAACTTTCAAGTGCCATCGTGGGTCCCTTTTTCTTTCCCATCTGTTGGGAACATGGTGTACTTCTCTCTGCTCTCGTGTGCTGGTGGAGACTCGGAGGTAGAGGGAGGAGTTAGGGAAATGGTGCACCTCCCGCTGGGCACTACCTTACTACCACCTCACCCGTGATGTATCCGCGTCTATCAGCGCTTTTCCGGCGAGCAACCTCATAAGAGGATTCACTTCTCAATCCACCAATCCATGGAACTCAATTTCATTCGTCAGTTGTTATTAGCATGGCTCAATATGCTCGTAAGTAAACAAACATGGCTCAACCGGGAACATGGGTTATAGATTCTTGTATAAATTTGTATAGAGATTTAAGGCTTGAACTTGTTCAATATAACTTTACTTTTTCTTTATCTTTTGAAAAGAATGGAGAGGATTAAAAACATTTGTGCTTATGTGCTTTCATTATTAAATCTATTGCATTTTGATCATTTTTTAGGTCAGTGTGGGGTGGACGTGCTTATATTTCGGGACCATCTTTTCTAGATTTGTTCAATTTGAAAAAGAATTGTCAAATTAAACACAGTATAATGTGCAAGTTCCCCTTTCTTTACAAAGGTGATCATACTAATTGTTGTCTATGTTATAAATTTTGTTTCTCACATTTTACACAACTTTTTCTTGAATTTGTTTTTAAGCACATCTAAAGGAAAGTCTGGATTTTGTAAGAATATCACAATAATAATAAAAAATCCTAACAAATAATGATCGACATATAATTTATATGGAATTTATGAAGATTCATTTTTTTCTATAATTTATATGGAATTTATCATGATGCATTTTTTCTAGATCGAGCTTGGCTTAAATCTAAGCTCGCAAATTGGAAAACCGCGAAATTTTGTTTCTAGAGTATTGCCAAGGATATCAATTATTTTCACTTGCGTCACAAGGATTCGAGTGAGTTTTTTCAACGCTGTGATCAAAACAAACATTAATTAAAAAAAAAAAATTGATTGTTTTCCTTATCAAAATTGAAGATGTGTAAACTCGAGGTGATTTCATAGAAACCCAAAAGATGATTTTTTTTCTTTTCTTTTACACTAGTGTTGATTTTGTTTCTCTTCTGATTTTCTATTATGGCAATAATCACAAAAAGATGTACATACATAATTATGACTTTTTTATTTTTTATTTTTTGGATATTTTTTTAATACATAAATAAATACCCGTAGCCTCCATGAAATTTCATGGAAACCCTAGAGTTGATTTTATTCGAGATCCGATTCTTCTTACCGATTTTTTTTTTTTTTTTCCGATGATTATTTTTTTGGTAATACAAAAATAATACAATTGATGATAGTATTTTTGTGTTATTTTATTTATAAATGAATATTTAATTTTTTTATTATAAGTTATTTATTATTTTTCTTTAATTTTATTAAATAAATATTTATAACAATTTTAAAATGGTTATTTAATAATTAATTAAGAAATATTTATATTAATATATCTATTTGAGTTTTTAAATTTTAATTTAGTTATTAATAATTTTACAAAATATTTTAAGATATTAATAACGTCTGTCATGTGTCATATGAATATAAATTATAGTATTTTAGGCATGTGGTAATAACAAGTTATGGTATTAGCCAATGATATTATAATAAAGATTATTTACATATTATGTTGCTTCATAGTAAAGTAAGAGTGAATATGCATAACTAAAAATCTTGTTACATTTTTTTTAAAATATATATATATATTTAACTCATATATAATACCAACCATAACCATAGAACCATAAATAAAAAAACTAACCACCCTAAGAAACAAATACGCAAGCCTCGTTGACAAATAACTCAAAACATCACATCAAAACAAATACGCAAGCCTCGTTAACAAATAACTCAAAACATCACATCCAAACTACTTATTTCAAAAGATATACTGTCTCAAAAACAAATAACCATCATCCCAACATGACAAAAACACACTTCTTTCTAAAGTGAAACCCTTGACATTGCCCTGCATAAGAAGTAATGCTGGAAAATTATAATTTTTAAATTCATTATATTTAATTATGGTTGTGCATAAAAAAGTTATGAATGAAAAATTATAATTTTTAAATTTTGTTATAATGAGTTAGTAATATTTTAATGATTTATTATGAGTAGATTTTAGTAGAACTTGCTTATGGGGAATTTCCTTTGGATTTTAATTTTCATGCTGTTTTCTCTATGCATTTCCCTGCGTAAGAAGTTATGCCTAGAAAATTATAATTTTTAAATTCCATTATAATGAGTTACTAATCTTTTAATTATCTATTATCAGTGGTATTGACAAACTTAATATTGTTGCTTTGACTAATTGTATCAGTTTTGATTTTGTAATTATAATTTTTAAATTCCATGGTATTAAAGTTGGAAAATGATATAATAACAATGTTTTTGATAAGATTTACTATTGTACTTCGACTTTCTTACTAGGCAGGTACTTTCTCTTTCTCCAACACATGTTTTTGCATTGGTCATGGCCAAAACAATTAATTTCGTTAAGGTTCACTTCAATACATCACAAATTTCATAGTTTCCTCATTCAATTAGATGTTTTTGATCCTCACATGCTTCAAAATGATTCAAATATTTAAGATGGGGTAGTATTGAGCACTTGAAAAGGCAATTGCACATGCCTTTGTTTCGAGTAAATGCATTGATTGTATTAGATTTAACATTAAGATTTCTTTTTCACTCAAAGAGGGCTATAGTTAGATCACATAACATATCACAACTTTTTTAATCTATACTCTTCTTCCATATGCTATCCCCTTAGGGTGTTAATACTAAACTATTAACTTTTTTATTGATAGTTAATAATTAATGAGTTGAACTCCACACTGCAATAACTATTACATTTGATATTATTAACTTGATTATTATTAGACTTTTGTGCATTTAATTATAGCTATTAATTTTTGCACTAATGCTTTTTCTTTGGATAATTATGTTACATTGACTACTTTTATGCATAATCAAAACACAAATATTACTACTAAACAAAAATATTCACACTTACATTAACAGTTAATAATTAATGAGTTAAACTCTGCACTGCAATGGCTATTACATTTAAATATTATTAACTTGACTATTAATAGACTCTTGTGAATTTGAATATAGCTATTAGTTCTCTGTCATTAATGCTAAATATTAACTTTTTTATTAATACTTAATAATTAATGAGTTGAACTCCACACTGTAATAGCTATTACATTTGATATTATTAACTTGAGTAGGACTACTTTTCTGCATAATGAAAACACAAATATTACTACTAAACAAAAATATTCACACTTACATTAAGAGTTAATAATTAATGGGTTAAACTCTCCACTATAATAGCTATTACATTTAAATATTATTAACTCGACTATTAATAGACCATTGTGCATTTGACTATAGCTATTAGTTCTCTGACATTAATGTTATTTTATTTTGATAAAGTGGCAACAAACTACCTCTTGTGTTAAACTTTGTTAGTGTAGAACTTTCTATGTGCCGAGAGCTTAGCACAAGTAATGCTCCACGCACTACTAACTCTATGCTAATTTTCAATGCTAATGCACACTCTTCATCCATTTGAATTTTTAAATTGGTTATTTCGATTTTGTTTTAACAATTCCTCTTCACAATGAAGAGGAAAGAAAAAAGATCTTCACAAAATATAAATGAATATATAAACAATAAGGAAAATCAACAATAACTATAATAATTAAACGACAATGATAATTTCCTAAAACTATTGTATTTTTATAATACTATAGTTAATACAAAGAAACCCACTAACCTATAATATTATAGTGAATAAATATTTTCATCAAAATTTAATAATTATCAAGCTATACTCCCACTCTAATGGATATTACATTTAACTATTATTAACTTTGCAATGGATATTACATTTAACTATTATAAACTTGACTATTAATAGATTATTATGCATTTGCTTATAACTATTAATTCTCCATCATTAATGCTTTCTTTTCATAATTATTTTACATGGAAAACTATTATAATTTTATAGATATTATTTTTTATTAATAGTTAATAATTAATGAACAAAACTCTTCACTCCAATAACTGCTATATTTAACTTGAATATTAATAGATTATTGTGCAATTAATTATAGCTATTAATTTTCCGGCAATAATGTTTTCTTATTTTGAAACTTATTTTGTATGGACAACTATTATAATACTATAGTTGTTAACCTTTTTATTAATAACCAATAATAAATGAGTTAAACTTCATAGCTATTACATTTAAATATTATTAATTTCACTATTAGTAGACTATTGTGCATTTAATTATAGCTATCGATTCTCTCACATTAATACTTTCTTCTTTATATAATTATTTTATATGATAATTTTTGCGCACAACCAAAGCACAAATATTGATATAAAAATTTTGACACTTCGCACAATGAAAACACAAATATTACTATTAAATAAAAATGTTTACGCTTCGACACAAAATGTCCTATTCATATAAAATATAAATTGATGTGTGCAAAATTATTTATTTTATTTTATTATTTAAAACAAATATGTCATTACTCAAAAAACATTGTACTCTAATGGAAGGCTTATAACCCACCACCCGAAGCATTTCAATAAAAAAAACTCGGCACAGTGAACTATAATATTATTTTATTAATATTATTTTTATTTATTTTTTAATTAGAAAACAAATAAAAATAATCAACTTTTATAAAAATAAAAATAAAAATTAAACTATTGTGAGGAAATTAGCTCATTGCGCCTAACTTATACGCTATTAGACAAGACATAACATACTGTTAAAAGTTATTTATTTTCTTTTGTTATTGAAAAATGAAACACTATTTAAAAAAACAATTAAATATCGCTAGAGGCATGGACTATGTTTCATAGCAACTATTTCTCTCATTCTAAATTGAACTACCTCAATCTGATTTTGTTAATAATTCATTATGTCTTTCTTAGAACATATTTATGAATAGTTTCAATCAGTAAACTGAAAAATCTTATTTATTATCTCATTATTGAATTAGGATTAAAAGATTTTTTCTTTTCTTCATTCCCTTCTTTAGTTATCCGGTTTGATGTTTGATTGCGTCAAAACGCTGTCCAAAAATGGTTAGTGCTAAGTAAATTTCGATGGCCAATATGTTTATACTAAATTGAACTGCCCTAAGATAGGCTCAATACATGTAGAGGTATTATCAAAGATAGATGTTTACAACTTTTAATTTTTATCTCGGAAATGTCACCGTTAGACGTGCATGTTTTTATCGAATATATCTCCAATTTTGTGTGTGTTTGATTTCAAATATCCATGTTGGATAAGCCTGCGCTTTTAACGGTGAAGATATATGGTCACTAAATCTAAAAAACCCTCCAAGAAACCCTTTTTATGAGCACATGTCTTCTAAAGGGTAAAACTTCACATCAGCGTTTATGCGGCAATTTCCTTATTAATAAATATTGCAGGGTATTTTATACTTTATTAATGAATTTATAATACTGTATGGTATTCTAGTTTTTAGTTTTTATTATTTTGGGAAAAATTATAGGTAAAATTAAAATATATATTGGTTAATGTTAAATTAATAGGATTAATAGTCCAATCTAATCATGTAGTGTTGTTTTGTTGTTTTGGGAGGATTTAATAAATTAGGATATGAAGAGGATAACTTAGTTTCTTTCTCAAATAATGATCTGCATAAATTTTAGTGGGTTACTAGTAAGACAACATATTTATTGTTTTACTCATACATCACTTTTGAGAAAAATAATTGTGGTAAAAAATGTCTAGTAAGTATATATTTACGTCTTATTTATATCCAATTTTTGTGCAAATATGTGTTTAGATTATGGTGGGAAGTAAATGATGGTAAATATGCTATTTAATTAATTATAACTTATTTTAGACTATTTTATTTTTAGATGTTTTTCCTACAAAATCCAAGAATAAAAAGTTACCACATAAATATCTAATAATTATGCATGAATGTTGTGGCCATACACATAAATTATGACATTATATTATGCAAAATTTTCAATAAGCCCTTCAATTTATAGCTCAATAAAATGTTTGAAAAATAATATTTTTAATAATATTGAAAAATAAATATTTATTTTTCTGAATTAAATAGTATAAGTTGCAGTAAATAATATTAAACTATAGATAATAAAGAAAAATCAATTGCTAAAATTCTACTTTAATAATGACAATAATTTATGAATTGGATGTCTAAATAAAAAATCTACACTTCAATAGACACTTGGATTGTGAATATAAAGTTTGTTAGCCAATGTATTTATTACATCACAATATGAGAATCAATGTTAAACTATAATGCTAAAAAAATGTACTACATGGATAATGCTAAAAAAAAGGTACTACATGGATATTTTAAGATAATACAATAATAAAATTATAATATCATCAAAAATTATGTAACGTAATTTTAATAAAAAAAAAAAATAAGTATATATTATTATAATTATAATTTTATAATATTTATTTAAATTTAAATATACAAATAATATTCAATCAATTTTTTAATAATTTATTATTCGATAATATAGTAATTAATTTCTTTCTCGTATAAAGATTTGTATAACTTTTGGTAGGTCACTTGTAAATCTACATATTTATTGGTTTACTCCTACATCAGTTTTGGGAAAAATAATTTTTAGGAAAAAGTGCCTAGTAAGTATATTTATTTACATCTTATTTATATCTAATTTTTGTGCAAATATATGTTTAAATTATGTTGAGAAATAAGTGCTGGTAAATATGTTATTTACTCAAGTATAACTCATTTTCAACTATTTTCTTTTTTAATGATTTTCCTACAAAACCTAAGAATAAAAGGTTATCACATAAATATCTAGTAATCATGCATGAAGATTCAATAAGACCTTCAAAAGATTATATTGTGCAAAAGATTCAATAGGACCTTCAACTTATGGTTCAATCAAATGTTTAAAAAATTGCAATTTTTTTTAATAATATTGAAACATAAATATTTATTTTTCCAAATTAAATATTATAAATTGTATTGATCAATGCTAAACTATTGGTGATAAAGAAGAAAATCAATGTATAAAATGTTGTTCCAATTAGCAAGCTTATGAAATGTACTAAAGAGAAAGACAAGAATCTACTTCTACTTTCAACCAGCAGAAGTGAACAGATCGATGAAAACAATAATAGCAAGAGGAAGGCAAATCAATGGCACATAACAAAATAAGTATCTCTGGAAATGCCAATGGATCAATGAAAACAATAATAGCAAGAAAACAATAATAGCAAGAGGAAGACAAATCAATGGCACATAACACAATAAGTATCTTGGGAAATGCCAATAGATCAATGAAAATAATAATAGCAAGAGGAAGACATATCAATGGCACATAACACAATAAGTATATCAGGAAATCCACAGCTCAAAACCCCACTATCTGGATTGCATTAAATCATAAATCCAAGATGATAATACAATGTTTGTTCTCACAAGAACAATCCCCGCACTCAGTATGCTCAATCTCCCAGCTCACAAGCTAGCTCATGCCAAACCTCAACCTCTTCTGCTACTCTCCAAGCCCATATTTCCTTGTGCCCTTGGTCAAAGAATTTTACAATGTTTATTCTCACAAGAAAAATCCCCGCACTCAGTATGCTCAATCTCCCAACTCACAAGCTAGCTCAAGCCAAACCTCAACCTCTTCTGCTGCTCTCCAAGCCCATATTTCCTTGTGCCCTTGGTCAAAGAATTTGGATGAATACAATATGCTATTCTCAACCTTGAGCTTAATGTGCACAAGTATTTCCTATCCTCTGAGTGATGACTTCCTTTGGCAAATACTTAGCCACATTTCCAAGCCTCAAAGTTTCTAATTCTTTTCACAATTCCTGAAGGAATTAGCTCGTATTTAAAGGGAAATACTCACTGCACAATCCTCAATTGATTGCATGCATGATATTTACAACTCAGTAAAACATACAACTAATAGTACATTGTCCTTGCACTCTAGTCTCAACTGGATGTTTCTCTGAACTAACATTCACTTGTGGATGCACTAGTGCATGAACTGAGTGTTAATCCTCTATTAGTTCCACAAATAGTTAGAACTAATTTAACCAAACATAACTCAGTAAACTGAGTTATCTAATTACAACTCAGAATGAAACTCATCCTGGACCAATAAAACTTAGGGAGAAGATATACATGATTTCCAAAAGACTCCCAACTCAAAAGTCCTAAGTTAACTAAGTTATTACAAGTTGCTATGAGAAAATAATTACAATTTTAATTCACAAGTTAACTCAAGGACAAATTAAATTGAGATTTATGGATTCTATTTTTAACATTTTTTGTTGTTATTTTCAACAATCAATTGCTAAAGTTCTACCTTACTAGTTACTAACAATCTAACAATAATTTATAAATTAGATATAAAAAATAATTAATCTACATTTTCATATACACTTGTCTTTTGAAGAAAATTTGTTAATCAATATATTTATTACATCAAAATATCACAATCATTGTTAAACTATAATGCGAAAAAAAATGTATTATATATTTAAACATATAATTTTATTATAATTTAAAATTATAATATTATAAAAAATTATGTTATGAAATTTTAATAAAAAATTAAAATAACTATTCATTATAATTATAATTTTATAATATTGTTTTAAATTTAAACATATAAATAATATTTAATCAACTCTTTAATAGTTTATTATTTTTAATTTAAGTATTTTTTTACTGTGATTTTTTGGAAAGTTTTCCGGTTTATTTTCTGATCTAATTTATTTAGAATCCCATAGGGATTCATTGAAATCATGAGAGGTGAACGTTGGATTCATCTTTTCCTTTTTTTATGATTTGGTGATAACTGAAAGGCTTTCTTCCTTTAGCAAATGGTGACACAGACAAAGGCAAGGAGGTTTCAACTATGGAAACTTTAGAGGAGAAAACTTAGATTGTGATGGTGTAGGAGGCATATTGTGCACCAGTTTGGCGGGAGGTATGCAGGGGTTACTCTATTTTTATTTTTGATGTCTCTGGGCAGATTTTGATTACTGTCGATTATGGTACTTGCCTGATAGGTTTTTGCCTATTTTTGGCTGGTTTTTTACTGAGCATGGTTGAGTTGGGGGGTTTATTTTGTGGGTTATGGATGAGACATGTTGTATCCTTTTTCAAATTTCCATTCTCTTCTCATTGTCCCTCTTCCTCAAATTCATAATGATGGCACTGGTTTTGCGATAGACCATCTCATCTCATCCTCCCTTATGAACATGTATACTTTATCTTGCCATCATATTATTCATGCTCCAAAGAAACCACCTCCTTTGGATACATTGTTTATTACTCCTTTACAAGCTCCACTCTGAGTTATTGTTCCACTATTTGCTCTGGTCTTGGCTACGAGACTGGATGCTATTGGTTGAGCTGTAGTCTATGTTGGTTCTGGATTTATAGTATTTGTGCTCACTACACTTGGCTTTTATCTATTTTTTCTTGCAGTGATCCTTTCTTACTATTTCTATTTGATATTGTATGATGGGGAGGCTTTTTTATTTCACAGGATAAGTTTCTAGGGTGGAGTATTCATTCACCTGCTCTCAGTAGACTTGTGACGTATATCAAGGATTTTTGGGATGTTCATGATTCTTAGATTGTCAAAGGTCCTGACTTTGGTGTGATACATTACATGGGTTCCACTTGAGAGTTTCTTGTGCCCTTTTTTTGGTTGTTTGGAACTATCTTCAGAGGGTGCTCTATTAGAAATTGAGAGATAAGCACAAAGAGAAATTGCACAGTACAAATCACCCTATGTTTATTGATCACATAAAGTAGTTACATATATAAGAATTAGATCACCGACTTCCAGATGATAAGATCGAAAGAAGATAGATCTATGACTCATAGACAACTCACACACATAGGAAATAAGTACTTCTAGATAGACACCTAGGGACACACAATGACACATGGAAGCATTACTTCCAACACCCTCCATTAATGATTACATGGAAAATGATGAAATCACATATTACAACAACAATATGATATATGTCTGCCTGGTTTTCATCAGCACTCACATCCACTCTGGAATCTCGCAAACATTGCTCTTTCTTCACCACCACATCTTTGAGCTGCCACTTGAACTCCATTTAAAACATAACTACCTCTGGCCATCATTGATGAACTTTGTACAATTGACCCTTCCTGACTACCTCGGAGAATAGCCTAGATACTAAATATATCTATGGACATGCTTCCATCCTATTAGTATTCATTGAAATAAATACTTCCAGTTATATACGTAAGTTGTCTATGTACTGAGCTTATCCAATAGTCCTTCATACAACTGACCTTTTTTACATACACTTACATACTCACAAAAATATCTTGTAACTAATGCTCTTGAAGCCTGAAACACAACAAGACCCATCAACATATAATAGAGTCACCTAAATAAGTTAATAATCTGTTATCTTGCCACCGAAGAACGTCAAAAACCATTAACTTGAAAGATGTTTTTATGTTTCTTAAATGCCCTTTAAATTTAAACCAATATAACATAGAAACAAACAAAACAACTCCCAACTCCAAACATAAACAAAATAAACAATATGAGTGTATGTTGACTCTAACGGACCTACCTACCAACTAATGCAATCACTAAACTATTGACACATCATACATCACAAATTAAAAACATCATGACTAGATTCCAATTACTCGGGGAATAGAATTCATGCAGTTAAGACTGCATTGAATATCAATTAGGCCATGCCACAGGTCAAAGCCTCGTTTATGCTACCTCAACACAACACAACAAGTTTGCACACAACTCCATGTAGGAATTTCTGTAGTCTCGAATTTGATTTCTCAGCACATTAAATGGTAGGTTCATCTTGAAACAGGGCTTTCCTCTGATGCCTGCCAATTCAATTTGTCAGATTGATTTGTGCGTATGTTTCCACTTTGAAGGGAAGTCGATGGCCCTACAATAAACTGAACAATGGGCCCTTTACTAATGCCTTCTACTAGATCAATGTAGACTTTGTTCAAAGTTGTGCTAGTTATAGAAATTCAAAAGGATCTCGTAGTATTGGACAATAGATATCATCTCCGCAGAAGTGAAAACCAAAATATTCCTCCCCATGACCACAAATAGACCACACATTACATCAAATCATCACTTACGCCCATTCTATATGTGCAAATAATCACGCGATTCATCAAGACTCTACAAGCATGGTCCAGAGCTAATCAACTTGCAAAATTTATGTTCAACAACAGATCTCCTTATAATCACAATGGATTGACACTTCTCCTTTCGTACTTATTGGATTTATTCATTAAAACCAATGATTGGTGAAGGAAATTGTAGCACTCAGCGCCAATTACTATATTCCTTTGACAATAGCAGGTGCACAATATTCAGACAGCAATTTCACACTCAGGTTTCTTCTCAAAATAAGGCCCAACAATCATGTTTGAACTCTAGATGTACACACAGAAATCAGAACTACACAAGAAAAAAAATCTACACAAAAAAATTCTATGAAATCAAACAATAAACTAATCTATATACAAAGAATTAACTCTTATGGCTGTCACATCTTCCTGGCCTCCCTATAAGAGAATCAAGCCATAACAGGCTCTGATACCATATTAGAAATTAGAGATAAGCACATAGAGAAATTGCACAACACGAATCACACTATATTTATTAATCACATAAATTTGTTACATATATTATAAGAATTAGATCACCGTCTTCCACATGATAAGATCGAAAGAAGACATATCTATAACTCATAGACAACTCACACACATAAGAAACAAATACTTCCAAATAGACACCTAGGGACACACAATGACACATGGAAGCATTACTTCCAACACATGTGTAGTTGTCAATATTTTTGATCCTGCAAAGTTCGTCAACGATGGTTAGAGCCAGTTACGTTTTAAATGGAGGTCAAGTAACAACTCGAAGATGTGGTGGTGAAAGAGCGAAGTTTGTGAGATTCTAGAGTGGATGTGGGTGCTGATGAAGACCAATGAGCCAAATTATTTTGTTGTTTTAATATGTGTTTTTCATGTAAGAATTAATGGAGGTTGTTGGAATTAATTCTTCCATGTCATGTGTAGTTTCCATTGTGAATCCCTAGGCACTAGTCTAGAAGTTGTTGATTCTAATGTAATTAGTTGGAGTCATTATCTAGAAGTGTCAAAGTCGGTATGTAATTTCCTATATATGTAACTATTGTAATGAATAATAACACAGTCTGAGATTTGTATTGTGAAAAATCACTCTCTATTCCAGCTAACATCATCAGTGGTGAACTGCAATTTTCTCATCTCTATAGACCAGGGTAGTAGAATTTCTTTGACATTCCATTTCACCTTTTTCTAGTGCCCATGATTTTAGTCGGTGTGTGTTATATGTTTTTCTAGCCCACCCTCTTTGGGACAATCTCCCAGGCCATGAAATTACATGGATATTTCCAATTTTGGTGTCATTTCCATTTATATGCATGTTATGTAGTGCATTTTCCATTTCGACTATGGGCTATATTTTATTCTGTCATTAAAAAGGGTGGGTGTCTGTTGACCTTCTGGTGGGTAAAGCATTTATTCTACCTTAGATATTTCGAAGGTTGGGGCCATCATTCCATCCCCGTCTTCATCCTACATTTATTTTATCCCTTAGGTGGTGGGAAGTTGATGGGTGCGGCCTGAGATCTCCTGTCTTCCCGAGGGATTCTCTGATCCTTTTTGGCACATATCTCTAACACCCCTCGAGTGGATCCTTACACATTTGTTTCTCCTGGGGTGTGGTTCTATGGGTTTTTAGCGGTTCTGAATTTGTGTTGATTTCATTTCCCTCATAATTCAAGTAGTGTTCATATGGATGGTTATTTGGCATACCTGAATGTTGATGTGGAGGCCCAT
The DNA here is from genome assembly GCA_031772625.1 of Pinus tabuliformis. Taxonomy (NCBI): domain Eukaryota; kingdom Viridiplantae; phylum Streptophyta; class Pinopsida; order Pinales; family Pinaceae; genus Pinus; species Pinus tabuliformis. The sequence goes on along the minus strand of CM062804.1, from coordinate 821,251,032 downwards.
TAGGCATTCATTCATGCTACGCTAGAGGCGGAGTGGTCATTTGCATTGAATAGTCACCCTCTGGGCCAAACAGACATGACACATCCACAAGACTATCAACGTTGGAATGGGCATGATTTATGACACATAACCCTCCAGCTATTAACGATCTTGAATGTGGGTTTCCTCAGCATGAGAAGGCATATTGGAGGGGCGGTAAGGCCATCAAACCTGATACTACTACCAAACTTCTTAGTTTGGGCTATGATATTTTGTGGGATCGATTTACTAGTCTGCAAAAGAGAGGTTTAGTGGGACGTTGGATTTTTACAAAGGGTTCTAAGATGGATATGCAAGAATGGGTTAGGCTTAACTGGTCTTCAACCTAGGGATATATATTTGAAGGTCAGCGATCTTATGAATTCATTGTTCAGTTTTCATTTCCTCGACCTCAATAATGCCAAGAATATCCTTAAGAGGCCTTGGGTGAATGGGAGGAAATATTTACAGCTTCATAAATGGTATATCTAGTTTAATCCAATTTTGAATACTCCCAGAAATGACATTGTGTGGGTTAAATTGTCAAGATTTCTTCTAGAATAATGGACTCAGAGAACCCTTACGACGATTGGGAAATCTATTGGGAAATTTTCTAATATGGGTGCAAGGGACAAGAGGATGACATGGATTTTAGTGAGGTTAATTTCCTAGGTGTGCTTCCTAAACATTTGGACCTAGAATGGGGTTCTCTACGCATTAGACAAATGATGGCCACTGGGGAATCCCCTTCAGAATCCTCAATTTTCATCATATTAGCAATCTAATGAGTCATTTATGGGATGGGGTTGCAAGCATAAGGTTGCATCATGATGTCGGTTTGGTTGTTCCAGGGGGAAAATCTCCATTTTGCAGTGTGGGATACTGATGACCCATCGAGAGGTAATCCTTCTTCCTTTAATGAGAACTATTTGGTTGATGTCACTTCTTATATGCATCATCCATCTTATCTCTCTCCTCCTTCATTGGTCACAAATTCCGCGCATATTTTTGAGCTCCCCCTCTCATTATAATGTAAATTTCTCTTTAGGCCTTGTTGCCTCAAATTCTTACCCTCCACGTAAGGAAAATTTCCATCCACTGAGAATTATCCCACTTGGATTGATCCTTCTTTGCGGGAGTCCCCCCATCTCCTCCCTTGTCTACCCCGTCTCCCCTTCCATGCCCCTGTGCAACTAGCTTCCGCCCTACCCTCTCTCCCTCCCAATGAACCGAACCATATTTCCTACCCTAATAATTCTATGAGGAGTGACATTGAATTCCTCCTTCTCAACCATGTCATGGATGTCAAATATCTTTCCATTCACAAGGGAGATACCCTTCCTTCTTCCTCTCAGATCAATCTAGATTCGGCTCGCAGCATCATGGTTCACAAAACTTGTAAGAAAGGAAGTAAACACTTCTGTGGTCTCCTTACTTCCCATCATCCTCTATTTGATGAATCAGTTGGTTTATTGGATGTTCCGATATTAGTATCATATGAATCTTGGGCCCTTGAAGCAATGATGCCCGCATAAAGGATTACATGATGAACATTCTTTCTCTGAATTTGAGAGGTTTGGGGGATCACTCCAAATAACTGTGCCTTGGAAATTAGATTCGGTTGATGCACACATTTTCCATTATAATACAATAAACTCTCACTAATTCCACCATGGTGATCACATATTTTCGGGCGATATTCCCGTCCTGGCACATCGTTGGAGTTAGCCCTGTTGGCTCGTCTGAAGATCTTATGGCGATTTGGGATCCCCATTGGGCGTGTTTCCATTCTTTTAGCCTTTTTGGATGCATCCTCATATCTAGACACCTTCAGGGGATTTCCTATCATGTACATCTTCTCAACTTATATGCACCATGTATGGGACACACTACATTTTGGGATTGCATGTAGAGATCTGATTTACTTAAGATTAGTGGTTTGATTATGGCAGATAACTATAATGCAAATCTTCTGGCTTAAGACTCATGGGGTATTCATTACAGATTGGATCCACTCACTTACAAACTTTATCATATTTTTGCAGAACGTCATATGGCTTACATTTTCTAGTTTCACCTCTTGCCTACCTAGAATAATTGCCAAGAGGGGGTAGATCACATTGGAAAGTGACTGGATCATTTCCTTATACATGAAAATCTAGTGGAGATTCTTGGTAATGTGAAATCATGTGTTTAGTGGACGTACATTTCAAACCATCTTCCCATAATCCCACAATGGAGGAAGCAGAACTTATGTCTTGGGATCCCATTTAAGTTTAACCAGATATGGTTGGAGGATGATGGTTATCTAGAGCTCGTTAAGTCAACCTAGATGGAAGTTGATGGGACTACCGATAATTTGGAGATGCGTAAAATGTCCCCTAAACTTGATATCATTAAGGGCGAGACTATGAAGTGGGAAAGGGAAAATAAAAAGAAGATGATTTCTGAATTGAAAGAATCACGGGTTAGATATCTCAGTTTGGGCTAGAGATGGAACACAAATTGCCTACTGGTTAGGATTTGGAATGTTTGATGACTCTAGAAACCAGAAAAAAGCAAATTTTGAAGATACAGGAGATCACTTGGAGGCTCAAAAGAAGAGCAGTTTCGCTTCGGGAGGGGGATGGGAACACTAATATTTTCAATAAATACTCTAATCTTAGAAGATAATCTATTCTTTTTTGGCACATTGAAGCCGAGGATGGACATATTAAGCATTCCACTCCTGATTCAAAGAGAGGCTCTCAATCACTTTGAGTCATTCTACAAAGACAAAGAATATGTTTATTATATGGATCAAATTTGGGCATTAGAAAATTACCCACAAATATTCGATGAAACATCTAGTGATTCGACTGGTCCTTAAATATTTTTCCAGGGACAAATTCCCAGGTCCGGACGGTTGGACTGTGGAGCTTTTCATACATTTTTTTGATTTAATGGGACAAAGTCTTTTGGGGGTGGTTGAAGAATCTCATACTCAAGGATACATCACAAGAACTATTAGCTCTAATTTCTTAGCTCTCATCCCTAAGAAATCGATTCTGAGGAATTTCGGGGACTTGAGATTGATTTCACTTTACAACATTATTTACAAACCAATATCAAAGGTGATTGCAAGATGCATAAAAGTGGTTTTATCAATATACATGATGTTACATCAACTGCTCAAGAATGCATCCATATTATCCATACTAAAAAAATAAGGTCTTGAGTATGAATATTGTTGATTTGGTGTAGCATCAGATGTGATCTACGCACGAAATTTCGAGTAGAGGTTAAGGCATATGAGATATCCAATACTCAGAAAGGGTTTGGGAAGATTCTAAATAGTTTCGGAGATATTAAAATAATTAATATTTTTAATAGAGTCCCTAAGTCTGAACTTAGGGAAAATAAAATATTAATGTGAATTAATATAAAACTATGTTAGAATGGTCCAAAAGTCATGGATCAAGAAAAATATAATCTTATCCACTGATTAGGGATTTAATCTCAGCCGTTGATTTGTCAATGAGAAAAGTACAAGATGACCCTTGAGGGTCACTTGGAGAACACACCGAGTTGATCAAGATTTCGACCTTTTGGGGCAGGGTTTGTTGAGGAAGTTGAGAGATTGATCAAAGTTGCAACTGAGGGGTAGTGAATACAGAAGCAAATAGGGAGAGATAGTGCATGGAGGATCAGCGCAACAGCCGGGAAAGCTGATGTAGAGGGTAGAAGCTGGAACTATCAGGAATAGTCGGAACTGCCGAGCACTACTGGAACAGCAGAGAAAGCTAACGGAGAGGGTAGAAGCTAGAACTCTCGAGAATAGGAGGAACTGCCAAGAACTACCGAAACATTTGACAAAGATGACACAAAGGGCAGAAGCCCAAACTTCCAGGAATAGTTGGAACTGTCGGGAACTGCCGGAACAGCCAAGAAAGCTGATGTAGAGGGCAAAAGTCGAAACTACCAAGAACAACCAGAACTGCCAGAATAGCCAGGAAAGCTGACGCAGACTGCAGAAGCCAGAACTGCCAAGAGGAATCGAAACTACCAGGAAAGTTGACACAGATAGCAGAAGAGGCTGATGCACTCCCTATAGGATGAAACTGGGGTTTTTCATGGGGCAGATTGTAGCTGAGGAGCTGCTGGAGTGTTTATCTAGGGTTTCAGCCAGAGCATCTATCTCTGAAGGAGAGTTACTACTGTCGAGATTATTCTTTGTTGGGTGCACCAGTTTTGGCACCCAGATTGTATTGAGAAACTGTATAATAATAAAACCCTCAGATAATTGCATCGATTTTACCGCATTGGATTTTTCTGGGGACATTGGTCCAAAAACAACGGTGTCACTTGTGTGCTTGTTTTGGTTCCTTCAGTTGATGATATGTAACGTGTTGAACATGTACTTGTATTTATTTCTAGTATTCACATGGTAAATAACTTGTTAATTAACAGAACAGGTAGGTAGGAACAAATCAAAAAGTACATGAAGGGTTTCTAACAGGTTAGACTTAGAAATTCCAACATGGTATCAGAGCATGGTTGAAAATCACAGGAGAACTGAGGACATCAGCCGAGCAGAGTAACAGCTACAAAAATCAGTTGTCCTCAGTGACAGAGCTGATCCTTGTAGAAGGCGACAAAGGAAGGAGTGACACAGAGGGACTGCATCATCATTCTAGGCCAGAGAAGGACAACACAAAGGCTAAGGGAGGTAGAATCAGGCTCACACAAAGCCACATAGAGGCTAGGATGGCTCATGTAGTTGGCTGGGGGAGCTGATTTGCTGGTGCCAGGATTGCGCAGAGCCAAGTGGCTCAATCCTTCAGTTGCTAGGGTATAGGAGGATGTGGGTAAGTTGCAGAGTGAAGCTCGTGGGGTATTGTAGTCAAAACAGTACCTAACAGGGCAAGACCAACAGGAGGGAGTTATTGGTAAGGTGGATTTCTAGCCAAGGAATCTAGATCATTGGTGTAGTTGCACAGACGATCAGAGAGGGGCAACTTGGCGGTTGGAAGAAGGATTTCCTGGAGGGAAATCGGGACTCAGAGGGAGTCCAAAAGAGAACTTCCATATGGGAAGTAGAGAGTCTTGGAGGAGTCAAACAGAGAACTTCTAGATGGGAAGTAGAGAGACTCAGTAGGAGTTAAAGCAAGAAATTCTAGGCAGGAGGTAGAGAGACTCAAAGGAGTCGATAGAGAAGAGTAGAGAAATGGCCATGAATGGGATGAGGGATCAGGATAGGTTGGACGGACCATCCAACTTTGTGGTCTGGAAGGCTAGGTTCCTGTCCATTGTAGATAAACATTGTATCAAGGCCTTCGCCTTGAGGGATGACGATTGTGCCATGAATACTCATGTGCCACTTGAGAAGAAGTGGGGAGACATCGAGTTGTAGTTAGGTGGACTATAGGTGATGAGGGACAAGATCCCCGAGGTACCCAAACTATTGGATTATACCTTTCTACGGGAGCCCCGCTGAGGAGTAGCAATGTTCGCAGATGTCGGTAGAGAGACATGAGGATGGAGCAGTAAAGGGAGCGACAATGCACAATTCTCAGGATAGCACGAGGCTACTAGGCTGTAATAGTGTGAGAGGAACATTAGTGTTGCACTAGTGCAGGATGGCATAGAGATGTGTGCAATGGCGTGAGATGCAGGGAGTTGTTGCAGCAGTGCAGAGGTCAGAGAGGGAGCACTTGTCAGTGATAGAGGGAGCTTCAACATCGAGAGTGTCTTTGCCTTGACAAAGATGTCAGAATTGGGAGATCAATTACTTATTTCTCAATAACTGATTTACAGTGCAGCAATTAGCAGTGGCAATGCTATGGGCAACACGATGCAGCATGATGAAAGGGGATGCAGTGTAGACGCATCAGTGGTAGTGGCAGGAACATGGGCAGTAGCACAGATGTAGAGGGAGTTGTCGTACAGATGCAACAATGGCAGTGGAAGAGCCATGGGTGGTAGTACGAGATACAATAGTCTAGATGATGGGTAGCAAGCCTAACATCAGGGACAGACGCTAGATGATCAGAGTAATACTCAGTGAGGAGTATTGCTAGAGAATTGTCCTCGCTAAGATGGAGTGTTGATTTAGGGTAGCATCGGATGTTCTCTAGCCATGAAATTTGGTGGAGAGGCTAAGGCACATGAAATCCTTAATACCCAGAAAGGGTTTGGGTAGATTCTAAACAGTTTGGGAGATATTAAAATAATTAATATTTTTAATGGAGTCACTAAGTCTAAACTTAGGGAAAATAAAATATTAATGTGAATTAATATAAAACTGTGTTAGAATGGTCCAAAAGTCATGGATCAAGCTAGATCTAATCTTAGCCATTGATTAGGGACTTAATCTCGCTCGTTGATTTGTCAACGAGAAAAGTATAAGAGGAGGGTTGAGTGTCACTTGGAGAAGACACCAATTTGATCAACATTTCGACTTTCTGGGGCAGGGTTTGCTGAGGAAATCGAGAGAGTGAATACAAAAGAAGAGAGGCAGAGATAGTGCCAAGAGGATCAGCGCAACAGTCAGGAAAGCTGACGTAGAGGGAAGAAGTCGGAACTATCGGGAACTACCGAAACTGCTGGGAACTACTGGAACAGTTGGGAAAGATGATGTAGAGGGAAGAGGTAGGAACTGCTGGGAACATTCAAAACTGTCGGGAACTGCTGGAATAGTCGGGAAGGTTGACGCATAGGGCAGAAGCTAGAACTTCTAGGAATAGCATCAACTGCTGGGAACTGTCAGAGCAACCATGAAAGTTGACATAGAGGCTAGAAGTCAGAATTGCCGAGAACAGTCGGAACTGCCGGGAACTGCCAGAATAGTCATGAAAGCTGATGTAGAAGGAAGAAGCAAGAACTGTCGGGAACATTCAAAACTGCTGGGAACTGTCAGAACTGTCGGGAAAGCTGACGCAGATGTCAGAAGCCAGAACTGCCGAGAATTTTCGGAATAGTGAGGAAAGCTAACAGAGAAGGCAGAAGCTAGAACTGCCAGGAATAGCCTCAACTGCAGGGAACTATCAGAATAGATGGGAAACCTGACATAGAGGGAAAAAGCTAGAATTGTTCGGAACAACCGGAATTGGAGGGAACTACTAGAATTGTTGGGAAAGATGATGTAGAGGGCAGAAGAGGCTGATGTTAGGGTTTTTCATGGGGCAGATTGGAGCTGAGGAGCTGCCGAAGTGTTTATCCGGGGTTTCAGCTGGAGCATCTGTCTCCGAAGAAGAGGTACTACTGCTGAGATTATTCTCTATTCGGTGAGCCAATTTTGGCACCCAGATTATATTCAGAAGCTGAATAATAATAAAACCCTCAGATAGTTGCACCAGTTTTCCCGCATTCGGTTTTTTTGGGGACATTGGTCCAAAAACAATGGTGTCACTTGTGTGCTTGTATTGTTTCCTTTAGTTGATGATATGTAATGTGTTGAGCATGTCTTTTTATTTATTTCCAGTATTTACATGGTAAGTAACTTGTTAATTAACATAACAAGTAGGTAGGAATAAATTAGAAAGTACGTGAAGGGTTTCTAACGGGTTAGACATAGAAATTCAAACAAAGATCAATCTCCATAAGGCCTACAACTGTGTGGATTAGTCATATATGCATCTTATTCTGTACAATATGGACTTTGGTCTCACAATGTTGAATGGATAATGGCATGTATTACTTTTGTTTGTTATGCGGTTATTGTTAATGGTTATCCCGCTCCTTTTTTTGTGTTGGTAGAGGTCTCTGACAAGAGTGATTCCTCTCCCCTCTACTATTTATTCTAGTAATGGATGGTTTGAGCCTACACATCGGTGGTGTGAGGGGTCGCAGTCCATTTCAGGGTTTGGCTATATCCAGGGAAGTTAACATAACATGTTTTTTGTTGTTGATGATATCCTAACTTTTGGTTTCATTTCTAGAGCATAGTGGTCCCATTTACACTACATGTTTCTCAGATATGGAATGACCTCTAGGTTAATTTCTGATGGTAACAAATTTGTCCTTTATTACTCTTCTAGTGATAGGGTGGACATATAATTCATCGTAGACATTTTTGGTATTTGGACTGCACCCATGGAGTTTGGCGTAAACTACTTGGGTTTTAGACTTAAGCCGAATAATTATAAAAATGGTGATTAGGAGTGGATGGTTGACAGATACAAGAAGAGGCTTAACAAATGGACACACATATGGCTCACTTTTCGAGGTAAATACGTGCCCATATAAGTAGTTCTTCAATAATTATCTATTTATTGGGCTCACCTATACTAGATTCTTCGAGGCATTCTCTCAAAGATAAACACTATCATCCCCTGATGTCTTTAGAGTGGCACAGGTACTATAACTATATATCATTTATGCAAGTGGGTTGGACAGACCTTCCCTAAGGAATTCGAAGGCTGGGGTTTAGTGGATCAGGGGACATTTGGCATTGAACTATTAACTAAATATCTCTAGAGGGAACTGAAGGGAAGGTGGGTCTGGTAGGAATTATTCATGACAAATATCTAAGGGGCAATGAAACTGAACTTCTATTTAGAAGTATGACATCTCCTAGGACCCATGGGTCACTAATTTGTAGGAGTTTTATCAAAATCCTTCCCTAGTGGCCCCTATAGATGACATCAGATTCTAATTGGTATAGGCAATATATCTTGAGTTGTTGGGGAGAATTTTCTTAGTCTTCATATTTTAGAGTATATATAATCCAAAGGTTAGTTATTCCTATATCAGGCCATCAAACAATGGTTAGCAAGTTTCCCTATCTGGTGCTCGGCAGAGGACACTGGTTTGAATGGATAAGGTGTGGAGGAATGAGAGGAGTATATTAGACAACTTCGATTGGCTGGCCTTTGTCATCAGGATAATGGTGACCACTGCATATGGCGAGGTAGGTTACTTAACCATTCGATCATTGTGGCAGATGCATACCAATTCTATGTAACACAAGCACCACATCTTCATAACACATCTTGGTTTTATAAATTTTGGAAGTGGCAAATCCCACTCAAAATCACCTTATTTGAGTGGTTGGTATGGACTAACAAAGTCGTGACGTGGGACAACCTACAAAACAAGGGAAATATGGGTTCGGGAATGTGCACTCTGTGCAAAGAAAGCTCATAATCTGGGTTGCACATTTTCTTTCTATTCCCCATTATTTAGTAGATTTGGGAGCACATTTCTCACATTTAATGATCCGCGGTAGAAGTTCATACAGTATGGAGAATTGTATTGATCAATGGTCTGATATATGTGGGAAATACAAGGAGATACCATTATAAATTGTCTAGGAAATATGGAATGTGCCAAACAAGCACATATTTGAGGCTAGGCCAATCAATAAAAGTATAATATGTCATAGGATTCTTGCTCAGATGTCCTCCTATTCCAAGGATCATGATAAGATCAAAGAAACTTCACATCACAAGAATACCCATGAGATCCGTTTACCTACAAGATTTTTCAATGGGGTGGCTTAACTAGGAAAATGTGGGTGTGGTGCGATCCTGAGACTAAATGAGATCTCTTAGTAGGATATATTCTAGAATGGAGGAATTGGCGCCAACACTAGGGCAAAGATATTGGCTTTGCGGGGCTTACTCTCGTTCACGAAGGAGAGGAAGATTGATAATTTGCATGTATTTGGGGACTCCAAATCTGTCATTCTGGGCATCTAGGGTCTTACAGAATTTTACACTCCTTCCCTTTCAAGATGGATTGAGTGGATCAGGCTCCTTATGGCAAACATCAATATTAGATGAATTTGTCACATTTATAGGGAGGTGAGCAAGGAAGTTGATGCGATATCGAAGGAATGCTTTTGGGGTACCTTTGGCATTATGAATTTCAGACTAATAGTGGATGGCACCATTAGGGAAATGGGCACACCAATATTGCCTTAAATGACACACTTTTCATATGCTTCTAAGTAGAGCACTGGTGTACAGACTGAAATTTGTCCACTTTGGTAGATGTTGTTTTTATTTATTGGTTTTTGTTGTTTTACAAGTTGTACTTACTTGATACTCTTGGGCATATTTTGTCACATAGGATGGAAATTTCTGGATGACATTTATGAACAATGTGCTGGATCTTATATTTCTCTAATAAAAATCCAGTGTTTTTTCCTCTAAAAAAATTTAAGAAATGAACTCTTCATAATTAATGTTCCCTAGTGTTTTTTAGGAAGTTGAATCCATATATACAATAAAAAACTCAATTTAAAATCCACAAATAACATTTAGCCAAAAAAAATTAACACTTATTTTATATTAATACTTATGAATAATACCAAACTTCTATTTAAAAACCTTTAATTTTATTTCCCTTAAACTATTCATGTCAAACAACAGGGCTCTCAAAAACTGTAATTCATTTAGTGAAATTAAATTTTCCTTGTGAAAACTTTTTTAACGTTTCTTCGGCATGTTATAAAAATGTCTTAAAAAGCAATTTTTTTAATAATTAATATATTATATAAAAAATAATAATAGAAATGTCTTAAAAAGCAATTTTTTTAATAATTAATATATTATATAAAAAATAATAATAGTTTTTATTTTAAATGACATTAAATACTTTATTTACGTTTCTTCGGCATGTTATAAAAATGTCTTAAAAAGCAATTTTTTTAATAATTAATATATTATATAAAAAATAATAATATTTTTTATTTTAAATGATATTAAATACTTTATTTAAGGTTAATATTCAATTTTTTATTTATTTATTGCTAATATATATTTTTAATATTAGATATTGATTTTATGTTAAGTAAAAAAAAAATATACACATTCGATTAATTAATAGATAAAATGGTTTTTTTTGGCTTTTTTTTGCCCTTAATTTTGTCAAAATAATTTTTAAGAGCCATAAACTTAATCTATTTAATTTGCAAAGGTTAAGTGTGCTCGTAGTGGTGATTCCTTTTATGTATTCAAAATGCATTTTAAAAACAAGAAATCACAATCTCATCCAAAATCGAAATTTTGGGAAAAGACCATTTCGCCTATTAATTAGAGTGCACTTTTATATATCTTCCTCTTAATAGACAACACATCAACTTATTACATTTTTTGTTATTACTATTTTTTAAATGCTACACACCAATGCGATATCGGATAGAGAAAAAATTATACTTCTTCGTTATAGTGAATAATAAGAGATATCTTTTTAATCCATATTTTTTTCAATTATTTATTTATTTATATAAATGAATATAATGATAATATTAAAATATTAAAATATTTTATTTATAATGAATACTGAAATAATATTTAAAATTTTACTAACATAAAATTATATAAATTTTGATATTTGAATAGAGAAAATATTCATTTATTAATTTTTATTAAATATATAAAAAAATGACTAATTTTAAAATAAATTACACATCATTCTTATGGTTTAAGATGATGGGTATCTCTATTTAGGCATAAGGGTTCGGAAATTTCATTTTTTAAATATTAAAAATTGTGTGAATATTCCACATCCATTAAACCTTTAAATATTCTTCATCCCATACAAAATCGGAGGGATGAGATTAACCGTTTCAAAACTTAATCGACACAGTTTTCCGTTTTAGAAGGTATGGCCAGGTGTCCGCTACCTCAGCCGTTTAATACAGGTAGTTGTGGCTGCGTTATGAATCCATCCTTTGATGTGGACATGTATTATTTACGACATCGATGTCACTAAACCTGGTTTCATGTGCACCATCGAATCCAATATTGGATCACTGGCTCACTGGATCTCTATTTCTTTGGATCGTTAACTCGCTCACTGGATCGTTGTCTGGCAAGATTGTCCGTTCGTTGGATCGTTGTCTCGCAAGATTGTCTGTTCGTTGGATCGTTATCTCGCTTAATAGTTCACTGGCTAAACCGATGTGTCACTGGTTCCATTGTTGTTTACGATTCAATGGTAGAGGTGATCATTTTATTTAAGAGCCGCCCGTATTCTTGAGTTTGCTACTTGCATGGAATTATTTTAAAGTACTTGTCACGTAGATTTCTTTAAGATGAAATACTTCTAGTATCCATCAATGGTTATGATCCGTAAATAGGAAAATGTTCGTATATCATATGCGGTAGCAAAATGATTTAAGAGTTTTAATCATTGAGATTAATCAAAGACCTTATACAGCTATTAAGACCAAGGACCAATCTTCTTTGGAAATCCCAATAAGCAATGCAACATTTCTATGCTTTAATGTAGCATTTAACAAAATAATAATTGACTAATTGTCCCTAGTGTATCATTCCACACTTCACACTAATCTTGAACATGTGGGTAAAAGTGTGCATACAGAAAGCATGCTTGAAGCATTAAGAGCGAATGGTTTATAAAGTTAGAAATTCAATGATAAATTGCTTTCTAAAGTTAGAAATTCAATAGTGAATTGGTCGAAAAGTTTTTGAAAGTTACCTTGAAATGGTGGTAAATGGATCGATATATTATTCGAGAGTTGTTTTAAAGTCATGGCGAATGGATGGATGTGTTACATGAAAAAATAAAAAAATAAAGTTGAGAAAAAAAAATATTTATATTTTGTTTTAAGTTTATTAGAAATATTTATTTTCTCATAAAAATATTTAGTTTTATTTAACATATAAAAGAATATTATGAATATACATAATAATATTATGAATATACATGATATATATGTATTTGAGTATGAAGATCAATTGATATATGTCTAAATCTAACTTTTCAAAATTTGTTATATATATTGTCCTAACTAAACCATACTCAGTATTAAATATCAAAAAGAGGCTTAAAACATTAATCACCATATGAGATAAGTATAAATGCATGGAGAAATAAAAAAGTCTCACAAAATGTTGAAGTATGTGAACCAAGAGAAGATTGTGAATACGAATCAACGATATTAGTGAATAGTCTATAATAAAATTCAAAATTCATGGAGTTGATCATTTTGTTGTTATTTGATCATGCACTTACCAAACTCTTTTAGCAGGCCTTCCTTAGAAAGACCATCTCCTTCACTGTTGAGTTTCATGTAGACATGAAGCAATGGAAAATGCCTAAAAGTATCTTTTAGGCTTGATATTTCTCCCAACAAAGGCATTAATCTCATGTTGTCATGAAAGAATTCAATCCATTGTTAAGTTTGTGATTTATTAAACTTCTGGTACAAGGATCCATACCAACCTTTAAATGTTACCTATCGTCCACTTTCCATGCTAAAGCCGAATCAATCAAAGAGAACTGTTTTCAAGATAATAGAAACATAAAAATGTATATGGAATACTTCCATCACCCACTTTCCATGCTAAACCCGAATCAATAATAAAAAAAAACCGTTCTCAAGATGATAGAAACATAAGGGTGAATATATTTCATATACAAGGCTTCCATAAGAAAAAGAGTGATTTTTTAATAATCTCCAGACAAGTTTAACTACTAAATTTCTTCATAACACATATAAAGCTTTTAAATCCAATCTCCAAAAGCTTTAAAAGTAGCTATTCTTGCCCAACATTATTGGAATATCAATTCTCTTAGCAATGATGCAAGTGGAAATTCTTTTTCATTTTAAAATTACATTTTCTGCGAATGCTTCTATACACATTTACATATTAAAATGTTTCTTATAACAACAATAATGGGCTTATATTAATTTTAATAAGATTTTTAAATTAAAGATCATAAAAAACAAATATTTCAACGTTTAAATTCACACGTATATAATTTAATAAATATGGTTGTGAACATTATTTATTATTAATATGTTTACATTTATTTATTATTTATTTTTGTGATGGTTTTATGTTATTAAAAATATGTATTATTTTTTTATTAATATTTTTTATTTTTTATTAATAATTTATTTAGGGAAGCTAAATGGTAAGCACCATGAAAATGAATTATTATGTATCAAAAGAATTGAAGTTCAAATTTATCTTTTATTTACAGAAGGGGTGTACATAAGTATTTTGGAGTTATAGTGGTAACAATCGAACTCTACCCAAATCACATGAGTACAAAACTTTATCTTACTTATGTTTATAGAAAAGGTGTACATAAGTATTTTGGGATTATAATGGTAAAAGTTGAAATCGATATAAATTACATGAGTACAAAACCAACTCAATTACAAATTCCTTTAAAAAAATAACCATAATAATGATATATTATTAGAAAATAAATATATTATTTATTTTATTATTATTGTTGTTAATTTAAAGATCTTATTATAAAATGCATCATAATATGTAAATTTGGTGCGTTCATCGTTCATGCATCGTACTCTAAATGAAAGGGTAATCACTACATAATTCATACTCGTATGTATTACAGTTATGTGTGGTGATATTAATATGTTGGATATCCTATTTATGAGCCTGATCATTTAATAACCTACAAACGTCTCTCTATAATTAGTAAGATAAGATAAGTCTGGAAATAACCTTGAAGCTATGGTAAACTATTTTTTATGTTGAACCACTTGTTTCTCATTCAGGTCAGGATGTCTATGATGCATAGGGATATTTATTGAGGATATTAATAGTAGATGGATTCAGAAATTCCAAATTCTAATACTATGTGCATTTGCATGAAAAAACAACCAACCAGATGCTGAGTTAGGGAAATGCTGAGTTAGGGAAAACGTTTACATGGCAATAGCCAATTTGTTTGTTAGAGAAAAATTACTTGAGAACACCCAATTTCTATATATATATGGAAAAACATTTACATGGCAATAGCCAATTTGTTTGTTCGCGAAAAATTGTTTGAGAACACCCAATTTCTATATACCATTGTAGTAACGTTTTTCGGATTAATGTTAAATTCTTATAAATTATAACATCGTACAATAACAAGATTTCAAGAATAGAGAAGTAAGGGTTTTTTTGGGCACACTATGTGTAGAAAACACCAATTGGAAATCAATTTTTTTTTTTAATATCCTTATTTATGTATGATTTATTATTAGATTTATTTTGTGGTGAGTTGCTTTATTGTGAAATTTATAATTCTAAGAAGGGTTTATAATTTAAATATTTTTTTATTAATTTTATTTTGTATTATTTTGAATTATTTCTAGTTAAATAATTTTAATTGAGATAATATTTTTTAAATGATTATAAAGATTAAAAAAAAAAGTCAAAATCATTACATAATATATAATCCCTTCCTAGACTTAGATAAAGATCAATATAATAGATAAAAATCAATATAATGAGGATTATGATTACCTCAAAGTTATTAAGTTGGAATGTTATTTGTAAAGATGAGGGAGCCCTAAAAAAAAACAAATAATTTTCAGGTGTTACATCTAACCCTAACAATAATATATGAAAAGACATAATGTTAATCATAATTTATGAAAGAAACATAATGTCAAAGTATAAAAAAGAATGAATTCATTTGTATATGTAGAAATGCATAATATATGAAAAGGCATCATGTTAAAGTATTAAAAAGAAGAATTCATTGCTATATATACGGCGTATACGGTTAGACAAATACATAAAATTTTAGTTTCTCGAGAGGACTTGGCTATAGATATATTTCTGACAAATCAATTCAGTTGGAGAGGAGTGTCTGCAATTTAGTATATAAGAAATAAATATAGTAAATCATGTTAACACTACAGAAGTGATTTGGTTGACTTGGTAGGTATCTGTAAGTATATATATATATATATATATATATTTTTTTTTTTTTAAATATCATTTTTTAAAGTTTTCAACTTTAAATAAGTTAAAAGAAAACAAAAAAAATTGTTTACAATTTTATTTTATAGTATAACTTAAAAGAAAACAAAAAAAAATTGTTTACAATTTTATTTTATAGTAAAAGGAAAATTTGTGAGAAATTTTATTAGTTTTCTATTTCTTATTTATAAAAAAGATTATTAATATTTGATGTGTTAACTTAGTAATTGTTTGACTGTGTTCTCTTTAAAAATCAAGGGATTAATAAAAAAGTCATGTTTTTTAGCGCCAATATTTCTTATTAGCCTTCTATTTTTGAAAAAAAAAAACGTGTTGCAACAATTGAGACAGATTTTATGGCTATATTTACAAAACCAAGAGATGAATATCATAATTACTATAATTTTTTGAATTGAACCAATATGAAAAAATTGCATATTTTGAAGATGTTTAACGTCAGACCATGTTTCTCATCATATTAGTTAAAAATAAAAAATATATAAACTACTATTAAAGAGGATGGACCAACATAATGCACCATAAACTTTCCATACAAAATTTGATTTCATTAAATCATAATGACCTTTAGAAAATTTTTATACGCCTTTTACTAGAAAATTAATTAAAATTAGTGAATATCTACTAAATTCCATAAAATTTATATCTACTGAAAGTATATTTAATTTTGCAAATGTCAGTGTTGGTTCTGAAAGTAAATTAACTATATTTAATAGAGTTTAACCATTCCAAAATTCCAGAAAGTTGAACAAAGTTGAGTTGTTGCAGAGTTGCAGGTTTTTAGCTGGAAAAAATAATTTTGACTAATTTTTTCCGTCAAACAAATATTAAATTTAACGTAAAACGAGTTTTCAGGTGAAAATCTAAAATTTTCAGCAAAAAATCTATCCATATTTTCTATCAGCCATGAAATTGAAACGATGTGACCCTCTCATGTTGTCATTTTTTCACTCACATTCCTCATCTGCATCTTTTGAATACCAACATTTTTGGACACTAAAAATTTTTTGGATGTATTTTGAAAGTGACTTTTTTGGGCTTGATTTGAAAAATATATGTAGATTGAATTATCATGGGGAATCAAAGAAATTTCAAGAGAAAATATGATTGAATTTGAGAGATTAAGGCTCCTAGAGAATACTCAAGAAACTATTACAAAAGAAAGAAGGAAGAACGCTTGAATATTGAAAGGGAAAATCAATATTAACAAAATCTTCAAAGAGGTATGTAAATGTAGATATTATAAATGATATTTAAAATTTAATAGTGTACTGTCCAATTTATTTTTTGTTTGATGAACTAATTTGAAAAATATTTTGCAATGTAAACAAAGAGAGATTTTCCTCATAACATTGATGATGAGATTGAAAATGTTGAAAGGAAAAGTGAAGAAGGAAATGAACCAATGATTGATAATGTTCTTGACGATTTTGAAAGAGATACAAGTGAAGAATAAGCTGAACCACTCATAGGTATGTACAGATATGAATGTATTATTGAAGTTATACATATTTATTAGTTTCAATTTCCTCAACTCTATTTTTTAATTTAATTATTTAATGTATATTTATACTCATTTACATTAAATTCTCATATGTACAAATGAAACCAATATCGATGATGAGATGTTAGAAAATGTCGAAAATGACACATATGGAGGTGAAACAGTTGACCATGTTATACGATATCGTGTTAAGCTCATTATTAATAATTTCCTCAAATATGAAAATGTGATAGTTCAAGCTCAAATTTTGAGAGGTCTCTTAACACCATAGAAATTAAAATAAGCTACAACACTATTGAGAATTTGAAAATCAATGAAACATAAAAAGGTGAATGAAAATGTGATTCAAAATATAAGTAGTGCTCTAAAATCAATTGGACGATCTAGAAACAAAGTAATCTAGATGCATTTAGAGCAATACAAACAACAATGGTTTCATCAACTATCAAAGAAACCCGTTTGATAAAATATATGGAAAAATCTTTAGGGACCTCATGAAAAACGTTGCAGAAGCTTAGGAAATTTCAATTGCAAATAGATCAAAATGATGAGCTTGCTTGTTGGACAGTTATTTTTAGGTAACCATACAAGGATAGACTTGGAGAAATGTTAGAAACATGATATATGAATATTGGATGACAAATTCATGTGTTTCAAAAAAAGAAAGGGATGTGATGTAGATAAGAATAACGTAAAATCGAAATGAAGAACATGCAAAACATATCTTACACACCACTCATATAGAGTTGTTTAATAAGTTCAAAGAAGAGAATTATGGAATTAATGTTTCAATCACTACTTTTGTGCAACAAAAACCATGGTATGTTAAACCTATCACTATATGTGACATTTGGTGTTGTCGTTGTCATGTGGAATTTCAATTATGTTATGACATATTCCTTAATTTTGGTAAAACATTTTGGAAAAAGTCACCTCCTCCTTCCACTGTCCATGATTTCGTATCCCAAATTCTATGTGGAAGAGAAAATCATAATTTTTTTTACCAAAAGAAATATCTTGGTGGTAACAAATGTGATCATTGTGTAAATTTGACTTTGTTTCACAACACATATCCTATTGATATGAATGATTTATTAATGTCCAACATAAAAGTGTATTGGAAGAGATATGAATATATCCATACATCAATTGGTTCAAGTAGTTACAAGTGCTAGAAGGATTGATTTACATGAAGAATAAATTTCTATGACAGAGTTTTTGAAGAATTTTATGATATAAATTTATAAATACACAAAAAATTCTTATATAGCTCAATGGCAAGACTCACAATTCAAAAAATCCCATGAAAGTTTTCCACTAGGGACCATTTTTTCGATAGTTGATTTTACAGAAAATTACACATTTGTTCCACAAAATGAGATATATTGTGAATATTATCATTCTAACCAAGTTTCTCTTCTTTTCCATGGTCTATATAGACATGCTTAAAAAAATGTCGATCATATAGAAAGCACCAGTGAGAATAGACATGTTAAAGGATAACATTTTTTACGTCAATGATGATCGTACACATGATACACATTTTTTACAAGATTTCTTTGATAGTATTTATGACTTGGTGAAAGGTCGTGGAATAAAATTCAATGAACATTAGATACGGTTAGATGGTTGCATAGGTCAATTCAAATCTTAACGATCATTCTTTTTGTTGTGCCATCTGCCCCTGTGCTAGGGATTTCTTTATAGTAGATTTTGAAAATCCTGAAAGAAGACAATGTATTCTAGATTCCGGCCCTTGGTTTTGGGAAAAATTAGGCCTATTCATGAAGCCATGGAACCCATCATTCAATCCTTCTACAGCAGTCATAACCTCAGCACCAGTTTGGGTGAGATTGCCAAGCCTACCCTAGCATCTCTGGAATCTCTCCTCGCTAAAAGCGATTGGAAATGCAATTGGGAAGGTACACTGCAGGTGCCCGGAAACAGAGGAACATGCCAGAACCACCTATGCATGCATCTGTGTGGAAATGGACTTCAGCAATGAATTCCCAGCTGAAATAAACCTACAAAGTAAAGATTATATGTGGAACTAGAAACTCGATTATGAAAGTGTCCTCTTCAGATGTCGATCTTGCTTTGAGATGGGCCATCTAGCCAAAAATTGCCCAAAAGCCTCCCAAAAAAATTCTACTAGAAAAAACCACCATAGATCTACATGGTGGGAAGGAGCACAAAAATAGCACTACACTGTCATCAAAGAAAAATACTCTAGAGAAAACTCTGAATCACAATAAATCGAGCAAGAAAGAAACAACTCTCAAGACAAGTAGAGAGAAAGCCCCGCCTAACAAATCAACAGTTATGAGGATTTGAATACCATACAAAATAATCCTCATTTGACAGCAAATCAAATCTCCTAGACCAAACTTCTTCTCTGACTATCTTCAAAAGGACGAACACAATAGATCGCGAAGTTGAGACACCAATGTCCCAAGAACCAAAAGAGATGAAGGAGATGCAAGATAAAGGAAGTTGGAAGACCATAGAGAAAAAAAAGAAAGCTACAACACCAATCTCGCCAAGAAAGACAAAGAGCCAGATAATTAAAAACTAAGAAAATTATAGGTCCGATAGACCAATTTGGTCTTAGTGGATGTTAACCACCACCATCATCATCATCATGAAAACCTATGAAGACTAGGTATTAATTTTTTTTATTTATTAACATGATGGATTTTTTGTTAAATTAAAAGGAAATTCAAATATCCCTAATACTACTGCAATGTAAGAATGTAACAGATCAGAATCTTCTTGTTTGTCGTTGATTATACACCTATCATGTTTGCACTACATTTTCTTTTTTATGTCATCATTTTATATTTTCAAATACTTTTAGTGCTATCTTAGAAACATTATTTACTTTATTAAAATTACATTGTGGTCAATTTCAATTTTTTTTTATCACTTGTATATCTTGATAGCTCAAAAAAATGCGTTCTTTGTGTTTTTCCTATACATGCAGTGCATGCAAAACATATTAAAACTAATAATGCATTCTCCACAAATAGTATTTAATATTTGAAAGTTTCATTTACTCTAAGAGAAACGTTAGGCCCACATTGAGATTAATGCAACTTCAGTTGATTCAACATTGCAATTTTTAATTCTCAATCTCTAACTTTTATGAGATTTCATGAAAAATACAATAGTAAGAGACTTTCAGACAAAGAAGGTGCCTTAGAATGTATGTTTTATAATGAACTTTTATAGTATGTTTGGTCTGAACAACTTCATATTAAAATTTAACTATCAAACCACATCCATAACAGATCTTCTATACAATACGATGATCTATTCATGAAGGAAAAATGTACCAAGTTTTGTAATTTTAAATTTTACTCTTCATTAAACAAATTGACAAAAACCCTTCACAAAATCTAAGAATCAACCCAGATACATTTTATCTTCTACTAACATTATAAGAATCATGGTGCAAAATGTACCAACAAAATGAAAATTTGTTTTCATTACATCATATTCATGAAATTAAATGTAAAACCTTTAAGCATCAAACAATGCATCATGAAAAATGTACAATGTTTTATAATGAAATTTTATAGTATGTTTGTCTTGAACAACTTTATATTAAAAGTTAAGTATCAATTGGAATCCATAGTAGCACTTCCATATAAGATGATTATCTATTCATGAATGCAAAATGTATACCATGTTTTATAAGGCAATTTTAAGTTATCATTATTTTAGACATCTATACCATGTTAAGATTCATGAATAAAAAATGTACCATGTTTTGTAATTTACAATTTTACTATTCATTAAACATCTTGGAAAAACAACTTTGCAAAACCTAAGAATCAAACCAAATCTATATTATCTTCTACTAACATTATCAGAATCATAATGCAAAATGTACCAGCTAAATGAACATTTAGTTTCATTGCTTAATATTCGTGAACTTAAATGTAAAAGTTTTAAGCATCAAACCATGCATCGTGCAAAATGTACCATGTTTTATAATGGAATTTTATAGTATGTTTACTTTGAATAGTGCTATATTAAAAGTTTAGTATCAACCCACATCCATAGTACCTCTTCTATACAATATAATGATATATTTGTGAATTTAGAATGTATACCATGCTATTAAATGCAATTTTAAGTTATGAGTTTTTAGACATCTACACCATTGTAAGTTTCATGAATGCAAAATGTACCATGTTTTGTAATTTGTAATTTTACTATTTATTAAACAACTTCACAAAACTTAAGAATCAACTCAAATCCATATTACCTTCTTCTAACTTTATAAGAATCATCATGCAAAATGTACCAATTAAATGCAATTTACTTTTATTGTTGAATATTCATGAACTTAAATGTAAAACCTTTAAGCATCAAACCATGCATCATGCAAAATGTACCATGTTTTATAATGCAATTTTATATTAATATGTTCGCCTCAACAACTTTATATTAAAATATAGTATCAACCCACATCTATAGTAGCTCTTCTATAGGAGATGATGATCTATTCATGAATCAAAAAATATATAAAATGTTTTATAATGGAATTTTAAATTATGATTGTTTTAGACATCTATACCATGATAAGATTCATGAATTAAAAATGCACCATGTTTTGTAATTTGCATTTTTACTATTCATTAAATTACTACAGAAAATAACTTCACAAAACCTAAAAATGTGAACCTAAATCCATATTATGTTCTAGTAACATTATAAGAATCACCATAAAAAATGTATAAAACCCAAAATTAGCATATTAAAGATCAATTCATAATAAAGAGTTATATTTAAAATCTTTCCAAAGTTTATATCATTATAAAAGTAAATATAATAAAAAATTGTGAAATAAAAAGATGCATCAAAGTGGTCAATTCATAATAAAGGGTTTTACTTTAAATATGTCTAAAATTTATATCAAGATAAAAATAATATAATAAAAAGATTGTCAAATAAAAATTTGCATCAAATAGAATCTTACTTAAATATATGATATATCAACATCCTCGTGCTATCATCAAATTCATGGGTTCCCTACACAACATGTGTAATATGCATATATACATAAGATTGTGTACTTTTAAACTAACTTTTACTGTATTAAAATTAAATGAGAATTTTATCATCAAAATAAAATTATAAAAGGTTTTGAATTCCATGTAATACGTCATGGTATTCCACCTCCATTGCACCCTTGTGGAACCCTTGTACAACACATGTACATGTATATGTTAAAAAATTAAAAGTGCACATGAAAATGCATGAACTCGTAATATTAAAAAAATTGTAACAACTTTTTCAAATTGTGTAGACAATCCAATCCCTGTAGCTGACTCAAGTTTCAAATTCCATGGAATTCCTTGTGGTGTTGCTTGTGCATTGTGCCCTCATGGATACCCTATACAATACATATACATGTATATATTAAAAAAATAAAACTACACATGAAAATCCATAAAATTGCAATATTAAAAAAACTGTAACAACTTTTTCAAATTCTCTAGATGATCCAATCCCCATAGCTGACTCAAGTTTTAAATTCCATGTAATATCTCATGGCATTCCCCCAGCATTGTGCCCTCATGGATTCCCTTTACAATACTTGTACATTCATATAATAAAAAATTAAAATTGCACATGAAAATGCTTAAACTTGTAATATTAAAAAAATTGTAACAACTTTTTCAAATTGTCTAGATGATCCTATTCCCATAGCTGACTCCATTGCTAATGTCCCCAGAGAAGGTAACTTGTCTCCAAAAACCTAAAATTTTAAAATTTTAAAATCGTAAGATAGAGATATCAATTTTTAACAAAACTTACTTCAATTTATAAGAAAAAAAAAATTGAAATATTCAATGCCAGTGACAAGCCAATATTTGACACATATCCTAATAGGGAGGAAGAGAGTTGTGATGTGTCAAAAATTCCGGATGGAATAGAAATATGTTAACAATAAATTATATGTAATTATTTCTTTTACAAATATGTCTTCACAATATTGATATAATAAAAGTAAATTAATAATATCAATGTGTTCTTTAAAAGAAACAACATCTCTCAACATATCTTCATTTGAACTTGAACCCGACACCTATCATATTATCAAAAATTTCATTCAAGAAATGATTTAGCTACAAATGGTGAACATGTGATACATTCTTGTTAGATTATATTTGAAAAATTTTACAAAATCTATGTGAATCAAAATTAACCCATACATTACATTACATTAAAATATCCACCCTAAATGTTAACACATATCGATCCCATTCCCTCTTCCTCATGATCAATTAGGTATTTCCAACGATCATGGAAAGCCTTTGCATATTCTTTAACCTCTTAAATATTCATATTATCTATATGCACATATGATTTAAATACAAAATTAACATGTGCATCAACTTGTGCTCTTTGTCAATTTAGACTGAAATCAGTTCTAGTCATTGCACTACGTATGTTGTCTATAATGGCATCCCTTGCTTCTCGAACAATATGAGAAGTGGCATCCATATTCAAAAGTTACCAAAATTGTAGTTTGAGTACAAAAGGAGGCGAATGATGAGGTAATTCAGTACCCCTTAATGAACCGTTATTTTCATATGTCCGACATTTCTTAGTATCATAAAATTTAGATGGAATGTTAGTATAATAAGGTTTCATATCCAAAAATAGTTATGCATAAAATAATTTTGAAAAATAATGTGGAACATCTTCATTCCATGATAGTGTTCCATATGCTACAAGGAACCTATCATACAAATGGTTGGTTATTTCAAGGTGCTTGAAATATTTCACCTTGATCATCATTCTTTTCAATGCTTCTATGAAACTAAACACAGATTTGACATGTGATTTTGTAACCCTCCTACTTACCTCGACGCATTTATAATGACCCATAACCATTTCCTTTCTATGCCTCATCATATCTATAAATCCATCAGTTATATGACAAGGTTTCTTGAATATATCAAGGAATGTACTTAATGAGTGCAAAAGTATTTTTAAATTTTACGGACTCTCTGCACGAAGCTCCAAACTTCCAAGATCTTTCTTCGATTTTGAATAATGATTTTTGTACCTCTGTAATTTAAATTATTTGATGTTTATTTCCCAAGCAAGCTCATCAAGAATATAATATAGATAGGTGGTAGTTGACATATGGTCTTATTCTTGAATCACCTTGTGTCACCTATGTTGACTTTGGGTAGTGTTTTGCCCCTTGCTTCAATATAATTACATAAACATTAAAACATGTCAATACATTTATACTCATGCAATATAGACATGTACATGTATGTGTACATACAATTTATTTGTGTACAATGTTTTTCTAACGTAATTTTTTTTATATATAATTTAGCAAAATAACAATCATGATGATCTGATTGTGATTCACAACCATTCGATGATGGCTGAGAACCATCACGCCCAAGTGCATGATTTGATTGAGCTTATTTACCATAGGGATAATGTTGATCACCCTCAACTGACGACCTAGTGAGAGATGCTTCTAAAAAATTATAAATTATAAATTCATTAAGTTAAATTGACAAAAATCTATTCGATGTGTATTTACATATGATTCCACCTATTTATCATTTAGGTAAATGAACATAAACATATATATATATATATATATATATATATATATATATATATATATATATATATCAGTGTTGCACTAATCATGATTTAATAATGATTAAATCGTAAAATCACGATTTTTTTAAATTGGCGATATTATCGGCCGATTAATACGGATATTTTTTTTCGCTGATTTTTTCATAAAAATCACGATTCAACCTCAAATAATCATTGGACTTGACAACAGAACATTATATAACAAAAAAAACATGATTTTTATAATTCATTTGCACAGCAGAGAGAGGCACGCCGGCAGCGACGGGGTTTTGGAGACTTGGAGGAGAAAAACGGAGCTGAATCCGCTGATTGGAGGAGAAAAATGGAGCTGAATCCATTGATTGGAGGAGAAAAACAGAGTGAGAGCTAAGGAGGAGATGAATTTTCTCCATCAAACTGGTATGGGCACCAACATTTTGTGTTTTGTAACTTTGTTTTGGTTTTTTTCTATGTTTTTGGTTGGGTTTGGAATCTGGATAACCCATTGTTTATCAAAAGAATTCAATGGGTTATCAAATATTTTTGAATTGATTTGAATCTTGATGGGGTTTTTGTCATTTGATTTTTCATTTTGTTTGTTAAAATTTCTTAAATTGTCAAAAATTCCATGTGTTTTACTTTTGTTATAACTTATGTTACTCATGTATGTAATTTTTTTTTAGTTTTTGTACAATGTAAATTGTAAGTTTGTAACTTGTAAATTGTAATCGTTATTTTGCCATAGGTTCACCGAATCACCATTCAACTTCAAGTTCAAAGTTCAAAGTTCCAAGCCAAACATGCAAAGGAAATTGGACCCTCTGTGGGAATGTAGTGACCCTGATGGAGGGATTGATATAATGAACTTGTATTGCAAGTTGTGTGGGTAGCATATGTCATGGGGGGTGTACAGATTGAAGTATCACGTTGCACAAATCCCTAGATTTGATATAGGGACTTTCTCAAATACAAATCCAGAAATCATCCGAAGAGCCATGAGATCATTGGAAAATTTAGAGCACATTAGAGAGACCAAAGTAGAAATGAAGAAGCAACTAAGAAAGTCAGGTGAAAAAGGAAGTGGCACTGGTTCTACTTCAGCATCAACCAACCCAGTAGCTGCCTCATCATTTTTTGTTCCTAGAACCACGTCTGGTTCACAGCCATCTATCACTTCAATGATTAAAAAAAATGAGAAAGAACAAGCTAACAAGTTGTTGGCCAAAATTCTCCTTTGGAGTGGTATTCATTTTAGCATTGTAAGGAATAATCCATTTTTCCAGCTTGTTGTTGATGCTATTGAAACTATTGGCCCAGGGTACAAAATCCCTTCTTATCATGATTTTAGAGACTGGATTCTTCAAAATGAAAAGGTTGACTACACCAAAATATTGGAGGAGTTTAGGGAATCATGGGCGCAAATAGGATGCATTGTGATGTCAGATGGTTGGACTCACCAAAAGAGGAGAACCCTTATAAAATTCTTGGTTAGTTATCCCAAGGGGACTGATTTTATGAAATCTGTTGATGCATCTACACATGTCAAAGATGCAAAAACTTTATGTGATTTTCTAGATGTGTTTATTTTGGAGGTGGGTGCAGAATATGTTGTCCAAGTCATAATGGACAATGCTGCAAATTATGTTGCTACTAGCAGGATGCTTATGGAGAGGCATCCTACTTTATTTTGGACACCTTGTGCTACACATTGTATTCATTTGATGTTGGAGGACATAGGGAAAATTTCATTTTTCAAAAATATTGTTGAGTCATCAAAAACCATTACAAAATTTATATATAATCATACATCTGTGCTTAGCTTGATGAGAAAATTCACCAACAACAAAGAGTTGGTGTGCCCCACCATTACACAGTTTGCCACCAGTTTCATATCTCTTCAATCCCTCTTGAATTCTATGTGGGATGTGAAGAGAATTTTTCTTTCAGATGAGTGGCATGCTTTGACAATGAGCCGTAAACCAGAGGGAGAGGCCATATGCAGCCTAGTTTCATACCGGGAAGACTTCTGGGCAGGAGTGTAGGAGGTGTGCACCATTACTGAACCTTTGGTAAAGTTTCTTCGATTAGTTGATGGTGAGAAGCCCGCAATGGGCTATTTGTATGAGGCCATGGACAGGGCAAAAGAATCCATTCGGGCCTACTATGATGATAAGGGAGATTATGGGTTTGAGAGACAACTGCTCTTATGGGGAGTGATTGAGGAATGATGGAACAACACACTCCATCGCCCCATTCATGCTGCAGGGATCTACCTGAACCCCGCATTTTCTTATGCATATGGGTTCGTATTTGATGCTAAGATCATGGATGGATTCTTAACTTGTGTTCAGAGGATGGTGCAATCTCCAGCAAAACGTACAGAAATCTCCAAAGAATTTGAAACATACACGATGGCAGGTGGCACATTTGGCTTTGACATGGTTGTGACTGATAGGACGACTAAAATGCCACGTATTTTTTAGTTTGTTTCAAATTTCATTGTCTCTTCAAGTTCATAACATCATACTTTGATTCAACTTTCAAATTTCATTTTTGTTCTTATGTTTATTTAAAATTTTATTTGTAATTTTGTTGTATATGCATGGTGGAGAATGTATGGTGCCAGGGTACCCCTTCTACAAAAGCTTGCCATTCGAATCCTCAGCCAAACATGTAGCTCCTCAGCATGTGAATGCAACTGGAGTGTATTTGGAAAAATACACAACAAGAAGCGCAACAGGTTAACACTTAAAATATTGCAAATTTCCAAATAATTTTTTGAATTCATTAAACAATATTTATTTTATAATTATTATTTCATGATCTTTGTACAGGTTGGACTCCCATCGAATTAATGACATGGTCTACCTCTACTACAATCTTCGATTGTGGGTGAGGAAACTTGAGAGGACACATGATATGGAGGCCATCTCATTGGATGGGATTGACACCACTGTTGCATGGTGGGTTGAAGCCGAGAGGCCTCTTATGGAGCCTGCTGATGATTGGTTAGTGCAGCAGGTAGTGGAGTGTGTTGGGTCCCTATAATACTAGTGATTACCCCATTACTATTGTAGTTATACCCCTTATTAATATTGTTGTGCCCCTATTTCCCCCATATTGTTATTACTGTGCCCCATAGAATCCCTCTATTGTTATTTTTGTGGCTTTATATTATTATTGTTAGGTCGGCTGGGTTATATTGTGACTCCTTAGACTCCTATATATAGAAAGGAGTTTTTTTCATTTGTTTCATCGAATAATTGTTCATTTATGTAATGTAAAGGAGGTTACCCCCTCGAAGAGGCTGAATTCTAAGGCATTGATCTATCTTTTCTATCTTTTCTTGAGCTGGTTTCATAACATTTGGTATCAAAGCCTTGGATTCTAGGTTTTACTGCTCCCAACAGGTCATCGTGGAATTTTCGCTATAACTTTTTTTTCTGCGACGTTTCAGAAGCAAAAAAAAAACCCATTTGAGAAGACATCACGCTGAATCTCGGGTCTGAATTCCAGAACGTTTCGCGCTACATTTGCGGAGATATGATCTGAGGAAGTTGGTCTTCTTACAGACTCCTGAATTACATTCCAAACAGGTGACCTGGGGAAAATAGTCATAACTTTCTTTCTGAGCATCGGATTGAAATTTTGTAAGAAGTTACAGAAAGAGGACGGACTATAGTTTCTTGTATATATTTTTTCAGAGCCAAACATTGAAACAATGATTCGTGGCATGTCGTACAAGTTGGTTCTACTGAACTAGTCTATAAGCAGGTCACTGTGGGAGATTTTGCATAACTCTTCCTTGGAGAATCCAATTTGGATCAGACTGGTGGAATTAGAAAGAGGACATAGAAGGCTACTACAAATCACAATTTCAGAATTCGATGATCCAAAATTACAAAGATACATCAGATTCAATATTAGGCTTCTACGAAGTGAAAAAAGGTGTGTAGTTTTATTTTTATTTTTTTGCGTAAGCTTGGTTTGAAGGGATTCAAAGGGCATAGTAAAGCATTATTATCGGTAACTGATGCCCCGAGGAAAGAAAATGCAAACACCTAGTAAGGAATCTAAAAGCTCTAGCATGACTCATGAAGAAGAGGAAGAAATGCTACATGATATATCAAAATTACAAGAACAAGTGGAACAAATGTCACGCTCACAAAAGCTAACAGAAGCTAAGATAAATGGTGTGGAATCTAAGATAAATGGCGTGGAATCTAATATAAGGGGCATGGAAGCTAAGATGGATGATTCAAAGACAGATTTGAAGAGAGACATGGTAAATTTGAAGACAAATTTGAAGACAGACATGGCAGATTTGAAGACAGATTTGACAAATTTTCTACAAGAAATACTTACTAATGGTGAAAAGGTTGTAAAGGAAACTCATGATGCGAACAAAAGAAATGTTAATCATGATTCCATAGACTCTAATGTTGGATCGAAGACCCACCATATTCCAAAAATCAATATGAGGAAGTTTGATGGCAAGGATCCCGCAACATGGATATTACAGATGGAGCAATTTTTTGATATCAATAATGTGCAAAACACACAAAAGGTACATATGGAAACTTTATATTTGGAACCAAATCAGTTTGTATAGTACCAATGGCTTTGCTCTCGTAAACAATTTATCACTTGGGCAATTTTTACGGAAGAATTGATAGCACATTATGAGGATACAAAAAGCAACACTTTTTTTAGCCAATTGATAAGTCTCAAACAAAAGGGTTCAATAATGGAGCACATTGAGGAGTTCCAAAAATTGAACATAAGGGTAAAAGATATTCCAAAGGAGCATAGGATTGATGTGTTCATAGGGTCTTTAAAGGATAATATCCAACATGATGTTCGCCTTTGGGAACCTGATTCATTAGAGAAGGCATTCAGGTTAGCAAGAAAAATGGAAAGCAAAATTATGGCAACTAGGAAGCATACCACTCACAACTATAAAGACAGAAGTGTTGTTGCCCCTAGTCTTCCACAACCTATAAGGTTGACACCTCAATAATTGGAAGAAAAAAGAGCAAAAGGGCTTTGTTACAGTTGTGATAGAAAATACACTAAAGGTCATAAGTGTGCTGAGAAGAAATTATTCTACATAGATTGTGAAGAGGAAGAAGAAAAGGAGCAAGAAAGGTCAAAAGAAGAGGATATACTCTAGGAACAAAGCCTAGATGAAGAACAAATAAATCCGACCATATCTTGTAATGCATTGGCGGGAATTACCACTCCTCAAACCATCAAGATAGAAGGACAAATCAAGAAGAAAAAGGTAATAGTGTTGATTGATTCAGGAAGCACCAACAATTTTATTCATTGTAAGGTAGCAAAAGAATTGAATTGCTTCCTATATCCAGCACCAGAGTGTCAAGTGATGATTGCAAATGGAGGAACAATAAATTGCTCTGGAAAGTGCCATAATATCAAGCTATCCATGGGAGAATATGTATTGACTAGCCCAATGCTTTCCATTCGAATGGGAGGTGCTGATGTTGTACTAGGAGTCCAATGGCTACAATCCTTGGGTACAATAGCTTTTAATTTTCAAGAACTTTTCATCAAATTTTCTACGGAAGGAAAGGAAGTTGAATTAAGGGGTATTGTAGGGAAACTAGGAAAGATAATCAGCTCTAATGGTATGAAAAAGCTTCTAAAAAAGGAGCAAAGAGGTGTAATTGCACAATTATGTTTGCTAGATGTTTCCACATCGGAATCATCTATTTCTCCAGATCTCCAAAAAGTCCTGGACAATCATTCCAAGGTATTTGAGACTTCCGAAGGTCTCCCACCTATGCGTGATCATGATCATGCTATTCATATGATTCCAGGAAGTGTTCCTCCAAACATCAGGCCGTACAGATATCCCTATGTCCAAAAGAGTGAAATTGAATGTATGGTTGCAGAAATGCTAGAGGCTGGTATAATTCAACCGACTCAAAGTTCTTTCTCTGCTCCAGTAGTATTGGTGCACAAGAAGGATGGATCATGGTGCATGTGTCCGGATTATAGGGAGCTCAACAAGCTCACTATTAAAGATAAGTTCCCCATTCCTATCATTGATGAATTACTGGATGAATTGCATGGATCAATTTACTTCACCAAGTTGGATCTTCGTTCAAGATATCATCAAATCAGAATGAAGACTGAAGACATTCCGAAAATAGCATTTAGAACTCATGAGGGTCATTATGAATTTTTGGTCATGCCTTTTGGCCTTACCAATGCACCTTCAACATTTCAAGGTTTGATGAATTCAATTTTCAAACCATTCCTTAGAAAATTTGTGTTAGTATTTTTTGATGATATACTAATCTACAGCAAGTCTTGGAAGGATCATGTTGAACATGTTGACAAGGTGCTACAACTATTGGAGGAGAAACAATTATATGCAAAAAGATCCAAATGTTTCTTTTGAGTCCAGGAGGTGGAATACCTGGGTCATATTGTATCTCATGAAGGAGTTAAGGTAGACCCTAGAAAAATTAAAGCCATTAAGGAATGGAAAATTCCCACATCCATAAAGCATCTGCGAGGATTTCTCGGGTTGACAGGGTATTATCGCAAGTTTGTTAAGAATTATGGGAGAATAGCAGCACCTCTAACAACATTATTGAAGAAAGATGCATTTTCATGGACTCCGGAAGCAACAAAGGCCTTTCAACATCTTAAAGAGGCAATGTGCCAAGCACCGGTCTTAGCTACACCGGACTTCACAAAAACCTTTATTGTGGAATGTGATGCTTCAGGAAATGGAATTGGTGCTGTTCTAATGCAAGATGAAGACCCATTGCTTTTGAAAGTCGTCCAATCAAGGGAAAGTTTTTAAGAAAAGCTATTTATGAGAAGGAAATGTTGGCAATACTCCATGCACTTAAGAAATGGCAACCCTACCTAATGGGAAGACACTTCAAGGTAAAAACGGATCATGATAGCCTTAAATACTTTTTAGAACAAAGATTATCCTCTGAAGAGAAACAAAAGTGGGTCACAAAGATGTTGGGTTATGACTTTGAAATCATCTACAAAAAAGGGAAGCAAAATGTGGTGGCAGATGCACTCTCAAGAAAGGATGAGGATATGGAAGCATTGTTGTGCGCCATTTCTATTATCCAACCAGATTGGATAAATGAAGCAAAGGAGGAATGGAAGAATGACGAAGAAGTGTGGGCACTTATTCGAAAGTTACAACAAGATTCCAGTACGTCTGATACATTTAGCTGGCAAAATGATTCGTTATGGTACAAAGATCGCTTATACCTCTGTAAGAATTCCTAGCTAAAACAAAATATTCTTATGGAATTGCACACTTCTCCCTTAGGAGGGCACTCAGGATTTTTAAAAACTTACCACAGGGTTAAGAAGGAATTTTTTGTGATGGCCTTAAATCAGATATTCAAAAGTTTGTGGCGGAATGTTTGGTTTGCCAAAAAAATAAAGTTGAAACAATTAAGACACCGGGTCTATTACAACATTTATCCATTCCAAGCCAATGTTGGGAGGAGGTTTCAATGGATTTTATCACAGGTTTACCCAAGTCTAAGGGAAAGAGTGTCATCATGGTGGTAGTTGACAGACTTACCAAGTATGCACACTTTTGTGCATTATCACATCCATTTAAAGCTAGTACAATTTCTACTACATTTATGGAAACAATTCAAAAGCTACATGGAAACACAAAGATTATTGTAAGTGACAGAGATCCCATTTTCACTGGAAATTTTTGGACAGAATTATTTTCTTGTCTTGGTCAGTTAGCTCATAGCTCATCTTATCATCCTCAATCTGATGGGAAAACTGAGATAGTAAACAAATGTTTGGAAGGATATCTTCGTTGCTTTGTATCTGATAAACAGACACAATGGGTCAAATGGTTGCCTCTGGCTGAATGGTGGTATAACACTTCCTTCCATACAGCAACAAAAATGACCCCATTTATGGAACTTTATGGGTATCAACCACCATCCATCACATCATATTTAAGAGAAAATTCTAAGGTTCAGGCATTGGAACATCACATCAAACATCAACAACAAGTCCTCCAACTCTTAAAGGATAACCTCGTGTTGGCACAAAATAGAATGAAACAACAGGCAGATCAACATCACAGTGAAAGAAGTTTTGATGTAGGTGATTGGGTATTCCTATGGCTACAACCATATAAGCAAATGTCCCTCAAGCAAGCTAAGAAGGATAATAAATTATCACCAAAGTATTATGGTCCGTACAAGCTGTTGCAAAAGATTGGTACTATGGCATACAAATTGGAGCTTCCTACAGCTTCTCGATTGCACCCAGTTTTCCATGTTTCATGTTTAAAGAAGGTTATAGGTGACAAGCTCCCAGTTCAAACAATATTGCCAGAACTTGATGAGGAAGGAAAAATTATATTGGAACCAGAAGCAGTCACAGAAACAAGAACTCGACAGCTACGAAATCGATCAATTTCAGAGTATCTTATCAAGTGGAAGAACTTATCTGCTGAAGATTCCACATGGGAGGATGAGAATTTTATACAAAAGTATCCAGAACTACTCAAGCGTTGAGGACAACACTTTTTTGAAGGAGAGGGGCATGTTGGGTCCGTATAATACTAGTGATTACCCCATTACTATTGTATTTATACCACTTATTAATATTGTTGTGCCCCTATTTCACCCATATTTTTATTACTGTGCCCCATAGAGTCCCTCTATTGTTATTTTTGTGGCTTTATATTATTATTGTTAGGTCGGCTGGGTTATATTGTGACTCCTTAGACTCCTATATATAGAAAGGAGGTTTTTCATTTGTATCATCGAATAATGTTCATGTATGTAATGTAAAGGAGGTTGCCCCCTCAAAGAGGCTGAATTCTAAGGTGTTGATCTATCTTTTCTATCTTTTCTTGAGCTGGTTTCATAATAGAGGGGGGGGAGGAGGAGCAGGAGGAGGAGGTTGAGGCGAAGCAATAGGAGGAGGAGGTGACACCACCTACCCTAGCTACCCCTACCACCAGTAGAGGACGTGGTATACCTCCTATAGCTCCTACTCCTAGTTCTTTAGCTTCTAGAGAACAGCAGAGTCTATTGCCAACTCCACTGACATCTACATCTAGAGGGAAAGGGAAAGCTATTGCATTTTCTCGCAAGAGGGGCAGAGGAAATCATTAGTATTAGACTTTACTTATTTGGTTCATTTCATTGTATATGACATTATGACTCATGATATGACTCATTAGGTACATTATTATATTTTTTGTTGATATTTTGAGGCTGAGTTGGGAGTCATGAGTCAAGACTTACTATTCAGGACATGATTCACTGTTATGTGTGATGTAGCACTAGAAATGATATTAAACATCTTATATATTAGTTATTTTATCATATTTATGTGTCAATGTATTTATTTTATGTTGTAGATGCTTTAGATATCAAAAAATTGAAAAAAATGAATATTTTTGTATGTTACGATGTTTTCCCGATTTTTACGATTTTTTTCGATTTTTTCCCCGTGCCGATTTAATCCCGATAAAGATTAATGCAACATTGATATATATACCATAGGACAATGATGTGAGCAATGGCACCCCATTGATTGATATGATAATCTCATCAATGTAGTGAGAGATGCTCCTAAAAGTGATGGAATTTATTTTAAATTAGTAAAGCTAAATTGACAAAAATCAATTTAATATGTATGTACATATGATTTTATGAATATCATTTAAGTTTACACATAAACATATATATACAATGATGATGATATAATGAATGATAGCCCTCCCCTGATTCATATGATACTCTCCTTGATCCATGACCAATCTCGTCGGCATGCATAGAAAGTTGCCCTCTTGTCAATGATCGAGACCCTGTTGATGCTCTATCTCGTTTATGCCTTGAACAATAAGGTGGTGACTGTGTTGTACACATTGAACACCAATTTACCTCATGTATTTAAAAATATTTAAAATTACTAATTAAAAAGATCAAGAATTTAGAAAATTTGACAAATAAATTTAACTATCTAAAGGTTTCCTCAGAATTATTTGGTGTAAATTCTTCATATCAAATATACTCAAGAGTAAAAACACAAATGCTAAAGTGCACATTTTGAGAATTAGATACATTTTTTTTGAAACATGTCAGGTCTAGATAATTCACCAAGTTGTGATTACACAGTGGGGGCACACTTAGTATGGTATTGAAGAAAACACATGGTCATTAAAGACACCACGTTTATAACTTAAAAACACATACGTATCAAAGATATCTTACAATGTCCATCAATATATTTCAATGGAGTGATTCTTAACACTAATTCATATTTCACACACAAATCATGACGTGGCATTTCCCCATACAATATATCACTAGACATCCTATTAACATTTGCACAACGACTTATGCTAAATGACTAAAATTGATTAGAAAATTTTTCTTCTTCTTTATGTAGTTGTTTTAACTTCTCATTTTTGACTTGGTACATGCCTTTCATCTAGTTGCACACATGTTCAAAGATAGTGAAGACTAAAATTCCATTAGATCCATAGTCCCTATATATTCCTAAGCCATCTATCAGTGCAATATAATATGCTTCATTTTTTTTGTTCTTCGAGGTACAGTTCTTTCCCATTCGAGGACTTTTTTCAGCACAATATTGTATAGTACATAAGTAATCACTGCATATCCCAAATTTGGATAATAATAAACTTCTATGCATAATGTCCATTTTTCAACCATGTTTAATGTGTCTTCTAATCCGTGCAAAAAACAAATTCAATAAAATGAATAATATATTTCTTTTTTGCAAATGCCTTAGACTATTGGAGAATGATGAAGAATAAATATATATTGTGATGGAATTATGGAATATTACAAGATATATTTTGATGAATTTCCCTAGTGGAATAATAATGGCAGTTTACAAATCAATGCCTTGTGAAAACATCTTAACAAATGGTCTCATGTTGGAATGCTTAGGAATAATCCAAAAGGTTTAATTAGGTTGGTTGATTTCATCAAGAATAAATCTCAACCTCTACCTCTAATAGTGCACAAATTCCAAACATCATTTTATATTCTAAGTTTCATATTGCAAAACATATCAAGCATCCTTCAAATTCAATAGTAGGTATGAGTAACTAGATATCAAACATGAATAAGAATTTAGTTAAATGCCATTAACATCCTAGTTTAGAATGAAATATTCATTAAATTATTCCTCATAAAACTTCATTTGAAAAATATGTCTCAAAAATATGTCTCCACTTTATTTGAGATATTTTCTCCCTTCCGTAGAATATTTATTTATTTATTTATTTTATCCTTCACAAGAAGTGTTTCACCTATAACTTTATATATGGCCCATGGATATTAAGGTTGATGCAAACACACCCTGACCCTAACATTTTGTATGATCCCTATTTCAATATGTGAAATAGGATTACTTACATCTCAACTTCGGTGACCACTAATGGATACAAATACATAAAAAAAATGCCTTTAAATATTACAGATACCACCAAATAAGTTTCTAGGATAACCAATCTCATGATGTCATTTTTTTCCTTCCCACCTTATGCAATGATCACTAATGTAAGCCACTAGAAAATTAGTAAGTAAATACCATGTATGTATTATTAACATTGTGTAATATACCTTTCCTTGAATTGTTGTCCATATTCTTTTTCCATCACTTATGATTGTCTATCTTCTTGTCCCATCACGAGGTCCACCACATGGATCTTAAAAATATTTTTCTACGTGGAGATATTGATGATAGGATCTATATGGAGAAACAATGGGGGTATGCCAAAATTTCCTTTATTGTTATGTGAATTGAAGAATTCATTATATGGAATTTAGGGGATGCATTGAGTTTGGTATGAAAAATGGATTCTTACCTTCTTTCCCAAGGTTTCCTTAAATTCATATGACATCCTAATGTTTATATGTTGATTCAATATATTTCATTTTATTGTGTTGATACTTTTATATTTAGAATCTTACTCATTATAGGTATGGATATCAAGTGAGATATATTACCTCCTAAGGGGTAAATACTTGAAGAGCCACCCCAAAGGGTGTATGCTATTGAAATAATTGGAATTTATTTACTTATATATGATCTTCACTCATCCAAAACACTCACTCATTTTTCTTCTCAAACACTCATTCAGCCTAAACTATGATGCATCACATTACTTCTTAGTTCTCAGATAGAAAAATTCAACTACTGGATGGTGTACCATGACTTGATTAATGTAAGTGGGTGGTTTTATGGATTTAGTTTGTGGTGACAATGGTGCTTATGAAAGTGGGACTTTATGACACTTCATAATCCTCTATTTTATTCCTTTGTCTTGTCATACTTCATATAAAATAACCTTCTCATATAAATGTCATATCAAATTGAGAGGTTGTATTAATAGGTGGCTTACAGAGGTAACAATCCATATCCCCTTCATACATAACACTTTCCACCTTAC
The DNA here is from genome assembly GCA_031772625.1 of Pinus tabuliformis. NCBI lineage: Eukaryota > Viridiplantae > Streptophyta > Pinopsida > Pinales > Pinaceae > Pinus > Pinus tabuliformis. The sequence continues at coordinate 821,213,699 of CM062804.1, read as the reverse complement.
CCTTTCACACCCATTACATTCTTAAAAAATGATATGTACCCCTTCATGCTTGCCTTCTTAAAGCTCATTATTAAAATCTCTATGTAATATTGAAAGCATGAAAAAACATAAATGAAATGAAAAGACCATGCTCCTCTATACAATATCTACATGGGAAAAGAGGTGAATATATAATATTAAATTAAATCAGATTAATGATACAGTTGAAATTAGTAAGAAACAAATATTGTGATTTATAATAATTTGGAGTAGCATGATGTAACATACATATAGTAGGTATGATAAAATAAATATAATAAAATGATAAAGATTCAAAATCAGACTAATTATAGATGGTGGAGAAATAAAAGTCAAATTTTAATTAATACTGAAGATTGATTCCCAAATAAAAAAATTAACGCAAAATAATCAATAACAAATTAGTTTACAGAAGAATAACATTTTTCTTTTGTCGTTCAAAATTCCTTCATTACATTTTCATGAAAATAAAGGTTACATAAGATGTCTCTATGGCCCCCTCTTCCTCATTTTGACTGGACTTGTTGGAATTAAGGATCGAAGTGTGTCTTTGATCAAACTTGATAAACATTATTTTCGCCTAGCATACAAGCCATATTGTGCATGAAGAAAAAAGCCAAAGAAACTACAAAGACCTATGGTAGCATATCAAGGAGGGGGATGGGGAGGGAGTACAGGGGTAGCTGCAAAGTATCCAACATGCTCATGCATGTGAAAATCTATATGTCCCACTCGAGCTTTCATACTGCAGAGGTGGTCATTCATGTTCCGGTCACTACGATTGAGACAAGCTAATTGTTCCAATATCCCATTACGACTATATTGGATATCATTCATATATGCAACAAGCTCATTACGGTCTTCATACCTGTGGTCGTGAATGATGTCAATGTTAAGATTAATGTCTCGAATTTGTGCGGTCAAATATTCCATTGTTGTTGGAGCCTCAAGTCATCATGGAGATCGAGTTCGAGATGATGCGACTTCACCTTCATGATCTTTGCTAACTGTATTACTAGAAGATGAACTAGAGCATAGAACATGAAAATCTGCATTTCCAAAATTACCACCCCCATGCTACGGTTGTCCTTGTTAGCAAGGCACTGCATAGGCACCAGAGAGTCTAAACGACCCAGACTAAGAATACCTTAAAGAGTTCCTGTAATAGAGAGAGAAATCCCAACCACCCAGGGAGAGGGGCACCCAATGAGGCTAAGTGAAACCAGATGTTCCATTAGATACAATAAACACAACACGCCCCAACTCTACCATGGATGACTTCGGTTAATTTTCCACAGACCCATAGACACTCCCAAAGGTCATCCCTACAAATTTGTTGAGAACCCTTAAGAGACTAAGAACGATACGAGAAAAAAACTCACGATTAGAACCCCAAAATAAAAGAATAGACAACCCTTTAGGTTCGACAACAATAGAGGATGTAGACACTACCCCCAAAATGGGGCTCACCTAAAGACCAGATAGAATAACCCCAAGAAGTAAGCACAAATATACTTTACCATTGTGGACAATAGAAGCTCGAAAACACACTATCCCGACATCATAGACAAACCTGCACCACAATGCCCACATACCAACTAAGAAGCCTTGGAGTGACCTTTGAGCTGTAATCATGCCAATAAACATAATTCCCTCTTTCAATTCCCTCGAAATGATATTCTTGAGCCAACTCAGTAGGAGGAGGTAACAAAGACCAAAATTCCCACCCCCGAGAGAGTTGGGTTGCCAATTTTTGCCCAAGAGAGACCCAGGATCCCAAACGCTTAGTTGTAGGTAAATTTGTTGCCACATGAGCATGAACCAGAGACCTAGGGAGCCATCACTCTAAATCCTAAACCCCGATGAGTTGTCGTGGTTTTCATCTCCCACTTTGTCTTCTGTTCTCTTTCCAATAACCATTTCTCGAATTACCAACTGAAACAATAAATATTCCACCCTCTATAACATAATTGTGTGATCAAGTAAACTGTTCACCCTGCCGAAGTATAATGTATATGATATTTCAATTATTGCCACATGTTTTCCTTGTGTTAGAGGGACAAACCCTAAGATCCAGCCTGGCACTATATATCTACCCTGATTGGGGGTGCACAGGAATAAAAATCAAACACATCCTATACTACATTTATTTTCGATGATGAGGAAAATATTTTTCATCATCAAATAAATGAATCTGTATTGGTTCACCTCTATGATAAAAAAATTAATGTGATTTTCAACCCAAGCTAGGGCCTCTAATGCTCTAATAGTTACTCCCATGACTCTTCATACCCCTAAGACTAAAATATTTATTATTAATTCCATGCCTAATGAGATTCCCTCACTATTTAATGGGGATTTTACTTATCATGAGATTACCAATCCTTGAAATTAGATATATTGTCATGTTTATCAATTTTGGAGTACATCGAAGGTTAGCCTATCAATGAATATTTTCCATCATGCTATGTATTATTTTTTTGAAAAAATTACCACATTTAAAAGTTTATACCCACATTCCAATAATAATAAATTTGTAAGGGATTTCATCTTCTACATAAGTCATTCAATACTTTTCTATGAGACAATAAGGGTTGACTGTCCATCAAGCCGCTATTTACACTAACATATATAAATCCTATATTTATATTCAATATGAATACAAAATAACATTTCAATTTTCATATGAATAAGATCATTGGATTTCTTGCCTAAATTCATGGATTATATTATCAACCAAGATTTCTACATATTGGATGGTATTTATGGATAGGACAAGTGAATAAGGAAATAATGTAGATTGGAGAGTTATTATTACCTATCACTTAAATATCTAATTGTGTCAATTCATGTTAGTGATCCTACCACCTTTTATATCTACTCTTATCTAGTCCTCCAATGAAGTCCCATCACCTTCTAGTACCATAGATTATGTGCTACATCGAATAACCATCACTTATGTCTGGTTAAAAATGTAACTGCCAAGATTCAAGCGTAATACCAAGTTAAGGTCCCATTTTTTAGTTTTATTTATTCTTGAAAGGCCTGAACATCCCTTTTTTTTATTTCACTTAATCTTGAAAAATATCTTCAAGGAATTTCGGTGTTTGGTTCAAAGATCCTAGTTTTTCTTATATTCAGGGTCCAATTATTTTATTTCACTTAATTTGAAAAATATCTTCAAGGAATTTGGGTGTTTGGTTCAAATATCAGCTGGTTTTTCTTATATTTATATCTTTTTCTTTTTAGTTAATCTCCCTAAACTTCCCTTTATGACGACATGATAGTACAAAATAAAATTTTAGGAAAATATTTACAAATATAATGTTAAACAATGAACAAAAATAAAAAAAGATTCATCGCATAGTTGTGATGTGGTCAATACTTTAACAATCCCAATATTGAAGCCAAATAAACAAATTTAATATTAAGTGGTCAACAAAAACCCAAAAAGATTCATTGCATGGTAGTTGTCCTATGGCCAATGCTTTAATAATCACAACCTTGAAGCCTATGTTAAACAATAATTCTTACCATTAATTTCACTTATATAATTGACATATATGAGAAATTAGGTTTCACTACCATCCTCTCAAGGTTGTAATAACCAATATATAGGATATGTTAGAGAATGTGGAATCAAGATGAGGCATAAAGTGATAGACCAAAATTACATTATTTAATTTTTATATCATCTCTATATATGTATCATCTTATATACTTCTTTTTGTTTTTATATTATCTCTCTAATTATGTATAAATAAGTAATATATTTACTATATATTTAAACCATTAACTAATAAGTCACTAAAAACATGTACATACATAGGAAATAATTTACCAACTAATATGAAACTCTTTGTCTTAAACTTACTTTTAACATGTCAGTATGTAGCCCAATCTTCTCCTCAAAATTATCTTCATACATGAGGAAGGACATTGTTAAAGGAAAGGTGCTCCTTATATTAAAGAAAAGTATCACTTTCTCAAAAATGTACTTTCCCTCCCTTGTGTCCACTTGTCCTTTTCTAATGTTGTAATTACATGTTTTTAATGAAACCATGTGTACTCTCTAATTAATATCAGATGCAGATTCAAGAAAAAGTCACACTTACAAAATTTTCTTTTATTAGAAAATGGTTCAACAATATTTGTTTATATCTATGGAGAATTTTGGTAATGGTCTAGAATGTGAGTACTTTGTAATGAACCTTACTTCTTGATACTTTGTAAGGTGTTTCTATGGATTTTGACTTGTTATGATTTTATTTTTTTGAAATGTGCCTTATGATTTTTAACATACAGAAGATGGTTTTCCTTCATTTTGCTTACACTGCTCATTGATATCAAAAATCATGTTGGAGAAAAGGCCACATTGACTGAAGGAAAAATTAAGAAGACTTCACAGCCATAGGATCATGAGCAGGTTGATGTAGATGATGAGTATGATGATGGTATTGATGATGTTGATATTTGTGCAGAAGATAAGAGTTCTGATAATAACCACAAACACCGTCGTGATTTGTCATGGATGCAAATTAATCATTTTCAAAGTAATGATAAACTGGATTTACTTGAGACCCAAAGTAACTCACATAAAGGGAATTTAAGTGAGGGAAGAATGAAAAAAATTTCAAACAATAGTTCTAGAAGTGATTTTCATTAGGAACTTTATTTGCATAAATACCATGCACTAGGTTATAATGAACAAGATTCAAAAAATTCTCAAAATACTTTGGCTACAGATAGAAAACCAAAATAAAGGCTGGAAAGTGACTTGAAAAGGAATTGTCTTTATTCATTCGTGGTTTTCCACTAGATATTGAAGATGTTACTCTCAGAGTATGGTCAGAGAGCTCAACAAACATACATAGTGACAATTCTTCTTGGAAAGTGGATGCTCAGAAGAGGAACACATATTTGTCACAAAATGTCGCAAATGTCCAATAATTTCAAGTGTATGTTGTAAGGATGTGTGCATGGGAAAGACTTCCATTGCCAACTTGTACCAAAAAATAGTCACAAATAACCTGAAGACCAGGGCTGTTAGAAGCAATGGGAATTGACAATCCTTGCTCCATCTCATGAGGCATACTTGATTTGGAGCCTCTAAGAATACTTTTAACATTTTGTATAGAAAGAGGAGAATATGTTACAATGAAGACTAATGATGACACCTCTTTTGCTGGTAAAGCCAAGTCATCAAGGAAATATTTTAGCAGTTATGTTAGAGTAAAATATGCAGCCCAAAGGGACATTGTTATAATTTGAAGGATAGGTAAATATTTAATGGAGAAATATCCAGTGCAAAAATTTTAATTTCTATGTTGGTAAGTTAACCTAGTCAAATTTACATAAACCACATTAACGTCCCAATCAAAACCAGATCACAATAATTCATTGTAATGACTATATAGAGAGTTAATTCTTCCCATTACCATGCATCCTATGCATCTTATTAATATCATGTCATCCATCGAGGATGACGATGTTTTTCAGGCTTATTATGGTTGCATCATTGTGGGGAATGTGTCATTTTGATATATCATGTAAACATGGGCAGTCACCTATATTAATATCAATAGCCAATGTAAGGGAAGCTATTGATGAGGGCTAGTATTACAACAAGAATTTAACAACACCCAAGCATAACAACTTAAATTATCAACCCAGGGTTCATACAAACTTAAGAGATGTCGACATTGTATGTGAAACATGTAATGTGACCTTCTTTCGTTGATCTGATGCAATGAAGTCAATGTCATGAAATCCAACACTAACCTCATTTTAAAAATGGATACTTTAGTCTACATGTAAATTAATACTCTAATTGTAGAACATGGAATGTTGTTTTGAAAAATGAAATTTGATATTTTGAACAATAATGCTTGTAAATGAAAACCTTCAGGAAACATGAATTCAATAATCAAGTATAATCTACTTTGCATTGATGAATAACCATTTTTATCATTATTTTCAAGGAAACTTATCTTTTCTAACATAATCCATTTACATTTCATAAGAGAACATTTATTGTTATTCAAATGAAGAAATTTGTCTTCTAATTTTGATTGTAGATTTGTACTTGCGGTGAAGGAAAGGTGGGTCTAGAGTCACCTTTGGTCTTCCTCAATCATGGTTCAAAGCCTATATATCATTATTCAAGCTTAAGGGAAAAAAAACCAAGATTTTGGAGAAAATATGGTCAATTTTACAGGTGCTACATGAGTTCTATAGGAGGTGCTATAGGAGTCCTTGTTTTGCTATAGAATGGGATAACTTTCTGAATTCTCAAGTAAATCAACTGAAAAGGGGTTGGAAAAACTGTTTTCATTAATTAGGATAAATATGTTTTAATATTACTACATATTGGGTACTTTGAAATAATTTATCAATTTCAAGAATAAATCATATCACCCACCTAGCAATACCATTCTCTAGATAAACTCTAGCCAATCTAGAGATACAATAGATGGAGTTTATCTCAGCATTGACCTTTATTTTGTAAGATTCGTAGGACCTTTCATTCACTCATTTTCAAAAAGGAGGTTACATCCATGAAAGACATTTTCTGGCCTCAATCGACCCATTAGGAAACTAGGTCTATTGGCCAACAAACCACATTGTATGTGAAATAAAGCCTTATAGAACTAAATGTCTATAAACCAGTTTACACGTAACAAATTAACATAAGTACTACTAACCGACATATACACTAGAAAAATAAACAAAAGAATATTTTGCTAGCTAATGCTCATTAGAGGAATCTAACGGGGTTTGGTCCTTAGAAATGGAGCCTAGAACTTCAAGTTGAGGAAGGCACAAAATGTGATTCTCCATATGGCCAAGTAAAACATTCTGTTGTTGAATTTGAAATTGGACTAGTTGAAATTATTTATGAATTTCCTGGAAACATGGGCCAGACTTAACGAAACTTGTAGAGTTCATAATACCTCAAGCCAGAATACTCTTCATCATCCAATAAAGGTGAACGATTTGTTTATACTGTGTGAACCAGCCTCGAGTGTGGCCAAGATTTGGAACCAAGAGATGCCAATCCTTGATATGCATTTCATTCTCGGCACACTAGTTGAGTTTTTCCTCCCATGACAAAATCAGTTATTTCATGTGGGATAAGGTAACTGTGTTATATGATTGGTCTATGGCATTAATAATACGAGCATTAGACTTTCTAGTGCTTCTCCTCAGCGGCTGAGTGGAGGAGGAACCTTGTCCAACTCTATTTGCAGACTTTTGACTGCAGCCCCAAGCCCCATTTCCCACCAGACCAACACCCAAAGAAGGATGAGGCATATATAGAAGAGACCAATCCAGAAAATTATAAGTTCGACATTGACCTTAACTAATAATAGTGGTATCAAATTAAGTATGATATGAATTATAATCAATTTCTCTACCATCTCAATAGTTTAACTAATCTAGAGGATTGATATTTCAATGCAATGAATGGAACATTTGTTTCATGGGATAACATTTAACAATTAGCAAGTTTGGTTGTTGGGAATATTGAAGGAGATATAGAATTATTGAAAACATTGACATATCTTGTAACATCTCAACTTTCTATCTAGATGCCCATGGTTTTCCCAATAATATTAACATGTAATATATATATATATATATATATATATATATATATATATATATATATATATATATAGATATAGATATATTAATTCAATATTTCCTAGGTGCCAAAATAGATCTAATTTATGTAGTCATGTAGACGATGAATTTTGGATTTGGTAGTAATGTACAATTACTTCACTACAAATATTTCCAAAGATATGATATTTGTCCACATTAATAACACCCTCTCTTCCCTTTACAAAATCAAATATAGCAGTTCTCTTTGGAGTGCTCAGAGAGAGTTTAGAGCACACAAAGCTTGCAGTGAGCATTTTCAACTACGAGCATATAGATTATCAAAACTTTGTGTGAATTTGAAGAGTTGTAACCTAGAAGTAAACTTCCCTAGTTGTAAGCTAGAAGTAAACTTCCCCAGCAAATTTTCCCTTTTTGGTCAATTGACAGACGATACAGTGCGAAATATAATTTTTAGTTTGTTGAAATTTGAACTATTATAGCTCACGGGGTTAGTTTTTACAGTTCTATTTCTCATATTACTTTTTGTAATTCATACTCAAAATTCTTTAAAGAGGTAATTATTTAGATATTTAAATTGTTCTTTTTCTTGATGGCCTAATGAAGTGAGGTCTCTTCTACTAGTTTGAGTGGAATCTATTAAAAATCAATTTTATGCAGTTGTGAATAATTTAAAATCATGGAGTGTTCTATCGTGAAACCCTCAAAATCGCTACAACAACTCATGCAAGAATGAGAGGTTGATAATCACATACTATATTATAGAGATAAAGAAGAGAATAAAACAAGTGGTCAATAATTTAAATGCAAATTTCGTGGCAGGTGGATTAGGTGAATCTTAAATTGTTGTAAATGATGGTGTTTTGTGTATAATATTTTTGTTCATATCCATAGAACACTGAATGAGTGTCAGAGGTTAGCATGTAACACATTTATTTGTGTGATTTACATGATAAATTTGTTTTATCACCAAACGTCATGTAAGAGAGAAATTTTATACATTATAATGCTAGAATCAGTAGATATTAGATTGACTTGCAGATGCCATAGTAATTTATTGTCTCTATATTTACTTGCAATCTTTAATACAAATTGAATGGCTATAGAAACTAGAATTATTGCATTGTGATTTGCTTTAGTGTAATATATTTTTCTAAAATTACCACATTTAGTAGTGTGCATAGGCATTTGAATGGCGTTACAATAATATAATGACATTTGATACATTATTTATATTTGCAACTTCTTTAGTCATATGTAGGTAGAACGTTATTTGTTATTTATAGCATTGTAAATAATGCCTTCAATGCCTAAAAAACATTATTGCACAAAGAAGATAAATAAAAACCTCCACTAGCATTGAATCCATTGTTACTTTGTCCTTGTACACAAGCCCATCATATCTTATATGTATTGGTAGCTGCACAGCTATAAATGTTACCGTTAAAAATGAAAATAATGCTACCTTTGAAACCACTATGATTGTCATCTATTGTCATGGTAGGTATGTCAACATCTTAATGATCAGTGACTCATCATGCATACAACTAAAGTATGTATAGGCAATGCATTAAGACAAAGTATGTAGAAGTGATGTAATTAATTTTATTATATGGAAAATCATAAATGGGGAATTTGAAGGAATTCTAAAATTATATATATAGAAAAAGTATTATTTGTTTTATGCCAAATATTAACATGTAGTGTGTTTTACTAATCAATACACATACAATGTTCCTTTGGTGCTTCCTACTATATATGAATGTCAATTATTAGTAGCTAGTACATACTTCTATGTGAAGTTCATATCCTCACAAATAATGATCAGTGTCACATGTGCTTTGTTTTGCAGTAATATTTTGAAAATACAAAGAAGTGAAAAATAGGATCTACTCAATTGAAAATTTGTGTCCCTTTTTCCACTATTCCAAATCACATAGACAATATCAAACTGCAATCATTCTTCTATCCTAGTAAACATTATCAAAGACATATCCTTGATAAAATGAACAAACAGTTGAACACTCTCCCATTTTTGAGCAAAACCAATCCAACGTACATAACACTTAGAAAACAAACCATAATACAAATTTCAAGAATAATTACATACAAAAATGGTTGAAATATTGGATGTTGAAAAGTAACATTCAAAAAAAAATGTCACATAGATGTTAATATTGATGACGTCTTGATGAAGAAAAATCTCTTCAAACTACAACGATTTGTATGTACTCCTGGGGATTGTTTGTTCAATGCATTTGAAGTGTTATTGAACTTTTATTACTCATCCATTAAACTATGAAATGGAATAATAGACCATTTTCTCATTTTTCTACATCGCACTGACATAGAGGAAAAAAAAATCATACCAATATGAATAGCTCCTCATATGTTGTATCAACTTCATGGGATTCATGATGTTGACACATACCTTCATAAAATGTAATTCTTTTCTTGAAATAGTAATTGTCAATCCAAAAGAGGACTTTTGGGAGACACATTTTGCATGTGATTTCTATCTAAGTGGTTGAAAATACCAATTGGAGTATTGTCACTAACAATGAAAATAAAGTATTTTCTCTTCAATCACGATCTAGATACGATTCCACTGAACATTTTGTTTCATGACACAAATCTCGTTAATGGAAATTTTGATCCTCCATTGTACAGAAGATTGCCCAAATGTAACTTTGTCTCTAATTATTACTTGTCACCTCTTTCCAAAGATCTTGAAAATTTTTATCAATGCATTGTTCATGAAATACAAATTCATGGATTGGATAAAGAAAGAAATACTATTTCCAAATTTCCCAATAGCATGTTCAGTGTAATTTGTCATGTAATAGCACTTGAATTTGATGAGCAATATTTGAGGCTCTATATTCCCCAATCCTTCTGTAATGCATTAATGGGTAGGAACCACGATGAATTACATAATTAAGAAAAACACTTAACAAATGACATTATACAAAGTCAAACATTGGTTGAAATCTGGAAGGAATATCTAATCAATGACATGTGAAAAAGGAAGAGTTGAAGGAACATCGTTTTGATTCTAGTGGACATCAATCATATTCAATGTAAATATACAAATATGGTCATTTGCCGCTAAAAGCATTGTCAATTACTACTTGTCAAATACAAAATGCAATTGAACATATAACATACTATCATTCTAAACAAGTACATCACACATTCATTATGAACCATTATTATCAAATAAAAATAGGAATCAATACAATCTTCACCATAAAATAGTAGAAATGCATCAAAAAACCAAAAATAGGATAAACTTCCACAAATTGAAACAAATGGTAGATACACATAGCACGAAGAGTACTAAAAACAATAGAAAAAAATAAGGAATAAAGATTGTTACTCACCGAAGAATACTCCTATAGAAATTTACAAAAAACAAATTGAAGGCACACCTAAAACCAAATTTCCAATATGTAAGAAGTTGCAATTTGGAAAGAACATGCTAAGCATTGGACTTGACTTAGAACAAATGTACATAAACATATATGGAAGAGGAAAAACATTGCCTCTTAAGATCATTTGCAGATTTTGCAAAAGATAACATGATAAGGAAAAGTTGCCATTCTTTGCAACATCTGAACAAATAAGATGTAATAAGCCATTAAAAACTGTAACAACACTTTCAGAACTTGAAGAGAGGCTTGTAGCATTAAGAATTTATTTTTCACAAATAAGGAAATGGGGCTACAAATAATCCCAAATGGGCTTAACTAGCTCAATAATCAATGTACTTGTGCACATGGACATTATTCAAAAAGCATTGCCACAATTCATGGTCAATACAATGACAATTGTTATCACGATAAAAAGACAATTAGAATACAAGAATGCATATGAAACAAAGAAATTTCTTGTGCATATTGTCATAAAAGCACTAAAAGAACTATTTTCTTGATATTTATATAAAGTTGAAAACATTTCCATAAATAGAAATTGGAATCATATCCTTGAATTGAACATTAAAGATAATACATCTGAAGATGAGGACAATGATAGTAAAAGTGAAACAGACAACAATTCAACAAGTGAAATACCAACTAAGACCTTGGTACATGGATTCATGGGCTCACAACATATTCATGATTTGCAAGACAAGATCATTGAAATAGCACCAACTGAAGGGAAATGACCACTTGGAATATCCAAAGAAAAATATGTTGAAGAGATGAGTTTCCTAGCACTATTCTTTCGAGATCTACATGACAATGGCATAGTACAAAGATTTCATTACCAAGAAATAGTGAAATGGGAACTAATTCATCATAGTGGTGACTTTTCTTATCACATCACAAATTTGTTCTTCAAAACAATGTGAATAATAATTGAAAAAATCATCTCATGCATTTCAATCCAAATAAGGAAAGGAAAAATACAAAGAAGAAAGTTATTAGAAAACGATGTTAATTACAAGCCCAATTTAGAATGGTTACTAAAATTCCACATTGGATACAGAAATTTCAAGAACATGAGAATTTCTCGTGACTATGTACAACAAATTCATAAGCATATTGTTATGAAACCAGCTTACAAAAGATAGAAAAGATAGATGAACGACTTAGAAATCAGCCTCTTCGATGGGGAAACCTCCTTTACATTACACAAATGCACAATTATTGGATGATATAAATGTCAAGACCTCCTTTCTATATATAGGAGTCTAAGGGATCATAATATAATCAGAGCTGACATAACAATAAGAATTTAAGGGCACAACAACATAATAAGTGTATTACACTAATAACAATAAGGTGTTACACTAGTAGTATACGGACCTAACACATATATTTGTAGTGATATGAAAATTAGGCCCTCCAAATTTTTTTGTTACATTTACAAGTGCAGAACACCATTGGAATCCACCAGTAGAAACTCTTACTAAATTACATAGCAATAGAGGAAAAAGGAATCAAATTGAAACAATTGAGCAATACGACATTTATTATCTTGTAAGAAAAGACCCATTAACTTGTAGACGTTACTATAGACATAAATCATATGCCATAAAACAATTGATTTATCAAGACAATACATTCTTTGGAAAAATACTAGACTACTACTTTGTAACCACTAGTATAAAATGATGAAATTAGTGACTAGGTGACTAAAAATGTTAGTCTTCGCAATTATTTCAAGTGAATTACTACTAAATTTGAGAAATTTTAAGTGACCGAACTAAAAATGACTAACTTAAACTACAAATTTAGTTTAGGGATAAAATATATGACTAGATAATAAGTGACCAAACTAAAAGTGACTAACCAAAATGACTAATTTAGTCCCAAACTAAAATATATGACTAGATAATAAGTGACAAAATTAATACTGATTAATGTAAACAACACATACTCAAACCATGTAAACAACACATATGAAAACCTTTACAGATGTAGAGCCTCCGTGTGTGTGTGTGAGGAAAGGTGTTTTATATCTTATAGTTGGTTTCCCCTCATCACCAAAGAGGGTTAGGCTATGAACGGATTGGCCAAGCAACCCTCATAATTCGTTCCTTTGAGTTTTTTGGAAATGCCAAGTTAAAGTCCAACGGGTGCTAATAGATGGTCTCAAAGATGTTTGCTAGGGTTTTTAAACAACGTCACTAGATCCCAATGCAACAGAGCTGCCTTGGATTTGTTGGAAAGTAAAATACCCCACGTGGCACCGATTGCGTGATTGATGACTACCAACTAGAGGACTTAAACTAATTTAATCGTGAAGGTCAAAACTACAATTGAAAAAAGAAAAACACACATGTGATAATTCAAACTAGAATTCATCCTCTCACAATCAAGAGTTGATGAATAAAATGTTAATTCTTTGATGAAGCCAATGAAACCAACACTACTAAATGAACATAGAAGTTGCTATTAAAATGATTAACCAAAACACATATAAACATACTCAATATCCTTGTCATAAATAGGTAAAATAATATATATAAAACATTAATCACCATATGAGATAAGTATAAATGCATGGAGAAATAAAAAAGTCTCACAAAATGTTGAAGTATGTGAACCAAGAGAAGATTGTGAATACCAATCAATGATATTATTGAATAGTCTATGATAAAATTCATAGAGTTGATCATTTTGTTGCTATTTGATCATGCACTTACCAAAATCCTTTAGCAGGCCTTCCTTAGAAAGACCATCTCCTTCATTGTTGAGTTTCATGTAGACATGAAGCAATGGAAAATGAGTAAAATTATCTTTTAGCCTTGATATTTCTCCCAACAAAGGTATTAATCTCATGTTGTGACATATGTATGTTGAGTTTCATGTAGACATGAAGCAATGGAAAATGAGTAAAAGTATCTTTTAGCCTTGATATTTCTCCCAACAAAGGAAGTAATCTCACGTCGTGACATATGTAAGTCCCTTTGACCGAATTTATGACCAACATAGAGTCTCCAAAGACCTATAAATGATCCACTCCTTTATCAATTACAAATGTAAGCAACAATTTTAAAGTTAAGAGCTCTGCATAGTTGTTTGAGCCTACTCCAAAGCCCATTTTTAGAGAGAAAGAATGAATTTTCGAAAGATGAAGTACAACTCCTCCACCACATCCAGGATGGTCTTCTTGTGAAGCCTCGTCAAGGAATGTCCAAGGATGTGATCTATTAATAACTATCATATTGATAATTCTATTTTATTTTCCTTTTGGTACTTTCCGAGAAGGTCATTATTTTATTTTCCTTTTGGTCCTTTCTAAGAAGTTCATAAACAAGTGAGATCTATTTCACAAAAAAATCAATAGGAATGATATGATCTTCAAAGATATCTCTATTTCTTGCAAGCCAAACTCCCCAAACTATTAAAAGTAGTAACACTCAATATTATTTGTTCTCCCTATAAGAGAGCCATTTGAAACCAAGACTCCATTAATTCTTCACCTGAACAATTACCTATATATGAGCTTTGTAATAACATATTTCCAAACACCTTTAAAATAAAGACACAACAAGAATAAATGATTAGGATGTTCTTCAAGTTTTCATATAGCACATACGTTAAGACCTTGGAAACATCTCCTTATTAAATTGTCTCAAGATGGGATTTTGATAGCTAATGTGCACTACCAAAAAATTCTTGGTTTTGTAAGACGTTTGATTTCCCATAAAAGTTTGTGCAAGTCCTCATGTATATCAAGTAATCTATAAGAAATAAAAAAAAGTATATCCAACTTTTAGCATATAAAACTAATCAAAATCATGCAACCCAACTCAATCATCCTCCTCTTGTACTAATATGATATGTGATGCACGCCAACTATCAATATATTTAGTCCATAAATGATGAAGTCATAGAGATATGCCTAAATGATCAGTCAAAACGTAACCCTCATTCCATAAATTAGTTTCTTCTCTATCCACAAATTGACTCGAGTAATCAAGGCCATTGTCATGAAAGAATTCACTAAATTGTTAAGTTTGTGATATATAAAACTTCTAGTCCAAGGATCCAAACCAACCTTTCAATATTATCTATCACCCACTTTCCAAGCTAAACCCGAATCAATCAAAGAGAACTGTTTTCAAGATAATGGAAACATAAAAATGTATATGAAATACTTCCATCGCTAACTTTCCCTGCTAAGCCCGAATCAATAATTACAGAAAAAACCATTCTCAAGACGATAGAAACATAAGGGTGAATATATTTCATATACACGGCTTCCATAAGAAAAAGAGTGAGTTTTTAATAATCTCCGGACAAGTTTAACTAGTAAATTTTTTCATAACAAATATAAAGCTTTTAAATCCAATCTCCAAAAAATTTAAAAGTAGCTATTCTTACCCAACATTACTGGAAATACATCCTACCATGGATATCAATTCTCTTAGTAATGATGCGCGTGGAAAATTTTTTTCATCTTAAAATTTAATTTTCTTCGAATGCTTCTATACACATTTCAATAGTGAAATGTTTCTTATAACAACAATAATGGGCTTATATTAATTTTAATAAGATTTTTAAATTAAAGACCATAAAAAAAACAAATATTTCAACGTTTAAATTCACAAGTATATAATTTAATAAATATTGTTGTGAACAAAAACATTATTTATTGTTTCATTATTTATTATTAATCTGTTCACATTTATTTATTATTTATTTTTGTGATGTTTTTAGGTTATTAAAAATATATATATTATTTTTTTATTAATATTTTTTTATATTATTAACCATACAGTATTTATTATTCTTTTTATTAATAATTTATTTAGGGAAGCCCAATGGTAAGATCATGAAAATGGACTATTATGTATTAAGAGATTTGAAGATCAAATTTATCTTACTTATGTTTACATAAGGTGTGCACATAAGTATTTTGGGGGTATAGTGGTAAAAGTCAAATCGACATAAGCCGTGTACATAAGTATTTTGGAGTTATAGTGGTAAAAGTAAAATCTACCCAAACCACATTAGTACAAAACCGTATCTTACTTATGTTTACAGAAAAGGTATACATAAGTATTTTGGGGTTATAGTGGTAAAAGTTGAAATCGACCTAGTAGATCACATGACTACAAAATCAACTCAATTACAAATTCCTTTAATAAAATAACCATAATATATCATATTGCAAAATAAATATATATATATATATTTTTTATTATTATTATTAATTTAGAGATCTTATTATAAAATACATTATAATATATAAATTTGATGTGTTCATCGTTCATGGATCGTACTCTAAATGGAAGGGTAATTCATTTTCATGCTACAGGTATGTGTGGTGATGTTAATATGTTGGATATCATATTTATGAGCCTTATTAGTCCCTGCCTTCGGCATAGCAGGGACTACAGCGTTCGATCGGTCGTTGACTTCCTATTAAATCGCTTCGACCAAATAATATTTCTCGTACATTTCAGGTTTAAACCAATGTTTTAAATAAAATATTTTTCTCATCAAACTTTTATCCAATGATTTTGTTTCAACCTCTTATTGCCAGCTCGACTGTATACTTCTCTCAAAACTTAGGATAAAGAGTTTGGGGCTCTCCTGTGCACTTTTCTTAAAACTTAGGATATGCAATTTGGTAGGCTCGATGCATAGATTGCATGCAGTCCAGGTGTCTAGGTGTCTGTGCTCTCAGTCGGCTTCTTCTTGCCATTTATCACTTCACAACAACGTGTTTAGTCACCCTGCCTCGCCTTCATTCGTCTTCATGCACAACAATGTGTTCATTCCTCATGCCCCTCTTCATCTCCTTGAAAACACATTGATCTTCAAACGGGTGGTCTACTAGTGCTAGTTCTTTGACTAGTACCTGCTATTCTAAGCATGCGGCAAAGTTCACATCTAAAACCTGCTATTGCAAGCAGCAGACAAAGTTCGGGTCTAAAGCCTGGTATTCCAAGCACCAGGAAATGTTTAGGTCTAAATCATGTTATTCCGATTCTTCCAACTGCATCAAAAAGGAGAAAAACATGTGGGTAAGCTTATGCATTAATAATCATGACCATCCCTAAATTTTTGAGCTTAATTGTTCAATGAAACTATACATTTTTTTTAGTAAATTTTTTAATGTTTCTCCATAAATTTATGAATGTTTTTATGCATTTTCTGGCATTTTCTCCCTTAAGTTCTGCATAAACTGAAACAAAAGATTTATTTGACTAGGTATGCATTTCCTTTCCAAAATAAAGTGGCTTCTCAACAAAACCTGTACAAATATGAAAATTATTTGATACAACATTTTTGTTTCAGTGAATAAGCTAGAATCTCTATCAATATACATAATTTGGATAAGAGTCATATACCAGACTTTTAGAGTGACCTGGATGAATGAGATCATTGTATTTTTTGCTGGCTATCATCTGATGGATTCACAGGGAACCCCACGATGGAAGCATCATCTTTGGACTAGAAGATATGAACATTCCAAGGTTTCGGGCCTTCAAAATGCGTGTTGGGCAGTAGGAGACCCGGTAATCATAGAGCTTTAAGAGGAGGCTCAAATAAGCCTGCTTTGTCAAATGCTGAATATATTTCCTCAGGACATCGTAGGCAGACAGTAAGTGAACAGAAAGCATAATTATAGCATCAAGACCAAAACCATGCATTGTAAGCCTTACAGAACCAAAACTCTCTCACTCTATTAAACTGTTAAAATCCTCACAGAGCTGCATTGGCCATTATCAACTAAAAGAAAATTAAAATCTTAACTAGTGCATTCATCACTGTAGCCCCGAATTCAAGCGGTGAGAAAAAACATCAGTGCAGAGAATAAAAAATAATAGTGTACATGCATTAAATACCGTAAGAGGTTAAGCCCTCCAAATTATCAAAGGAGGAAAAGAACATCAAATATATTTGAAATAGGCTATTGCCCTTAAACAAATATAGTCTATCGATGCCTTTAAACTGTAGCACAAGCTAGGCTGTTGAAACAACATAAATAATAACTCTTATATGATTTTGAACAAATACCAGAAATTTGAGTATCAAGGCATGCCAGGGAAACTAGAATTCCCATGGAATTAGCTAGAGTTGACAACATAAGAGGCTGGTAAGGCCAAAACAATGAAAACAAATATGCCGAAGATCTTACCCTGAAGCAAAACCCTAATGGTTTGAGCCTGCATGCGAAGGAGGAAGGTCAATGGACTGTAACCTGTCAACAATAGAAAGAAAAACAATACAAAAACAAAAAATAACTAAGGAAAAAAGGCTTTGGCTTTTGTGTATCCCTTAATATTTTGGTGCAGGCATCATTAGAAAAAAATAGAAACCAAAGACAGGGACTAAATTGTATGGAGTTAACACTTTCAGCTGGAGAACGAAGATCTGAGAGAAAAAAAAAACTTAAAACAACTTATTCATAGTCAAAAACATCCTCATGGTTAAAGCAAAGGAAGTTGATGTTGAGGGCCTGAGGAGTCGATCTGTGATGTATCAGTTCAGTTGTATCCATAATGCAGACAACTGGAGTTGTATGCACTGCCCCACATGGTTTTCCATTTATTATATTTCTTACTTTATTTTTTATTAATATTATTTTCCAATTTTGAATGAGCCTTGGTCAGCTGATTATGAATTCATTCATTTAATTTAATAATGGCTAATTCTTTAAAATAAAAAACCTTGTTGTTTGTCCAAATGCGAGTACGGCCTGCCACAGATTCTTGGCACCATGTGATTGCTTTGCAAGAATTACGGGAATTATTTGACACGCGAGAGTTCTAATACCTTTATTGGCCACTGCTGTGCAGCTAACGAGGAGAATAAGTCATGCCAAAGTTATGGATATTATCACATCTGATACGATGAAGGAGCCCTCCATAACCTCTATGGCATTTGGCCAAAAAAAGACATAATCAAAAAGCAGGGGTAAGCCCTTGTGAGCCAAACGACGATGTACAGTAAACAATTTAGAGGAAATGTGGAGGAAGATAATGAAAACCAATGCTCCTATCTTACCCCATGAATCTTCATAACGGGGACGGACCATTCTTGGCAGCAAATAGGCAACCAACACACACAGCATCAATCTGCTACTATGTATCATAAACAAGTTATTTTTAATGACCTCACCGTTTAGTGGCTTTACATTGTCCAAGATGTCTTTGAGCAAACTACTCTCTCCGTTGAGCAGGTTCAGAATATAGAGGGTGAGCACACTGAGAACGAGCCAGACTCCAAGTATCCAGTGTCCTCTCTTTTTTATTTATTTCCATGTGTCCCTTCCAAGAAGGCTAATGAATACTAGCACCCTTGTTAGAAGGCCAAGTAATTGAGTAATTCCATCCAGAGTTTGGGTTGCCTCCTTAATCTTGCCACTAAAATCCATGATTCAAACAACACAAAGCGAGATGGGATGGAGCTGTAGAAACCCAAAAAGAAAATTATGTTGAAGAGTTCATATACATAAACATGATCATGTGCGAGACTTCAATATGATTATTGAAGACTATAGTCGATGGCCAGAGAGTAATATGTAGACCTGGTGGCAGATAACAAGCTCTTTGAGTAATTATAAGCTTTTCTTTCATTCATAAGACTCTGGATCTTACATTTCTCGGAAGGTTGGCAATCCTAAAATTCGCATGAATTTTACTTTATTAAATTTTTTCAAGGGTTGGTATATTGGATTTCTTAGAAGATAGGCAATCCTAATATTCACATGAAAACTTTCTGCCAAGTGTAAATAAAATCCCGATAGTCTTTCTCTTCACAGTTACTTTATCTTGTACTTTTGAAACATGTAATCGACAACGCACTAAAATTTATTAAAGAGAACCTCACTGAAACTAAAACACCAAGCATTTCGTTTGATTTCCATATAATCTGAAGGATTTTTTTTTTAATGACAACATCTATTCGTCCAGAAAGTGAAAGCTAAATAATTTTGATTTATAGGCACATAAAATAGTTTTGCATGTTAGTATTGAAATCTGGCCATCTGGTTCATGACTACGATTTTGCAAGAACGTAGCCTTTTGGTTATATGAGAACTTCTTAGAACTACTGTAAAGACGGTTTGTGATATGGAGTTGAGTTGTTTTGGGTGGCGATGCTTATTTATTAGTCTATATGTTTATTAATTGTGGCAACTCAAAAAACTGGGGTTTCTCAACCCTGTCAGGGACTACCACTACGACAGTGGCTCCCTTGTTATTTAATAACCTACAAACGTCTCTCTATCATCAGTAAGATAAGTGTGGAAATGAACTTAAGCTATGGTGAACTATTTTTTATGTTGAACCGCTTGTTTCTCATTCAAGTTAGGATGTCTATGATGCATAGGGATATTTATTGAGGATATTAATAGTAGATGGATTCGAAAATTCCAAATTCTAATACTTTGTGCATTTGCATGAAAAAACAACCAACCAAATGTTGAGTTACGGAAAACATTTACATGGTAATAGTCAATTTTTTTGTTACGGAAAAATTACTTGAGAACACCCAATTTATATATATACATATATGAATGAAAACATTTACATGGCAATACCCAATTTGTTTGCTAGGGAAAAGTTATTTGAGAACACCCAATTTCTCTCCATATATATCATTTTAGTAACATTTTTCAGATTAATGTTAAATTCTCATAAATTATAACATCGTACAATAACATGATTTCAAAAATGGAAAAGTAAAGGTTTTTTGGGGCACACTATGTGTAGAAAACACCAATTGGAAATCAATTTTTTTTTTAATATCCCTATTTATGTATGATTTATTATTAGATTATTTTGCAGTGAGTTGCTTTTATGTGAAATTTATACTTCTAAAACTGGTGTAGAATTTAAATACTTTTTTATTAAATTTATTTTTCATTACTTTGGATTATTTCTAATTAGACAGACAATTTTAGTTGAGATAATATTTTTTAAATTTTTATAAAGATGAAAAAGTCAAAATCATTAAATAATATATGATCCCTTTATAGACTTGCATAAAGATTAATATAATGAGGATTATGATTACCTCAAGGTTATTAACTTCCATCAACCAATTAGGTATATTATTTGTAAAGATGGGTGAGCACTAAAAAACAAATAATTATCATGCGTTACATCCAACACTAATCAAAATATATGAAAAGACATAACGTTAATCATAATATATGAAAAAGACATAATTACAAAGTATAAAAAGGAATGAATTCATTTGTATACGTAGAAATTGAAAGGTTCTATCTTAGGTCTTTTAACAAATCTATATTCTCTAGAAATTATTAATGCAATATGAGGTAATAATTTTTTTTCTTTACAAGACATTTAAACAATGATAATTTACCATTTATAGTCTAACCCCTATAACTTTAACAATGAACATTTCATTTCAATAACTTACATGAGTAATCTATGCATAGATGAATACCTGTACCGATGGCCCGGTGGAGATTCCCTTGAGCTGCTGCTCTTGCTGAATCATTCCTCTTGACTTCCGACTGGATTTACCTCCCAGCCAACTAGGAAATAATTCCTAGCCTAGGAAACCTCCACAGGTTCCCTAGTGCTGTGAACCCAAGTCCAACCAGATGTAGTGTGTGTGTCCAAGACCAAGATAAACAATACTCCCTTCTCTCTCTCCAACAAATTCTCAAAATCATAACCAACCCAAAACCAAAAGCAAGACCCAACATCCCCCTTTCTCCCTTCCTCCTTCCCTTTTATGCCCCTCCTCTCCTCTCCACCTCAACCACCTCTCATTAATGTCATAACTTCTTCCTCATCCTTACAGTTGACTTCTCTTCTCCCAAGTAAATGTGAGAGTACATTTGGGAATGTGATATGAATATAAAATTGGGTAATTAATGGGAGAGGACCATGTCTTCTCCCAAGTAAATGTGAGAGTACATTTTGGGGATGAGAGATGAATATATAAATTGGTAATTAATGGAGAGGACCATGTCTTCTCCCAAGTAAATGTGAGAGTACATTTTGGGAATGAGAGATGAATATATAAATTGGTAATTAGTGGAGAGGACCATGTCTTCTCCCAAGTAAATGTGAGAGTACAGTTTGGGGATGAGAGGTGAATATATAAATTTGTAAATAATGGAGAGGACCATGTATTCTCCCAAGTAAATGTGAGATGAATATATATAATTTGGAATAATGGAAGGAGACCATATCCTATCCAAGATTCAATTTGAGAAGACAAGTTGGGAATTTGAATAATAGCAATAATGAATTTTATATCAATAAATAAAATTTATAGTTTCCCAAATGAAGGTATTCACCAATATTTCTCAATATTTTCAGGTAATGTAAACATTAATAAAATTTTCATGATAAGATTAAGTGGGGTATTACATACACCGCTCCTTTAGAAAAGTTCATCCCAAAGTTAGAGTGAAAGATACAAGGATTTCAAAAGCATAAAAAAATAAAGAGAGTTATAGTAGTAAAATTTGGTAAGTCAGATAATGCCATTTCTTCCCATCAAGAGTCTCCAACTGATCTATATCCCCCTATCCATCCCGACCTACTTCCGTTCCCACCCTATCCATCCTCTGCTGCTATATACGTTGGCATCGGCTATACCAATCTAACCACTGATAAAACCAACATGGCAGAAGCGTCGACTATATCAACCTAACTTCCCCAACAGGTAACTAGAAATCGTCACCACACGCTTAGGGGAGCATATCCACCACTACCGTCCCATGATTCTAGGTTTGGATGTTACACAGTGGGAAATGCCTCCACCCATCCTCACATCTAGGGTCAACGCCCTAATACGAACCACACTACAGTGTTGGTTTGACTTGTAATCGAATAATCCAGTCAAGTCATCTTGCCACCTGTCATTTGCATTTCATTTGTGTAATAAGAGTGCACATCAAGTAGATACCAAATGTAATAGAACAATGTACATTATACCTTCCCATGAGATGTTTCGACCTTCCCTCAATGGAAGAAGAGATCTTAGCTATCATATAGTTCTTTCCCCCTTGCGGGTTAGCTCTCATTCATGCATTTATATAACAACAAGATATATAATCATCATGTTATTAAGTCTAGTATCCACATGTCAATCTTACAGTTCATACTGGAAATAAATCATAAATTCACTAAGTCATTCATTTAACAAATCATATCCACTTGAGCCATATATGAAACAAAATAATTCTGATAAGTCACGCATTAGATAATTCATCACTAAGTGAGTCATACATTTAGGCCATACATCAACCATTTCTATCATCAATATCAAATCTATCAATTGATTTATATAAGTAGTTTCACGTGTCCAACCAAATGCATCAATATTACATAATGTTCATAAATAAATAACATGGAACTGCAAAATAGAACCTTAACATAGATAACTATCTAAGTCAAAAATGGGCATCACAGATGCTCAAAAAGTGAGGGGTAGTCACGACGTATAGTCTCTGCATCCTCCTAGGTAGCAGATCTTGGGCTATACTTGTCCCACTGGACCTTAACTTGGTCCACCGTGCGATGTATAAGCTGTCGAACCCTACGGTCTAATATGCATAATGGTTCGACCACTATGGTTGCCATGTTCGAGCCCTGTAATTCCCTCCAATCCAGTTTGTGAGATTTATCAGAGATGGTTAGGCCAAGTAGTAACTCCATAAGACAAAAATGATTCGTATGTTTTTCCATCAGGTAGGTCTTCATTATATACATGAAGGAGAGACCGTTCAGCTCATCACTGTTCATATTTCTTATTTATTTATTTACATATATTCACCCAATCACAAGGATTAGGTGTCAACATTCCCCATCTTAATTTGAAGGGATGTTGTTGAGTCCAAGGATCATTCTGAATCGTTCAAGATTTTTTCTTCCAAGCGCTTTGGTGAAGATGTCTACAATTTGCTCATTTGTGGAACAATGACGGAGATGGAGTTTTTTGGCCTCAACATGATGTCGAATTAGATGATATTTAGTATTGATTTGCTTCGTTCGATCATGGAACTTTGGGCTCTTGGGTAACTTTATTCCAGAGGTGTTGTCAATCATGAGTAGAGTCGATTGTACTTGTTTTACCTGCAAATCTTCAAGAATTTTCCTGAGCCACACAATTTCTTTTGTTGCTTCAACTGCTGCCATGTATTTTTCTTCTGTTGTAGAATCTACTAGAACTGATTGTTTGCATGATCTCCAGGAGACAGCTCCTGATCCAAGACTCATAGCATATCCTGAAGTAGATACCCCAGTTTCTTTGTCTCCATCGAAGTCTGAATCAGAGTATCCAATCAAGCTGAAGTCATCCACCTGTGTATACTTGATTCCAAAGTCTTGAGTTCCCTTTAAGTACCTTAGAACTCTTTTTCCAATAGACCAATGACCCTCACAAGGCTTTTTCATCAATCTGGATAGGATTCCAACAGCAAACGAAATGTTTGGTCTGGTAGTAGTTAGGTAGTTGAGACTTCCTATAAGTTGTCTATACTTTGTTGCATCCTCAAATTCTTTTCCTTCAATAGATGTGAGCTTTACGTTTTGTTCCATTGGAGTAGTAAGAGGATTGCATTCTGTCATGCCAAACCGATTCAACAGATCTCCAATGTATTTCTTTTGAGAAAGAAATATGGACTTTGGATGTTGGGTTACTTCAATGCCAAGATGTTATAGACATTTTTGTGCCTCGCAGCATGGAGCATGAAATGTCAATAATTACAGGGATCCTCAGTCCCTAAACATGTTGTTCTTACCCCTAGAAGAACAAGGTCAGCAAACCACAGCACTTCCCATCAGTTCTCCACCTGAAAACACTCAAAAACAGGCTATTTTAGGATCATGTCAACTGCTCCACTGAGCAACTGCGCTGAATGTCAACTACTCCTCCTTGTACCTGCGCTGAAAGTCAACTCCAATGAAGGCTACCTGCGCTGGGCGAGATTGGCCAAGTGGCACAGTCATTCTGCAAGGTGTCAATTGCCCAGGAAGCTTCCAAACTGACACTTGGTTCAAGGGATTCGCCCTGTGATGAGTAAGAGGTACTTGATCTCCATGTGTAAGCAAGGATCTCCAAGTGGACTCAAGAACTGAAGTTTAACTAAAGTGGGAGAGGACACTAGTCAGCTTTATGCCAGCCTCAAGCTGACTCATCCTTTCTCCAAATCTCCTATATATAGAGCTCTTCTATGAGGTCTAAGGAGGCTGGAATTTTGTGCAAAGCAAGGAAGTGCTGTTGGTTTACAGTTAGAGCTATTGGGTGATTGCTTTTATAGAGGTGAAGAGGAGATTTCTTGCTGCTGGGGAGGTGCTGCTGGATTGGAGCCATTGATGGTTGTAACCTTCTCAGAACCCTGTTACTTTTATCAATAAAGCTTTGAATGTTCTCCTATATGCTTGTATTGCATTGATGTATTGTATTTACTTGTATATTTGATTCACTCTAATCCATGCATCAGTTATGAGTACATGTATCTTGTAGTTTTCTTCTCTTTGTTGTGCAGGATCTGTGTGTAGCTGGACCGGCAAAGGGAGCAATGAGCTGGGAACAAGAGACAAAGAGAGAGGATAAGGATCGACAAAAGCGAAAGACACCGGTTGGTTAATCTTTTCTTCCTTCTCTCTGTACTTTCATAAAGGAAAACATTAAAGCTTTACTTTCAGTTGTTGCTAAAGACTGTCACCTTTAGAGTAGGGATAGGGTCATCCGAGTCGGATACTTTTCCCCACAACAAACTGGCGACTCCGCTGGGGAGCCTAGTATCTTGTTGGTGTTTGTAGTATCTTTGCTATTCATTTCCTGAAGAAAAGAGTACCAAATCGAAAAGCTTTTGACTATATCAAAAGCGAAGTAGAGGGGCTGCTACTCTTGCTCATTTTCTGAGCAGATTCATGATTTGAAGAGCCGATCTACAAAATACTCTTGTACTCTTTGTGATAGCTTTTCATCCTCTTGATCATCCCTTAGCCTGTACTTGACCTATAGCTTTTTATTTCAGCAAAAACAGTGCATTTTTGAGCTTTTTATGACCCGGAAATCCTTGTAAACGCAACTCTCGTGTCTCAGTGCAGGCTGTCCACAGGCAGTCTGCATTTCAGCGCAGGTACTCCCTTCGGGAACTGCGCTGAGAGTCAATTTGACAGACCAGAGCTTGCGCTGACCCAGTTAGGCTATGTCTTCCTGAGGTTTCCCACTGTGTCTTAGCCCTGTTTTCACTGATTTTTGCTGCTGATTGCTGGTCATTTTACTTGCTGTAAACCAACTTTCCTTGACATTATTCCGCCTCAGTTGTGTGATCAAACTGTGAGTGTTCTTTCAGTATTTCTTGCTTCAGTTACAGTTTCCCATTGTGAAAAGCAAACCAGTATAGCTGTGGCCTCTTAGATCCTGAACTGTAAAAGTGTCTTTGTGATCTTAAGAGCTAGTTTTATTACTGTTCATGGCTGTTTGAGTTTGTTTGTTTTTCATTTTATGGTTTGAATCTATACATTTCTAGTGTCTAAACAAGTCGATCTTAAGGTGTCTTTTGATTTTGGACAAGCTTGTTTATTTTTCGCTTGAAATTAGATTCAAAAGTCATACAACAGTTTTCCTTTCTGTCTTACATCAACATTAAGGATAACGAAAAGAAATACATGCATTGTGCATATTTGCATTTGACTGTGTGCTTGACGATTTAGGAAAATTTGCATTTTAGTGTGTGTTCTATGATCTGTGCGAAAAGTTGTGTCTTTCTTTTCCCTCAGTAGATTAAGGTTTTCAAAGTTGAAAGATTGAAAAGTTTTGCTTCTCATCTTAGATTGCATTTAGGAAGTTGTATATATACATCTCGTGGTGATCCTTAAAGGCAAACTGCTAAGCAAGATCAACATTAAAATAAATCCAATTTACATAACAACGCTTTGTAACATAACGCAAACATCTAGAGGTCTAGGTAGAGACGTGTTCCGGCGTCGTTAAACGTAGTGACTGTCGATCTCTACGAAGGTGGGTGATTCCTCCTGAGAGTCAGTGGCACTAATACGGACTTGTGCTCCCGCGTACCGTCGCGTATATTGGGAGACCCCTATAGGCATTTATCCTTTATCCTTAGGAAGCCGTGTCGGCCGCCCTACTGATCGCGATGCAGTGAACACAGCATTCACGAAGATTGACCACCCGTACCGTAAAACGTATTCTGTGGTTTCGCGAAAGGTTTGGCACACCCTCTGCCTAGATCTCTAGAGCAGTTTCTTTTGGCCTTTTTCAAACTCTATAACTGAAAAAGTCCAACCGAGCATTTGTCACTTCGGGCTCGTTAATACATCGAAGTCGACTAGAGTCATCTTTAGCTTTTTCTCGACTCTTAAAACATGAAAAAGCAAGTTTGTGTCTAAAAGCGTCGTTAATAAAATTTATTTTAAGCGGAACATAATCACCCGTTATTCCCACGTTGATCTTTCAGTTGAAAAGTATGGAGCCCACCAACCAAGGAAGTAACCTTGGCGGAAGTCCAAATCCCTTCTCCTCTTGGGGAGATGTTGGTGCGCCTCATATGGCAACATTGTCACTTCCAGGATTGACAATCGGCCTACCTGTATGGCTCTTTTCAACTAATGTAGTCCAGATCGCCACTAATCCTGAGCAGTCGAATCAACAGTCAGAACAATCTAGAACTACCCACCAGCCTTCCACTTCTTACGATACTTCCTCTGATCCTTCATCTTCGCAAGGTAGAGCTGGCAAGAGTCAGCCTCCCAAGGAGAAGAAGGAAAAGAAGAAGAGAGAAAAGAAGCAGAAGGAGCCTCTGGCGAAGGCGACTCGGGGCAAGCAGAAGAAAGCTGACAAAAACCCACACACTGCACCAACCGGGCCTAAATCGCCATGTGTCATTTGCAAAGGGATCCACTTCCATCGTGATTGTCCTTGTATTCCCCGGATACTAAGGGACTGGTCCCCAAGGTTGCACAATCCGGTAGCATCAACCTCTGGTTGTCATGTTGATTGCAGTCCGTCAACTAACGAGAGTGAAGGACGAAGAAGGGGACCAAGACCACCCTGTCTATTGTGTGAAGGCAATCATGCCATCCACAAATGTCCATTCTTAGATGAGGCAAAGAGAGTTTTGGAAGATCGCCCGGTTTCACCGTTGCGACTTCCTCCTGGATATCAAAAACTCGCGCCTAATCCCTCGATAGTTGAAAATCCAGTTGACCCGTTCAAGTGGTCAGCTGAAGTGTCGGTCATTGAGAATGAACCTACTGAATCCAGACCAGACGAAAGTCTAAAGGTCGAAACGGCAGTTGACCCGGTTCTTCCTTCAGAGGTTTCATCGTCCAATGACTCCGTCATTGAAGACCCGTCTTCAAATGACACCGTCGCCGAAGAGTCAGCTTCATGCGACACCCTCACTGAAGAGAATAAGGATGACACCATCCAGGTTCTTTTCATCAGCACCGACTCTGATGAGCATCAGGGCAATGCGCCCATTCCTTTATCGTAGGAAGGAACATCATCAGGGTCATACCCGGCCGTATATTCGGTCCCACCACCAAGCAACCTGGTTGTATCCTTTGATTGGAATCAACTAGGCAGACCCCGGTTACCAGCCAGTATACCATTCAGAATCATTGTCCAGATCTATAGAATGATTATGGCTGGTACTATCATTGATGAAGGGGCATCTGTGAGTATCCTTTCCTCTATTGCTTGGAAAGCACTGGGTTCCCCGGCGCTTTTACGTGAGTTAAGAAGTCTCTCAGGTTTTGATAAAGGAACCAGTCGACCATTAGGAATCCTCCCCAATGTACCTGTTACATTGAAAGGGAAGACCGTCAATTTAAACGTGATGGTTGTCCAGGGACCCTTGGATTATAACCTACTCCTTGGACGTGACTATATTTATTGCATGGGAGCGATAGTCTCCTCACTCTTTAGAGTAATGTGTTTTCCACATGAAGGAAGGATGGTCAAGCTCGTAGACCAACTTTCATTTCCGGGATCTCGCATCGCAAATAGTCAAATACCAATCCTAAATGGTCTGTTCACTCAAGATTCGCCTCCACCCCCAGTCCTCCTTCCCGATGAGTGCGAGTGATTCGGAAAGAAAGACTGCAACCCAGGGGGCATGCACCCTGGTCTGCTTCGGGCAGAAGAAACCCTGGGTATGAGGAAGAATTTCCGCAGAAGAATGGATTAGTCCGTACCCCGTCCGGCGGTGGAAGAGGGGTTGTTCTAGAATAATATTCTTTTGTCAAAGTTATGCGAGTGAGATAATCTGCTTCTCGCTCCCCTTGTCTAGATAATCAGGATACCGAGGATGAGGACCATTTGCTGTAGCAAGTAGTAACCATCTTTGAAGACAAGCCTCACCCATTAAAACATATGTTTTGAAGGATAAGTAGGGGCAGCCTCCAAAGAAAGAGATTCTATTGTTACAACAGGCGGCCACCATTTTTAGTAACCTAATGTTAGGCATCGCCGAAGAAAGAGATTGATTTGCGGCAGCAAATAGAACCCTCTTCGGATAATAAGAAAGAAGCAAGCCTCCCTCAATAATACCAATGTTTTGTCTTTGAGTAGTGTTCTTCTCTTGTCACAAATAGCTGTTCGTTAAAAGTTGGGCCGACGGGAAGCCTGAGTACCGCATAAGACCCCTTAAAATAACGAGAAGACTAGTATCGTTAACATTAGATTAGCAAGATGACAAGTAGCTGTGAACACCCAAAGAAGAGCAGAGGTAGGGGAGAGGAGGGGCAGCCTCGAAATTCTATCCTATACCTGGGGGCATGCAAACTTTTGGAATGTAAGCAAGGGACGACTATTTATTTTTTTTTAATTTTTAGGTCCTCCCTTTAAACCTGTAGGTCTAACCCTTTAAACTCGTAGGATTAGCCGTTTCCGACCTTGCATGAAGAAAGCCTGTGGGGCAAAGGTAAAAACTTGCCAAATTGGAGCATAGCTTCATGGGATAAAGCTCCTTAAAAAAATAGCTATCTCACAGGAGGCGTTCTTATTATGACTGGTATATCGAGCAGTTTTAGCACATAGTTCATGCTCGTTAAAAAATAAACGCAAGATCCGAGCAGTTTTAGCGCATAGTTCATGCTCGTTAAAAAATAAACATAAGTTTATGAGCAGGCTTTCCTTTAGAGTTCAAGCTCATTCAGAAAAAATGAACCGGTAAATACCCTTCTGAGATCGTAAATTCATCAGCCATAAAAGCCTTGGTCGTGTTTGTGCACCGTCACCTCCACCGTCATTTGGCCGATCATTCACTTCCATTTGTGTGTTTACCCTTTTTGAGGAACATCTGCAAAGAGTGATTTCACTTAGCCATCCTTGTGACACTGCCGTGATTGGAATATTCCAACTTGTACCTGGAATCTGCTGCTATCCCTGTTTATCACTCGTTCCTCAAAAGACGAGTCTTCTTTGAGCTCTTTTCACTGACTCGTAAAATATGAAAAGTTTGCCGAGTTTTGGCCTTCCAGCTCGTTAAAGCGACCGGAAGAGCTATCCCTCCTCTAGATTTTAATCTTTTTGGACCTGAGGGATTATTGCACAAAAAGATCGAGCGCTTGTTTTGTTCGGCTCGTTAAAGCAATCGAAAACTCATCCCTTCTGTATTGTTTTATACTTTTTTGGACTTAAGGGATTAGATGACGAAAAAGGAATTATGGAGTTAACTTTCTGTACCTTTTCAGACTCTCTAAAGATGAAAAGGACCAAGTTTTCTTTGTCGTTAGACTCGTTAAAATGATTAAATAGCGACAAACTTGTCTTTAGACGAGAACGAGTTTCCCTATCGCTAAGCTCGTTAAATCATAGCGATGGGCTTGCCCGAAGGGCAGGTTATAGAACAAGCATATGTTATCCTCCTCAAGCTTGACAAAAATAAAGAGGTACTGGTCAGAAATGACTGGGGAAAAATTGGGAGAACATCAAAGCTTAATGGTAGCAAGTCACTCTTGAACATGACACTTTTCCTCCGTTCCGCATCGGGTTGGGTTGTTTCATTCACCGGTCTCATCACCATGGTCTTCGCCAAACCATCCACATTTGGGGTAATGCTACCGATCCATCGCATCAGTGTCGTTATATGTTCAAGAGGGGTCATCTGAAAGTGTCAACCGTGTCCCATCCACTGCCATACATTATCCTTCATCCATTCATGATCGCCACCCTGAATCATATATCACAGTTTGTTTTCACCTCCACTAAAATCATTAGCTCCGTTCCGTGTCATTGATGTGGGATTCATTAAGGCCCTCCTTTGACGGATCGCTTCTTGTCGACTTCAGCTCATTATCCAAGAAGTTGATCTAGGAACAACCCCATCAGTACTTTGAAGCTTGCATGCCTCAATGGCAAGTTTCTCACTTCCGGCGACAGGTATACGTCAATGACCTTCGACCAGAAGATTTTGCGTGGCGTTCGATGCCAAGTCCTTTATTCACGCCACGTGAATTGTACTGCAGTACCTTGAGGGTCATTATCATTATCGGTGATTCCTCTCGTGCTTGTTAACGGTTTTCATTATTGGCCGGTAATCAAGCGAGGTCTTTCCATGTTCGACTTCAGCGAAATTCTCACATGGATCGACTTGTACTTAGAGTGAAGATCGAACGAGTTTGAAGACCCCGGATCTAGTTTCATCCATCCGGGCTGCGATACATATTCAGGAAATATAAAAGCATTTGTCATGTACATCATTGCAACAGATGATCATCCTACTCAAAGGATGATAATTTCAGCAGAGAATTATCAGTCTACCATCAGACGATCGTCTGTTATATGTACCAAAATGTATTTATAAAGCTGAGCATGGGAATGCCCGCCTCAGCTAGATCATGAAAACAAAATGAAAAATAATGTATTGTATTGTATTGTATTACAGGGCGCCTCCTCAGCACTGGAATGAACTTCGGACCCTCTAGATAAAGCATTTCACCCAATAAACGGCCTCATACTTTAGGGGGCAACTATTATAGACATTTTTGTGCCTCGCAGCATGGAGCATGAAATGTCAATAATTACAGGGATCCTCAGTCCCTAAACATGTTGTTCTTACCCCTAGAAGAACAAGGTCAGCAAACCACAGCACTTCCCATCAGTTCTCCACCTGAAAACACTCAAAAACAGGCTATTTTTGGATCATGTCAACTGCTCCACTGAGCAACTGCGTTGAATGTCAACTGCTCCTCCTTGTACCTACGCTGAAAGTCAACTCCAATGAAGGCTACCTGCGCTGGGCGAGATTGGCCAAGTGGCACAGTCATTCTGCAAGGTGTCAATTGCCCAGGAAGCTTCCAAACTGACACTTGGTTCAAGGGATTCGCCCTGTGATGAGTAAGAGGTACTTGATCTCCATGTGTAAGCAAGGATCTCCAAGTGGACTCAAGAACTGAAGTTTAACTAAAGTGGGAGAGGACACTAGTCAGCTTTATGCCAGCCTCAAGCTGACTCATCCTTTCTCCAAATCTCCTATATATAGAGCTCTTCTATGAGGTCTAAGGAGGCTGGAATTTTGTGCAAAGCAAGGAAGTGCTGTTGGTTTACAGTTAGAGCTATTGGGTGATTGCTTTTATAGAGGTGAAGAGGAGATTTCTTGCTGCTGGGGAGGTGCTGCTGGATTGGAGCCATTGATGGTTGTAACCTTCTCAGAACCCTGTTACTTTTATCAATAAAGCTTTGAATGTTCTCCTATATACTTGTATTGCATTGATGTATTGTATTTACTTGTATATTTGATTCACTCTAATCCATGCATCAGTTATGAGTACATGTATCTTGTAGTTTTCTTCTCTCTGTTGTGCAGGATCTGTGTGTAGCTGGACCGGCAAAGGGAGCAAGGAGCTGGGAACAAGAGACAAAGAGAGAGGATAAGGATCGACAAAAGCGAAAGACACCGGTTGGTTAATCTTTTCTTCCTTCTCTCTGTACTTTCATAAAGGAAAACATTAAAGCTTTACTTTCAGTTGTTGCTAAAGACTGTCACCTTTAGAGTAGGGATAGGGTCATCCGAGTCGGATACTTTTCCCCACAACACAAGATAGTAATGAACATAGCCCAAATCAGTCATTTCAAAACTTTCCCCAATTCCTTCTTTATGGATGCAATGTAGCTTTCATTGTTCCCTGTCCTCAAAAGATCATCTACATATACCACAAGATATACAACTGTTTTGCCAACTTTCTTGACAAATAAAGTTGCATCATCAAGATCATAATGTTT
The DNA here is from genome assembly GCA_031772625.1 of Pinus tabuliformis. Taxonomy (NCBI): domain Eukaryota; kingdom Viridiplantae; phylum Streptophyta; class Pinopsida; order Pinales; family Pinaceae; genus Pinus; species Pinus tabuliformis. The sequence goes on along the minus strand of CM062804.1, from coordinate 821,180,397 downwards.
GAAATTGAGTTTTAGAAGATGCTCAGTTAGTTTTTCATACCAGGCTCACAGTGCTTGTTTGAGGCCATAGAAGGACTTCACCAGTTTTCATACTTTATGTTCATGTCCTTTCACAACAAATCCTTCAGGCTGGGACATAAAAACATTCTCTTTTAGATCTCCATTTATGAAAGTAGTTTTTACAACCATTTGGTGGACTTTCCAACCATTCTGAGCTATTAGTGCAAAGAGTGTACAGATGGTAGCCCATTTTGCCATGGGGGAAAAAGTCTCCTCATAATCGACCCCTTCCTTCTGTGCAAAACCTTTAGCCACAAGCCTAGCTTTGTGCTTATCAAGTGAGCCATCAGCTTCATACTTGTTCTTGTAGACCCACTTGCAACCAATTGGTTTTGTTCCTAATGGAGGATCAACCAAATTCCAAGTGTCGTTCTTTAAGAGGGCATCATACTCCTTTTGCATTACTTCTTTCCATTCATCATGAGAAGTAGCTTCTTTGAAGGAAGTTTGTTCAAAGTTTGTAGACAAGTTCAATTCACAATCATAAAAAACGTCCATATCAACAAGTGAATTAGAGTCATCTACATCACCTCCGTTTTGCCAGTTTGAATTTCTAGTTCCTGTCTTTCCAACTTCATTAGGATGAACACTTTCAAGTGTCTTTTTCATCCACTTTAGTGGACCTTTCTCAGATGGTCCAGGCTACTCCGTTGATTGAGTTGGGACTGAATCGAGATTGAGTCTCCCAATTCTATCAATCACATCACTTAAAGCATCATCTGTTGTTGGAGTTTCATGCGGGGGAGAGTGTTCTTTGGAAGAAGATTCCACATGTTGATCTAGTATAGGAATCCCCCCTTCAAGATGTGGAATTTGATTATCAAATTCTTGAAATGATTTTTTTTTTGCGAATCTATCCAAGCGATCAAGTTGCTGCTCAAGAACATTGTCAGTTTTGGATGATTCAAGAAAAATTACATCTCTAGATACAAAAAACTTCTTATTTACTTTATCATAGAGACGGTATGCTTTGGAGGTGTTTGAATACCCGAGAAAGATACACTTACGACTTCTAGCACCAAGTCTGTTTCTATGTACCTTTGGTATCAAGGCATAACAGGTGGAACCAAAGACCCCAATATGCTTTACCGAAAGAACATGTCCATACCACATTTCATATGGAGTCTTGTTTATTATAGCATTAGATGGACATCTATTCTTTATATATGCAGCACATAGAACAACATCAGCCTAAAAAATTATCTTTACATTTTTGAAGAAGAGCATGGATCGTACCATATTTAGGATTATCCTATTCATTCTTTCAACTACACCATTCTGTTGGGGATTATAAGGCAGAATTTTTTTATGTTTGATCCCATGTTGGCGAAATAGTTTTCAAATTCATTTGATGTGTATTCTTTTCCATTAGCAGTGTGAATAGACCCAATATGAGATTGTGCATCATTTTCAATCCATTTATGAAAATTCTTGAATGTTTGAAAAGCATCAGATTTGTTCTTCAATAAATAAACCCAACACATTCTGGTGTAGTCATCAATAAATGTCATGATATATTTATTTCCATTTGCAGAAGGAACAGGGATTGGACCACATAAATCTAAATGAATGAATTCAAGTTTTCTATGTGCTCTTGAATGTGAATCATGAAAAGACTATTTGCTATGCTTTCTTAGAATGCAAGCATAACATTGCTTAAGTTTCCTAGGAATTGTAGGAAAACCAACAACACCATTTTTCTTCAACAAGTGGAGACTGTCATAGTTCAAATGCCCAAATCTAGCATGCCATAATAAACTTGATGGAAATGTACCTTCTTCATGATAAGAATTGTATGAGAAATGTTGTGCATGAGCAGAGGTTCCTTGTAGCTTGAGAAGCCTTTCTTCTTCTATTCCCCTCATGACAAGTGAGTGGTCAGATGCTTTTATTACCTCAAGCTTGCCATCAAACATATGAATGGAGTGACCTTGATGGTGGATGTGGACCAAGGATAGCAAGTTTCTCTTGAGTCGTGGGAGGTATAGAACATGATGCAGAAGAAAGTCTGGAAGACCAGGCAGTTTAAGCCTAATTGTTCCAAGCCCTGATGGCTTGATTTTTGATTGGTCTGCAAAGTATACTACTCCATCAACATTGTCAGTGAGATCTTCAAAAAAATCTTTTCTATGAGTCATGTGGTAGGTTGCTCCCGAATCAAGCAACCAAACATTTTTCCAAGAAGCAAGTGAAGCATTAAATAAATCGTCATTCACTCCAATGTTACATTTTGCCACAACATAGTGAGTAGATTCAGGTGCTTTACTTTTGTCTGTATCATCAGTTTTACCTTTTTGTTGGTTTCTTTTCTTCTCAATTTTGTCCCATGGTAGCTTGCATGTAGAGGCATCATGTGATCCATTTCTTTTGCAACGAATGCAGTGTAAATCTGTCCTTTCTCCTTGAGAATGTCTGCCCCCCCACCTCTGAAATATCTTCCTCTTCAGCCACCTCTTCCTCTTGTAGAATCTTGAGCAGGATGCTTTTCTTTATGAGGAAGGCACACAACCTCTTCAGAAGATTCAGGGGATGTCTTCTTTCCAAAATCTTTCTCTCTTTCAGCAAACTTTTTCACAATAGAGCCAAAGGTTATATATTTGAGATTTCCATTTTCATGCAATGACTCAAGATAATTGGAGTAAGTAGGATAAAGTGCCTTGAGAAAAGAGATAAGAGGAATATCTAATTCAACCTTAGTGGATTTGATATCATGCATTATAGACTTTACTTTAGATGCAAGAGCAAGAGGATCATTATTTTGCAGTTCAAGAGTGTAGAGTTTAATCATGAGTTGAACAACTTCAAGTGTAGAATGTGAGTCATAGAGTTCTTTCATCTTTTGTAAGTCTTCAAAAGCAGTTGAATATGACAAAATATGGCGACTCACCTCTTCATTTACAGATGTTGTGATTAATGTATAAGCTTTGTTGTTCTTGTTTTCCCAAATGATGAGCTCTTTGTCTAAGGTAGGCTGTACTGGTTCATTGTCTCCATCTCTGACACACACTCCTTTCCAAAACTCATTGAAAATGAGGGTGTATTTTATCATCTGGGACCATTCAGGATAGTTCTCCTTGCAAGTGAGAACTATTCCCACCATGGATATGATTGAATGCATTCGTAAAAATTACTTCTACTGATAGAAAAATACTCCTGCTGAGAAAACTGTATCAAATTCAGACCACACATTTGCTGTATTTAGACTCATTCATTAGTCCTTTATTGGTCTAGCTTTGACATCTTATTTATACATAAATTGAAAATTAATTAGACAAGTAGACAAGACAGGACTAACTACTCATTTCTATTTATACATAGGCTTTGTGCATGACTGAATTTAGGTATTTTCAAGCCCTGTCGTAAGCCTCACTCAAGATTGAAGTCTGGACGTTTAAATATTTGTATGTCCATGTTTCCTCATGAAGAATTGAGAATTGCCAACTTTAAAACCCAGGCACATTACTTAATACAGAGTCACAAAATAAGTTAAATGTACTTGGACAATGTCAACCTCTTAACATAACGTTTTGGAGCCTGATAGGACAAGATCTACAAAACCATTATAACCCTAGTATGAAACCATCTCAGCTTTGACACAGAAATATATTTTTTATAATCACCATTGGAGCCATTCGCAAATTATCTCTGATTTCTCTCATCATCGAGCTCGCACAATGTCGGCTCGTTATGGAGGATTTGCAAGGTCTATGAGGTTACCATGAAAATCGGGCCTTAAAAGATCTCGCTGCAGTGTTAATTCATCTACCTGAATAGAGTTCTAAACGCAAGGGTTATGGACCCTCATAATCGAACAGGGTATATAAAATATACAACAACTCTCTCTGATAGTTTGCAATAGCTCTATAAAATATACAATGTACAATTGCAGATTTTCACAAGAGAAAGAAGTAGTACATATAAGACATTTACAGTCTGATCAAAAGACTTGCATCCAAATGGGAAAGAGAATGCGGAAGCTTTCAAAACCAAATGGAGTCGCTAATTTGTTCACCGACATCAAAACTATGCCGCCTGGAGCGCTATTATACCACCATGGAGGGAAGCCATTTTTATTGATTGAGATATGGGCAATGAATAAAGAGGCACCTCATGCCATATAGACACACTCCCGTCAACATAAAACCTCAGATGTATTTTACATGGAAAAAAAAGCAGTCGCAGCATTATTCAAACAGTTCCATGCTCACCGCCCCAACATTCATCACAAACGCTGCTATACTCAATGAATTTCTGAATTTAGAGAACAGTGGATAGACTGCATAGTAAATAGAGAGGACAGATAGCACAGTAGAAAGTGGACAGAGAGCCCAGTAGACAGGCTCCACATGGACAGAGGACAGAGAGCAGTAGGCAGAAGGGAGTTACAATTATTTTGGGAGCTGGCTCTGATACCATGTTAGGCCAGGCAGTAACTCCATAAGGAAAAAATGATTCGTATGTTTTTCCATCAGGTAGGTCTTCATTATATACATGAGGGAGAGATTGTTCAGTTCATCTCCCGATGACTGTTCATATTTCTTATTTATTTATTTACATATGTTCACCCAATCACAAGGATTAGGTGTCAACAGAAACATAATGTTGTAAAATAGATACATGGAAAACATCATGAGTTTTATGCAAATGGGGTGGCAGTACAAGACAATAGGAAACTGGTCCAATCTTCTCCTTGATCCTAAAAGGTCCTACGAACCGAGGTGACAATTTCATCCCCTTCCCAAACCGAATGGTTCTTTTGTTGGGCCGGATACGAATAAAAACTTTGTCCCCTACTTCATAACTACGATCTATCATATGTGAATCAGCATAACTCTTCTATCTATCATGTGCTTCCTTTAACCTTTATCAAATCTCCTTTACCTGTTCCTCCATTTCTTGAACTAATTCAGGGCCAACTATTACGAGGTTCGGTATTCCAACTTTTCCCAACTCAACAGCGTCCTACATGGCCTTCCATATAGAGCTTGATAAGGAGACATCCCGATTGAACTGCGGTAACTGTTATTATAGGCAAACTCTACCAATGGTATGTACCTTTCCCACTGAGTTTTATTATCCATGACGTACATCCTAAGCATGTCCTCCAGAACCTGATTTACTCTTTCAGTCCTCCCATCTGTTTTTGGATGATATGCAGTGATTAGGTTAAACTGAGTCCCTAGCGCTAACTACGAATTTGTCCAAAACCTAGATGTAAATCGGGAGTCTCTATCAGAAATGATCTTTGTGGGCAACCCGTGTAGTCGAATAGCTTCATTTACAAACACTCACGCCACATCTGTAACATTGTAAGTGCCTCTTACTGGGATGAAATGGGCACTTTTGGTCAGTTTATCAACTATAACCAATATAGCATTGTACCTCTGTGAAGTGAGTGGCAAACCCACCACAAAATCCATGGAAATTACCTTCCATTTAGATGTAGGGATGTCATGTGGTTGTAGGAGTCCTGCTAGATGGCGATGATCAACCTTCACTTGTTGACATTTGAGACATTTGGCGACAAACTGGACTATGTCGTGCTTCATGCCTGCCCAAAAGAAGAGTTTCTTCATGTCTGCATACATCTTCTTTACTCCAGGATGTGCACAATAGAGTGCTCTATGTGACCTTTTGAGGATGCTTTTTCTTATACCCCCTTCCTTAGGTACATACATTCTCCCTTGAAATATCAATAGCCCATCTGGTTCAAGGACATATCCCTCAAACTTTGGTTTTATCTATTTCCCATTTTGGATTGCTGAGATGACTTTTAGATACCAACTATCTTCAAAGAGTTTCTCCAATATATGTTCCCTTAAATTAACCTTTAAGGCTACTAGGGAGAAGGTTCTTGGTCTCCTACTTAGTGCATTCGCCACCACGTTCTCCTTTCCCATGATGTATGAGATCTCAAAATCATACTCACTCATGAATTTGCTCCACCGCCTTTGTCTAGCGTTCAAATCCCTTTGAGTGAATAGATGCATCAGGCTTTGATGATTTGTTCTTAACTCAAATCTTCTCCCAATGAGGTAGTGTCTCCACAACTAGGCTAACATCAATGCTGCTAATTCTAAGTCATGGGTAGCATATAAATCTTCATGTTTCTTAAATTTTCTAGATGTGTAAGCTATTACTCCACCTTCTTGCATCAATACTGCACCCAATCCTTGCGTCGAAGCATCGGTGCAGACAGTGAATTATTTTCCCATATCTGGTACTCGAAGGACCAGTGCACTAGTTAGTAACCTCTTTAGTTCTGTGAATTCAGTGTCACATTCATTTGTCCATTCATACCTGACCCCCTTTCATTGTAATGTGGTGATGGGTTTTGAAATCCTTGAAAACCCTTCCACAAACCTGCAATAGTACCTTGCTAGCCCCATAAAAATACGTACCTCATGGGGATTTTTTGGTACTAGCCAATCCATTATGGCCTTCACCTTTTTTGGGTTAACTGAAATCCCTTTTCCTATAATGATGTGCCCAAGGTAATGAACTTTCTTCTGAAAGAAGGAACATTTTGACAATTTCCCATACAATTGATTTTCCCTTAAGCAAGTCAATACCATCCTTAGCTGCTTTTCATGCTCCTTTTCATTCTTGGAATACATAAGAATGTCATTGATGAAGACTTGCACAAATTGGTCCAAGTACTTCCTGAAAACACCATTCATGAGGCTCATGAATACTGCTAGTGCATTGGTTAAACCAAATGGAACAACTACAAACTCATAGTGCCCAAACCGAGTTTGAAAGGAATTTTTTGACATGCCCTCCTCCTTAATCCTCAATTGGTGGTATCCAGATCGTAGATCGATCTTTGAGAAGATCGTTGCTCCCTTTATTTGATCAAATAGGTCATCTATTCGAGGTATCAGGTACTTATTCTTTATCGTGGCTCTATTTAAGTCTCTATAATCTATGCATAGCCGCAAGGAACCATCCTTCTTCTTGACAAAGATGACTGGTGCACTCCAAGGTGAAATGCTAGGTCTGATAAATCCCAAGTCTAAGAGCTCTTTTAACCGCGTCTACAACTCACAAAGTTCTGGTGTTGTCATTCTATAGGGTGTCTTAGATATTGGTTTTGCACTAGGTTTTAGGTCAATTGTGAAATCAATTTCTCTTATAGGAGGTAATCCAGGCAATTCTTTAGGAAAAACATCCTTAAATTCTAACAAAACTGGATGTTGATATAGGGAAGGTCCTTTCTGGTCACTTACAACCTCGACCAAATATAGCTTGCAACCTTGTCTGAGACAACGTTTTACCCTCATCATGGATATGAATCGTTGTGACACTCCCCTCTTGATTCCAAAAATCTCAGTTTGCCTACCTTCATCATCTAAACATATCACTTTCTTCTTCAAACAGTCTACCAAAGCTCCATGAGTTTCTAGCCAGTCCATTATGATAATTACATCATACGTCCCCAATGCTGTGATGTATGCCTTCAACTTAGTCATACACACCCAAAAGTTTACCTAACATTGGTCAACACTAGCTCCTACTACTTGTTTTATCCCAGGAGCTGTCTCAACTTGTTTAAAGTCATCATGCTCGTGGGCTAGGAACCCACATTTTTCTAATGCAACCGATGAAATGAAACTATTTGTAGCATAATAATCAAACAAAATTTTAAATTTGACTTTGTTTATCATACCTAAGGTGTCTACCATGGTAGACCGGTGTTCAACTTGTTGATTGTCAAAAGCTACATAGATTTGATGGTGGCTACTTGCCCCCCCACTGGTTCTTTTCCTTCTCTACGGTTGTTACCAATTTGTAACTCAAGGTAGTCCCGCTAGTAATGAGGTCCTCTGCATCCCAACAAGTGATGCACGGTGGACCTTGAACCGAATGTTGTGGAGTTCTTTGGAAAGATTTCCTTCCCCTGGAACCCCTGCCCGCACTTGTTGCTCCTCGCGTATGACTTTGATTTGTATGCACCCTTGAAGCTGTGGGTGAAGCTACACTAGAAACCATTGAAATCCCCACTATCGGTGCTCTACGTACAACCTTGTTTCCATATGGTGGTGGCCTCAGACTTCCTCCCCTTTGGAAGGTATGAGGGGCCTTCCCCATAATCCCTGTTTGGTGTGGAGAGATGGCTTTGCCTCCACCTTTTAAGTCTAAGTGTTCTTCGACATAACGAGCCTGTTCTACAGCTTCTGCAACTGACGATGGTTTCCGCCTCTGTACCATTGCCCTAATCTTAGGGTTCAATTCGCAAATAAAACGATGCGCTTGGCGCTGGTCAGTATCCATGTCGGAGATATACTTGACTAATTCCATGAATCGAATTTCATATTCTTCTACTGTACGACTTCCCTATACCAGGGAATGGAAGGCTCCTACCTGTTGTTCTTCATAATACTTTGGCAGGTACTTTTTCTTGAATCTCTCCTCAAATAATTCCCAAATAACTGTGTCTAGAGTGACATGTAGTTGACGCTCCAAGTTACCCAACCAATTAAGAGCACTATCTCTGAGTTGGAATATTGCTATTTTGGTTTTGGAATTGGAATTGTAATCCCTTAGTGCGAAGCACCTTCTCATTCCCTCTAACCAGGCTTTTGCACGATCGCTAGCACGACCTCTTACAAACTCTGGGAGATTAATCTTCTGGAGCTCCCTAGTAATGTCCTCAATTAGATGTCCTCTATCATAGTCTCTAGATCCCGCGGGATTCCCTAACCCTGATGGAGGGTGTTCCCCTTCCACTTCATTTGTTTGGCGCCCTCTTAAGGTCTCATTAATTGCTTCTAGGGAACGCAGGATGAGAGTCAATTCTAGTTAAGGTAATGGGTTATTTATAGGAAGTCTTTGTGATGACTCCTTGGGTCCTTGATTTCTTCGCGTCCTCACCATTTTGAATTTGTTCAAAATCTATACGATACCTAAGACTTATTAGCACAACTTAGGGCCTTCTTAGTTCTCACTTGTCTCACACATAGTTTGCATAATGATAGATGCAAGTTTTCCCTTTTGTTATACTTGTAAACAACTATTTCTAATATAGAGATGATAATCGTGGTTCTACTAAATTCCCCCCCATTGTTATCTAAGCAAGTGCTACCACGCACTGCTAGTCACCCTTAAGTATCCTTAGGTATCCCTAAACAATCATGCTAAATCCATTTTATACGTTTTTGAGCCTTCACATAATCATTAACCTTCCATTTTTAATCACATTATTATATCTAGGCCCCTTTTGAAATTTCATCTACAACGTTAGATTAGTTTTCAAAGGGGGTGCCTAGCTGTCTCAACCAACTCAATATTGACATTATTGTTAGGTGTATACTATCTAATTGATGTTTATCGAATGGCTAGTGCTATATGTTTGAAGATAGAAATCAATGTTTTTAGATGAGTTATATCCATGGAACCACAATATAAAAGGTGGCCTTGTCTTTAGTGTTGGTGGAATATTGAAGGCATATTCAAGGAAAACCGCAACCCAGATGTTGTTTGGATAAAATTTTACAGTTCTAAGCATTGGGCAATTGTTAAGGAACAAATATCATGACTTATGTGACAATTATACACCCCCACTTGGGCACCATTCTTGTGCATTGTATAAACATTTCTATTTACCAGGGTACAATCTTAATTCATGGTATGGAAACAATTTCCAATTTGGATAGCATGTGTTCGAATGATACATAGACTCAAGGCTTTAATTTAGATAGATATGCATTTGATCCAACTAGGATATCGACACATGGATTGGTATACATAATATTATCATAAGCCAAAACCATGGATTTATTGTATCTTCTCTAGGAATTAACACAAGGAAACCTTCATGTAAATGAGAAGTAACCAAAGAAGTAAGATTCTTAGCAATGAGTGCAACATGGAAACTGGAACACCTACATTTCCTTTACAATTTTGAACACATGTAACTACTATCGCATAGTGACATTTACAAGATGAATAATTAATGATTGTAGACCAACTGCTTCCTTGGAGTACTTTAAAATGGCTGCCTAAAATAGAGATATGGGTCTCTGTGATGAGAGTGTATTAGTATTAAATTTGCTCAATCCCGGAGGTAATGCGACCTCTGAAATCTTCCTGTGCATTATTAGCATACCGGTTTCGTCTTTGAAATTCAGAATTTATGCATGACTGGTGTATTTTGTATCGCTTTCTTCTTAAGTCTTTTAAAAGTGCGATTGGCCTGGTTTCCCATCTAATACCTTGATAAAGTCCGCAACAGTCATTTGTATGTTTTAATTCATATCGACGTTCCCCTGTTTTCATTTTATGCATTGATTTAGTCCCGCAAGCCAAATTTTAGTTTACACTGAGAAAAGGCGCAAAACACAGAACCAGATTCGAAACCCGGACTTGAAATTTTATAAAGGGTGACTTATAACCTTATCGGGTCCATAAGGCAATATCGGATTGGAGGTTTGAAGCGGAGTGAGCCTGGCTCATGGAATTGCGACTTGCGATATTGCGATGGGCCGATGTGCGATTTAATTGTAATCGTCGGATCGCGAGCCAGGATCGACGGTCATGATTTGATCATCGATTGGAGGTCGGGGCGGTTAAGGGCTGTGACACGGCGATACGCCGATGGTCGATATTCCGATAGCGATGAATCGCTGATCGGAGATCGAGGAAAGCAGAGTTCGGAGAGCACGGAGGTAGTTTGGAGTAGGCGGACCCGCCGATAATTATAGTTATGGGTGTATAAGTTTTGAAGTCCGGCCTTAAGGCTTCCAGTCAGGTTTTCCATGTGTTCCCGTGTTATTCATATATTTCTGATTTTATGTATTTGTGATCGTTACGATAACGATATTGCGATAGACCAATGGCGAAGGGCGATGAGCGGACCCGAAAGATATATGGGTTCATATGTATATTTTTTTGAGATCTGGCTAAGCCTAATGGAGTGGGTTTTCCCGTGTATCCTGATTTATTGTTATCCCGGGGTTTTAAGGGCTTAAGGCCTTGAATAACGCTCCTGGTAGGTTATTGAAGAGATTTCAAGTTGTGAAATGCCAGAAGTTGACCCCTAGGGCTTCAAAGGATTTCAAAAGGAGCAGGTCCCTGAACATGAAATGTGAAGCAGAGCATGACGTTGTACGAGGATTGAGGAGAGGATCGAGTAGAGTGAGAGCAGAGTTGCATGTGGATTGCATATGAAACAAAGGTCTTTATTTGTTTTAATCAGGCCCAAGGCCGAGACTCTGTAACCCTTTTAATTGTGAATAAATGATTTTGTCTGTGTAATTCATTATTAAACCTATGTAACCATGTTATGCTTCCATGTGTTCTGTTTGTATTTGGGAAAGAATCAACGACTGCCCTGTTTCCATACTTTGCAGTAGAGAACACAGCGTTAAAGGCAGAATCGACATAGTTTGGTCCCATAAGTGGAAATCCCAATTACACTAAGAAATAGCGCAAAACACTTAATGGATCCGAAAGTCAGATTTGAAATATTATACACAGAACCTATGGGATTTCTTGGGTCCATGAAACATTATCGCATTGCTAAAGCAGAGCGGCATATGTTAAAGGCCCAACCTCAAAACCTTGCGACATGCAATTGCGACATATTGCATCGAAACTCTTGAGGGGGAGTGGTAAGGCTTTAAGTGGAGACAACATCGATCACCGATAGCGATTAGTGATAAATCACATCGGGACTCTACCAAAGGAAAATGCAGAGTCAAAGGACCTAGCGACTGCCGACTAGCGATAAAGCGATTAAATCTAGACCGTTGGATCGGTCAGATCCTGATCTTCGGTAATAACGCATATTTTTTATTTAAAAGGGGAAAAAGCATTGTTTTGGGCATTTTCAAAGGCATTCCGATTCCGAAAGGAAAAGGTAGAGTTTTTAGAGAAAGGGGTGTTTAGGCGGGGTGATTGTTGGGTTATATTGATCCATTGGTGTGTGTGTTAATCCATTGTTTTCTGCCTGCATCAATATTTAAAGCTTTAAGCATCATTCCTTCACAAAAAATCATAAAACAAAAAAAAAGTCTGACTTTAAGCCTGTCAGGCCTGTTCTGAACAGGACATGTCTGAGAACAATAGAGAAATCGAAACGAATAAGCTCAACCTTGAGGGCATGAAAATACAGAGCAATGCATCCATTTTATAATCAATCAAAGACCAAATCAATCGACCAAAAGGGTTTGAAAAAGAAGCCAGGGTGCAGTTGGATCGAGGTTAAGAACACAGTTCATACATTTAAGGCCGAAGACAGGTACCGGCCACAAACAAGGAAGACATATTTAAAATCTAGAGGAATTAATGGTGGAAAATGAAGGCAGAGGAGTTCCTTATTACCAGAGGGATAGGAGCAGATGGATTCAACGACATCACTAGACAGGGCAATGGAGGACACTGAGGTTCTCATTTCAGATGCAATCTAGAGAAGTCGGGCATCAACGCTGAAGGATAGTCTTTGTCCAGAAAACCACAAAGGTCTCGTGGTGAAAATTTCCATGGTATACCCAAGAACATATATAGACATCTCTCCCTTTTCTTTTTAACAAAGCATATGACAGTTAATATGCCTGTAAAACACAACTATAACATGTTTTTACTTCAGTTTTATTGCTTTTCATGGCAATAAAGAGGGTATCATTTTCAATCTAAAAACAAATTGTTATATGTATATATTAGGATTACAAGTCCTTATGAGGGTTACAAGCTTTTATAGTGGAATTTGGGTTTAGTGGGTTTTGGGTCCAGATTTTGAACCTAGGCTCTGATACCATGTGAAAGGTCCCATTCTAGGGTCTTATAACAGATCTATACTCTAGGAATTAATGCAATATGAGGCAATATTTTTTTTTTCTTACAAAACATTTAAACAATGACAATTTACCATTTCTTATAAGACATTTAAACAATGATAATTTACCATTTCTTACAGGACATTTAAACAATGATAATTTACCATTTACATTCTAACCCCTATAACTTTAACAGTGAACATTGCATTTCAATAACTTACTTGAGTAATCCATGGATAGAGGAATACATGTACTCATGGCCCCGTGGAGATGCCCTTGAGCTGCTGCTCCTGCTGAGTTGCTCTTTTTGACTTCCGATTGGATTTACCTCCCAGCCAACTACAAAATAATTCCTAGCCCAGGAAACCTACACATGTTCCTTAGCCCTCTGAGCCCAAGTCCAACCAGATGTAGTGTGTGTGTCAAAGACCAAGATAAACAATACTCCCCTTCTCTCTCTCCAACAAATTCTCAAAATCACAGCCAACCCAAAATCAAAAGCAAGACCCAACATCCCCCTTTCTCCCTTCCTCCTTCCTTTTTATGCCCCTCCTCTCCTCTCCACCTTAACCACCTCTCATTAATATCATTACTTCTTCCTCATCCTTACAATTGAATTCTCTTCTACAAAGTAAATCTGAAGTACATTTGGTAATGTGATATGAATATAAAATTGGGTAATTAATGGAAGAATATGATGTCTTCTCCCAAATAAATGTGAGAGTAAATTTTGGGGATGAGAGATGAATATATAAATTGGTAATTAGTGGAGAGGATCATGTCTTCTCACAAGTAAATGTGAGAGTACATTTTGGGGATGAGAGGTGAATATATAAATTGGTAATTAGTGGAAAGGATCATGTCTTCTCCCAAGTAAATGTGAGAATACATTTTGGGGATGAAGTGAATATATAAATTGGTAAATAATGGAGAGGACCATGTCTTCTCCCAAGTAAATGTGAGATGAATATATATAATTTTGAATAATGGAAGGAGACCATATCCTATCCAAGATTCAATTTGAGAAGACAAGTTGGGAATTTGAATAATAGCAATTATGAATTTTATATCAATAAATCAAATTTATAGTTTCCGAAATGAAGGTATTCACCAATATTTCTCAATATTTTCAGGTAATGTAAACATTATTAAATTTTTCATGATAAGATTAAGTCTGGCATTACAGAAATCTATAATATATGAAATGGAATTATGTTAAAGTATTAAAAAGAAGAATTCATTTCCATATGTAGGGCATATACTATTAGACAAATACATAAAATTTTAGTTTCTCTAGAGGACTTGGCTATAGATATATTTTTCACAAATCAATTCAGTTGGAGAGGAGTGTCTGCAATTTAGTATATAAAAAATAAATATAGTAAATCATGTTAACAAAACATAAGTGATTTGGTTGATTTGGTAGGTTTCTCTAGGTAAACTTTTAGTCTTTTTTTTGAGAAAAAATATCATTTTTTAAACTTTTTCAACTTTCAATAAATCGAAGAATTTTTTTTTAGAATATTATTTTATAGTAAAATGAAAACTTGTGAGAAATTTTATTAGTTTTTTATTGCTTATTTGTAAATAAAAATTATTCACGTTTGATATGTCAACATAGTAATTGTTTGACTATGTGTTATTTAAAAATGGATTCATAAAAAAACATGTTTTTTAGCACTAGTATTTCTTTGTTAGCCTTCTGTTTTTGAAAAAAAAAGGTGTTGCAACCATTTACACAGATTTTACTTCGGTATGGCTATATTTACAAAACCAAGAGATGCATATCATAATTATTAGAATTTTTTGAATTGAACCAATATGAAAAAATTGCATATTTTGAAGATTTTTAATGTCACACCACGTTTCTTATCGTATTAGTTAAAAATAAAAAATATAAAAACTACCCATTAAAGAAGATGGACCAACATAATGCACCATAAATTTTCCATATTTTTTCACTGCGTATTGGAATATACAAAATTTGATTTCATTGAATCATAATGACCTTCATAAAATTTTTGTACGTATTTTATTAGAAGATTAGTTAAAATTAGCAAATATCTACAAATTCCATAAAATCTATATCTACTAAAAGTATATTGAATTCTACAAATGTTGGTGTTAGTTCTGAAAGTAAATTCACCATATTTAATAGAGTTTAACTATTCCAAAATTGGAGAAAATTGAACAAAATCGAATTATTGCGGAGTTATAGGTTTTTAAATGGAAAAAATATTTTCGACTACTTTTCCGCAAACCAATATTAAATTTAACGTAAAACGGGTTTTCAGCGGAAAATCTAAAATTTTCAGCAAAAAAACCAATCCATATTTTCTATCGTCCACGAAATTGAAAGGATGGGACCCTCTCATGTAATAGATTCGACTAAAGGTTATAAATAAACTCGGCCAAAACGTCAGTTTTTCACTCACATTCCTCATCTACATCTTTTGAATACCAACAATTTTGGATATAAAAAAATTTTGGATTTATTTTGAAAGTGACATTTTTCGACGCAATTGTGAAAGTTATTTATATATAAACATTTTTTAAAATCTATTGAATTACTAATTTTAAAATAAATTACACATCATTCTTATGGTTTAAGATGATGGGTATCTCTATTTAGGAATAAGGGTTCAGAATTTTCATTTTTTAAATGTTAAAAATTGTGTGAATATTCCACATCCATTAAACCTTTGAATATTCTTCATCCCATACAAAATCGGAGGGATGAAATTAACCATTTCAAAACTTAATCGACACAGTTTTCCGTTTTAGAAGGTTTGGCCAGGTGTCCGCTACCTCAGCCGTTAATACAGGTAGTTGTGCCTGCGTTATGAATTCATCCTTTGATGTGGACATGTATTGTTTACGAGATCGATATCACTTAACCTGGTTTGATGTGCACCATCAAATCCAATATTGGATCACTGGCTCACTGGATCTCTATTTCTTTGGATCGTTCACTCGCTCACTGGATCGTTGTCTGGCAAGATTGTCCGTTCGTTGGATCGTTGTCTCGCAAGATTGTCTGTTCGCTGGATCGTTGTCTCGCTGAATAGTTCACTCGCTAAACCGTTGTGTCACTGGTTCCATTGTTGTTTACGATTCAATGGTTGAGGTGATCATTTTATTTAAGAGCCGCCCGTATTCTTGAGTTTGCTACTTGCACGGAATTATTTTAAAGTACTTGTCACGTGGATTTCTTTAAGATGAAATATTTCAAGTATCCATCAATGTTTATGATCCGTAAATGGGAAAATGATCATATATCATATGCGGGAGAAAAATGATTTAAGAGTTTTAATCACTGAGATTAATCAAAGATTTTATACAACTATTAAGACCAAGGACCAATCTTATGTGGAAATCCCAATTGCATGGAATTATTTTAAAGTACTTGTCACGTGGATTTCTTTAAGATGAAATACTTCAAGTATCCATCAATGGTTATGATCCGTAAATGGGAAAATGATCATATATCATATGCGGGAGAAAAATGATTTAAGAGTTTTAATCATTGAGATTAATCAAAGACTTTATACAACTATTAAGACCAAGGACCAATCTTATGTGGAAATCCCAATTTCCTATAGCAAAGATATCTTTAATCAATGCAACATTTCTATGCTTTAATGTAGCATTTAACAAAATAATAGACTAATTGTCCCTCCACTGTCATTCCACACTTCACACTAATCTTGAACATGTTGGTAAAGGTGTGCATAAAGAAAGCATGCTTGAAGCATTAAGAGCGAATGGTTTCTAAAGTTACAAATTCAATGATAAATTGGTCTCTAAAGTTAGAAATTCAATGAGGGATAGGTCGAAAAGTTTTTCAAAGTTACTTTGAAACTGTGGTAAATGGATCGATATATTATTCGAGAGTCGGTTTAAAGTCATGGCTAATGGATAGATGCGTTCAATGAGAAAAAAATCGTTGGAAAAAAAAAATGTGTAAGTTTTGTTTTAAGTTTATTGGAAATATTTATTTCCTCATAAAAATATGTAGTTTTATTTAACATATAAAATAATAAATATGTAGCTTTATTTAACCTATAAAATAATATTATTAATATTTATGATATGTATGTATTCAAGTATGAAGATCCATTTGGATATGTTTAAATATAGCCTTTCAAAAATTGTTATATATATTGTTCTCCAAAATAACTAAACCATATGAGTACTAAATATCAAAAGACGCTCAAAATATTAATCACGATATGAGATAAGTATAAATGCATGGAGAAATAAAAAAGTCTCACAAAATGATGATGAAGCATGTGAACCAAAAGAAGATTGAGAAAACCAATCAACAATATTAGTGAATGGTTTATGATAAAATTCATAGAGTTGATTATTTTGTTGTTATTTGATCATGCACTTACCAAACTCCTTTAGCAGGCCTTCTTTAGAAAGACCATCTCCTTCACTATTGAGTTTCCTGTAGACATGAAGCAATGGAAAATGAGTAAAAGTATCCTTTACCCTTAAAATTTCTCCCAGCAAAGTCAATAACCTCACGTTGTGACATATGTAAGTCCCTTTGACCAACCTTATGACCAGCATAGAGTCTCTAGACACCTATAAATGATCCACTCCTTTATCAATTACAACCGTCAGAAACAATTTTAAAGGTAAGAGCTTTGCATAGTTGTTTGAGCCTACTCCGGGGCCCATTTTTAGAGAGAAAGAATGAATCTCCCAAAGATGAAGTACAATTCCTACAGCAGCCAAGAGGGTCTTCTTGTGAAGCCTCGTCAAGGAATGCCCAAAGATGTGATCTATTAATGAGTATTGTATTGAGAATTCTATTTTATTGTCCTTTTGGTCCTTTCCAGGAAGGTCATAAACAACTAAGATAGAAAATTCAATAGGAATTTGATGATCTTCAAAGATAGCTCTATTTCTTACAAGCCAAACTCCCCAAACTATTAAAAATGATAACACTCAATATTGTTTGTTCTCCATACAAGAGAGCCATTGAAACCAAGACTCCATTAATTCTTCACATAACCAAATACCTATATATAAAAGATTTATAATAACATATTTCCAAACACCTTTAAAATAAAGACATAACAAGAATAAATGATTGACATATTCTTCATCAAGTTTGCATAGAGCACGTGTTAAGAGCTTAGAAACATCTCCTTGTTAAATTATCCGAAGATGGGATTTTGGTAGCTAGTGTGCACCACATGAAAATTCTTGGTTTTGTAAGACATTTGATTTTCTCATGTATATCCCACTTTTAGCATATAAACCCTATAAAAATCTTGCAACCAAACTCAATCATCCTCCTTTTGTACTAATATGGTATGTGATGCACACAAACTATCAACATATTTAGTCCATATGTGATGCACGAAAACTATCAATATATTTAGTTCATAAATGATGAAGTCATAGGGATATGCCTAAATGATCAGTCAAAACGTAGCCTTGATTCCATAAATTAGTTTCTTCTCTATCCGCAAATTGACCCAAATAATCAAGGCCACTGTCATGAAAGAATTCAAACAATTGTTAAGTTTGAGATTTATAAAACTTCTAGTCCAAGGATCGAGACCAACCTTTAAATGTTACCTATCACCCACTTTCCATGCTAAACCTGAATCAACCAAAGAGAACTGTTTCAAGATAATCGAAACATAAAGCTGTATATGAAATACTTCTATCACCCACTTTCAATGCTAATTTGATAGATAGTAACCGTTCTATCTATCAATAAAAGAAACAAGGAAGGCTGCGATGCAGCGAGTCCCTGCACTAAGTTGAGCCTACATAATACGTGATGTGTCATAGCTATGCTGGCAAGCTCTTAGTTCAAGCTAAGACAGGAGAAACAAATGCGAAACAAATTAACAATACAGCTCTGTTACTGAAAAGCTAAAGTGCTGAAATTGGAACGCTGAGATAGCCAATAGCCACTATGCAACACAAAACTGAACTCTAAAATCAGTAGTCGGCACCCTCACTGCACTGGTTTCTTCACCAAGAAGGTCGTACCTTTATAATTCCTGAACTGAGCAACGACCACGCAGAAAAGCCAAACCACTGACCGAGATCCCAAAACAATAATATAGCCATTGGAAATAGCATCGTTGACTATATAACAATGAAACAAAGTTAGGTGCATGAACGACGGTAAAAACCGCAAAATCAAGTAATTTAATGGTCAGCCAAACCACTGACCGAGATCCCAAAACAATAATATAGCCATTGGAAATAGCATCGTTGACTATATAACAATGAAACAAAGTTAGGTGCATGAACGACGGTAAAAACCGCAAAATCAAGTAATTTAATGGTCACACTGTGCATTAGATTTTTATTGCGGATTCCACAAATGAAAATGTGGAAAGGCTAATACATTTTTAGATGGTCCTGTAAATATCATAAACGGAAAATGAGATTCATCAGGTATATCACAAATATTCGGAACTGCTTTTAAATTCCCCAATTCCCCAGATATGATAGTTTTTACTAATATGAACATGTTTGGATCAGGGATGAGTGAAATTGCCGTAACTTTTCACTTTTATGTAAATAAGTAAACAATATCTATACCTTCAATGTTTACGTTATCCTATGGTCAGAATGTGTTTTCTTTTAACATCAAAGGGTTTTGGTCATTACAATGAACTTTTTGGTGATCACAACTTCATATTTCCTATGTATGACATATGTTGGAAATATTTACAAGGGCACGTTGTTTTTTATGTTGTCGGACTATTGGGTAAAGTTTGTATTTTGCATGATATATGTTACAATGTATGCTTAAATGCGTGAGTAGGGTATGCATTTAAATGAAATGTTAAAGGTTTGGATGGCAATGTTTATAGTTTATGAGGTTGGTGCGAGCGAGTAAAATTAAATGAAATACGCTTATGTTTTGAACTATTAATATAAAGTGATAACACGATATTTATGATGTATTAGTCATAAGACTGCCTATGAGAACATAATCGAAGACACGGTTTATTACATGCCTACCAATAACAAGAGCTGAGAAGAATAAATAAGCGTGAAATCCAAAGCCATACTTAAAACATGAGAGAAACAGCCAGGCACAGCAATAGGTTTTCACGGGCCGATGAAACTACGCTTCGCGTGAGGTGTAACTTTCACGACGAGGCGACACGTTACACAGGAGACATGTGATCGACATGCATGCAGCGACGTGTTTGTACGCAGAAACGTGTTTGTACGGAACGTGGGAAACAAGGCGAAGTAAAGGATGAACGATTTTGCAAATTGATCTATGAAGGAGGGAGCCGCAACACACTGCGAGAACCACCATGGCTCTCCAGACCTGCAAAACACTGCCAGAACCATGCTACAAATAATAAGAATCTAGTCTTACTACGCTATGCATTGTTGAAATACTAAATTCTGAAGCAAATCGCGAAGAAATGCTTCGGATTTCATTATAGATTCCTACTTTTTCTGGATAATAAAGGTCAAATTTTAGGCAAAAGTCACCTGGAAATTTTATTGAATGGGACGGATCTCTCTGATTTAATCTGCCGGGAAAAGATGTGTAACTGGACACCGGATTATTTAGTCACAGATGAAAACTGGCGGAAATTGTAATGAATCGAGGCAGTTTAAATCACAGCTTGAATGCTAGAGAAATGTGGTCATGGCTTTATGCAGGCAGGGGAGCGAACCTTTGCAGGATTGGACTAATTCATCCGGTGGACCTACATTCAGGTCACATGATTATGGTAACAACATGCGGCAAGGGGAGCTAGGGAATGGTTTCAGCAGAGGCCATGGTAAGTTCAATAGAGGCACAAAGTTGGGTCGCGTGGCGAAGAATGGACAATGTTCCGTCGGAGTTTTTCTGGTGCTTTTCTTCGGGTTTGTTGGCTTGACATTACTAGGAGGTCATTACGGTATTAGCGATAAAGGTCGACCTCCTGGATCCCTGGTTAATTAAGAAGTCTGAATTTAATGCATGTGCGAATGTTTGCTTAAAATATGAAGGACTGCAATTTTGTTCTTTCTATTGTTTGTTTAAATATATTTTGAAATAAAATGCTTTCATCTAACTATTAACAGAACAAAATGTACCTGGTATCTTATATCTAGAAAATTTAAATTAAAAAAAGACGGCATTCATTACCAAACAGTCATAGGCTTAAGGCTGATAACATCTGCCAAACCTAAAATTAACAATGTTTACACTAGGGATACAAACAGTAGAGAACCTAAGTTGGGGGCCCAAAATGGAGTTAGCTTCAGTAGAATTTGCATTATCCTTAGCTTCAGTAGAATTTCTCCCTGGAATATTCAGGTGGTAAGCTAGCAGCAACCAACTGTACAAAATATAAATGTAAGAACCTTTGAACAAATAATTGAAAGTAAATTACTTAGCAGATAGAAACTGATGGAGAATCTGAGAGAGATCATACCTGTTCAGCCTGCATAGCTTCTTGGAAGTTCTTTCTGGGCAAGCTTTTCACTTTTCAGTCAGCAGTATCGAATCTTTTAAGCCAAAGGAAAGGGAAATCCCATATTAGAAACTCTTAAGCTAGCCAGTATCAATTTGAACATCTTTATTAAGAAAGCGCTTGCTGTCACTGCCAGATAAGAGATACATTTTTTTTGATTTCATAATTCACTCTTGGGGAGGGCTATCTTTCCTTTGCATCTATTGGGATAAGTGTCTTATTACGCAAGAAAGCTATTTCCAGTTTTTCTGTACGCTTTTCTGACCTTAAGCATATAAAATAGATTAGAGGATTGGATCTATAGTGCCTAAAGCTAGTGATAGCGGATTAGAGAATTCATTTCTTTCTAGTCATGAGTCCTCCCATTTATACTCTTAATAGGATTACCTGGAATGCTGAGCTACCAAACAAGCCAACGAGCGAGTTCGAGTGCTTCTGCCTCTGCTTGCGAGCCTGTCCTAAGATAATAACTTATCCCCGAAAGATAGAGTTCCCTGCCAGAGCTATTGGGAGTTCTCTTGTGAGTTCCCCGCCATCCCGACCAGAGCTATTAAGTTAGATGACTTAATCCAGTACCAGTAAGTAAGGAAGCCCCTTTGAAAGCATTATTCCCTGGCTTCAATCAGAAAGAGACAAAATAAGCACGACTGACTCGAAATTTCTATGGAAATATGTACAGTGTAGATGCATGTAAATTAAGTATTCATAGGTTATTATCTCTAAGCCCTAAAGAAAGCTCATCATACGATCCTTTTGATTTGAATTTTGCAGAAATATTTTCCAAATTTGAAGATGAAAGGGAAAAGCTACTCATTCGATAGGAACAACAGCGTGAGAGCGTCCTTCAGCTTTCTCAGCCCCGCCTGAATTTATTTCGCTCATCCTTGCAGGAAAGAAAGAAAAGGGCGCCCTTGCAGAATTGCAGAAAGCTTAACATTTTGAGGCGACCCGGCTTTGGCAATTCTGGACAGCCTATTTCCCTCTTGGCAAATCATTACAGGGTTCGGTTTCAGAACTTCATGTCAAAGACGTGTCATGTAAACAGAAGAACAGTGCG
Source organism: Pinus tabuliformis (assembly GCA_031772625.1). Lineage (NCBI taxonomy): Eukaryota > Viridiplantae > Streptophyta > Pinopsida > Pinales > Pinaceae > Pinus > Pinus tabuliformis. The sequence goes on along the minus strand of CM062804.1, from coordinate 821,158,033 downwards.
ACACCTAACAGTTGTGGCAGTTGTGGTGGCATCAGTGCGGTGGTGCTTCTCTACCATAAGATGGTTGTCTATTATACGAAACATATTTTGATTAACATAAAATGCCTCAGATTTAATGCTGGCATTAGTCCAGCATTAACATGAGACCGTTGACGGTCAGCCATAATGAACTGGGCCTAAATAGCAATTTAGCCTATGCTCGGGCCTCTTCCGCCTCGGGAAGAGGCCAAATAAGATGGCAAAGCTTCAGCGCGGAATAAAACTTTGGCTATCTGCGCACATCACCGCACAACACATTTCCGAACTTTATACTAATCACCGAATAACACACTAATAAAACTGCAAACTAATGCTAAGTCGAAGCTGTTCGATTACTATAGTCCCTGCCGATTGCCAGATGGCAGGGACTAATAAAAGTAACCGTTCTCAAGACGATAAAAACATAAGGGTGAATATATTTCATATACACGGCTTCCATAAGAAAAAGAGAGTTTTTAATAATCTCCAACCAACTTTAACCACCAAGTTTTTGAAAACAAATATAAATCTTTTAAATCCAATCTCCAAAAAGCTTTAAAAGTAGCTATTCTTGCCCAACATTATTGGAAATATATCCTACCATGAATAACGATTTTCTTCGCACGTGGAAATTCTTTTTCATCTTAAAATTACATTGGCTTCGAATGCTTCTATATATATATTTAAATATTGAAATGTTTCTTATAACAACAATAATAGGTTTACAATAATAGGTTTATCTTAATTTTAATAAGGTTTTTAAATTAAAGATCATAAAAAACAAATATTTCAACGTTTAAGTTCACACGTGTATAATTTAATAGATATTGTTCTGAACAAAAAATTTATTTATTGTTTCATTATAAATTATTAATGTGTTTACACTTATTTATTATTTAATTTTCTTACCACGTGGAAATTCTTTTTCAACATGTGCTTCTAATGCTTCTATATATTTTTAAATATTGAAATGTTTCTCATAGCAATAATAATAAGCTTTATGAGAAAAGATTTTTGGTATAAATCACATGCTATAAAATTTGTCGACATTTTGTGGTCCTGAGGATGAAGCACACTCGTTGGTTCAAAATGCCTCGACAAATGTTCTAGCCTGTGATTTACGCCCAAAATCTTTTCTCATAAACTTGATATGGATCACAGAAGCCTCAGTTCAACTAATAATAAGTTTATCTTAATTTTAATAAGATTTTTAAATAAAAATCATAAATAAAATTTCTAAATTAAGAATCATAAAAAACAAATATTTCAACTTTAAATTCCCACGTATATAATTATAATTTAATAAATATTGTTGTTAACAAAAACTTTATTTATGGTTTCATTATTTATTATGAAACTGTTTACACTTATTTATTATTTATCTTAATTTTAATAAGATTTTTAAATTAAAGATCATAAAAAACAAATATTTCAACGTTTAAATTCCCACATATATAATTTAATAAATATTTTTGTCAACAAAAACTTTATTTATTGTTTCATTATTTATTATGAATTTGTTTACACTCATTTATTATTTATTTTTGTGATGTTTTTATGTTATATATATATATATATATATATATATATATATATTATTTATACTAATATTTTCTTATATTATTAATAATATATTATTTATTATTCTTTTTATTAATAATTCATCTGGGGAAGCTTAATGGTAAGCACCATGAAAATGAATTATTATGTATTAAGAGATTTGAAGTTTATATTTATCTTACTTATGTTTACACAAGGGGTGTACATCAATATTTTGAAGTTATAGTAGTAAAAATGAAAATCCAGATGAATAAGAGATTTGAAATTTATATTTATCTTACTTATGTTTACACAAAGGGTGTACATAAATATTTTGGAATTATAATAGTAAAAATCAAAATCGAGATGAATACAAAACCAGGCGTAGATAAGTATTTTGGTGTTAGCAGTGACTATGGTCAACTATATGAAATATTTTGTAATTCAACCATATAAAATTTAATTATTTTTTGTTTTTTTATATAAAAAATTATTGACATATATCTCTTCTGCTATTAGTTATTAATTTAAGAATGTTATTATAAAATGCATTGTAATATGTGAATTCATCATTCATGAATCATATAGATCGTACTACTAGGTCTAAGGGTAATCACTACATAATTCATACCCGTAGTATAGGTATGTGTGGTGATGTCAATACCCGTAGTACAGGTATGTGTGGCGATGTTAATATGTTGGATATTATGAGCCTTATCATTTAATAAACTACAAACGTCTCTCTATATACTCAGTAAGATAAGTGTAGAAATAACCTTCAAGCCACGGAAGATAAGTGTGGAAATAACCTTCAAGCTACGGTGAACTATTTCTACGTTGAACCGCTTGTTTCTGAATCATGTTAGGATATCTATGACGGATAGGGATATGAATATTTATTGAGGATATTAATAGTAGATGGATTCCGAAATTAACCTTCAAGCTACGGTAAACTATTTTTACGTTGAACCGCTTGTTTCTGAATCATGTTAGGATGTCTCTGATGCATACGGATATGCATATTTATTGAGGATATTAATAGCAGATGGATTTCGAAATTCCAAATTCTAATACTATGTGCATTTGCATGAAAAAAACAACCAACCAGATGCTGAGTTAGGGAAAACATTTACATAGCAATAGCCAATTTGTTTGCTAGGGAAACAATTACTTGAGAACACCGAATTTCACTATATATCATTGTAGTAACATTTTTGGGATTAATGTTAAATTCTAACATCGTACACTAACATGATTTCAAGAATGGAGAAGTGGGGGTAAAGCTTTTTTGGGGGCTCACCATGTGTAGAAAACACCAATTGGACATCAATTTTTTTTTTTAATATCCTTATTTATGATTGATTTATTATTAGATTTATTTTGTGGTGGATTGATTTTATGTTAAATTTATATTTTTAAGAAATGTTTAAAATTTAAATATTTTTTTATCAATTTTATTTTTCATTATTTTGGATTATTTTTAGTTAGATAATTTTAGCTGAGAGAATATTTTTTAAGTTTTTATAACCATGGAAAAAATCAAAATCATCACATCCCTTCATAGACTTAGATGAAGATCAATATAATTTTCTTTTTCTTCATAACATATAAGGAGGATTATGATTACCTCAAAATTATTAAGTTCCACCCACCAATTAGGTATAGTATTTCTAATGATGGGTGAACACTAAAAAATAAATAATTTCATGCGTTATATCGAACCCTAATCATAATATATGAAAATATATAATGTTACTTATAATATATGAAAAGGCATAATGTCAAAATATAAAAAATAATGAATTCATTTTATATGTAGAGAGTCGTAATATTTGACAAGGCATAATGTTAAAGTACTAAAAAGAAGAATTCATTTCTATATGTAGGGCATATACGATTAGACAGATACATAAAATTTCAGGCTCTCGAGAGGACTCGGTTGTAAATGCATTTTTCATAAATCAATTCAGTTGGAGAGGAGTGTCTGCAATTTAGTATATAAAAAATAAATATAATAAATCATGTTAATAGTACAAAAGTAATCTGGTCGATTTGGTTGCTCTCTGCGTATATACTTTTTGTCCTTTTTGAAAAAAATTATAATTTTTAGATTTTTTTTTAATTTTCATCAAGCTGAGTAATTTTTTTTAGAATTTCATTTTATAGTAAAAAGAAAATTACTGAGAAATTATTTTAGTTTTCTATTGCTTATTTGTAAAAAAAAAATATTCACATTTGATATGTCAATTTAGTAATTGTTTACTGTGTGTTTTTTAAAAAGCAAGAGATTCATAAAAATCCATGTTTTTTGGCCTCAATGTATTCTTTGTTAACCTTGTGTTTAAAAGAAAAAAATGTGTTGCAACAATCTAGACAGATTTTACTTTGGTATGGCTATATTTACAAAACCAACATATGCATATCATAATTACTAAATTTTATTGAATTGGACCAATATGAAAAAACTGCATATTTTGAAGATGTTTAAAGTCACTCCATGTTTCTCATCTTATTCTTTAAAAATAAAAAATATATAAACTACCCATTAAAGAGTATGTACCAAAATAATGCACCATAAATTTTCCATATTTTTGCACCATGTATTTTGAAAGATACAAAATTTGATTTCATTGAATCATAACGATCTTCAGAAAATTTTTGTATTCATTTTATTAGAAAATTAGTTAAAATTAGCAAATATCTATGAAATTCCATAAAATTTATATCTACTGAAAGTATATTGAATGCAAATGTTGTTGTTGGTTCTGAAAGTAAATTCACTATATTTAATAGAGTTTAACCGTTCCAAAATTGAAGAAAGTTGAACAAGCCGAGTTGTTGTAGAATTGCAAGTATTCAGTTGGAAAAAAATATTTCAGCTAATTTTTTTTCCTGCAAACCGATATTAAATTTAACATAAAAATAAATTTCGGCTTAAAATCTAAAATTTTGAGTGGAAAAACCTATCCATATTTTCTGTCAGCCATGAAATTGAAACGATGTAAACTCGGGCAAAACGTGATTCTTTCATTCACATTCCTTATGTCCATCTTTTGAATACCAAACTTCTTTGAATCCAATTTTTGTATAGTAATTTTTTTTTGGATGTATTTTGAAAGTTACTTTTTTGGGCTCAAATTTGAAAGTTATTTTTTGGGTTTCATTTTGAAAGTGACCTTTTGGGCTTCATTTTAAAAATATATGTAGATTATATTATCATGGGGAATCAAATAAATTGTAAGAGAAAATATGATTGAATTAGAGAAATTGAGGGTTTTAGAGAATACTCAAAAAACTATTACAAAATAAAGAAGGAAGAATGCTTAAATATTGAAAGGGAAAATCAATATCAACAAAAGGTTCAACGAAGTATGTAACTGTAGATATTATAAATGATATTTAAAATTTAATAGTGTATTATGGAATTTAATTTTTGTTTGATGAACTAATTTGAAAAATATTTTGCAATATAAACAGAGAGAGATTTTTCTCATAACATTGATTATGAGATTGAAAATGTTGAAAGACAAAGTGAAGAAGAAAATGAATGAATGATTGGTGATGTTCTTGAAGATATTCAAAGAGATACAAGTGATGAATAAGTTGAACCACTCGTAGGTATGTATATGTATGTCATGTATTATTGAAATTATATATGTTTATTAGTTTCAATTTCATGAACAATATTTTTAGTTTACTTCTTTAGTGTATATTTATACTCATTTACATTAAATTCTCATATGTATAGATGAAATCAATATCAATGATTAGATGTTAGAAAAAATTGAAAATGACGCATATGGATATAAAAGAGTTGACCATGTTATACGATATCGTGTTAAGTTCATTATTAATAAGTTCCTCAAATATGAAAATGTGACAATTCGAACTCAAATTTTGTGAGGTCTCTTAACACCAAAGAAATTAAAAGAAGCTACAACACTATTGGAAATTCAAAAATCAACGAAAGATAAAAAAGGTGAAGTAAAATGTGATTCAAAATATAAGTAGTATTCTGAAATCAATTGGAAGATATAGAAAGAAAAGTAATCTAGATGCATGTAGAGAAATACAAACAATAATGGTTTCATCAACTACCAAAGAAAATCATTTGATAAAATCTATGGAAAAAGCATTACATACCTCATGAAAAACATTGCACAAGCTTAGGGAATTTCAATTGCAAATAGATCAAAATGATGATCTTTCTCATTGGACGGTTATTTATAGGTAACCATACAAAGATAAACATGGAGAAATGTTAAAAAAATGATATATGAATATTGGATGACAAATTCATGTGTTTCAAAAAAAGAAAGGGATGTGATGCAGATAAGACCAAGGGTCGTGACTTGGTCATATTATCTTCATTTGACGTGCATATTACCCCGTTGGAAAGACCTCTCCAAGGACTATGACGAAAAAGATGATTTTAGATTTAAGATAAAAAAATAAAAAAATCGTTGGCGGTATATTGCCAAATAAACACCGTTTAGGGCCTCAAAACAGCTCTGGAAGTTTAGGACCCGAAAAATTGCTAAAAATAGTAAACTGTGCTACAATTAAGGAAACTAAAAAACGGAAAGAAACAATGGTGGGGGTCTAAGTGGAATTGACGGGTGACCACCAATATCCTGTTGCATCATAAGAATAGCATAAAATCAGTATGAAGAACATGAAAAACATATCTTAGACACCACTCACATAGAGTTTTTTAATAAGTTCAAAGAAGAGAATCATGGAATTAATGTCTCAATCAATACTTTTGTGTAAAAAAAAACCATGGTATGTTAAACCTATCACTGTATGTGACACTTGTTGTTGTCGTTATCATGTGGAATTTCAATTATGATATGATATCTTCCTTAATGTTGGTAAAACATTTTGGAAAAATTCACCTCCTCCTTCCACTGTCCATGATTTCGTATTCCAAATTCTATGTGGAAGAGAAAATCATAAATTATTTTAGCAAAAGAAATATCTTGGTGGTAAAAAATGTGATCATTGTGGAAATTTGACTTTGTTTCACAACACATATCCTATTGATATGAATGATCAATCAATTTCCAACATAAAAGTGCATTGGAAGAGATATGAGTATATACATACATCAATTGGTTCAAGTAGTAGTACAAGTGCTAGAAGGATTGACTTACAAGAAGAATAAACTTCTATGATAGAGTTTTGTAAGAAGTTTGTGATATAAATTTATAAATACAACAAGCATTCTCTTCGAGCTTGATGGCAGGACCTACAATTCAAAAAATCCCATTAAAAGTTTCCACTAGGGACCATTTTCTCAATAGTTGATTTTAGAGAAAATTACACATTTGTTCCACAAAATGAAATATATAGTGAATATTATCATTCTAAATAAGTCTTGCTTATTTTCCATGTTCTATATAGACATGTTTAAAAAAATGTTGATCATATAGAAAGTACTAGTGAGAATCGACATGTTGTTAAAGAATATCATTTTTTATATCAACGATGATCGTACACATGATACACATGTTTTACAAGATTTCTTTGATAATATTTAGGACTCAGTGAAAGGTCATGGAATAAAATTCATTGAACATTGCATATGGTTAGATTGTTGCATAAGTCAATTCAAACCTTAACGATCATTCTTTCGGTTGTGCCATCTCCATATGAGAACCTATGAAGACTAGGTATTAAAAAATGTTTCCATTAATATGATGGTCTTTTTGTTAAGTTTAAAAGAAATTCAAAGATCCTAAATACTACTATAATGTAAGAATGGAGAAGATCACAATCTTCTTGTTTGCTTTTTATTATACACCTATCATGTTTGCACTATATCTTTCCTTTTTATGTCATCATTTTATCTTTTCAAATATTTTTCGTGCTATCTTAGTAACATTATTAACTTTATTAAAATCACACTACCATCAATTCAATTTTTTTTTATCACTTGTATACCTTGATAGATCAAAAATATGCATTTTATTGTGTTTGTCCTATACATGCAGTACATACAAAACCTATTAATACTAATAATGCATGCTCTACAAATAGTATTTAATATTTGAAAATGTAATTTACTTTAAGAGAAAAGTTAGGCCCACATTGAGATTAATGAAACATCAGTTAATTCAATATTTCAAATTTTAATCTCAATCTCTAATTTTTCTCACATTTCATGAAAAGCACAATAGTAAGTGACTTTAAGACAAAGAAGGTGCTTTAGAATGTATGTTTTATAATGAAATTTTATAGTATGTTTGCTCTGAACAAATTTATATTAAAATTTAAGTATCCGCCACATCCATAATAGCTCTTTCATACAATATGTTGATCTATTTATGAATGACAAATGTACCATGTTTTGTAATTTGTAATTTTACTATTCATTAAACAGCTTGACAAAAAACCTTCACAAAACATAAGAATCAACCCAAATACATTTTATCTTCTACCAACATTATAAGAATCATCATGCAAAATGTACCAACTTATGCAATTCTTTTTTCATTGCCTCATATTCATGGACTTATATATATGGACGAGGGCGCTCTGCAACTCGCATTAGGGTTTCAGCAATCCCTGCTACGGCAGGCTCTCCTGACAGCGCTCAGTTTTGGCAGGAACAGGAAGAACTTTAGGTTCACATCTTTTGTTTTTTATTGAAGGAAAACATGCAGCCCCCTCAAGGGGAGGGAGACGCGCCTCCCCCAAAAAACGACAACCAAAAGAGCCGGATCGAAGATACTGACAGCAAAGACAAGCACAATGATAGCAATGCTGAAAGTAGTAAGCAGTTGAACTCTGAACAACCACAGAAAGACAAGCCTAAAGCGAGTTCTTCGACCTGCAAACCAGTAGCCACTCACAGGCCAAAAGTGGAACTACCGGGCCATCGAATCAATGCTAGAATATAGTTTATGAGGGATCACACTCTGATTGGCAAGTTTATTGGAATATGGCCAAATGACAAAGCGTTAAGAAGCTGGATCAATTCCAAATGGAATCCAAAAGGACACATCACTCTGCACCTAGGGCCAAAGGGGTTTTTTACTGCAGTCTTTAACTGCCTGGAAGACCGAAACAGGGTTTTGGATGGAGGTCCATACCTCTTTAACTCTCCAGGACTTTTTCTCAAAGGATGGATTGAACATTTCAAATCGGATAAGGAAGACTTAAGCTATGCACCTATGTGGATAAGGCTGTATTCTCTACCGTGGGAGTACTTGGAAGAGGAGTCCCTCAGGGCGATTGGTAATGCTCTAGGCGAGTTCATCAAGGTAGCAGAGGAAACAAAGTTATGCAGATACACTTCATATGCCCGGATCTGTGTTTACATGGACCTCAAACAAGCTCTGCCAGATACGGTAAGTCTCTTTCATGAAGATGTTGAATGGATACAGTTGATAGATTATGAGCATGTACCTTTTAGATGCAGGAAATGCCATGATTTAGGCCACCTCTACAGAGACTGTCCGCTGAACAGGAAACCCCCACCTCAAATGGATTCAGATAATCCAACGCCTGATGGATTTACCAAAGTGTTGAATCGCAGAAGGGGACATAAAAAATCATCAGCCACCACCAAGACCAATCCGGTTGATCTGTCAAAACCCTCAACAAGCAATAGCTTCGCAGCCCTAGCCAGTGATGATATTCAAGATCCTGATAATACACCCTCAAATGAAAAGGAATCCAGCAAAGAAAAGAAAAACGGAACTCCACCGCAGCCAGGGGAAAAAGTAGTAGACGAATCGGCTCCTCTCCCCAAATCTACAACCCAGACTTGGAGCTTCCTTGGAATGGAAATCGATGATACGAATCCCAGTGTAGTGGCAGAGAAGGAAAGTGATGGGAACTTTCAAGAACCCCATCTCATGGAGGAAGACACTAAGTCTATTGATATTGGTGAGCTGGACATTCTAGGCCTAGAACAAGCCTGTAAAATAGGAAACTTCGACAAAATACCTGATAGACAAGTGGATAATCTAGTGGAAGTCCTCAATCGCGCTCAAAAGAAGTAATCTCTAGGAGTTCAGATTGGCAGTCAATGGGATGGGAAATTTATCACCAAAGATAGTAAAAAGAGAGGAAGGAAAACCAATCTGGAAAGAACTATCAAGATAGGAGAAGTGTTAGTTGAATCAGGCCGATATGCCAAGTTAAACAAGTACTTCAATGTCGACCCCAAACCTTCTCAATGAAGTTAATATCATGGAATATTAGGGGGCTCAATAGCCCAAGGAAAGGCAGACTTTTAAAAAACATGGTCATGCAGGAAAAACAAACCATTCTCTTTCTGCAAGAAACAAAATGTAATTCGACAGTCTTGGAAAAAATAGCAACAAAGGCCTGGCCGGAAGGGCTAGCAACAGCTGTTGATGCTCAGGGCGCGTCGGGAGGACTGGCAGTTCTCTGGGATGCACAAGTAATTCAACTTGACAATATACATGCAAATAAGAACTTCATTCAAGCAATATTTCACATAATCGGCACCAACATCAATGGCCATATGACAAATGTGTACATCCCTCAGGAAACCATGCACAAATCTGAAATACTGGACACCTTATCGCAACTGAACTCAGAAAGGCTACACCCACTATGGATATCTGGAGGTGACTTTAATATGATAGCAAGAATGGAGGAAAAAAAGGGAGGCAGAAGCAGAGGCAATAGAGATGGGACCATATTAAAAGATTTTATTCATAATAACTGGCTGATTGATCTCCCTTCAAATAATGGCCTATTCACTTGGAACAACAAAAGGGAAGAACCACACCAAATAGCCTCTCGTCTCGATAGATTTCTTATATCAGATAATGCAACTCACCTAGGTGGAGAATTCATTGCCTCTATCCTTCCTGTTTCGGGCTCTGATCACTGGCCAATAGCTCTCCATTGGAATTGCCCCGACAACAGTATTCGGTGCCCCTTCCGGTTTGAGGCTTTTTGGTTAACTCATCCTGAGTTTAATGAATTTGTTAGAGCAACCTGGCTCAAATTCAATCCCTCTGATGGCACCAAAATGTCTATATTCCAGCGGAAGCTTAAGTATCTCAAAGGAGAAATTAAACGCTAGAACCATTCCACTTTTGGCAACATCTTCAAAGCTCAGGCAACCCTCAATCAGGAAATGAAGATTATTTAGCAAAGGATCATCACAGAAGGGCGTTCTGAAGATCTAGTAAAGAAGGAGCAATATATAGAAAACCAAATCCTTGATAGGGCTTTACAGGAGGAAACTCTTTGGAGGCAAAAATCAAGGGTTAAATGGCTGAAGGATGGGGAAAAGAATACGAAATTCTTTCACAAAACTACAGTGCAATGAAGAATGAATAATCATATTTCGTACATCAAAAATGATCAAGGGAGCAGAACTGAAACTCATGAAGGTATTGAAGAGGAGTTCCTCAGGTACTTCAAACAGGCTCATCAAGAACCCAACATAAATCGAACAAAGGCTATTGATAAAGTTACAAGACACATTCCCAAATTAATCACTGAAGAACATAATCTTCTCCTCCTCAAGCCCACAAGCCTTCAGGAGGTTGAGATTTTCATGCATCAGCTGAAAGCAGGGAAAGCTCCGGGTCTGGATGGATTCACTTCCAATTTTTTTCACAATTTATGGGATCTAATCAAATTGGAAGTCTGGCAAGTTGTTGAAGAATCACGCACTTTGAGATGGATGTACCCAGGACTGAATGCAACCTTCATTGCATTAATACCCAAAGCAGAGGAATCTAATACTCCGGACAAATACAGACCGATTGCTCTTTGTAACATCATATACAGGATTGTCTCCAAGGTTATAGCTTCCAGATTGAAACCTTTGCTCCCTTTTATTATCTCTCCAGAACAATCTGGATATGTGGAAGGATGGAAGATCACGGATGGCATTATTTTAACTCATGAAATAATCCACTCCCTAAAGCACTCAAAAAAACCAGGTATGTTGCTCAAAATTGATTTGTCTAAAGCTTTTGATAGTCTAAGCTAGGTTTACATACAAAAAATTCTAACTGCCTTTGGATTTGCCCCTTCTTGTGTTAGATGGGTTATTAATCTATTATCCTCCTCGTTCTTCTCTGTTCTCATCAATGGTATCCTGTCGCCCACATTCCGTCCCTCCAGAGGTATCAGACAGGGAGACCCACTCTCACCATTTCTTTTTGTCATTTTAGCAGAAGGACTGGTTTGTAGCATTAAATCTGCTCTGCTATCCCAAAGCCTCAAAGGCCTTTCTTTTTACCATTCTCCCTCCTACTCTCATCAGCAATTCATGGACGATAATATGCTATTTGGTCATCCCTCTGTTCAAGAAGCTCGTATCTTCAAATCCATCCTTTCAAATTTCTCTGATGCTTCTGGGGCCCTTATTAACAGAGTCAAGTCACAAATTTTTTTCTTCAATACCCCTCCTCCCACCCAAAGAGCCATAGCCCGCATTCTTGGTTTTACCATTGCGTCTCTTCCTTCTAAATACCTGGGGGCCCCCTTAATTGCCTCGGCTCTCAAGCATTCCTCCTGGAAAGACCTATTAGAAAAGCTAGAAGCACGACTGCTCCTATGGACTCACAGAGCTCTCAACATGACCAGCAGGCTTGTGCTCATTAAAGTTGTTCTTCATTCCATGCCCCTTTACCTTTTCTCAATTCTTGCAGCTCCTAAATGGGTTCTAAAAGAAATAAAGAAGCTGCAGCGCAATTTCTTATGGGGTAATTCAGGCCCCAATTTAAAGTGGGCTCTGGTCAAATGGGACAATGTCTGTCTTCCAAAGAAAGCTGGAGGTATTGGGCTAAGAGACCCAGGGCACATTAATGCGGTAATCGGCGCTAAAATTTGGTGGAGATGGCTCTCAAATCCCAACACTGCTTGGGCCTCCCTATGGATGGCAAAATATGTGAAAAATACGCCCATTGAAGAAAGAATCAGAATGTTAGAAGTAAGCACAGGTTCAATTATCTGGAATTCGGCCATTCAACATAGAAACCTAATACAACAACATAGCTTCTGGGAAGTGAAGAATGGTAACACAGCATGGTTCTGGGAAGACTCCTGGCAGTAGCTCCCAAAAATCAAAGACACTCTCTCCAACCTTCCAGAACAAGATATAAATCAGTTTGATAAGGTGAATCAATTCTGGGATTCTTCTTCCACACAAGAATACAGACAATGGAAGAAAGCAAATTAGATTCTACCACACAGCACAGAGCAAATTCAACTCTCTCTCTCCTCAGAATTACAAAAGTGGCAAATCCTCTCCTCAACAGGAATGGATGTTCTCAGATGGGGATATGAAGAGAAAGGTATTTTCACCACTAGGGAAGGATATAAATTAATTATTAAGGAAAGGATAACCAAAGATATTTTATGGGATAAGATCTGGAATTCATCTAATTGGCCAAAGGTGTCTACTTTTCTGTGGCTTCTGTGTCATAACAATATTCTCACTTGGGATAACCTCAGAAAAAGAAGTTTCTTTGGACCATCTATATGTACTAACTACAAGCAGGTAGAGGAGTCAGTGTTACATCTAATGCAAACTTGTCAACTAGGACAGAAACTGTGGGAAAAGGTTACATTCCGTTGTCAAAAAGAAGGAAGAGTGCATGGGGATATTAAAGGCACTCTTCACAATTGGAGTCAAGAGCCATATCAAAGCAAACTCTTAAATACATTGTGGCAGCTTATTCCTGGTCTACTAATGTGGAACATCTGGAAAGAGAGGAATAGGAGAATCTTCAAAAATCAATCAATGTCTATTGAGCAGATATGGACTAGGCTAAACCAGAACATTAAAGAAACCATATCTATCAAAGCCTGGTCCCAAGAAGATTATCCATCACTGTCGCAGGAACAAACTATCTGGGCCAATTGGAAGTTTCACTTAGATCATCAGTCCACTATCAATGACAAACCCACTAAGAGTTACAACATTCCAATAAGTTGGACTCCATCGCCAATCAACATGTTTCAACTCAACTTTGACGGAGCTTCAAGGGGTAATCCTGGAAAAGCAGGATATGGAGGAGTCTTCAGAGACCATCATGGCATTCCTTTACTGACCTTTCTTGGCTCAAAAGGCTGGGACTCTAATAATTCAGCAGAATTGGAAGGATTGTGGCGAGGTCTTAATCTTGCTCAAGACAGAGGATTTTTTCCATTAATTATTGAAGGGGACTCGCAAATCATCATAAACATGGCCACAAAGCTCATGCAAGGATCCCCCATTCATAAAGTCAGTAGCAGCTGGAGAATGGCTCAAAGACTCGAGCTAATAGACCAATGGCTCTCTCAACACCAAGCAATTTCTTTCAAACATATCAGGCGGGAAGGAAATAAGTTGGCTGACTTTCTTGCTAATCTAGGAGTGGATACTGAAATGGATTTCTTTGATGGCCCAATCTCCAGCATAGCCTCAGAGAATCAACTCTCAGATTTTCATACCATTGTGAAGAATGACATGAACCAGAAGTTGGATACACACCTGGATGCGGGTGTTATTAATAGGAATTAATGAGACGCATGCAGAGACGGCAGCTGTCCTGGCACCTGGACGGTGGACGCAGCTTACACATTCCCGCAGCATCTGATATGAAAGTTGAAAGGTGCAGCATTATGGCTCTGTTAATGGCATTCAATGCGCATTCGGCTCGAGAAATTCGGCAAGGTGATTTAACCATGGCCCGCTCTCTGGTTTCTGCAAGTGACATTCTAAGCTCCTTCTTCCTTTGCTCGTTATTTTTTCTGCACCCCTGCTCTGTTCAGGTTGTCTGGAAGCTCCTCTGGTTCTTCAGTTTGGTTTGTTCAGCCTGCGCCTGGTCCTCTCCCCTCCAGCTCTGGTCATCTTCCCTTCCTAAGCTCCCTGTTCATCCAGCCATGGCTCGACGTCGTGGAGTCCCACGTCATGGTAGTAATACTGGCAATCGCGGAGTCTCACGTCGTCGTGGTGGTTCTGCTCCATAGAACATCACTCCTTTAGCCTCTGCCACTCTGTCCTCCCCGCCTTCTGATCATTCTCGGCCTTCTCTGAACAGTTCCTTTCAAACCACCCGTTTTAAGTTCAGGAGCAGGCTCAATAAGCCTTTGATTTCTGCCAATATTACTGTAATTTTTACGGAGGAGGAAGATGCACCCAGCAGTTTAGACAACATTTCCATGTCTCAGTCTCAGTCTCAGAATGCAAGTGGATTTCAGGGTGAGATTGCTGGGGTAGTGCTCAACGCTGATAATATGCAGAACGAAGGTGGATTCCCGGAAGCCCTTCAACCCCAGCCAGCGTCTTCACAGGATCAAGTACTTGCTTGTGAACCGGTGCATTTTACAGGAAGCATTCTGAATCTAGTAATCCCTCCAGATGGTGGTGTTCTGGAAGCTGAAGATAACAAAATGGTCACATGGATTGGCTCTCCTAGCGAGGTAAATAAGGACGCGACCGACTCTCATACTCATGATTAAAGAATTCTGGTTCAAAGGCTCTGTCAGCATTCTCGTCTATGATCTGTCGTTCTCAGGTTATGCATCTATGGTTTTTGTTATATCTGATCATGCCTCTGGCATTGCTTTTGGTATAAGTACGAATCGCTATAGTTTTTAGTTCAGAAACACTTAAGGCCTAGCTAGCCTGGTTTTTGATTCTTTTGTAATGGTGGCTTCAAAAGATTGTATCTCAGCAAAAAAAGAGCTTCCACTAGAGCTATTATGTCAACTATAGGTCTGCTAGCTTTTTGTCTTCTAGCATTCTTCAATTTTCGCTTCAAAGTCTCTCAATTATGTAAGGTGATTGAAGAAAGCTATATGTTTAAGCTTCTTTGGTGGAGGGCTGGCTTTGGCCCCCTCAGAGGTCTAGACCTCTCTGTAAATATTTTTATCTTTTTTTAATAGAAATAGTCTTTACTCAGAAAAAATAAATAAATCATGCATCATGAAAATGTATAATGTTTTATAATGCAATTTTATAGTGTGTTTGTCCTGAAAAACTTTATACTAAACATTAAGTATCAACTGATATCCATAGTAGCTCTTCCATATAATATGATTATCTATTCATGGATGCAAAATGTATATCATGTTTTATAATGGAATTTTAAGTTATTATTGTTTTAGACATCTATAACAAGGTAAGATTCATGAATACAAAATGCACCACGTATTGTAATTTCCAGTTTTACTATTCATTAAACAACTTGATAAAACAACTTCACAAAACCTAAGGATCAAACAAAATATATATTATATTCTACTAACATTATCAGAATCATCATGCAAAATGTACCAACTAAATGAAAATTTACTTTCATTGCTTCATATTCATGAACTTCAACGTAAAACTTTTAAGCATCAAACCATGCATCACACAAAATGTGCCATGTTTTATAATAAAATTTTATAGTATGTTTACTTTGAAAAATGTTATATTAAAGTTAAGTATTAACCCACATCTATAGTAAATATTCTATACAATATGATGATCTATTCATGAATGCAAAATGTATACCATGCTTTATAATGCAATTTTAAGATATGATTTTTTTAAACATTTACACCATCATAAGATTGATGAATGAAAAATTTATATCATGTTTTATAATGCGATTTTAAGTTATGATTATTTTAGACCTATACCATGATAAGATTCATGAATGAAAACAACACCATGTTTTGTAATTTTAAATTTTACTATTCATTAAGCTACTTCACAAAACCTAATAATTTGAACCTAAATCCATATTATCTTCTACTAACATTATAAGAATCATCATAAAAAATGTATAAACTCCAAAATTAGCATATTAAAGATCAATTCATAATAAAGAGTTCTATTTAAAATATGTCCAAAATTTATATCAATATAAAAGTAAATATAATAAAAAATTTCAAATAAAAATATGTATCAAAGTCATCAATTCATAATCAAGATTTCTACTTTAAATATGTCTAAAATTTACATCAAGATAAAATTAATATAATAAAAAGATTTTCAAATAAAAATTTGCATCAAAGAGAATCTTACTGAAATATACGATATACCAACATCCTCGTGTTATCATCAGATTCATGGGTTCCCCGCACACCATGTGTAATATGCATATATAAATAAGATTGTGTACTTTTAAACTAAATTTTAATATATTAAAATTAAATGAGAATTTTATCATCAAAACAAAATTATAAAAGTTTTCAAATTCCATGCAATACCTCGTGGTGTTCCCCCTTCATTGCGCTATTGTGGAACCCTTGTACAACACATGTACATGTATATATTAAAAATTTAAAAATTGCGCATGAAAATGCATGAACTTGTAATATTCAAAAAATTGTAACAACGTTTTCAAATTATGTAGACAATCCAATCCCTGTAGCTGACTCAAGTTTCAAATTCCATGCAATACCTCTTGGTGTTCCCTATGCATTGTGCCCTCATGGATTGTTGGAAATCATACTGAGAGAGGGGGTGAATTAGTATTATTAGATCAATAATTTAATTTTCAAAACTGATTTGTATACGCCACTTCAGCTGAGTGAACTAGCGTGTATATGTGATTGTACTTAATGCAACCAGTGTATATGTAGAGATCTTTTGATTTACCCAAATTATCATGTATTGAACTTTAATCAGTATATCAGGAATTCATTAGACAGTGTAGTAAAAAGAGATTAAAGCATCACACATAAGCAAGATACATGAACACCAAGATATAAGGTGGAAACTCAATGTGGGTGAAAACCACTTGCTGCAATCATCTCTGTCTTCTTTTAATAAGAAAATTTTGTTTACGGTATTTGTACTGGTGCAGTCTTATACTAGTACGCAGGCTTCTACCTGCAGAAGGCTACAACCTTCTCTTGTTCTCCAGCTTCTACTGGAAGGGAGCTACAACCCCCTCGCTTTTGTACTAGCCGATATGTTTACTAGTACGTAAGCGCCGACCTACAAAAGGCTATGACCTTCTCCATTTTCTTCTAGGGACCACGTTTCATAAATTTTCAGACTGGATCCATGAACAACATCATATCAATTATATCTGCATCAACCAATCACCTTTCGACCAACCACAACTGAATCAATCAATCACCTTGACAACCCATCAATCTGATCATTCAGAATACTGTCACCAGAATACAGTAACGTGAACCCAAGCCAGAACCCAGAATAGTGCAACAGCAAATAGAAGCAACTAAAACATATTTTATAAGGTATACGCTGCTTTCATGTGTTGAACCTGTGTGCATACACACTTTCCTCAATGCGAACTAGCGTACAGATCTGTAAATCAAATTTATGATGTATACACTGCTTCCATATGTAGAACCAGCATGTATATGCTACATTTCTAAAGTGAACCTGCATACAGATCTGTAAATGATGATTTAAACATTACAACTATCCCAAAATTCAGTCATACCCATATCATCATATATACAGACTACAACATGCGCCAGATATTCAGATACATGAACAAACCATATAAATATAATTCACTTCAACCCTTAAGATCCTAATACAACATTAGATCTTATCCTTCATCAAACGCTAAGGTTCATCCTTGGTTCAGATCAAGCTCAACACCATAACCCAATAACCTGCATACTAGATCTCACACTTCATCAGATATTCAATGCTTGTGTATCTTGGCCTAATGATCTTCTCCTCCTTTTATAGTTTGAGGCATTTCTCAATACCATGGACCAAAACTACTTAGAACTAATATCTTGGATCAAATACCTAGGGTAAATACCTCTAACCAAATACCATGGACCAAATACTTCGGACCAAAAACTTAGTTTTCCAACGTATACATGCTTTTCCTTTTGTGAAAGTGTGTGTGTACATATACGTGACTTGTATACAGTGAAACCGTGTGTATACGTGGCTTGGCCAATGGTGAACCTGTGTATACCTCTCTTTCTTCATTCTGTGTAGTCTGATCTGTAACTCTGCGCTATTAACCTGGTATACTATGATCTTTCATCTGAGTGAGTTTCCTTCTGAACTGATTCCTTGAAGCTGCCTTGCATTTCATCACAACTGTAAGCACTACTGTCATGCATTCTGTCACATCTGATATCTCTTCTGTAGATTCATCTAGTTACCGTATACAAGTGAGTTGTTTTGCTATAAGTGGGTTACCATAAAGTACAACACATACGTCATACAAGTACAACACATACATCGTAATGCCAACAATCTCCCCCTTTGGACTTGATGGCAACAACAACCACACCAAGTCACTCTCCCCCTTTGACATCAAGGGCAAAGGGTCATGCTCCCATTGAGTGCACGATGAAATATTTGATATGTTGAAATGTGATGATTGAGCTCCCATGATCGAGTCCTTCCTGTCACTAATGACTCATACATACATCCATCTCCCAACCAAGTCGGGATATACGAAATTTGACTCATCCACCCAACCAAGTGGGATATACAATTGACACAAACATTACATCATCCATCCCATGCATAGTGGGGTTACAAATTAGGTCTTTTCATGACCTTTACATTAAAAGATGTACATGAATTATATAACAGAGACCAAATATCTAAAACAAGACCATGATAGTCATCAACAACTATCGTATGATATGCACCATTAGCAGCATCTGTCAATCAGCATCCAGACCAGAAACTTGTATATGTCCATCATTAGTTCCCAAACTATCATCAACCATGTTCTCCCCTTAAAACTGTTCCACCTGTTCATTGTCAGATCTGATTATTGCATATGTCAGTAAGAGATATCAAAGCATCATCATCAATGAGAGATTCATCAAGTTATCAACAACTTTATGAGAACCAATATATTTCCACATGTTATTAGTAGAGTGAAACCATCATCAAACAGAGCAGATAATTGACAGAACCATGGTAGACCACTTTTTTTTTAGTCTGGCCCACTGTTTTCCTTCAAACCAGCATATACGCGATTGTGCCCACAAAAACCCGCATATGTACACGACTACTCTTTATGAAACTCATGTATAACCACCTTTCTTTGAAGAAATTAGGATTTAACAATAGGATGATGCAACAACTACTCTCAACTTTTGTCTGAGATATTCAGATGTCTCTCTGGACAGTCGCTTAATGAATATATTAGCAACCTGTTCTTTGGAGGGAACATACTCCAGTTTGACATTTTGTTCAAGCACTTGTCCATGTAGAAAATGATATTTGATGGGTATGTGCTCGGTCTTGGAGTGCATGACTGGATTTTTTGAAATACTAATGGCACTTGTATTATCACATAGAATGGAGGTAGGTGGAGTACATGTGATCTGAATGTCTTGCAAGGTTTGCATCATCCAAAGTAGTTGTGTGCAGCAAGATGCATCAGCGACATATTCTACTTCAGCTGTAGATAATGCAATTGAACTTTGTTTCTTGTTGAACTAAGACACTACCTGAAACCCATATAGAAGGCACCACCACTAGTACTTTTTCTATCATCAACACTTCTTGCCCAATATGCACCTGTATATGCATGAAGTGTAAGATCTATATCTCTAGGATACCATAAACAAAAGTTCTATGTTCCTTGAAGATATTTGAAATCCTTTTGACTGCCTGAAGATGTGTTTCCTTAGGATTTTCTTGGAATCTTCCAACTATTCCCACCACATGCATGATGTCCGGTCGGGTACCTATTAGATAAAGCAAACTACCAATCATGGATTTGTAAGTTGGTTGATGTACTGTTGTTGATTCATCATTTGAGCTAAGACTGCATCCCGGTACCATTGGGGTACATACTAGTTTAGAATCTTCCATGCCGTATTTTTTAGGATCTGTTTGAGATATTTAGTTTGTGAGAGATAAATACCATCTTTATTTTGTTGAACTTGTAGACCAAGAAAGTAGGTGATCTCACCAAGCAAGGACATTTCAAATTCTTGCTGCATTAGTCAGGCGAAATTTTGACTCATGGATTCTTCATTGCTACCAAAAATGATATCATCAACATACACAACAATTATTAGCAATTTATCTGTGTCCATCTTTGTATATAGATTGTTATCTGTTGACCCCTTTGAAAAACCTTGTTGGTGGAGATATTTGTCAAGACGGTAATACCATGCTTTTGGAGCCAGTTTTAGACCATATAGAGCTTTTATGAGTTTTCATACAAGTTTTGCATCATTTCCAAGAATGAATCCTTTTAGTTGTTCAATATAGACTTCTTCTTCTAAGTCTCCCTTAAGAAAGGAATATTTTACATCCATTTGGTATACTTTGAATTTCTGAAAACTAGAAAGAGCAAGAAACATTCTTATGGCTTCAAGTCTAGGAACAGGTGCAAAAGTTTCTTCAAATTCTATACCTTCTTGTTGACCATATCCTTTGCAAACAAATCTAGCCTTGTTTCTAATAACTCCTCCATTCTCGTTCAGCTTGTTTTTGAATATCCATTTAGTTCCTATGATATTCCTATCATGAGGTCTAGGAACTAATTCCCAAGTATTATTCTTTTCAGTTTGCTCAAGTTCTTCATTCATCGCCTTGACCCAACATTCATATCTACATGCTTCATTCACATTTTTAGGTTCAGTGGAAGATAGTAATGCTAGATAGCTTGAGGTTTCGACAATAGTTCTTCTCGTCTGCACACCTGCCCCCTTTTCCCCCAAAATTTGAGTTTCTGGATGACTTTTCTAAACATACCTATACGGAGTCTTTTCTTCTATCGTTATCTCTTCTTCTACTGCTTCATTGGTTTCTTCTTCAAAATCAGTGTGGTTTGATGTGGGAAAATGATCCTCATCTTTTTCATTGGCATGATCTTTAGTTTTTATCTATTTTGGATTTTTGCATGCTTCATCAACTAAAACATTAATACTTTCAATAATTTTCCCAAGTCTTTTGTTATAACATTTATATCCTTTACTTCAAGAAGAGTAGCCAAGAAGAATACC
The DNA here is from genome assembly GCA_031772625.1 of Pinus tabuliformis. Taxonomy (NCBI): domain Eukaryota; kingdom Viridiplantae; phylum Streptophyta; class Pinopsida; order Pinales; family Pinaceae; genus Pinus; species Pinus tabuliformis. Next base: position 821,136,568 of record CM062804.1, on the reverse strand, counting down.
TTCATCTGCTCTAGGTTCAAACTTACCAAGTTTTTCATCAGTGCTTTTGATGTAACATTTGTTTCCAAACGCTTTGAAGTACATTACCATAGGATTTTTACCATACCAAAGTTCATGCGGAGTTTGAGTGTTTTTTACTCAAACATTTGCTTGGTTGAGAATAGTGATGGTGACGAATGTAGCTTCACCCCAGAAGCTTGCAGGAGTTCCAGATTCATCTAGCATAGCACGAGCCATTTGTTGAACAGTTCTATTCATCCTTTCTACCACTCCATTTTGTTGAGGAGTCCTTGTGGTGGAGAACTGCCTTTTTATTCCATGTTGTCCACAAAATTCAAATAATTCATCCAAGGTAAATTCCCCTCGTCGATCAAATCTAAGGCATTTTATTTTGTGATCTAATTCATTTTCAACCAAAGCTTTGAAGGCTTTGAACTTTTCAAATGCTTCATATTTATGCTTTAGAAGACCTATCCAGCACATTCTGGAAAAATCATCAATGAACAATATAAAGTATTCTTCTCCATGAGGCGAATTTTCTCTTGATGGTCCACATAAATCAGTATGAACAAGTTCAAGAGGCTTATTAGCTCATCCTTCATTTTCGATGAATTGAGATTTGGTTTGCTTACCGAATCGACATGATTTGCATATAGTATTTTCACGAATGTTGATATCTGGAAGATCTCAGACAACCTGGAATTTGCATGCTTTTCTTATTTGAGAAAAGCTTAGATGTCCTAATCTTCTGTGCCATAGCTAGTTTTCATCATTTTTTCTTAGATAACATTATTCTTTTCCTCCCTTGAGTATGTATAGGTTGCATGGAAAATTTCAGGGGCAAATGTTCACCCTTTGGGGAAATGAAGGGGTTTTAAATTTTTAGTGGGCGAATATTTTCTATCATAGTACATTTTTACAAATCTCCTCAAATAGCCCACCTTATTTTAAGGGAGAGGGTAAAAAAGGTAAATTTAGCCCTTGAAATTAGGAGTTACAACCTTCCATTCGCCCATTTTTTATATTTACTCCATAAGTCACCTTATATACATGCAAGGGTGTAAATAAATAAAAATATAAATAAAGTGGAGGTATGGTAAATAAATATAAATATAAATAAACTATACATATGGTAAATAAATAAACGTCTTTTTATATTTAGTCCATAACCCTCTTTCTATTTATGAAGGCTCAAAAAAGAGGTTTTATTTAAGTGAATCCTATGGGCCAAATACCATATTTGTAAAAGAGGTATAGTAAATTAATAAAAATATAAATAAACGGGAGGTATGGTAAACAAATAAAACATTTTTTTATATTTACTCCATAAGTCACCTTATATTTACGAATACTCAAAAAATTTGTTATATTTAGGTGAAACCTATGGGAAAAATACTATGGGCCAAATACCATGGGCCAGATTATTATTAATACCATGCAAAAAAACATTATTAACCCTAATATTAGTATTAATAAAAAAAATGGCACATGGTATTGACCCATGGTATTCACGTGGAATGTAGCCTATTTAAATGGGGGATTTAAACCAGCATAGATCATCTTTACTCTGGATCTACTAAGCCCCGAGAGGGATCAAATATCATGATATGCAAACTAGAATAGAGTGATCTGGATCTACTAAGCCCCGAGACGGATCAAATATCATGATATGCAAACTAGAATAGAGTGAAAAAATATTCGATCCCTCTCGGGGCTTGGTGGATCAAGAATAAAAATGGATGTTGTAATTTAATGTATGTTAAACATTTTAACTTGGTTAAAATAAAAAATAAAATTAAAATCAATTATTAATTTTATTAATTTTTATAAATTACTAGTAGTAATTTTTAAGCTCCAGGTTTATGACAACCCATGGTATTGACCCATGGTAATACCATGGTACTCATGTGAGCATAGACTATTTAAAGGGGAAATTTTATCATCTTAGATCCATCTTAATTCTGGGTGTACCAAGTGCTCAAAGAGATAAATAGACTTCATCCCCCTAAGAGTGGTAGATGTGGAGTTAAGATCGATATAGGTTGGTTTTTATGATAATGAAGCTATTAAATAGACTTAGGAGATTATATTGTAAAAACATCTTAAGGTGAATGGTTAAAGGTACATTTAGTCACTTCACAAAATTTAGTAAAAAATACCAATATCTCCATTAATATTGGTTTTTAACTTTTTCTGATTTAACAAAAAAAATTCAAAACAATGAAACCTTATCACTCTTTCTACATCACCCTCGCAGAAGATTTCTCACCATTTTTCAAACATTCTCAATATGATATCTTCATGAAAACGTTTAGGTACTGATGTTGGATTAGTTGTTTGAAAAATAAGCTGGATTGTACAACCTTTCATCTTCTATTGTATTCTTAGTTTTTCCTAATGATCTGTAGGGTTTGGAGGCAGTACACCATATTTTCCTAAAAGTTGGAGATTGTTCACCAAAAAGGAAATTAATCTACATTTTACAACGCTATTAAAAAATGCCAAACCTATGAGGGTAGTGAACTATGCTAATAAGCAATTTAGATTGGGAGAGACATAATTAAATTTTATTATTTAATTGAAGATTTCCAATTAAAATAATAGTAAATCTACATTTTTATATTCATATATTGATTGGAAGGATTCTCACAATGGTCACTTCTTTCAATTAGATCCCCTTCAATCCTTTGGGATACCTAATACTTTCTTACATAATATAGTTGGGGCTTGCTACTTGCTGGCGTGTTGGTGTAAACAAACTTGATGTGTTTTTTTTTATCTCGCAGTTGGAGTCTATGGAATAATAAAGAAATTTGATAATTTGAAAAAAGTGGTAGCTTGAGAAAAGTTGTAGAGATAATATTAATCTCTCCTACCTTGACAGAACTCGTTGTCAATATCAGAACCTACAAGAAATTTGTTTTGGAATATTATCAAAACTAATAGAAGGATATGAAAGAGTGTATTGTAAGAACCTTGACAAACATGGCCACTGAAACTTGAACATTGTTTGTAGGAAGAGAAAATTATGTTTCCTTTTTCCAAAAATGTATGTTAGTATATTACATTTTAATGAATATGTTTTCTTATTATCATATATGGTTTCATACCCTAACAAAACATTCGCCAAGAATTCACAATGTTTTATTATTCAGTAAAAGATTTGCTAAGATATTACAAGATTTTATAAATTAGTGAAAGATTCTCCATCATTGTACAAGATAATATAAGTTGGTGAGAGATTCACCAAAAAAATTATATATACATATTATACTATTGATAAAATCGCCTCCCGTTTTTCCTATGTATCATGGGGATTAGCCCATTTATTATACATATAAATTTAGGGTGGTTCTTAAAATTTTCCCTGATAGGTTGTTTGGAGTTCTTGTACCTTTAATCACGATTTCTCTTGTATCAAGCTCACAAACAACACATCCATTTGATTGAAACACTATTTCATTTCCTTGATCACACATCTGACTCACACCCAATAGGTTATGTTTTAAGCCATCAACATACATAACATTTCCAGCTTTAACTTTTTCTTTCAAGAAAACAGAGCCTTTACCTTTCATGATAGCAGGAGTGTCATTTCCAAATGAGACACTCTTTTGCTTTTCTAAGGCATTATATGAGTGTAGTTTTTCTCTGTCACCTATCATGTGTTTTGAGCATCCACTGTTAATGTACCATTGGTTTTCTTGTCCTTCTGCATATAAGCATATACCACATCTTTATGTTTGTGGTTCTTTCTTTCTCCATATTTTGGGATTTAATGGAGTTTGCTCCTTTTGAGATATTTGGCGAAATTTTCTCCTGCATTTAGATTCTTCATGGCCAAAGTTGTTACAGATTGAGCATTCTATTTCATTTTCAAGCAGAGAAAAGTTATTATAGGAACTTTGCCTGATCCCTATCACAATCATTTAGTTTCATGCTTCTCTAGTCATGATGGTTTTGTAAGCAACACATTGAGCAACTTTGTGTACAAAATTATGACATGAGAAACATTGACCATTAAAGAAGTTCCTGTGATTATCAAATCTACTGACCTGGTGATTATAGTTTCTATTTATATTCATATTTGAAGCAAATTGAGTATGATTTACCTGAGGTTGGTTGTGGCTTATGTTCATCCTTGGAGTAAATTGAGCCTGTTTTACCTGATGATTTGCTTTATGCCTTTGCTAATGATTGTCAAACTGTTCATCACTCTTTGTTGCATCAAGATAGCTTTTAGTGGAGGTTGACGACTTCTGTGACTGAGATGCTTCTTCAGTATATCCAAGACTTGTCTTTATCAGAGGAGAAATTTTCACTTTGATAATTTCATTTAATTTTTATGATCCTTTAGCAAATCTAAGATTGAGAGCTTTTGTTTTCTCAAGATCCTTTCTTAGACCCACAATTTCACATTCTAGTTTTTCATTGTGTTTTTCTCTTTCAGCAAGTTGGTATGTCAAGGTATCTTAATCATATCCTTTTCTTCTAAATAGATTTTAAGTTTAGATATTTCTTCATAAAGGTCATCTTCATCCAAAGCATCCAAGAAATCATCATCTTCATAAGCCATAAGAAGTCTATAGTCATTACAATTTTCATCTTCATCACTATTTAATAAACCATCTCTATCTTGATGAGTATAGTAGTTCCTTTTACTTACACTTTGTTTTCTATTCCATTTTGTAGATTCCTTCCCTTTATAATATTTATCTTTATGAGGACATTTGGCAGCATAATGATTGAGTCTACCATAGGCAAAACATTTGAAAGGTAGTTTGCCTCTGAATCTTGTGAAACCCCGTTGAAGGTTCTTGACAAAGTTTGCTTTTTCTTCTCCTTCTGAAATATGTCCTAATTCATTTAGTTCTTATTTTCCTTTTTCTGAAGCTTTAAATGTGGCTTCTCTCATATCTGATGGACCTCCTTTTCTCATCTCAAAGGCAATTAAGATTCCGTGTAGCTATGTCATAGTGATATTCTATAGATCCTGCTTTTCATCTATGGCAGATACTTTTGATTCAAACTTAGCAGACAAGGATCTTAAAACTTTTTCAACTAAGGTAACTTCCTTTATCTCTTCACCCAGATTCTTCATGCAATTAACAATCTCATCTATACGTAAGAAGTAACTAGCTATACTTTCATCATTGTGCATCTTGAGAGTTTCATATTTAATTCTCAGAGTTTGTTGTTTAGCACGTTTTACTTGAGAGTCTCCTTCGTAGCTTAGAACAATTTTGTCCCATATTTCTTTGGCAGATTTGAGCTTCATAAATTTGACAAACCTTGATTGTGACAAACTTCCCAATAATCTATTGACAGCCTTGGCTTTGGTTTCATATTGCTTTTTACCTGCCATATTTGTAGGAATTGCTGATGGAAATGTATATCCTCCTTCCACGATTTCTCAGACATCTGTTCCAAGAGATTGAAGGTAGGTTGTGGTTCTTACCTTCCAATAACCAAAGTTTCTCTCGTCAAAGATTAGCAGTCTGATGGATCCCTCACTTTCTTGATTACTCACGATGATGGATCTTCCTTTAAGCAATCAAACTTCTTCTCAAGGACCTGCTGTGATAACAATTGTTGGAAATAATACTGAGAGGGGGGGTGAATTAGTATCATTAGATCAATAATTTAATTTTCAAAACTGATTTGTATATGCTACTTCAGCTCAGTGAACTAGCGTGTATACGCGACTGTACTTAATGCAACCAGTGTATATGCAAAGATCTTTTGATTTACACAAATTATCATGTATTGAACTTTAATCAGTATATCAGGAATTCATTAGGCATTGTAGTAAAAATAGATTAAAGCATCACACATAAGTAACACACATGAACACCAAGATATAATTTGGAAACCCAATGTGGGTGAAAACCACCTAGTGTAATCATCTCTATCTTCTTTTAATAAGAAAATTATGTTTACAATTTTTGTACTTGTGCAGTCTTATACCAGTATGCAGGCTTCTACCTACATAAGGCTACAACCTTCTCTCATTCTCCAGCTTCTACTGGAAGGGAGCTACAACCCCCTATCTCTTGTACTAGCCCACGTGTTTACTAGTATGTAGGTGCTGACCTATAGAAGGCTATGACCTTCTCCTTTTTCTTCCAGGGACCATGCTTTATAAATTTTCAGACTGGATCCATCAACAACATCATATCAAATATATCTGCATCAACCAATCACCTTTCGAACCAACCACAACTAAATCAATCAATCAATTTGACAACCCATAAATCTGATCATTCAGAATACTGTCACCAGAATACAGTAACCAGAACCCAAGCCAGAACCTAGAACACTGCAATAGCAAACAGAAGAAACTAAAACATATTTTATAAGGTATACATTGCTTTCATGTGTCGAACCTGCGTGCATATGCACTTTCCTCAACACGAACATGTGTACAGATCTACAAATCAAATTTATGATGTATACGCTGCTTTGATATGCAGAAATAGTGTGTATATGCTACTTTTCTAAAGTGAACCTACATACAGATCTGTAAATGATGATTTAAACATTACAACTATTCCAGACTTCAGTCATACCTAGATCATCATATTTATAGACAACAACATGCACCAGATATTCAGATACGTGAACAAACCACATAAAGATAATTCACTTCAACCATTAAGATCCTAATACAACATTAGATCTTATCCTTCATCAAATGCTAAGGTTCATCCTTGGTTCAAATTGAACACAACACGATAACCCAATAACCTGCATATTAGATCTCACACTTCATCAGATATTCAATGCTTGTGTATCTTGGCCTAATGATCTTCTCCTCCTTTTATAGTTTTAGGCCTTTCTCAATACCATGGACCAAAACCACTTAGGACCAATACCTTGGATCAAATACCTAGGGTCAATACCTCAGACCAAATACCATGGACCAATACCATGGATCAAAATACCATGGTCCAAATAATTCAGACGAAAAACTTAGTTTTCGAAGGTATACACACTTTTCCTTTTGTGAAAGTGCATGTGTACATGTACGTGACTTGTATACAATGAACCCGCGTGTATACGCGGCTTGGATAATGGTGAACCTACGTATACCTCTCTTCTTCATTCTATGTAGTCTAATTTGTAATGCTATGCTGTTAACCTAGTATACTGTGATCTTTCATCTGAGTGAGTTGCCTTCTGAACTGATTCCTTGAAGCTACCCTGCATTTAATCACATCTATAAACACTAATGTCATGTATTCTATCACATCTGATATTTCCTCTGTAGATTCATCTAGTTACCACATACAAGTGAGTTGTTCTGCTATAAGTGGGTTGCCATCAAGTACAACACATACATCATAATGCCAACAATGGATACCCTATACATTATATATAAATGTATATATTAATAAACTTAAGTTACACATGAAAATGCATAAAATCGCAATATTAAAAAATTCGTAACAACTTTTTCAAATTCTCTAGACGATCCAATCCCCATAGCTGACTCATCTTAGAAGTTCCATGTAATATCTCATGGAGTTCACCCAAAATTGTGCCCTCATGGATGCCTTATACAACACATGTACATGTATATATTAAAAAATTAAAATTACACATGAAAATTCTTAAACTTGCAATATTAAAAAAATTGCAAGAACTTTTTCAAATTGTCTAGACAATCCTATTCCCATAGCTGACTCCATTGCTAATATCCCCAGAGAAGTTAACTTGTCTCCAAAAACCTGAAATTTTAAAATTTTAAAATGGTAAGGTATAGATATCAATTTTTAACAAAAGTTACTTCAATTTATAAGAAAACAAATTTGAAATATTCAATACTAGTGACAAGACAATATTTGAAACATCTGCTAATAGGGAGGAAGAGAGTTGCGATGTGTCAAAAATTCCAGACGAAATAGAAATCCATTAACATTAAATTATATGTACTTATTTCTTTTGCAAATATGTCTTCACAATATCGACATAATAAAATAAAATTAATAGTATCAACGTGATCTTTCAAAAAAATTAACATCTCTCAACATATCTTCATTTGAACTTGAACCTGACACCTGTCATGTTATCAAAAAATTCATTCAACAAATGATCTAACTGCAAATGGTGAACATGTGATACATTCGTGTTAGATTATATTTGAATTTTTTTACAAAATGTATGTGAATCAACATTAACACTTACATTACATTACATTAAAATATCCACCCTAAAATTTAATGCATATCGATCACATTCCTTCTTCCTCATGACCAATTAGGTCTTTCCAGCCATCATGACAAGCCTTTGCATATTCTTTAACGTCTTAAATATTCATATTATCTATATCCACATATGATTTAAATACAAAATTAGCACGTGCATCAAATCATGTTCTTTGCTGATTTAGACTGACATCAATTCTAGTTAATGCACTCTGTATGTTGTCTATAATTGTTTCCCTTGCTTCTTAACGAATATGAGAAGTGGCATCCATCTTCGAAATTTACCAATTGGAGGTTGAGGTACAAAAGGAGGTGAAGGATGAGGTAATTCAGTATCCCTTAATGAACCCTTATGTTCATATGTTCGACCTCTCTCAATATCATAAAATTTAGATGGAAAGCCAGTATAATAAGGTTTCATATCCAAAAATAATTATGCATAAAATAATTTTGAAAAATAATGTGGAACATCTTCATTCCGTGACAACTTTCCATACACTAGAAGGAACCTATCATATAAATTGTGAGCGATTTCAACGTGCTTGAAACATTTCACCTTGATCATCTTTCTTTTCAACAATTCCTTGAAATTAAACATAGACTTGACATGTGCTTTTGTAAACCTCCTACTTGCCTTGACCCATTTATAAGGACCCATCACCATTTCCTTTCTATGCCTCATCATATCCGTAAATTCATCAGTTCTATGCCCAAGTTTCTTGTATATATTAAGAAATGTACTTAAAGAGTGCAAAATTATTTCTAAGTTTTTCCGACTCTTTGCACGGAGCTCCAAACTTCCAAGATCTTTATGCAATTTTCAATAATGATTTTTTACCTATCTAATGTACACTATTGGATGTTTATTTCCCAAGAAATCTCATCAATAGTATCATATAGAAATGTGGTAGTTGACATATGGTCTTCTTCTTGAATCACCTTGCATCACCTTTGTTGACTTCGGTCAGCATATCACCCCCTTCTTCAATATAATTACAGAAATATTAAAACATTTAAATGTATTTATACACATGCAAGATAGACATGTACATGTATATGTACATACAATTTATTTACATGTACAATTTTTTTAACATAATTTTTTATTATTATATAATTTACCAAAATAAGGATCATGAAAGTAAATTGAAATGTATATCGCTTGTCTGTAATCAGACAAGGAACCCACTTGCTTGACGTTAGGAGGGCAAGGACCCGGAGGGGCTTGCGCTTCCTAGTGCAAGGAGTTGATTAAGTCTTCCTTTGGAGATGATATGATTGTGATTCACAACCATCCGATGATGGCTAAGAGCCATCATGCCCAATTGCATGATTTGGTTAAGCTTATTGACCATAGGGATAATGCTGAGCACCCTCATGTGATGACCTAAAGAGAGATGCTTCTAAAAAAGTATAAATTATAAATTCATAAGTTAAATTGACAAAAATCTATTCGATATGTATGTACATATGATTCCACCTTTTTACCATTTAGGTAAATGCACATAAACATATATATACCGTAGGATGATGATGTGAACGATGGTACTCCATTGATTGATATGATAATCTCATCAACCTAGTGAGAGATGCTCCTAAAAATGATGGAATTTATTAAAAGTTAATAAAAATAAATTCTATATGTATGTACATATGGTTCTATGAATATCATTTAAGTTTACACATAAACATATATATACGATGATGATGATGTAATGAATGATAACCCTACCCTGATTCATATGATACTCTCCTCGATCCACAACCAATCTCGTCAGCATGTATAGAATGTTTCCCTCTAGTCAACACTCGAGACTCAGTTGATGATCTATCTCATTGATGCCTTGAACAATAAGGTGGTGACCATGTTTTATGCATCGAACACCATTTTACCTCATGAATTTAAAAATATTTAAAATTACTATTTAAAAAGGTCAAGAATTCAAAAAAATTAACAAATAAATGTAACTATCTAAAGGTTTCCTCAAAATTATTTGGTGTAAATTCTTCATTTCAAATATACTCAAGACTAAAAACACAAATGATAAAGTGCAAATTTTGAGAATTAGATACAATTTTTTTTTTAACATGTAAGGTCTTGATAATTCACCTAATAATTCCCCAAGTTGTGATTACATAGCGGTGGCACACTTATTATAGTATTGAATAAAACACGTGGTCTTTAAAGACACCACATTTATAACTAAAAACCACACACATATCAGGGATATCTTACAATGTCCATCAACATATTTTAATGGATTGCTTCTTGACACTAATTCATCTCACAAAAAAATCATGAATTGGCATTGCCCCATACAATAGATCACTAGGCATCCTATTAACATTTGCACAACGACTTACGCTAAATGATTGAAATTGACTAGAATTTTTTTTTCTTCTCTATGTAGGTGTTTAACTTCTCCTTTTTTACTTGGAACATGCCTTTCATCTGGTTGCACACAAGTTCAGAAATGGTGAAGAGTACAATTCCATTGGATCCATACTCCCTATATATTGCTAAGTCTTCTATCAGTGCAATATAATATGCTTCATTATTTTTTGTCTTTCGAGGTACATTCCGTTCCCATTCGAGGACGTTTTTCATCACAATATTCTATAGTACATAAGTATTCACTGCATGTCCCAAATTGGAATAACAATAAACTTCTATGCATAATGTCCACTTTTCAACCATGTTTAATGGGTTTTCTTATCATGTAAAAAACAAATTCAATAAAATAAATAATATATTTCTCTTTTTCAAGTGCCTTATATTATCTGAGAATGATGAAAAATAAATATATTTGTGATGGAATGATGGAATATTACAAGATATATTGTGATGAATTTCCCCATTGGAATAATAATGGTAGTTTACAAATCAATGCCTTGGGAGAACATCTTAACAAATGGTCTCATGCTGGAATTCTTAGGTATATGATCCAAAAGGTTTAATTAGGTTGGTTGATTTAATCAAGAATAAATCTTAACCTCTACCTCTAATAGTGCACAAATTCCAAACATAATTTTATATTCTAAGTTTCATATTGCAACACAAATCAAGCATCCTTTAAATTCAATAGTAGGTATGAGTAACTAGATATAAAACATGAATAAGAATTTAGTGATATGCCATTAACATCCTACTTTAGAATGAACTATTCATTAAATTATTCCTCATAAAGATTAATTTGAAAAATATGTCCCAAAAATACATCTCCACTTTATTTGAGATATTTTCTCCCTTCAACAGAATATTTATTTATTTCCACAAAGAAATTAATTATCCTTCACAAGAATTATTTCACCTATAACTTTATATATGACCCTTGGATATTATGGTTGATGCAAACACACCCTCACCCTAACATTATGTATGATCCCTATTTCAAGATGTTAAATAGGATTAATTACATATCAACTTTGGTGACCACTAATGGATCCAAATACATAAAATAATAATAATAATAAATAAATAAATTAAAAAAAAAATAAAAAAAAATAAAAAAAATTCCTTTAAATATTATAGATACCACCAAATAAGATTCTAAGATAACCAATTCCATGATGTCAATTTTTTTCCTTCCCACCTTATGCAATGATCACTAATGTAAGGCACCATAAAATTAGTAAATAAATACCATGTATGCATTGTTAATATACTGTAATATACCTTTCCTTAAATGGTTGTCCATATTCTTGTTCCATCACTTATGATTGTCCATCTTCTTGTCCCATCACGAGGTACACCACATGGATCTGAAAAATGATTTTCTATGTGGAGATCTTGATGATGGGATCTATATGGAGAAACCATAGGGGTATGCCAAATATCCTTTATTATTATGTGAATTGAAGAAATCATTATATGGAATTAAGTGGGTGCATTGAGTTTGGTATGCAAAATGGATTCTTACCTTCTTTCCCAAGGTTTCCTTAGATGCATATCAGATCCTAATGTTTATATGTTGATTCATATTTAATTTATTGTGTTGATAGTTTTATATATAGAAGCTTATTCATTATAGGGAAGGATATCAAGTGTGATATATTACCTCCTAAGGGGTAAATACTTGAAGAGCGACCCCAAAGGGTGTATGCTATCGAAACAATTGGAACTTCTTTACTTACATATGATCTTCACTCATCAAAAACACTCCCTCATTTCTCTTCTTAAATACTCATCCAGGCTAAACTATGACGCATTACATAACTTCTTAGTTTCCAGATAGAAAAATTCAACTATTTGATGGTGTACCATGACTTGATTAATGTAAGTGGGTGGTGTTATGGATTTAGTTTGTGGTGAAAATGGGGCTTATCAAAGTGGGACTTAATGACACTTCATAATCCTCTATTTTATTCCTTTGTCTTGTCATACTTCATAGAACATAATCTTCTCATATAAATGTCATATCAAATTGCGAGGTTGTATTACTAGGTGGCTTTCAAAGGTAATGCTCCATATCCCCTTCATACATAACACTCTCCACCTTACCCTTTCACCTCCATTCCATTCTTGAAAAATGATATGTCCCCCTTCATGCTTGGCTTCTTAAAGGTCATTATTAAAAGGTCTATGTAATAATGAAAGCATGAAAAAACCTAATTGAAATGAAAATACCATGATCATCTATAGAATATCTAAAGGGGAAAAGAGGTGAATATATAATATTAAATTGAATCATATTGATGATAGAGTTGAAATTAGTAAGAAACAAATCTTATGATTTATAATAATTTGGAGTAGCATGATGCAACCTACATATAGTAGGTATGATAAAATAAATATAATAAAATGATAAAGAGTCAAAATCAGATTGATAATAGATGGTGGAGAAAAAAAATTCAAATTTTAATTAATACCCAAGATTTATTCCCAAATTAAAAAATTAACGCAAAATAATCAATATAAAATTAGTTTGCAGAAGAATAACACTTTTTTTTGTTGTTCAAAATTCCTTCATTATATTTTCATGAAAACAAAGGTTACATAAGATGTCTCTATGACACCCTCTTCCTCATTTCTACTAGACTTGTTGGAATTACTGATCGGAGTATGTCTTTGATAAAACTTAAAGAACATTGTTTTTGACTGCCATACAAGCCATATTGTGCATGAAGAAAAAAGCCAAAAAACTACAAAGACCAATGGTAGCATACCAAGGAGGGGGATGGGGAGGGAGTACACGGGTAGCTGCAAAGTATCCAGCATGCTCATGCATGTGAAAATCTATATGTCCCACTCGAGCTTCCATATTGCAGAGGTGGTCATTCATGCATCGATGGCTGTGATTGAGAGAAACTAGCTATTTCAATATCCCATTATGATTATATTGGATATCATTCATATATGAAACAAGTTCATTATCATCTTCATACCTTTGGTCATGAATGATGTCAATGTTAAGCTGAATGTCTCGAAGCTGTGATGTCAAATATTCCATTGTTGCTGGAGCCTCAATTAATCATGGAGAGCAAGATGGAGATGGTGTAACTTCACCTTCATGCTCTTTGTTAACTGTATTCCTAGAAGATGAACTGGAATGCAGAATAGGATGATATGCATTGCCAAAATTACCACCCCCACGTTGTGGTTGTCCGCATTAGCAAGGCATTGTACAGGCAACAGGGAGTCTAAACGATCAAGATTGGGAACACTGTAAGAGTTCCTGCAATAGAGAGAGAAATACCAACCACCTACTAAGAGGGGCACCCGAAGAGGCTAAGTGAAACTAGATGTTCCATTAGATACAATAAACACAACACCCCCCAACTCTACCATGGATGACTTTGGCTAATTTTCCACAGATCCATAGGCTCTCCCAAAGGTCATCCGTGAAAACTGGCTGAGGACCCTTAAGAGACAAGGAATGATACGAGAACAAAACTCACAATTGGAACCCAAAAATAAAAACATAGACAACCGTTTAGGCTGGACAATAGTAGAGGATGTAGACACTACGCCCAAAATGGGGCTCACCTAAAGACCTGATGAAATAACCCCAAGAGGTAAGCACATATATACTTTATCATTGTAGTAAATATAATCTCGAAAACACACTATCCTGACATCATAGAAAAACTTGCACCATGATGCCCACAGACCACCCAAGAAGCTGGGAGTGAACTTTGAGCTATAAGCACACCAATAAACACAATTCCTTGATTCAATTCCCTAAAAATGACCTTCTTGAGATAGCTAAGAAGGAGGAGGTAACAAAGCCTGGAATTCCCACCCTTGAGAAAGTTGGGTTGTCAATTTCGGCCCAAGCAGATGCTCAATTGCAAGGCAATTTGTTGCCACACTAACGTGAACTGGATACCCAGAGAGCCATCACTATAGAGCCTAAACCCTAATGAGTTGTCATGGTTTTTGTCTCCCACTTTTTCTTCCACCCTATTTCCAATAACCATTTCCTGAATTACCAACTGAAGCAAGAAATATGCCACCCTCCTTAACATAACTGTGTGATCAACCAAACTATTCACCCTGTTGAAGTTTAATGTACACTATCTTTGAAATTATTGTCGCATGTTTGCCTTATGTTGGAGGGGAAAACCCTAAGATCCATCTTGGCACTATATATCTACCCCCATCGACGGTGCACAAGAATAACAACCAAACACATCCTACACCACATTTATTTTTTGTGATGAGAAAAATATTTTTGATCATCAAATAAATGAATATGTATTGGTACACTTCTATGATAAAAGAATAATGTGATTTTCAACCCGAGCTAGGGCCTCTAATCCTCTAATAGTTACTCCCATGACTCTCCATACTACTAATACTAAATAATTATTAGTAATTTCATGCCTAATGAGATTCCTTCACTATCCAATGGGGCTTATACTCATCATGAGAATACCAATCCCTGAAATTAGATATATTGTCATGTTTATCAAGTTTGGAGTACACTGAAGGTTAGCCTATCAATGGATATTTTCCATCATTCTATGTATGATTTTGTTGAAAAAATTGCCACATTTAAAAAGTTTATACCCACATTCAAATTAGTAATAATTAATTTGTAAGGGCTTTCATCTTCTATATAAGTCATTCAATACTTTTCTATGAGAAAATAAGGGTTGATTGTCGATCATGCCACTATGTACACTAACATCCATAAATCCTATATTTATATTCAATTTTAAGTCAAAATAACATTTCAATTTTCATATGAATCGGATCATTGGATTTCTTGCCTAAATTCATGGATTATATCATCAACCAAGATTTCTACATATTGGATGTTATTTATGGATAGGATATGTGAATAAGGAAATAATCTATATTGGAGAGTTATTATGACTTATCACTTAAATATCTAATTCTGTCAATTCATTCTAGTGATCCTACCACCTTCTATATCTACTCTTTTCTAGTCCTACAATGAAGTCCCATCACCTTCTAGTACCATAAATTATGTGCTACATTGCATAACCATCACTTATGTCTAGTTGAAAATGCAACTGCCAAGATTCAAGAGTAATACCAAGTCAAGGTCCCATTTTTTTGTTTTATTTATTCTTCAAAGGCCTCAACATCCCATTGTTTTATTTCACTTAATATTTAAAAATATCTTCAAGGAATTTGGGTGTTTGGTTCAAAGATCCTAGTTTTTCTTATATTCAGGGTCCCATTTTTTTATTTCACTTAATTTGAAAAATATCTTCAAGGAAATTGAGTGTTTGGTTCAAATATCATGTAGTTTTTCTTATATCTTTTTCTTTTTAGTTAATCTCACTAACTTCCCTCTTTGAGGGCATGGTATTACAAATAAAATTTTAGGAAAATATTTACAAATATAATGTTAAATAATCAACAAAAAACAAAAAAGATTGATTGCATAGTTGTGATGCGGTCAATACTTTAACAATCACAATCTCGAAGCCAAATAAATAAATTTAATATTAAGTGGTCAACAAAATCCCAAAATGATTCATTGCATGGTAGTTGTCCTATGGCCAATGCATTAACAATTGCAATCTTGAAGCCTATGCTAAATAATAATTCTTACCATTAATTTCACTTATATAATTGACATATATGAGCAATTAGGTTTCACTCCCTTCCTCTCAAGGAAGTAATAACCAACGTATAAGATATGTTAGAGAATGTGGAATCAATATGAGGCATAAAGAGAACGACCAAAATTACATTATTTAGTTTTTATATCATCTTTATATATGTGTCATCTTATCTACTTATTTTTTTTTTAGATTCTCTCTCTAATTATCTATAAACCTGTAATATATTTACTATATATTTAAACCATTAACTAATAATTCACTAAAAGCATGTACATACATAGGAAAAAATTTACTGACTAATATGAAACTCTTTGTTTTAAAGTTACTTTTAACATGTCGGTATGTAGCCCAATCTCCTCGAAATCATCTTTATACAGGAGGAAGGACAATGTTAAAGGAAAGGTGCTCCTTATATTAAAGCAAAGTATCACTTTCTCAAAAATGCACTTTCTCTCCCTTGTGTCCATTTTTCCTTTGGTAATGTTATCACTACACATATTTAATGAAACCATGTGTACTATCTAGTGACTATCAGATGCAGAATCAAGAAAAAGTCACACTTACAAAATTCTCTTTGATTAGGCAGTGGTTCAACAATATTTATTTATATCTATCAATAATTATTTGAATGGTCTAGAATGTGATTAACTTGTAATGAACCTTACTTCTTAATACTTTGTAAGGTGTTTCTATGGATTTTGACTTGCTATGATTTTATTTTTTTGAAATGTCCCTTCCGATTTTTAACATGCAGAGGATGGATTTCCTTCATTTTTCTTACTCTACTCATTGATATCGAAAATCATGTTAGAGAAAAGGCCACATTGACTCAAGGAAAAATTACAAAGACTTCACAGCCATTGGATCATGATAAGGTTGATGTAGATGATGAGTATGATGATGGTATTGATGATGTTGATATTTGTGTAGAAGATAAGAGTTCTGATAATAACCACAAACACCCTCGTTATTTGTCATGGATGAAAATTAATCATTTTCAAAGTAATGATAAACCAGATTTAGTTGATACTCAAAGTAACTCACACAAAGCGAATTTAAGTGAGGGAAGAATGAAAAAAATTTCACACAAAAATTCTAGAAGTGACTTTCATTAGGAACTTTCTTTGCATAAATTTTATGCACTAGGTTATAATGAACAAGATTCAGAAAATTCTCAAAATACTTTGGCTACATTTTAGAAATTCAATATAAAGGCTTGAAACTGACTTGACAAGCAATTTTCTTTGTTCATCTGTGGTTTTCCAGTAGATATTGAAGATGTTACTTTATGAGGACGGTCGGAGATCTAAAAAAACATACATGGTGACAATTCTTTTTGGAAAGTGGATGCTCAGAAGAGGAGCACATATTTGTCACAAAATGTTGCAAATGTCCAATAATTTCAAATGTATGTTGTAAGGATGTGTGAATGGGAAAGAATTCCATTGTTAACTAGAACCAAAACACTAGTCATAAATAACCTGAAGACCATAGGTATTAGAAGCAATGAGAATTGACAATCCTTGTTCCATCTCGTGAGGCATATTTTATTTGCAGCCTCTAAGAGGACTTTGAACATTTTGTATAGCAAGAGGAGAATATGTTACAATGAATACTGATTATGACACCTCGTTTGTTGGTAAATCCAAGTCATCAAGGAAATATTTCAACAGTTACGTCAGAGTAAAATATGCAACTAAAAGGGCTGTTGCTAAAATTTGAAGGATAAGTAAATATTTAATGGTAAATATCCAGTGCAAAAATTTTAATTTCTATGCTCATAACTTAACCTAGTCAAATTTACATAAACCACATTAACATCCCGATCAAAATTACAACAAAATAATTCATTGTAATGATTAGATAAAGAGCTAATTCTTCCTATTACCATGCATCCTATGCATCTTATTAATCTCATGCTTTCTATCGAGGATTACGATGTTTTTTAGGCTTATGATGATTGCATCATTGTAGGGAATGTCTCGTTCTGATATATATCATGTAAACATGGGCAGTCACCTATATTAATATTAATAGAATATTGAAGGGAAGCTATTGATGAGGCACAATATTACAACAAGAATGTTGCAACTCCTGAGTGTAACAACTTAAATTATCACCTCGGTGTTCATACAAACTTAAGAGATGTAGGCATTGTATGTAAAATATGCAATGTGTCCTTCTTTCATTGATCTGATGCAATGAAGTCAATGTCATGAAATCAAACACTAACCTAATTTTAAAAATGGAAGCTTTAGTCTACATGTAAATTAATACCCTAATTGTAGAACGTGGAATGTTGTTTTGAAAAAGGAAATTTGATATTTTCAACAATGATACTTGTAAATGAAAACATTAAGGAAACATGAATTCAATAATCAAGTATAATCTACTTTGTATTGATGAATAACCATTTGTATCATTATGTTCAAGGAAACTTATATTTTCTAACATAATCCATGTGCATTTCATAAGAAAACATTGATTGTTATTCAAATGTGGAAATATGTCTTCTAATTTTGATTGTAGATTTGTACTTGCGGTGAAGGAAAGGTGGGTCTAGAGTGGCCTTTGGTCTTCCTCAATCATGCTTCAAATCCTATAGATCATTATTCAAGCCTAAGAAAAAAACCAATATTTTGGAGAAAATATGGTCAATTTTACACATGCTACATTGATCCTACGGGAGGTGCTACAGGAGGCCCTACTTTTCTATAGGAGGAGATAACTTGTCGTATTCCCCAGTAAATAAAATGAAAATGGGTTGGACAAATTGTTTTCATTGATTAGGATAAATATATTTCAATATTACTACATATTGGGTACTTTGAAATAATTTATCAATTTCAAGAATATATCATGACACCCACCTAGCAATACCATTCTCTAGATAAACTCTAGCCAATCGAGAGATACAATAGATGGTGTTTATCTCAACACTGACATTTTTTTGTAAGCATCATAGGACCTTTCATTCATTCATTTTCAAAAAGTAGGTTACATCCATGAAAGAAATTTTGTGGCCTCAATTGTCCCATTGGGGAACTAGGTATGTTGGCCATGAGACCGCATTGTCTGCCAAACAAAGCCTTATTTGAATAAATGTCTATAAACTAGTTTACACCTAACAAACTAACATAAGTACCATAAACCGACATATACATTATAAAAATAAACAAAAAAATATGTTTGTAGCTACTAATCATTAGAGGAATCCACCAAGGTTGGGTCCTTAGCATTGGAGCCTAGAAGTTAGGATTGAGGAAGGCACAAAATGTACTTCTCAATATGGCCAACACGAACATTCTACTACTGAATTTGAAATTGGACTAGTTAAAATTCTTTATGAATTTCCTTGAAACATGGATCAAACTTAACGAAACATGTAGAGTTCATAACAGCTCGGGCCACAATTCTCTTCATAGTCTAGTAAAGGTGAACCATTTGTTTATACTGTGTGACCCAACTTCGGGTGTAGCTGAGATCTGGAACCAAGAGATGGCAATCCTTGATCTGCATTTCATTCTCGGCATGCTAGTTGAGTTTCGCCTCCTTGATAAAATTAATTATCTCACCTGGGCTAGGGTACCCAGGTTATATGCTTGGGCTGCATCATTAATAATATGAGCATTAGACTTTTTGCCACTTCTCCTCACTCATGGAGTGGAGGAGTAACCCCATCCAACTCTATTCACAGACTTTCGATTGTGGCCCCGACCCCCATTTCCCAGAGGACCAACAACTGGAGATCGAAGAGTGATATATAGAAGCCACCATTCCAACAAATTATAAGGTCGACATTGACCTTAACTAATAAGAGTGGTACAAAATTAATTAGGATATTAAATATAATCGATTTCTCTACCATCTCTATAGTGTAACGGATCTAGAGGATTGATATTTGAACACAATGAATGGAAAATTTATTTCATGGGATAACATTTAACAGTTACCAAGTTTGGCTGTTGGGAATATTTTAGGAGATATAGAATTCTTAAAAACATTGACATATCTTGTAACATCCCATCTTTTTATCTAAATGCCCATGGTTTTCCTAATAATATTAACACACACACACACACACACACACACACACATATATATGTATATATACATATATGTACATATATGTATATATACATATATGTATATATATGTGTGTGTGTGTGTGTGTGTGTGTGTGTGTGTGTGTGTACATATATACATATATGTACATATATGTATATATATTCATATATATACATGTATATACATACATATATATATATATATATATATATAGATATATATATATATATATATATATATATATATATTAATTCAAGATTTTCTAGGTGCCAAAATAGATCAAATTTCTCTAGTTGTGCAGATGCTGAATTTTGGATTTGATAATAATGTACAATTACTTCACTACTACAAATGTTTCCAAAGATATGATATTGCTCCACATTAATAACACCCTATCTTTCCTTTGCAAAATCAAATATAACAGTGCTCTTTGTAGTGTTCAGAGAGAGATTAGAGCACCCAAAGCTTGCAGTGAGCATTTTCAACTACAAACACACAAATTATCAAAACTATGTGCGAATTTGACGAGTTGTAAGATAGAATTAATCGTTTAGTTTATCGAAATTTGAACTATTCTAGCTGACGGGGTTAGTTTTTACAGTTCTCTTTCTGATATTACTTTTTGGAATTCATACTCAAAAGCCTTTAAAGACGGGAATTCTTTATATAGTTAAATTGTTCTTTTTCTTGATGGCCTAATGAAGTGAGGTCTCATCTACTAGTTTGAGTGGAATCTATTAAAAATCTATTTTATGCAGCTGTGAATAATTTGTAATCATGGAGTGTGCTATCGTGCAACCCTGAAAATCACCACAACAACTCATGGAAGAAAAAGAGGTTGATAATCATAGACTAGATTGTGGAGATAAATCAGAGAAGAAAATAAGTGGTGAATACTTTAAATGCAAATTTTGTGGCAGGTGGATTTGATGGATCTTAAATTGGTGCAAATGATGGTGTTGTTGTGTGTAATATCTTTGTTCATATCCATAGAACACTGAATGAGTATCGGAGGTCAACATGCAACACATTTATTTGCGTGATTTAAATGATAAATTTGTTCTATCACCAAACGTCATGTAAGAGAGAAATTTTATAAATGATAATGCTATAAGTAGATACTAGATGGACCTCTAGATGCCATAATAATTTATTCTCTATATCTCTACTTTCAATATTTAATAATAGATGAATGTCTATAGAAACTGAAACTATTGCATTGTGAGTTGGTTTAATGTAATATATTTTTTCTAAAACTACCACATTTAGTAGGGCGCATAGGCAAGTGAATAATATTACAGTAATGTAGTGACATTTGATACATTGCTTCTATTTGCAACTTCTTTATTCATATGTAGGTAGAAATTTATTTTCTATTTATAGTATTGTAAATAATGCCTTCAATATATAAAAAACATTATTGCACAAAGCAGATAAGAAAAAACCTCCACTAGCATTGAATCCATTATTAATTTATCCTTGTACACAAGCCCATCATATATTATATGTATTGGTAGCGGCATTGCTATAAATGCTATTGTTAACAATGAAAATAATGCTACCTTTGAAACCACTATGATTGTCATCTACTGTCATTGTAAGTATGTCAACATCTTAATGATCAGTGACTCATCATACATACAACTGAAGTATGTATAGGCAATGCATTAAGATGAAGCATGTGAAAGTGATGTAATTAATTTTACTATATGGTAGATCGTAATGGGGGAATTTAAAGGAATTCTAAAATCATATATATATATATAGAAAAAATATTATGTATTTTATGCTAAAAATTAACGTGTAGTATGTTTTACTAATCAAAACACATACAATGTTCCTTTGGTGCTTCCTACTATATATAAATGTCAATTATTAGTAGCTAGTACATACCTTCTATGTGAAGTTCATATCTTCACAAATAATGATCAATGTCACATGTGCTTTGTTTTGTAGTGATATTTTGGAAATACAAAGAAGTGAAAAATAGGAGCTACTCAATTGCAAACTTGTGTCCCTTTTTTCACTATTCCAAATCACAGAGACAATATCAAAATGCGATCATTATTCTCTCCTAGTAAAAATTATCAAAGAAATGTCCCCTATAAAAAAAAATAATAAATAAATAAATTGAGCACTCTCCCATCTTTTAGCAAAACCAATCCAACGTACATAACACTTATAAAACAAATCATAATACAATTTTCAAGAATTATTACATTCAAAAATGGTTGAAATATTGGATGTTGAAAAGTACCATTCGGAAAAACTATCTCACATAGAAGTTAATATTGATGACGTCTTAATAAAGAAAAATCTCTTAAAACTGCAATGATTTGTATATACTCCTCGATATTGTTTGTTCAATGTATTTGAAGTGTTATTGCACTTTTGTTACTCGTCCATTAAACTATGGAATGGAATAATAGAACATTTTCTCCTTTTTGTACATCGCACTGACATAGATGACAAACAATCATACCAATATGAATAGCTCCTCATATGTTGTATCAACTTCATGGGACTCATGATGTTGACAAAGACCTTCATAAAATGTGATTCTTTCCTTTGAATAGTAATTTTCAATCTGAAAGAGGACTTTGGGGAGACACATTTTGCATATGATGTCTATCTCATTGGTTGAACATACCAATTGGAGTTTTGTCACTAACAATGGAAACAAGGTATTTTATCTTCAATCACGATCTAGATACAATTACACTAAACATTTTTTTCATGATACAAATTCCAGTTAATGGAAATTTTGATTTCCATTGTACTAAAGATTGCCCAAATGAAACTTTGTCTCTAAATATTACTTATCGCCTCTTTGCAAAAATATTGAAAAAATGTACCAATGCATTGTTCATGAAATACAAATTCATGGATTGGATAAATTAAGAAATACTATTTCCAAATCCCCCAATAGCATGCTCAATGTATTTTTTCATGTAATAGAACTTGAATTTGATGAACAATCTTTGAGGCTCTATATTTCCCAATCCTTCTGTAATTCACTGATGGGTAGGAATCACGATGTATTACATTATTAAGAAAAGCACTTAACAAATGATATTATACAAAGTCAAACATTTGTTGAAATATGGCAAGAATATCTTATTAATATGGCAATGCCATATGAAAAAGGAAGAGTTGAAGGAACATCATTTTGCTTCTAGTGGACATCAATCATATTCAATGTAAACATACAAATATGGTCATTTGTCACTAAAATCACTGTCAATTACTACTCGTCAAATACAAATTGCAATTCAATATATAACATAATATCATTCCAAACAAGTACGTCACACATTCATTATGAACCGTTATTATAAAATCAAAATAGGAATCAACACAATCTACACCATAAAATAGTAGAAATTCATCAAAACATCAAAAATATGATTGACTTCCACGAATTGAAACAAATGGTACATACAAATTGTAGGAATTTACAGGGTAAGTTCCTCAGATAGAACACCAAAGGACATCGTTGATAAACAGATCACAGATCAATACACCAGTATTTTGATGTGGTTAAAACCCTCAAAGAGGGAAACAGTCCACGGCCTGAGCCAACGCGGCCACTTCAGGTAATTTATTAATAAAAGAATAAAAATTTACATATGCTTCTCTCATAGACGGATTACCCTACAAATGACCCTCCATGCTCTTTAAATAGAGATCATGGACCAATCGGGTGTTAAGCCACGGATCAAGTGTCGGTAATACCGAGGATAGAATGAACCGTCGGATCACTACATATCGTGACCGTCAGATTGTAAGTTACAAAATGTACATAGTAAAGAAACACACTTTACCTAACTCTATACCTAACTCTATACTAGACCAAGTTGTACTTAACTATTTCCTATGTGTCGGAATATCCTAACATCCCCCCTTAAGAACAACTTGGGATAGGATTGAAGGACTTACAAATATGACACAATAGGAGAAGGAAGGAGGCACTAGAGCCTATCCCCCCTTAGTGACAACTTCCTGAACTCCAACCATAAATCGAAGTTTAGTGAACTTCGCCTCTGTGAGAGCCTTTGTAAAGATGTCTGCAACTCGATCATCTGTTGAACAATATTGCACTTCAAGAACATGGTCATGAATGAGCTTTCCAATGAAGTGCATGTGCAGTTCAATGTGTTTGTTGCGCTGATGTTGGACTGGATCTTTGCATAGTTGAATGGCACTTTGATTTTCACACCAAACTGTAGTCGGATGCTACTGCTGAAAGCCAAACTCTGACAGGATCTGACGAAGCCACAAGGCTTCCTTACTAGCTTCTATGGCACCACAATATTTCTTCTTCAGATGATGAAAGCGAGGATGAAAATCCTCCCCCACCTTCTCAGGATCCTCCTTCAGCTCCTCAGCTTCCAAAATGGGTCCGTGCTACTCGGGATGCAGCAGGTGATCCTATAGATCAGCGACGTACACGTTCTCAGTTCGAGAGAGCCTCTTCTTTACTGGCTCAAGCTTCAGTGAATTATGATCCTGACACCTTTGCAGAAGCTTCAGGCCATCCAGATTGGGAAGCAGCTATGAATGAAGAATATCATTCATTATTGGCAAATGATACATGGGATCTTGTTCCTCTACCAAAGGGACGAAAACTTGTTAGATGCAAATGGGTTTACAGAACCAAGTATGGACCAGATGGGAAAGTTGATAAACATAAAGCTCGTCTTGTTGCTAAGGGTTTTTCATAAGTTGAAGGCATTGACTACACTGAAACCTTCTCCCCTGTTGCCAGAATGAACTCTATCTACCTTGTTCTTTCCCTTGTTGCTTCTTTCAAATGGGAAGTCCATCAGATGGATGTTAAATCCGCCTTCTTGCATGGGGACTTGCATGAAGAAATCTATACAGAACAACCTATTGGCTTTATAAAAACAAACTCCAGCCTTGTATGTCGGCTTAAGAAATACCTTTATGGTCTCAAGCAAGCTCCTCGAGCTTGGTATGCCAAAATGGATAACTTTCTTTTAGAAAATGGCTTTTCTAGGTGTCATTCTGACAATACTGTCTACACCAAGAAAGTGGGCAAGTCTCTTATCATTCGTGTTCTTTATGTTGATGATCTTATCCTGACTGGTAGTGATCCCAACCTTATAAACCATTTGAAGTCTAGCCTTAAAAGGAAGTTTGAAATGACAGACATAGGACACTTACATTATTTTCTCGGTCTTCAAGTCTTGCAATCCAAGGAAGGTATTTCCCTTTCTCAGTCCAAGTATGCCTGTGATATTCTACGCCATTTTCACATGGAAGACTGTAAGCCAGCCCCTTCTCCCTTTCAGTCTGGAGTCAAACTTTTAGTCACTTGTACTTCTCCTAAAGTTGATGCTACCTTATACCGTCAACTTGTAGGAAAACTTTTGTATCTAACCCATACTCGTCCTGACCTTTCCTTTGCTGCTGGCCTTGTTGCTCGGTTTATGAAAAACCCACGTGAAAATCATTGGAAATCAGCTAAAAGAATACTTCATTATGTTCGAGGTACAGTTCAGTTTGGGATTCATTACAGTGCCAAAGCATCTCCTCTATTGGTTGGTTTCACTGATTCCAATTGGGCTGGTGACCCTGGTGATCGAAAGTCTATTGCAGGTTATGTGTTCACTCTTGGTTCAGGACCTATTACATGGGCTTGCAAGAAACAAGGTGCCATCTCTCTTTCTTCAGCAAAAGCAGAATATCGTGGTGTCGTAGAAGCTAGTAAGGAAGTCTTGTGTCTTCGTCAGATCCTGTCAGAGTTTGGCTTTCAGCAGCAGCATCCGACTACACTTTGGTGTGATAATGAAACTGTCTGAGGCTAAGTTCCTTAGACAGAACACCAAAGGACACCGCTCACAAACAGATCACAGATCAATACACCAATATTTTGACCTGGTTAAAACCCTCAAAGAGGGAAACAGTCCAGAGCCTGAGCCAACGCGGCCACTTCATGAAATTTATTAATAAAAGAATGAAAATTTATATATGCTTCTCTCATAGACGGATTACCCTACAAATGACCCTCCATGCTCTTTAAATAGAGATCATGGACCAATCGGGTGTTAAGCCACGGATCAAGTGTCGGTAATACCGAGGAGAGAATGAACCGTCGGATCACTACATATCGTGACCGTCGAATTGTAAGTTACAAAACGTACATAGTAAAGAAACACACTTTACCTAACTCTATACTAGACGAAGTTGTACTTAACTATTTCCTATGTGTCGGAATATCCTAGCACAGATAGCGCAAAGAGTACTGAAAAAATAGAAAAAGAATAAAGAAAAAATATTGTTACTCACAAAAGAGTATTCCTATAAAAAATTACAAAAAACAAATTGAAGACATGCCTAAAACCAAATTTCCAATATGCAGGAAGTTGCAATTTGGAAAGAACATTCTAATAATTGGACTTGACTTAGAGAAAATGTATATAAACATATCTAGAAGAGAAAAAACATTGCCTCTCAAGATCGTTTACAGATTTTGCCAAAGAGCACTTGATAATGCAATGTTACCATTATTTGCAACACTTGAACAAATAAGACGTAATAAACCATAACACACTATAACAACACTTTCATAAATTTAAGAGAGTCTTGTAGCATTAAGAATTTGTTTTTCACAAATAAGGAAATGGGGCTACAAACAATCCTAAATGGGCTTCACTAGCTCAATAATCAATGTTCTTGTGCACATGGACATTATTCAAAAAGCATTGCCACAATTCATGGTTAATACAATGACAATTGTTATCACATTAAAAAGACGATTAGAATACAAGAATGAATATCAAACAAAGAAGTTTCTTGTGCATATTGTCATGAAAGCACGAAAAGAACTATTTTCTCAACATTTATATAAAATTGAAAACATTTCAATACATAGAATTTGGAATCATATCCTTGAATTGAAAATTAAACATAATAGATCCGAAGATGAGGACAATGATAGTGAAAGTGAAACAAATAACAAATCAGCAAGTGAAATACTAACTAAGGCCTTCGTACATGGGTTCATGGGCTCACAATATATTCATGATTTTCAAGACAAGGTCATTGAAATAGCAACAACTGAAGGGAAATGACCACTTGGAATATCCAAAGAAAAATATGACGAAGAGATGAGTTTCCGAGCACTATTCTTTTGAGATCTACATGACAATGGAATAGTACAAAGATTTAATTACCAAGAAATAGTGGAGTTTGCACTAATTCAAAGTAGTGGTGACTTTTCTTGTCACATCACAAATTTGTTCTTCAAACCAATGTGAATAATAATTAAAAAAGTCATCTCATGCATTTCAATCCAAATAAGGAAATGAAAACTACAATGAAGAAAGTTATTAGAAAACGATGTTAAGTACAAGCCCAATTTAGAACGGTTACTAAAAAGCCACATTGGATACATAAATTTCAAGCACATGAGAATTTGTCATGACTATGTACAACAAATGCAAAAACATATATTTGCAATGATATGAAAATTAGGCCCTCTAACTTTCTTTGTTACATTTATAAGTGGAGAACACCATTGGAATCTGCTAGTAGAAACTCTTACTAAATTACATAGAAATAGAAGAAAAAGGAAGCACATTGAAAGAATTGAGGAAGATGACATTTATTATCTTGTAAGAAA
This sequence comes from Pinus tabuliformis, assembly GCA_031772625.1. NCBI lineage: Eukaryota > Viridiplantae > Streptophyta > Pinopsida > Pinales > Pinaceae > Pinus > Pinus tabuliformis. The sequence continues at coordinate 821,108,602 of CM062804.1, read as the reverse complement.
GGACCCAGTAACTTGTAGACAGTACTAAATACATAAGACATATGACATAAAACAATTGATCTATCAAGACAATACATTATTTGGAAAAATACTAGATTACTACTTTGTAACTAAGTTCCAAAATAGAGGGAGCGCACATGAACATGCTCTTCTATGGATAAAAAATGCTCCAATATATGGAATAAGTAGTAACTCAAAAATTGAAAAATTCTTGGATAAATAGCTAATTTGTAACATAGATCACCTTCATAGAGCTTACAAAGATACATGAACACTGTCATACTTCAAGTTGTGAAAAAATAAAAACATCACATTGTAGATACAATTTCCCAATTCCCCCAATGAAAAGGACAACATTTCTTGAACCCATTACTTCGCTAGATGAGTCAATAAATGAAAAAGCAATGTTGTTGCAAAGTACCTTAGAACAAAAACACTATGAGAAATCAACTACTTACGAACAATTCTTGGATGAGTTGCATTTAACATAAATTGATTACATAAAAGTAATACAAAGTACATTGACACAACCAATGGTGTTCTTGGAATGAAAACCATCACAAATATGGAACAATATATTTGTAATCAATATACCACATCTATGGAATGCAAATACAGATGCTGAAAACCATCACAAATATTGAACAATAGATTTGTAATAAATATACCACATCTATGGAATGCAAATACAGATGCTCAATATGTGCTCAACGCATATGCAGCATCATATTGTAGTTCATATATGACCAAAGTTGACAAATCTATGACAATTGCATTCAAAAGGATACAAAAAGAACATGAAAAGAGAAAAAATGATGCTATTCAAATGATACGATCATTAGCAATGCCTTTCTTAATCTTCAACAAATTTAATCTCAGAAGGGAATCCGCATAGCACTCTCCTTACTACTAAATCAAAATTGAAGAGAATGCAACTTTATAAACACAACACTAGCAGATGAGTGCACATTTATACTTAAACCATCCATTCTTCTAAAACAAATTCCTGACAACTCTAAATATGTTATGTGAAATTCCATCATTGACTACTACATCAATAGGCCTCATGCTATTAAGCATGTATGTTTAGTTGAATTTGTATCAAAGTATAAGAAATATGGAACACCAATATCATAAAGTAAAAAATCAAGAGTAATGTGGTTCATCAAATATGAAAAATACGTTGACTATGAAAACTATTACAAAGAAAAAAAATTGTTATATGTCCCATTTCAAAATAAAGAAAATGCACTAAAGTAAGATTTTACAACATGGAAAAGAGCATACATGTTTCATAAGGACACAATAAAGATAAATGAAGTGAATTTCACATAAAATGTCAACAAAAACTGAGGTGGTTTGGAAGAATAAATTCAATAAATTGAGAAAAATCCTATAGCTTCTACCGACATAATAAAAAACCTTGAATGTCCAACAATATTGATGAAAAGTATGACCTAGATAAAGATTTGTAATTTCTCCAATTCCATGACCAAAAATGACATCTTAATATTGGTTTTTAGTTGAAAAAACACCCATTTATACTTAGCAATCAAGAATAATAAAAAACTAGAAGAATGCTTAATATAGAACAACAAGCAATTATCAATGACATTACAATGAAAAAACAAATGAACATGCACAAACCACTCTACCTATTCTTGATTGGAGGAGCTGGCACTAGAAAAACATTTACATCAAAATCCATATTTCAAATGCTCATGTGAATTTAGAATGCACATTACAATACAGGCCCTTTGAAACCAAATGGATTGATATTGGAATATACAAGTTAATATACATATAATGCAAGCACAGAGACAATTCATTCTACATTGCTAATGCCTTTCAAAAAATACATTTTTCTTCCACTTACCAATTAATTCATAGACAACTTAACAAAACTTTACTAAGAATTGAGAGTAGTTCTCATTGATGAAGTATCTTTGATTGACAATCATTTTTTATATCACATTGATGTTTGACTATGAAATATTATGCATGTTCAAACAAAATATTTTGGAAACATTGACATCATATTTTGCAGTGACTTATGCCAAGCACATCCTATACAAGATTCACTAATATTTGAACAACCTACAATGAGAAAGCAACCAATAACATATGACTTTTGGCAAGAACATGTAAAGTACTATGAATTGCACACTACAATGCATCAAACAAATGAAAAATTCATTTCCATTTTGAATAGGATGCATACAAATAATCAAACAAAAGATGATTTGCATTACCTTAATAGAAATTGTATTCAAAATGCTCCTAATGATCCCACCTTCCCTTATCTATTTTTTAGGAATAGGGATGTCACATTGCACAACAAGAAAATGTTGTCTATTGTTCTTGGTGAAGAAATTATAATTGATGCAATTGATTATGAAGAAGAAAACCATGGAAGCATACCTTCTCTTGTACATATAGCAGTATTTCCTTCACAAACCATGCTAAAATTAAACATGTAAATTGAAATATATGTTGGAAACTATGACTCACACGACAAACATGTCAATGGTGCAGATGGTATCATTAAAACATACACAAAATTAGATAAATTTGATGTAATATGGATCAAATTCCATGATCCAAGTGTTGGACGATGACAAGCTCAAAAATTTTATTTTCTATATAGCCAACAAATTTGTAAATATTGGATTCCCATATCACACACAAGAAAACCACTCTTTGTATTAGCAAAAACAGGGCATCCGTAAATGAGAAAAAAATTATGAGTCCAACTAGCATGTGCACGTATAATACATAGGTCACAAGGCTTAACACTAGACAATGTTGCATTTGATGCTTTAAGAATAAGAATCTTTGTATTTGCTAGGTCCACTTAAGAAAGAAAAAATCAAAATTAAACGTAAAATTTCTCTTGAAATGGAACGTCTACAAAAAAAAATGGAAAGTGGTAACTAGACTTCAATTATTATTTCATTGGAAAATATGCATTTACTTCAATTATTTCTCTGGACACCAAACAAATAGATATCGATGATTTTCTAAGGGACTATGATCTAATGCAATCTAACATCCTATGTTTACAATAAACATATTTTAAACAACCCATCCTACTACAAAGCCTTGAAACATTTAATTTCATATCAAATTATAGTAGACATTGTTTACTCATATGTGTCAAAAAGCATGTAAATGGTTTGGAACATATGCACTTTGAAGAGAAAAATGTAGAATCTACAATGGAAAACTGATTGTTCATAACATGTATATTGTAGTTCTGAATGTGTACGTCACACCATATGCAACATTGACCAATACATTTCATCTTCCTGTGAAAGCATTATGAAATATGCATTCAAATCAAATAATAGTCATTCGCGTAGATTTCATCATAAATATGCTCTAAAGCAACAAGAAAACAAACAAACTAAGATCACATATTTACAATTTCAATCTTCATTTTCTTGTGGACACAAATAGCAATTCACTAATGTCAACTTTCAATCACATATGGCCAAACATCACTTGTAGCTACAAAACATTCAGACTAGATACATATTGGACAGACCATGACCCTATTTGTCTCATAATCAACCATAAAAATAAAAAAGAACCATAGTAGACATGAAACTAGTATAATGACTTTTCTAGTCAATAATATCACATCTACTTAGTTATTTCCTCTTTATACAGAGAACAAAAATATTGAGTATTATTATGTTGTCCCTACTACAACAACCTCTAATATTTTTACCTACACCAAATTTCGGAGCATACCTTGGTCTTGTATATTGTTGTCACAAGCATTGAAATCCATTCCATGTGTTTTCTCTAAGTGTTTTGGTCCCTTTTGCAAGAAAAAAAAAATGTCATCTTTTCGGGTGACTAAGTGTCACAGAATGTATATGAGCTTGTTTTGGTGGTTTCAAGGGATTATTTTTGTCAAAATGATTTTATATTACCATGTAAATAACTATCACACTCAGTCCTAAATTTTTAAGCATTGTCACACAAGTGTCGTCACGATCATCGCAAAGTGTATCTTCTGTGTCACACTTGTCCTAAGATTTTGCAAAGTTGTCGCACTAGAGAAATGTATTTTTCATTTGTACTAGATGATATATGTTGCTTTTTCATCGTGTTCTAAGTGTGTGATCACAATCAATTCATATAATTATTCACAACAGTTTCATTCATCCCACACCTAGCCAAATTACTGAAAATTTCCAACAACTTAGCCTCATTTGTCCCTCCTGAACTATGTATTGCACAATTTTGTCCCTTAAGGTGCAACCTTTCCCCTTGACACTACACAATGTGTAGTTCTTGCCTCCTATGACTATGCACTGAATAGTCTTTGTGCCCAAACCCAAACCTTGATCCCTAAAAGTAGGCAATTCAGCCCTCCAGCCTAGCCCCAATTGTTGAATGTGCAGTCTCTGTGCTCAAGCTCGGCCTTTGAGCTCCTGATTTGATGAATTTCATAGTCTCCATGTCTTCTTTGCCTTCTAGAACTGTGTAATTTGCTCAAATAGTCCAAAACCCCTAAGCCTGGTGCACTAAGTCTCAAAACTACATAATCTACCTGCTAAGCCCACCCTAAACTACACATTGCATAGTATTAAGGCTCAAGCTTCACCCTTGACTTCCTGATTTGTGCAACTATGCAGTCACCAATCCTCTTCCTCACCTTGCAACCCAGTTCCAGCTCATTCGGTGGATCAACATGCAACATGTTGTGCTAGGGTTTATCAGACAGATGTCGTCTTGTCATGGGTGAATTACAGATGTAGGTACTCTATCATTCCATGACAGGATGATGAAGAAGGAGATGGACAAGCGAAACATGTTGAAATACATCTTTGTGGTTGATTATGTAAGTTGATCAATCAACACAAAGCAAAGGGACACCAATTTTCGATCACAAACTCAAGACTTGATATCATTAAAGACTCCTCACCTCTAAGCCAAATGGAGGTGGACAAAAGAACGTAACAAAAAATACACTTAGAAATGACTAGCAAGAATGGATAAACATTTCCATGTCATCATGCAGTCCATGTCATCAATTTCATGTCATGAGTCATCATCTGACACATCATTATTGTGAATTATGTAATTATCTATTCAAAATGTATTGTAAAGTGGAAGTCCAAATAACACATACAAAATATGAAGGGTCATGTAAAGTAAAAAATTAATAGGAAGTCAAACAGTCATGAGGGTATCCAACGGGTCACAAAGAGGTGAAGCATCACCCCATTGGCTATATATACACCCTCATTGTATGAGCAAAGGACTCTTCACCTTGGCTTCTCCCACAAGGCATTAGAGAGCCAAGATAGTTCTTTTGAGGATCAAGTGATCTCAGGCCAAGGAGAAGGAAGAAACCGATCTTGAGAAATTTACCCACATTGTCGAGTCTCTATTAAATGAATTGAAAGAGTTAAAACAGAGGTCAAATGAGACCACTGTGAGAAGGAAGCCTCCAAGATTCAACATTCTGAGAAGGGTTGCTAACTATGGTAGGAGCAAAAATCAGCTGACCAAGTTTGTGCAGAGCTCGAATGTCGTGATGAGTGTTGAGTGTATGGGAATGGACCAATATTTTTATTTTCATAAACAGTACCATTTAGAAAAAACATTCATGTGATTGATCCACATCGTGACTACTCTATTTGCACATTTCATCGATAAAGTACTTCTAGATGATCAGGTTGAGCCATTGGAAGAGAAATAAGAAAATGTTGTAGGTGAGGAGACTGCGAGTGTCAGACATGTAGTGAATGCATTTAGTTTCATTTACTCACCTAAAAAGAAGAGTGTCGAAGAACAAACACTAAGCAATGATCTGATCCAACATTTGAATACTCGATACAACTTGAGAAGCCAAGGGCCAGTCTCTGGACAAGAATTGATGAAGCAAAGATTGAAAGACCAATTGCTAAGGAATATTACACCGCTTGTCAACTTAGTGCAGAACACTCAGAGAAAGTCATGAAATGAAACTACATCAAAAAATACTTCTGCAAACAGTAAAATTAAGCCCATCATTCCAGAAGTAGTAGATAAATTTTCTCCTCCAGACACTTTTGAAATGTTCCCCACACTTGATTATAATATCATTGAAGACATGAAGAAAGCTTGCATGAACATTTCACACTTTACACTGACAAGGATCGCAAGCCAGCAAGAACATCTTATCCGCACTCTCAAATATCCTGCCTCAAGTAACAATGCCTCTTCACAGAAGTGGTATGGTAACTCTTATAGTTCACTGGAGTCTATGCTTAATGCTTTAACATTAGATGCTAACACAATCTTCCCTCCATTTCTGTTAATGTTTGAAAATTGTAATTACGATGTGCACAGTTTCTCAGTCGATTCTGGTGCATCTGTAAACGTAATGCCCTCATTTGTAGCAAATAAAGTCAATGAAAAATGGGATAAGACAGATGCACATATCATTCAACTAGACAAGGCCCATTTTCCATGCTATAGGTGAACTCAGAACTGTGCTAATTCACTTATCATATGACCAACTAGTTCACCAGTGTATAAATATAATAATTGTGGACATTCCATAAGCGTACATTATTTTGTTGAGCAGAGAATGGTCCATCAAACTACAAGTATATTTTGCTACAAGGTGGTCACATTTATGGCTCCTGTACAAGGGCAAAAACAATTAAATTTGGGAAAACTCAGAGCCTTACATTAAATGTACTGTCGCTCCCTTTGAGGGAAAAAATGAGTTAGTCGCCTTCGCAAATCTTATCTTTTGGAATTTGTTTTTAGAAACTTATTTAGGGTGCTATATTTCTCAACCATCCCTAGTCCCACCTGACACAGTTGGAACTCCTTTCTATTCTAACTGGAAAAAATGATATTTGTACAATAAGTAGTGACAGTAGTAGTAGTACTAGTGTAATGCATATTTCTTGTACATATGATGTTTGGATTTTTTATTTTGATGGTTTGAAGATGCACAAGGGCTATGGAATTTTTTGTGTTTCAGTAGATCCATGACAAAGAAAACATATGATCTCAAGCCGCTTGGAATTTGAGTGCACGAATAACACAGTAAAATATGCAACATTCATATTGGGCTTACAAAGGTCCATTCACCTCAATGTTTGGTTCCTCAAAGATATAGGTGATTCTAAAATCATCATACGACATGTATGAAATACTATTCACTCTATGTCACTAAATATAAAAGGTTATAAAGAAGATTAATGGCATTTGATTTCTCATTTCAAAGCCTTCAATATTGTTTATATTCCTAGAATGTGTAACACAACTATGAATGCATTAGGAAATGTTACTACTAGGTTATCACCACTTAGGGATGATTTTTTTGTAGAAATTATTTATAAACCATATTTCTTTGATAATATTACTCATTTATGAATTTTCAATGATGACTAACATATACTTCACTTTATGGAAAATTTTGATGTATTCAAGGATGCAACTATCAAAGAAGACAAGCACGAGAAAGCATTGCAGGATACAGCTCACACAAACAAGGAAAATCCCATGCCAAAAGGCATGGTATATTTGCAAAATTTGTATGACATGCATAATTGCTTCCCTGGGTGTTGTAGTGTTTTTGGAGCACAAGTGTACCAAAAGATAGCCACTTAGCAGTGGATTGTTGCCTGCAAAGGATCACAGTCAACATTGGTGTTGTTAGTGGATAAACGTAAATAAACACATCATTGTAAATAGTGGAAACAATGCATACATAAACATAAACTAAACAAAGAGGTACATAAAAAAAGAAATTCTCAAATGGAGCAAAGACATCAATAATATATGGAAAATTCTCCCTTTATTGATTGTTGGTGGTAGAGGTTGAATACAATAGATGAACTTTACACACTTGAAGAGAAATCTTTGAGCTATGGAGCTCAGAAATCCTCAGCAAGTGGGTTTATTACCTCAATCTCTTTGGAAGTTTCTCCTCTCTCTCGAAGAAGTGGGAAGACTCTCCAATGGTGGATTCCTCTTCTCTCACTAAGATGATGGGTTGCTTAGAAGAAATATGACCAACATGATAGTTCTCTTCACTTCTTTGGCTTCAACAATGAAATGCTAGTTTGCTTAAACAACAATTTAGCTAGCATAAAAATGTCTCATATTTTTGTTCTCCCACAGCCTGTTTACATAGCAAAAAAAATTAATCCTTCTTCCCTCTCTTGGTACATGTATGATAAAGACACATGAGTAGGACAAGGTGATTCCATTGAGGGCTTCATATCTCTAAGGGAACTCGAATTCCACTGTATTGGAGTAAACTCATGTCAAAGAATGAGCCCCAAGTGTGTACAGTGGTCCCAGATTACTGAGTCATCCTTTACTGCAACTGTGCGGCTTTTGGAGGTTATTACGTGGACGCATGTTTATCAAAGAACTAAACGCGTGACCTTAATTTTTTTTCCTTTATAAACTTTGGACCCGAGGAGAACTTTGATTTTTTAAACTTCATAATGTATTTGGCTGGAAAATGTCCACATGTGAATTATGTTGGACACTTTTAGTGTCTTCTGGATTGTACTAACAGGTGTATGATTTTTCGGTGTTAATAGTTGCCCCCTAATTTATGAGGATAGGAGGAACCGTATAGCCGAAATTCATCACATTTTCTTTTCTAATGGAGTGTTTGATCAACATTTTGAGAGAGGATAGTTTGTTGTGGAGATGAGTAGAGAAAAACCCCTTGACTGATTATCAATGGTAACCATGATCTGCTGAAAACTTACAATATAATATGGGTCTATATGAGGCAAGCATGTCAAATGCTCATTATTATGGCTAATCGGACTTGATTACAATCTGGAAAAACACCAATTGTTGTCTAGTCAACATTGTGGTTGTTGATGTGCTGATAGTTGACGATAATAATTGTTGACACCCTTGAGAGAATTTTTTGATCAATAGGCATAATATGGTTCCCTTATGCATAGCCAAGGTGAAGCACTATTGACTGCAGTATTGTGGTATGCATAGGTATTTGGCTGCACGTACCTCCCTCATATCATAATGCAAGAACTGTTGAATGAGGTGCTCAGTGATGTAGGGGTCTCCGACTAAATGGATGAACTGCAACAGTAATTAATTACAGAACCACCTCGACATGTATGCTTGAGTTGGTGTCGAATGTTGAGGGGACCGATGACATCAGTGAGAAATAATGGTTCGCACTGTGCCACTCAGGGATATTTCTTTTGATGGCAGGAGTATCCAAGGTACTACCTCTTTCCTGGAATACATTTGTTGAAGTCGACGGGAAAAGGGGCGTCAACTACCCGACATGGTGAGTTGGGAAATGAATGTGAGATATGAACATGTTGTAATAACTTGGTTCAGATAGGCATGATAGTGGGGGCTATGAATATAGGAGGATATGGATAACTATCCTGAGTTTTGAACTTTAAGTACCACTTGCAGTGATCAAAACATGTTTACCGATGGTGATGTTCTTGGAGTCAATGGGATTTCTAGGCTGGGTGTGAGAAGGTTTTGATAGGTGTGAAAAATTGTAAGGTGTTTTTCTGGTGAGATGTAAGTTGTGACCAAAGGTGACTACAGACTGCTACGAGGCGTAGATCATTAATTGTAAACACAAAATGTGGATGAATTTTTTTTTTTTTGCAAAAATATTTGTACACTTGATATAATAATATGAGGGTGGTTTGGATGTACAGCCATGGAGAATTGTGCCCCATGATGACGTTAACCTGCATAGAGGTGTGGTGTATCGGCTGAGGGAGGGGGCCCCATTAGTTGGTCTCTATGTTGGGTTGGTGAGGCAGGTGATGTCAACCAAATGGGATATGAAATATGGATGAATGATAGGCCAAATGTAGGATGTGGGGGTGCATCCGTTAGTACTCGTGATGGCCTGAGAAATGGGATGTATTAAAAATGAGTGTAGCATAATGAGGTTAAAATTCAAGTATGTATGTGAGATGGTTCCCAGGCTGGAGTGATGGGGTCATTTCTCATTTTAATGAAGAAGAGTATACAACGATGAAGGAAACCATGAAGGGGAAGTTCTATCGACTAGCGGGAATGTTTATCATATGCAACGGTGAGATGGTGATAAACATGGTTGAGATGATGGACCTTATGGTGCGTTTTGGAGAAATGATGTCAGGATATGAAAAGATTTGAGGAAGGCTATCATTATGAGTAGAGATGGTACCTGCTATGTTGTTTTCTTGTCAGCCCGTTGGTTGAAGTGGATCAGGCGTGATGTTCCTACAATGGATACAACCAATACCCCAAGTGAAAGCAATTTTCAATACATACATATATAATGAATGATGTATATTTAGAGAGCGTGAGAAGTACCTGACATGAGTTTCTCAGTGTGCAATAGGCCAGAGAATGATTTTTTTCTTGAGATATTAGAACCCAAAGAGGTTGATAAAGTGTAGATTGGGTGGTTTTGCATTGTTGAAGTTGGTATCATCGTTGGGGTGGATTTTGCGGTCTCAACACCAAAAAATAATAAGCAGATAGTTTGGTTCATGGTTCCTACAGATGAGGAAATAATCATGTATGGTGTTTCATGTCTTCAACATTGGGTGGTGGAAGAATCTCAGTTATCGATGACTGCGGCTATCTAGAAGGAAGCTCTTTCATTATTTTTGGTGTACAAAGGAAAAGAATGGCTTCTTCCATAGGATGTTGGTTTTGAATCCTAATATGCCAAAATGTATGTAACATGGGGCATGCCTCATTGCTATGAGTAGTATCAGTATAGATTCTACATCACTGCCTCATAGTACGAGGTGTTCATGCCTGGATACCATATGGAAATTCTGATATATATTGGTTGTGGTGAGGGGGGACAAGATGACATGGACACTGCTTTGTTGTTGGTTTTATTTTCTCCTCAAACACACAAAGAATGGACCCATATGCTTCATTCCCAATGGGTGGTGAATGATGTGGTAGTTCAATCTCTCCTCCAACCAAATTCCAATTCTCGTTGATAAATCGTCGCATGAATCCTAACAATGGATGGAATCGAGAAAGATGGGGAAAGTGTCGCACATGATGGTTGTGGGCACAAATTTGGCAAGTGTGATGCATGTACCTTGATCTTGTTGTTTGGGTGACGTGGGGAATTGGATATAATCCGTTGAATTCCCGTAACTCAGGGCATTGGTTGATTAAATATTTTGATTTGTCACACAAAGCATAAGCAGGTGATGGTGTGGTATGTGTTTTTTCAAATCACCTATAATCGTGGGTGGAGTTTGATGGACCTATTGAAGGAGAGCAGAAAGAAGCTTCTTTTCTTATGAAGTAAAAAATATTTCTGGAACTATCCTCTATGGAGAGTAATGGGGAATTGGATTAGGTGAGCACCATTAGCGCATCTTGGTATCAAGGAAATTTAGGGAAATGATGGTTATAATGCTTGTGATCTACACAAATGTAACATATGTGATTGGTGCATAATTATTTAAGATGCATGGGTGTGTTCTTCTTCTCGATAGTGGTTGCAGGGTTTACAAGCTCTTTTGGGGCATGTAACAGAGCTTTGATCTCTTTTATTTTAGGGCACTTATTGGTGGGGTGTCCTATGGTCTCACAAAAGGTGCAGGGTTGAGGGCCACTAGAGGAAGGATCATTTGGGGCTTCCACCTTTTTATCTTTTTTATTATTCTTTGGTTTTTCCACAGCTCGTGTTAATAATGAGACTACTTTTGGTGTAGGAACTACCTGGGTATACGACATATGGGATGTCGTATTGTCCTGTTGTATACCCCTGTTGTAATGTAACATGTGCTAGTTGGGATGGGCCTAGGGGCCAAATACCAGACTTGTATTGCGAGGGCTATGTTAGGAAATGTGAGTGTTGCGATGACTTAGTGTGAGAGAAAACACAGTGGTGGATATAAGAAAGGCATATTGGTGATAAAGTTAGGAAATAAATTTGGATTGGTAACAACATCGTTGTTATCATCCAAAACGCGTTCTTGCTATTAGGTGGTGTTGGTGAAGTCATCATGCACACCGATGCTTCGGTATTTGAGACAAGCTCTTGTCTTACGAGAATGTCTCCTGGGAATGTTCCTAGGAGAGTTGATGGCTTAAACTAGCCTGGGCTGAACTCAGTGTAAATAGTGATCACCTCAGGGGAGGATGAGACTAAGGGAAGTACACCATCTGGTGTGGGTAGGGTTGCCTTCTCCTAGTATGTGATTTGATCAATGGTCATGATATTTCCCTCGTGGGGAACATAATTATTCTCAACATGATGAGGTGACTATGAGCATTTTGTACATATAGCTTCAGCCTAGTAGGATGTTGTAATGCAACTGAGCATTGAGTACTTCAATGTATATTAACACATTTTTTCTAGCCAACTTAACTGGATTTCTAGGGTATAAATCTGCGGGAGCTGAAGGGTGTTTGTCGTATGCTTTGAGTGTTATGTTAGAAGGCTTAAGTTCAGGGGATCCTAGTTTCTACCAAATGGATTTCGACATGATACATGTGGAAGCCCCTTCCTCGACGATGCAATGATGGATGTTGATATTTAGGACTGAGATAGGGATTCAGAAAGCGACAGTGGAGGGTAGTTGTGGAGTATCTTTGTCCAAGTCAAATACCATTAGGTGGGAATCAGATGGGTCGAACGCGCCTAGAGTGGAAAATAAGGCTTTTCGCTGGGTTCGGCATGTTTGCAAGACTTCTAGGGCTAACATAGTTGATGTTTGTTGTGCTAATTCGTAGACTATGTTATCGCTATGAGCTACTTTCAACTTGTGTCCTGCATGCCTTAAGGGTCCTTTAACCATTTTAGGCATGGATTCTACAAAAGGTCGAGGGATGGTCAATTACCCTGTAGGTATTTCCATAGTCAAGGTGGAAATATTGGGCTCTAAGGGAGATTCATAACTTGGATTCCTTGATTACAAAAGGATATATTCCCTTTTCATGAAAATATCATGATTAGGAGTGTTATGGAGCTTCCCTCTAGATGGATGAGTTTTGGGAGTTTGTTTTTGGGTGTTAACGACTGCTTGATGGGGGAAGCGGTCCAACATCACTGCATCTTGTTGACCAGCTTTGCCCCTATTGTCTTGTATCCTTTTTAAATCATCATGTTGAAGACAGTGGTAGGTATAATGACCGTACTCCCCACAGATAGGGCATGCATTATTATTCCAAAGACTTGTGTTCTTGCCTTCTTTCTATGAGTTATTGTTGGTCATTCCCTGGTTTTGAATCTGGTTGGGATTTTCCATTGTCTATGACCTTTGGGGTTGTTGTTGATTTCTTCCCCCATGCTCGGGTTCTCCCTTGGGATCACTATCTAGTTTTTTCTTAGCAGCATTGGAAGGATTAACTAAATTCAGGTGGTCCTTCAATTGTTGTTGTTAAGTGAGAGAAGCGTGCACTAGATTCACCCGTGCATTATTTTGCATTGGTGGGATGTTCTATTGTTGTGCCAGAAATGGAGAATATTGGCTTCCTTGTCCCTAGATAATGTAATGACTTGTGGGAGCATACATCATGTTCGTATTCCTAGAAGAGTATTGGTTCCCCTTGGGGGGGGGGCATGAGCCCCCTTGCAGGGATTGCTATTGGTTAACCATGCTGGCTATGTTCTGCATTAGTGCAAGTTGACCATTATAGTACCATGTATGCTGCAATGGTGGTGTTTTGTGCGTAGCATCATATCCTTGGCCATTGAATGAATACCTAAGGTTTTGGTAGTTATTGTTGTGGTGATTTTGTGATAGCAACCAAATTAATCCATCAATAACATTGGATGCCCCTAGGATCTCATTATAAGTTTTCAGGCATGGGGCATCTAGAAGCACATGATAATGTGCCCAGACTAGGTATAGATAAGCTCCAACTGTTGGGATTTACTAATTGTTCTTCCTTGGTTTGCGGGGATGAATTTTCTACATCCTTAGAGATTTCAGATGTGAGGGATATTAGGAATATTTCCAAGAGGAATTTATCTTCAAACTAGGTTTTTCATTGGCTACGAAGTTTTCGCCATTCATGGAGATGGCTCGAGATGTGAGTAGCAGGTGTTTATTTAAAGTTCTTGAGGATTTCCAGACCTGAATCATGGCGGACCGAGAGGTGGAAGAAGGTGAGCAAAGCAGTAGCTAATGGGCTAAAGGTCCTATGTGATCTAGAGGGCTCGTCCACATACCATTTTGCGTCGGGCCCAGTCAGGGTGTGTTGAAATAGTCGTAATCTAATAGTATCTTTTGTGATACTATTAAATGAACACCACAGGTGAAATGTCATGACATGGTTTCCTAAGTCTTCTCCATGCTTCCCATCAAACTTTGGAATGTTCAAAGGGAGCTTGGTGGGCATAGCTGGCCAATTTTGGCCGTGGGAGATTGGGTCATTGGTTAGCTTGCTTAAACATGGTAGGTTTAGCAAAGCTAAGAATGTGATTTGTGCATTACCTACCATCGTGAAATGATTCTCAACAACTATATGAAACAAAGTCCTTTGTGGGGATGTCATGAGAGAGTTACCTCAATGGGTATCTTGAGGACTATTCCTAAGGGAGGTGTGTTCACTACAAAAGGGGGTAGCATGTAGGGATCCTTCTAGAGTGGTGAAGGATGTAATTTAACAAGGAGGAGTTCTGAGTAAAGATGCACCAATAAGGGAAGACCCAATAATCATGGCTGAGTGACGGCCTCTCTGCCTAAATGGTGGGATTCCTAGCACACATCCCGATAAAGGGGGGAGGTTTAAAAAATATCTAGATCGACGGGGAGCCATGGGGTCCCCTATTGTATCGATTTAGAGTGTGTGATACTTTTTGTATGGTGAGGGAAGGACATAAATATCAATGCAATTGGATCACATACATAAAACAAATTCAAAATATAGATGGTTTATTTTCTTTTAATTTAAACTACGTGATCAAGAAAACAAGAAAAAAGGTTTTTGTTTGTTGTGTATGATAAAAAAAAATCCTATGCAGATATAATCACCTTTTCCACTATCAAAGTAACTGGGCCTTACGAAGATATATTTAGATGGGTTTTGGGGCAATGTCCCGAAAGAACTGGTGACACCTTCCAACAGCCAAACAATCAACCAACGTAATGGTAATGAGGCTCAAGTGTTTCCTACACGTCACCTAGAGGGCAAGGATAACCTAGATTTTCTCACTAAGTAACTTCGTCCCCTGTGAGAATTCATGTCTTTAGCTTTTTGGTAGCCATTTACCAGTCTTGATCACTAGATGGGTCAAATAGCCCCAAAGAGTACCACATGCACTAGACCTAAGCCGAACCCCCTCTAAATCAGGTCTTTTCCATGCTCAGGTATTCTTTTCCGTGGGATGATTGAAGTATTTTAAGCTCCCTCTAAAGTCAACAACTATGTTTCAAGGGTGTACATGACCATGGTAGCTTATGGGATGCCTACCCCCAATGGTCTTATCTGAAACTATAATTGTTTTGGTTACCCATGTGGGGAAATTTAATTGGTTCAAGCTATGGGTGTTTTTAAGGATTCTTAATCACTTATGGATTCATTTTGTAAGAAAAAATACACTAAGTACCCAAAGCTCCAAAAACTAGATGCTCCTTGAGTACAAAGTGTATGTGGGCTTAGTGTGTGATGCAAACAAACATACAAAGTGTGATAAGATGTGGATATGCGATGATCCTTTTCAATATCCTTCTAATTATGCTAAGCATTGATTGTTCCTTGCAATGGGAAAAATAAATATATTTGTGGATTATGGCCCACTTACTTTTTTCCTATTAAACTATGTGGAGTTTAATAAGGGATATGGAAATTCAAATGTTTTCAAGAAGGTTTTCATATGCAGTCCCAGGTTCATCTAAGAGATGCAAGGGAAGTAAGAATTACTTACTTTCTCTAGTAAAAGTTGCTCGTAGTCCAAAAAATGACGCTTTGGTTAGTAGAAAGATTCGTGGATAACGGACCACTTACTTCTTCAGTAATTAAGCTATGTGATTTGCAGAAAATTTAAGCAAAATAGCTTGAAAAACATGTGGAATTTGGCCATTTACTTTTCTCCCTAATTAAGCCATGTGGTATTTGAAAATACATAATAAAAAATACTCTAATTGCTTCACTGATTATGGTTCGTAAAGCAACCAGAGGTACTAAATAAAAGATATTGAATGTACAAGTGAAGGAAATTCACTAAATGGTTCTAATCAACTGAGAAAAGAGAAAAAAATACAAGGCTTTTCGCGGTTTTTTTTTTTACCATGCGGTTTTGGCATACATAAATGCATGCTTGTGTCTGTCAGAGAAAGAGGTGCGAGGGCCACATCTGTTAGAGAAAAAGGAATGCATGCGATAAAGAACACAAAAAATATCACTTCCACGGGCTCAAAATAGGTCCTGGGGTTCTGTAAAAAATCCAGAGAGGTGAAGAATGCCTTGTAGGATGGTTGTGCAGAGAGGAGGCCTTGAAAAAACAATCTCTAGATTAATAAAAGGAGATTAATATGGTCGCCATTCCTATTGTAGTGTTTTTGGAGCACAAGTGTAACAAAACACACCCCCTTAGTAGTGGATTGTTCCCTGCAAAGGATCATATTCAACATTGGTGTTGTTAGTGGATAGACATAAATAAACACAACATTGTAAATAGTGGAAACAATGCATACATAAACATAAATTAAACAAACATGTATATAAACCAAACAATGCTCAAATGGAGCAAACACATCACTAATATATGGAAAAATATCCCTTTATTGATTGTTTGTGGTAGAGGTTGAATAAAATAGATGAATCATAGACATTTGAAGAGAATTATTTGAGCTATGGAGCTCAAAAATCCTCAGCAAGGGGGTTTATTTCCTCAATCTCTTTGTAAGTTTCTCTTCTCCCTCAAAGAAGTGTGAGGACTCTCCGATGGCAGATTCTTCTTATCTCACTAAGATGATTGGTTTCTTAGAAGCAATATGGCCAACATGCTAGTACTCTTCACTTATTTGGCCTAAAAAATGCAATGGTGGTTTGCTCATAAAACAATTTAACCAGCATAACAATTTCTTATATTTTGGTTCGCCCATGGCCTATTTAAATAGAAAATTTTTGAATCCTTCTTCCCTCTCTTGGTACATGTATGATAAGGACACATGAGTAGGACAAGATGATTCTATTAAGGGCTCCATATCTCCAAGGTGACTCGAATTCGACTGTACTAGACTAAACTCATGTCAGAGAATCAACCCCAAGTCTGTAAAGTGGACTTGGATTGCTGAGTCACTTGTTTCTATAGCTGCACAACTTTTTGAGGTTATTTTTCACACTCACATTTATTGAAGAAATAGACATGTGACCTTAATTTTTTTCTCTTTATAAACTTTAGACCATAGGATAATTTTAGTTTTTCAAACTTCGTAATGTATACAGATAGAAAATGTCCACCTGTGCATTCTATTGGACATGTTTAGTGTCTTCTAGATTGTACTAATAGGTGTATGATTTTTCGGTGTTAATAGTGGGCCAGTCAATGTGGAAACCCATATTTCAACACTGTCATAGGAGAAAATAAATCTTGGAACTTAAAAATATTTGAAGTTTTCCAATCTTGGTACTTGTTCCACAGCAAAGGAGTGACAAGCCTTTATTTTCTTATTCAAGTAGTATTAATATGTTTTCATGTGGACATATGATGAGCTCAAAACTTATGACACGTGAATAATCTAGCACTTATTCCAATCAGATAAGGGGCCAATGCTTTCCAACAGAAGTTGTGGAAGGAACCTCAAGTGCTTAAGCCTTTGATTCAAAATGCGTTCAGGAAAATTTTGGATGCTCAGATCACCTACAAAGTGTGACATTCAACCTGGGTATCAAATCTGGTCCCAATGAGGAAGAAGTCTGGGGAAAGCTGCTTGTGTGTTGATTTCGACAACTTGAACCATGCCTCAGAAAATATAACTACCCTATGTCATTTATGGAATAGATATTGCAGAAAGTATTAGGGTCAGAGATCTTCTTTCTGAGGGATGGTTATTCAAGTTACAACCAGGTTCTGGTCTTAGAGCCTGGCAGACTAAAAACTACATTTCGTACGAAGTGGGGTACGAGAATTCAAAAGAATGCCATTTGGGTTGGTCAATGTTGGTCTGACATTTCAACGTGCCATGGACATCACATCTCCTGGACTGATCAGGAAGAGCATAATGATATATCCTAATGATTCCATGGTGTTTTCCAAGAAGAGGTATGACCACTTACACCATCTGAAGAAATTTTCGAGCAATGTTGAAAATATGGGATATCTCTTAATCCCATGAAGAGTATTTTTTCAATGTGTGAGGGTAATATCTTGGGTGACATTATCACGAAGAGTTGGATTAAAGTACACCCAGAAAGGACCAAAGCTATTACAGAGATTCCTTTCCCAGTAAAAAAGAAAGCTATGTAGTCATTCTTTGGGAAGATTAACTTTATCCACAGGTTCATCTCCAATTAATTGTGAAACCCATGTAGGATATGATAAATAAGGATGTGATATACAAGTGGGACAAAAGGGAAAAGGATGTGTTTTCTTGTATCAAGCAAGTTATTACAAAATAACCTACCTTGTACAACCCATATTTCAATAAAAAAAATATTATCTATACTTTATCTTCTGACACTTCTCTTGCCACAGTGCCTACACTAAGGGATGATCAAAATAATTAGCATCAAATATCTTTCATGAGTGCTAGCCTACAAGGACCAGTACTTAACTATCCCATAATTCATAAGAAATCGTACATAGTCTACAATGTAATGAAGCACTTTCAGCCCTATCTCTTGAAAAATAATTGCATTATCTTTGTTTCATACCCAATGGTCACATAACTATTTTTCAACAAGATCTTGATGAGAGAAGAGAAAACTGGATGACCGGTTTGCAAGAGTATGACTTACAGTTCAAGCTTGTTCACACGATCAAGGGCCATGGTCTATTTCAGCTAATAGCAAAAGTAGTAGATGCAAAAGAAGAAAACCCATCTAAATGGGATCAGGGGATTGAAATGTATAATGTTGAGCTAGCTTCCCCCACTACCATTGCAAAATCTTGGTACACTGATGTGCACTAGTATCTTGAGCACGACACAATTCGCTCACACTTATCTACATGGCAGAAGAGGGAAATTATTTTAAAAGTATTAGCTTATTAGTTGGTGCATGGGGTGCTTTGTAGAGAGAACCATAATGGAGTACTTATCAAATCCTTGGAAGTGCACGATTCAGTAAAAGTATTGTGTGATCTCCATGATGGAACAACCTAGAGATACTTCGCAAGAAACACAACAATGCACAAAGTTATGCGAGTTGGTTTCTATTGGTCCGCATTATTCAAATATGGTCATGCCTATGCTAGCAAGTGTATGATCTGTCAAAAGTGTGTCGGAAGAAGAAACAAGTCATCCATTATGTTTCATCCTATTGTAGTGGAAGAACCACTTGAACAATGGGCCTTAGATGTGATTTGTGAAATTTTTCTGCACTTGTCAAAGAAACATCACTATATTCTTACTACTACAAACTACTTCACGTTGTGGGAAGAAGTAGTTCCACTCAAATAGGTGAATGATCCAGAATTCATGAGCTTCCTTAAGAAGAATATCATCTCTAGGTTTGGTGTTCTGACTTCGCTTGTTTTTTACTATGTAACGTATTTTTGATCATTAAGATTATATGGTTTTCCATTGGAAAATGGAATTGTATTGAAACATTAAGCTAACTATTATTCGCAAGGAAATTGTCTTGTTGAGTCGGAAAATAAAAAACTCATTTGCATTATCAAGAATACCATTTTCTCTTAACAGAGGAACTGGCGCTCTACTTTGGTTAATGCCTTATGGGTTGATTGAGTCATGCCAAAACCCTCTATGAATACATCTCCTTACATCTTGGTGTACGAAAAATAAGCAATCCTACCTCTAAAAATCTACTTGTCTTCCCCTCAAGTTTCATAGGAATCCCATGGAAAGCCGTGTTTATTGGTTCAGCATAGGATAAACACCCTTGACAATCTACAGGAAGAAAGACAAAAAACAAAATAGTTTTTTTCTCTTCACCAGAGTCGTAGCAAGAGGTCGTTCAATAAGAAGTTTGCAAGGAAATGTGAATTTGGTGTGGGTGGACTAGTCTTAAAGTGGGACAAATCCCACGAGGATAGAGGAGAATATACTAGGTTCCAATACATGTGGATTAGACCATTCAACATACATGAAAATCTTGGCCAACATATATATCATACACAATCACTAGATGGGAAGATTGACTCTCTTCCTATTAATGGCCAGGACTTGAAACATTATTTTCAATGATAATCTAGGGATGTTCCCTGCCCTATGTACATAGTTTATTTTCATGCTTATTTGTTTGTTTGGTCTTGTCTTTTTCTCCTTGTTTGTCTAAATAAGCATTGTGTGTGAACGTATTTTCTAGCTTCTTTGCAAGTGAATGAATTGAAAATATTTTTGTGACATTACAACATTTGGCTAACTTCCGATCCTCCTTCCTTTTGTTGGTTACATCTTTTGGTCAATGAAGTTCTAACAGAAAATGTGATCTATCCATAAGGAGATTTTTGGTCGAACCATGATACTTATGTCTATTTTGGAAACCTTATACCCATCCTCGGTTCTTATGTCTTTGTGTTTTTATGCTTATCCAATTGATAAAAGAGGAAAAGGTGAAAAATATAAGTGAGAAAACCTAAATCAAATGTCTCTATATACTTCTCTAAAGGAACAACCTCTCCTTCTCTCAAAAAGTTGGGATCCTTCTTCCTCCCATAAAATAAATAAGTGCCAATGCATAGTCCTATTTAAATATATAAATAAAGGTGAAATAAGAGAAAGATTTCATGCGCAAAGAGTTGAAGTAAGCAACTCCGCCGAGGTACTGTTTAGGCTTGGTTCTAGCAGAGAAATTATTTTGTTCTTGTAGTGACTCCATCGGGGCACTATCTAGGATTGCTCGCAGCAGAGCAAGACTAGATATGAAAAGCTATACTCTTAAAATATAAAGCTCACAAAACACACTACCCTTTCTAATTCAAGACATTGCAATATTGTTGAATCTTATTATTATGTTGAAATTGATAAGGCACAAAGGGGACCATGTTTATTCATAGGGTAAGTGGGGAAGCCAAAGTAATCTACACAATGAATAAATGTTGTCTAAAGAACTGAGGCCCTGCATAGAAGATTTAACCAAGACAGAGAAGCTAGAATTCTACCAGTGTGTCACCAAGTGTCGTCGATGCTACAAAACCGTATAAAATTTTGGCCTACACCAAATTTTCGAGCCTACCCTGGTCTTGTATATTGTGATCACAAGCATTGAAATCCATTCTATTTGTTTTCTCCAAGTGTTTTGGTCCCTTTTGTGAGAAAAAAAGGTCATGTTTTCACATGATTAAGTGTCACACAATGTATGTAAGGATTTTTTGGTGGTTTCAAGGGGTTTTTTTGTGAAAATGAGTTGATCCTAGCATGTAAAAATCCATTGCACTCATTCCCAAATTTTTAAGCATTGACGTACAAGTGTCATCACGGTCATCATAAAGTGTATCTTTAGTATCACACTTGTTGTAAGTTGCCGCACTAAGGGAAATGTGTTTTTCATGTATCCTATATGATCTATGTTATTTTTTTTTAATCAATATTTCTAATCATATGATCATAATCAAGTCATATAACTATTCACATCACTTTCATTGACCCCACACTTAGCCAAATTTCAAAAATTTTCCAACAACTTAGCCTCATCTAACCCTCCTGAACTATGCATTGTGCAGTTCCATCCCTCAAGTTGAAACCCTACCTCTTGACACTACACAATGCATATTTCCTTCCTCTAAGATTGCACAATGCGCAGTCTCAGTGCCCAAACCTAGACCTTCAACTCCAAAATTGTGTAATTCCGTCATTCGACTTGGCCCCAATTGTGCACTATGAAGTATTTGAGTTCAAGGCCTGCCCTTGAGCTCATGATCTATGTAATTGTGGAGTAACCAATTCATATTTTCCTTCCATAACTTCACAATTAGCTGAAACAATGCAAAACGCCTCAACCCAACTCACTCAGTCTCAAAACTACGCAATATGCCTGCCCAGTACACACTGAACTACGCAGTGCGCAGTCTCAAGGCTCAAGATTCACCATTGACTACTTGAGCTATGCAACCACACAGTCACTGAGCCTCTCCCTTAGCCTAAAACCCAGTCTCAACTCAGTTAGTGGATCAACATGCAATGTCTTAGACTAGGGGTTTATCGGACTGATGCCATCTTATCATGAGTGAATTGTAGATGTAGGTACTCTATCAATCCATGACAGGATGATGAAGAAGGAGATGGATAAGGGAAACATGATGAAATAAATATTTGTGGTTGATTATTCAAGGTAATCAATCGACATAAAGTAAATGGACGCTAGTTTTCAATCAAAACTCAAGACTTCATATCATTGAAGACTCCTCACATCTAAGCCAACTGGAGGTGGAAAGAGGAACATACTCAAGAAGAAGCATAACAAGGAGCGACAAGAATGGAATGACATTGCCATATCATCGTGCAGTCCATGTCAACAGTGTCATGTCATGTCATCTCATGAGTTGTCATATGCCACGCCATTATTGTGGATTATGTAATTATCTATTCAAAATGTATTGTAAAGTGGATGTCCAGAGGACGCATACAGAATATTAAAGGTCATGTAAATTCGAAAAGCCATAGGAAGTCAAACAGTCATGAGGGTAGCCTAAGAGTCAAAATGACGTGAATCAACACCCCATTGGTTATATATATGCCCTCATTGTATGGGCAAAGGACTTGTCACCTTGTCTCCTACTGCAAGGTATTAGAGAGACAAGTTATTTCTTTTGAGGAGAAAGTGGTGGCTCAAGACCTCCACTATTGGAGCTACTATTGTTCGATGTATACATGTGTCTTGGTAATTTTACTTAATATATGAACCCCGATGGTCAGCATGTTCTTCATACATGTAGTATGAATATTTGTAATATTTTTCTATGAATGCTTATGATTCATGTTTCTTTTCACCTGTACTAAAGTATTTGAACTATTTTGGTTATTTTAGTGTTTATCATATTAAGAATGTGTTGTAGTGGTTTCATGGCCATCACACCCTTGTGGACTAGTTTGCTGGATGTTAGGTGGATATCTCTTGTTTGTGTGTGTTTCAACGATAGTGGTACTATTACCTCTCCCCTAGAGGCTCACATTCTCTTTCCCTCCATAGTATAAGAACCTTGACACACCTACAACCATAGACTCACCGAGCACACTTATTTTCTTTTTCAAGGAACACATGTATTCATCTCTCTTGCCGACAGTTAGAGCCAAGGGAAATCTTTAAGAATTGAACAACCAGGCTACATTCTAGATGGGTCTTCTATCCCAAATGGTACGAGGTCTAAAATGGACCACATATTGGGGAGACCCATCAAATTTTGGCAGGTCCAACACTCTCAACATATTACCGATGTTACTTTTACCTTGTTTTTGAAGAAGTTGTGAATTGTTGCATTCTAGTTTTTTAACAATGTCGCAAATAACACATATGCCTTAGCAAGAAGAAAGCATTCACTTCTTCCAACACATACGAATAAATTTTAGTAAAAGGCATTTAGTTCTTTTTGCACGTATGAATTTAATTCTTTTTACATAACAATCATATTATTTTGACCTGGATTGGTATGTCTTGTACAATTATATTTCTTTCTACAATGGATCAAAGGTCCAAAGACATTTCACAAAAACAAACAAACACATCTAGGTTTGTTTATTACATCTGATTCACTAGTTCTTTCCTACATATGTATACATGTATGTCTATGTTTAGTTGTTTCTTTGTTTCTATGTCTTTGTTGCAAGATATATATGCATATATGTCTTATGTCTATCTGTTCCTTCTATGTCTATTTGTGTCTTTTTATCATTTTTAAGGAACTTGGATATTTACATTATCTCTACAAATACACATGCATAATTAGTCTCATATATCTAATAAATAAAAAGTAGAGACACACACACACACACAGAGATATATATATGCTAGTATAAACACATACAAACATTTTTAACCCACCAATAGGTCCCTAGCCCTCCACTATAGGCCTTTGTAAAATAATGTCTAATAAAATATACAAATTGACATGTGGATCTTCACTCAAAACCACAATTTGTATCTACCAACTATAAAAGATATTAGTAGTCAAATACCTACCTTGACCATTTGTTACAGTTAAATAAAACACATAAATACATAAAAGAAGGCACATATCAATGTACCAAAAATGAACTCTCCTCTCCTCTATTCATGGTAATGGTTCATTTGAGTGTTTAACACTCCCAATAGCATTGATTCCCATGCATAACATCCTCCACTCCACTCCCCAACCCCAAATACATCTAGCCACCTAAGATCCAATGGGGTCTATTAGAACCATCCACCCTCATAACCATATGGGCCATATCTTGAAGCCCTAGATCAAATATCCTCACTATGGGGATTACCCCATTAACCTTATCCATCTTCCACAAATGGCTATACTCTATTAGTAACTCTTCATATCTCCATTAAATAATAAGTAGTTATTATTGTAATGATTTATTATTTATATTATCTATATTATTTTTATCTATGTTATATTCATAACACCCCGCTTAGTAAAGGTTAGAGGCCATTCACCTCCTTGAGGATGGGGAACATGGATAGGTAATATATATCTAATACCTAAGCTCTATTCATTACTCCAACATAATGTAACTTCCATCAACATTCCTTATATTGATTATCATCTCTATCAATCCCTTTAAACTTGGAAGTTTGTATAGTTCAGATCATAGAATTAGCTTCATATTTTCCTGTCACCCCTCTAACCTATTTCTCCAAACACTTAAGATGCTTCTATTGTTTTGTCACACTATGTTTCATATCATGTTTTTGACATCTAATTTTGATTCATGCATTTAAGATAATTTTCATTTTAAAACTTCATTCATTATCATGTCAAAGAAACCATCCCTGGTTGCTACATTCCTAGTTACCTCCATTTATTTCCTTCTTTCCCTAGGCATAGTTCAAAATTGCTTGATCATAATAATTTGGGGACCCCTCTCCTTGTCTATAATGTATCCATATTCTTTTATTCTTTTTAAAATATTAAAGTACAATAACATCAATAAAACATCAAAATCCAATACAGGGGAAGTTACTATCACTACTTAGGTTTCACATTTTCAGTATTATCTATTTACTATGGCATTAATTCTTTGTTCAAATAACAACGCAGATACATAGAGGCTTAACAACTTAAGCCAAATACTCACACACAAAAATATTATATTAATGCACCAATGTCTACATTTTGAATACTCTAAGATAGTAAAACAATCAATGGTTGAAAACATCATGATTGCAATCAACATGGCTACTTGAGGCAATATATCAATCTAAATGGAAAATAGATTAGATCATCTATCACAACGAATAAGTGGAAAATTCCCCTCCTTGCTTTGTAAAAGGATATGAAAGACCAATCAATTTTTAATCCATGATAAAAAGTCAATAGAATCAAGGAGAATATGAACCATCACATCACTCCATATCAATAACATAATTACAAATATCAGATTAGATAGTTACAAAAATAAACTTAAGAAAAACAATTGACTTAAAGACACATTATTTGGACTTAATTAACTTCTAATTTTGCTAACGTAGTTTGAATCTTTGAAAACTTTCCTTCTATAATGATCTTTGTGAAAATTTCAGCAACTCGGTTATCTTCTTGTTACTAGATTTCAAGGGGTAGATTATAGAGGGTCCACTCAAGACATACCTTGTTCAATCCTTCACTTATTTCTTTTTATTTCAACAACTAATGACCATAGGTGACATGCAAAGTCCCATGTGACATCAACTTCCAGAGCCTTGCAACTTTATTTCAACAACTAATGACCACAGGTGACATGCAAAGTCCCATGTGACATCAACTTCTAGAGTGTTGCAACTTTGCACTTCTTCTAGACCAGCAATTGTTCTCCTATAGCAGCATCAAGGGAGGCTTTCTACACAACAAACTTGGGTTGCTTGTTCATTCACTGCCTCAAAGACTGAGATCTCCATCGGGATTCTACCTTAAGTCTTGAATTGCTATGCAAATTATGATAGATGGGATGATTTTTGTCTAAAATTACACATTGGGAGATTCTACTCTTACTCCATTTTTCTCTCTGAGAAAGATTGTCACACAGTGTGTTGTCCCTTAGTTGGTGATTTATGATGTTGTTCGGGTTTCATCTTCTTCTTCCTCCTCTGATTCTACTTTAGCTCTTATGTGTTGTGACGTCTGTATTTTATGGTTGACATGGGTTCTCAAGTCACTTCAGTATTCCATAAGGATGTATGAGGACTGCATATATGTTCACCTTCCATATTGAGGTTTTACATGCTAATATATTTTTTCAGCATAAGCATTTCTATTAATAAAAATAGAACATTTACTTCAATAAGATAGAACAATTTTCCTACTATACCAGCATATAACAACATTGAGCAATTTATACCAATAGATCTTGATGGGAAGATCTTCTCCATGCCATCATGAAAAGCTCCCATTGTCAATAACAAAAGCTCTTTAACCAACTATGCTAACCCTAATGCTTACAAGACTAAGACATAATAGAAGGTTACCCATCACAATACTACTATAACACAAACCCACTTAACTACATACAATGCAAACCCACTTAATATGTAATTTATATTACTAGCACAACCAAATTTACCAACGTGATTGAAAAATGCCGATAAGCATATATGAAACATATATACAACCACATTTTCCAATGTGGTTGATATACGCCGATAAGCTTATATCAACCACATTAATAATTATTATGGGTATTTAGCATTATTAATAACTATATAAATAACTATATAGGATTATTAATAACTATATAAATATTAACAACGAGATTATTTATATATATTACTGTATAAATATTATATTAATATTATAATAATTATATAAACTCCTAATATATATTAATTAATAATAAGAATAGCTCATAATAATATTAGATTATCATGATATTATTTAAATAATCTAATAATATAAAATTAAAAAAAAAATAATAACAATTATATTGTATTATTATTATAATAATAATATAAAGAACACATTAATGATATTTCTAGAAATAGGTCAGATAAATCAGGTCTTGCAGAGCATGCTTGTTCCTCTTCTCACTATATATGTATGGAACAAGCTAAATTAATCCATAAAGAAGACCACTATTTAAAAAGAAGAATTAAAGAGGCAATCGAAATTGAGAAATCCTCTAATAACATGAATAGGGATGATGGTCTTAAACTAAGTAGTACCTGGAAACCCTTATTAAATAAAATGAAAAAATAAATCTTAAACTAATCCAATTCAACCTTATGACTACATTTGACAATTCATAATTTATTTAATTAATTATATAAATTAATGCATACAATAATCTCTTCTTCTTAAATCATTTCTAAGTAAAGATCTCACTTATACAGCATATCACATAATTTTAAAAATAACATATAATATAATATATTGATGAAATTAATTAATTTATTAATTTAATCCAATTTTTATTAATTTAATTTTCTCCAATTAAAATTAGTTCAAAACAAACATCTCATTTATATTATATCTCACATAATATGAAAAAACAAAATAAATAATAAAAAACATTAAATAAAATTAGATATACATAAGTCTTTTAAAAAAATTATTTATTAACTGCAATTTAATAAAATAAAATAAATAACAATATTAATAATAATAATAAATATTTAAATAAATGGAATATAGTAAATTAAAGAAAAATAAATAAATAAACAATATAAATAAAAATTAAATTAAATTAATTTATTAACTTAATCCATATTTTATGTTAGTTTAAATTTCCTCATTTACAATTATTTCAAAACAAATAACATTATTAGGTATAACATAAAAATATTTACATATAAGCCTTTTAAATAAAACTTATTTATTAACTTACCTCAATTTTGAAATTTAAAAATAAAATAAATATATAAATATACATAAACAAATAAAAATAAATTAATAAATTAATAAATAAATAATTTGACAATTCATAATTTATTTAATTAATTATATAAATTAATGCATACAATAATCTCTTCTTCTGAAATCATTTTTAAGTAAAGATCTCACTTATACAGCATATCACATAATTTTAAAAATAACATATAATATAGTATATTGATGAAATTAATTAATTTATTAACTTAATCCAAGTTTTATTAATTTAATTTTCTCCAATTAAAATTAGTTCAAAGCAAACATCTCATTTATATTATATCTCACATAATATGAAAAAACAAAATAAATAATAAAAAAAAACATAAAATAAAATTAGTTATATATAAGTCTTTTAAATTAAAATTATTTATTAACTGCAATTTAATAAAATAAAATAAATAATAATATTAATAAAAATAATAAATAATTAAATAAATGGAATATAATAAATTTAAGAAAAATAAATAAATAAACAATTTAAATAAAAATTAAATTAAATTAATTAACTTAATCCATATTTTATGTTTGTTTAAATTTCTTCATTTGCAATTATTTCAAAACAAATAACATTATTAGGTATAGCATAAAAATATTTACATATAAATCTTTTAAATAAAACTTATTTATTAACTTATCTCAATTTTGAAATTTAAAATAAAATAAATATATAAATATATATAAACAAATTAAAATAAATTAATTAATAAAAAAAAAAAAAAAAAAAAAAAATTATTATTAAAATTAAATTGAATTAATTAATTTAAAAATGTAAATCCTCCAGCCGACAGTGCAAGCTAAGAGATATCTTACGATTCTTCTATTAATAGCTTATGTTCTCGACTCTCTCTTCTCATAATTCAGATCTCATTGCCCTGATGATGGACTCACCTAGCTAGTCCGAAACGTCGGTTTCCTAAATTGCTCACAGGTTTTTCCATTAACAAAAAAAAAAAAAAAAAAATATTATTATAATATTATTAGGAGTTTATATTATTATTATAATATTAATATAATATTTATATAATAATATATAGAAATAATCTGGTGGTTAATATTTATATAGTTATTAATAATATTTGATTATAATATTATAATAATATTATTATTATAATATACAAATATAATTATTATTATAATAATAATATAATCAATATTATTATAATAAGAACAATAAAAACTAATTATTTATTATTTATGATAATTAATAACTATACAAATAATAGCAACTATATTCTTATATAATTATATATTTATGATTATTATATTAATATTATTATAATAATATAAACTCATAATAATATTAGTATTATTATTTATTATTATTATTATTATTATTATTATTATTAGGCTTTAGTGTTTTTAATATTTATCGTAAGGTTTGTATACGTAGGGTTAATTATTATCATTATTTAGAATTATTAATAACTATATAAATATTATCAAACAGATTTAGGATTGTTAAAAACTATACAAATAATAGCAACTATATTCTTATATAATTATATATTTATGATTATTATATTAATATTATTATAATAATATAAACTCATAACAATATTAGTATTATTAATTATTATTATTATTATTTGTAGGCTTTAGTAATTTTAATATTTATCTTAACGTTTGTATATATAGGGTTAATTATTATGAGTATTTAGGATTATTAATAACTATATAAATATTCACAACCAGATTATTTATATATATTACTTTATAAATATTATATTAATATTATAATAATTATAAAAGCTCCTAATATATATTAATTAATAATAAGAATAGCTCATAATAATGTTAGATTATCATTATATTATTTAAATAATCTAATAATATAAAATTATAAAAATAATAATAAAAATTATAATAATAACAATAATAATAATATTTGATTATAATATTATATTATTATATTATTATAATAATATACAAATATACAAATATATTTATAATAATAATAATAATAATAATATAATCAATATTATTATTGAATGTCGCATCGTAATCATCCAAAGGGATGAATGAACCTTTCCCAAAAGAAAGAGCAATATGCGATTTGGTAGTTGGACCTCAAACATTATCAAATGTAACTGATAATCTTATCAGGTCCATAAGGTAATCAGGGATCAGCGCATTCAAGTTGAAGGGTTCTGGCTGAAGGAAGTCTCAATAGCCGATGACCTGATACTCCAATGGCCGATATGCGATATATCGATATGCCGATAGCGATCGCTGATCGAGGATCAGAGGTTTCGGAGGTCGGAGCACTGCAGAAAAGTAACAAAGGTGTGGGCTCGACGATTCATAGATTCAGGTTCATAATATTTAGGATCTGGCTTTGTGTTCTAACGAAGTTTTCCTTTGAATTTCTCGTATTTCTGTGTATTTTCGATATTTTGTTGTCCCGGAGGGTTTTTAAAGGAAAACCAAAATATTAATGCTCCCGATAGTGTAAAAGGCTCTGACAAGGTTATATGGGTGCGTTTGTAAAGTCTGACAGTTAATCGCATATCGGGTGTGGAGGAGGTGTGTATTATTGTGAACCGCGGAGGAGTCGATACCCGATTGCGATAAAGGTGGAACCTCAAAAGATGTGCAAAGGCCATATAAAGAAAAAAGGCATTTTTTGTGGCATTTTCTTTGTGAAAGGTTTTATAAGGAAAATAATGTCGATAGAATATTTTATGCGATAAATATATATTAACCAAGCCTAAAAAATGAAATTTTATATATATGTGGGTAAAGAGATAATGAAGGTTATGAGGAGGTTTAAAGTCCCGATAGGAGGTTTAATCGAGGTGATTGAGTTCCGATATAAAGAAACTAATGAATAGGGCCTTAATCATTCATGGTTGAAGATTTGACTAATTAGAGAGTTAAATTTCTCCAAAAAAAAGGTGTCCATGTATTTTACATGCATACTGTGGATATAAGCGGGGGTAGCCCTACCATCAAAACCCCAAGGGATTATGAACCGAAGAAAATAATGTTAAACCCAAGGGACTAATATTATAAACCCAACATTAGTAAACCCTAATATAAATATTAGAAAGACAAAAATAAACATGGTTTATTTTCATGGTGACAGAATCCTTGTCACAATGTCACATTCAACCATGGTTGGCCATGGTTGCCTATGATTGACAATGGTTGACTATGATCGATATTATAAACCTAAGCGAATAATAAACCCAAGGCATTGTTATTATAAACCCCAAGGAATAATAAAACTAAGGTATTAATACGAAGACCCCAAGGGATTATGACCCCAAGGGAATAATATTAAACCCGTGGGAATAATATTATAAACCCAACATTGTTAAACCCAAATATAAACACTACAAAGACTAAAATAAACATGGTTTATTTTCATGGTGAGTCAATCTTTGTCAAAATGCGACATTCAACCAAGGGACAAATATTATAAAACCAACATTGGTAAACCCAAATATAAATACTACAAATACTAAAATAAACATGGATTATTTTGACACTGAGACAATTCTTGTCACAATGCGACATTCAACCATGGTTGATGATGTTTGGCTATGATTGACAATGGCTTACCATGATTTATATTATCAACCAAAGGGAATAATAAACCCAAGGGATTGATATTATAAACCCAAATGAATAATAAACCCAAGGGATTATGAAGCTTAGGGAATAATATTAAATCCATGGGACTAATATTATAAACTTCACATCGAATAAAGGCAAATATCAATACTACAAACACTAATTATAAACCCAAATTAATAATAAACCGAAGGGAGTAATACTAAAACCCCAAGGGAATATGAACCCAAGGGAACAATATTAAGCCCAAGGGACTAATATTATAAACCCAATATTCGTAAACCCAAATATAAATATTACAAACACTAAATTAAACATGTTTTGTTTTCATGGTGAGACAATCTTTGTGAAAATTTGACATTCAAGCATGGGACTAATATTATAAACCCAACATTGGTAAACCTAAATATAAATACTACAAACACTAAAATAAATATGGTTTATTTTGATGGTGAGATAGTTCTTGTCACAATGCGACATTCAACCATGATTGACCATGTTTGGCTATGATTGACAATGGTTTACAATGATTGATACTATGAACCAGAAGGAATAATAAACCCAATGGATTGATATTATAAACCCAAATGAACAATAAACCCAATGGAATAATATTAAACTGAATGGCCTAATACTATAGACCCAACAATCGTAAACCCAAATGTAAATATTACAAAGACCAAAATAAACATGATTTATTTTCATGGTGAGACAATATTTGTCAAAATGGGACATTCAACCACGGGACTAATATGGTAAACCCAAATATAAATATTACAAACACTAAAATAAACATGGTTTATTTTCATGGTCAGACAATCTTTGTCAAAATGCGACATTCAACCATGGGACTAATATTATAAACCCAAATCTGGTAAACCCAAATATAAATACTACAAACATCAAAATAAACACAATTTATTTTCACGATGAGACAATCCTTGTCACAATGTGAGAATCAACCATGGTTGACCATGATTGACATTATAAACCTAAGGGAATAATAAACCCAAGGGATTGGTATTATAAACCCAAAGGAATAATAAAACTAAGGGATTAATACTAAAACCCCAAGAGATTATGAACTGAAGGGAATAATATTAAACCCATGGCAATAATATTATAAACCCAATATTGATAAACCCATATATAAATACTACGAACACTAAAATAAACATGGTTTATTTTGATGGTGACACAATCCTTGTCACATTGCAACATTCTAACATGGTTGACCATGGTTGGCTATGATTGACAATGGTTGACCATGTTTGATATTATAATCCTAAGGGAATAGTAAACCCAACTTATTTACATAAACCCAAATGAATAGTAAACCCATGGGATTAATACTAAAACCCTGAGGGATTGTGAACCCAAGGGAATAATATTAAGCCCAAGGGATTAATACTAAAAACCCAAGGGATTATGAACCCAAGGGAATAATATTAAGCTGAAGGGACTAATATTATAAACCCAACATTTGTAAACCCAAATATAAATATTAAAAAGACAAAAATAAACATGATTTATTCATGGTGAGACAATCCTTGTGACAATGTGACATTCAACCATGGTTGACCATGATTGATATTATAAACATGAGGTAATAATAGACCCAAGGGATTATGATCCCAAGGGAATAATATTAAACCCAAGGGACTAATATTATAAACCCAACATTTGTAAACCCAAATATAAATATTACAAACACTAAAATAAACATCATTTATTTTCATGGTTAGAAAATCCTTGTGACAATGTGACATTCAAGCATGGTTGACCATGGTTGGCTATGATTGACAATGGTTTAGCATGATCGATATTATAAACTTAAGGGAATAATAAACCCTAGGGATTAATATGAGAAATCGAAAGGAATAATAAAATGAAGGGATTAGTACTAAAACCCCAAGGGGTTATGAACCCAAGGGAATAATATTAAACCCAAGGGACCAATATTATAAACCCAACGTATATAAACCCTAAGACAAATATTATAAACATTGAAATAAACATGATGGACCATCATTGATTTTCATATTGAGACAATCCTTATGACAATTCCATGTTGGACCATGGTCGACATCATAATAAATCATGTTTGACTCAGGAATAATAAACCCAAGCGATTAATATTATAAACCCAAGGGATTAATACTAAAACCCCAAGGGATTATGAACCAAAGGGAATACTATTAAACAAAAGGGACTAATAATATAAACCCAAGGGAATAATAAACCCAAGGGATTGATATAATAAACCCAAAGGAATAATAAACCCAAGGGATTATTATTTATTTTCATGGTGAGACAATCCTTGTCACAATGTGACATTCAAGCATGGTTGGCTATGATTGACAATGGTTTACCATGATCGATATTATAAACCTAAGGGAATAATAAACCCAAGGGATTAATATGGGAAACCCAAAGGAATAATAAAACGAAGGGATTAATACTAAGACCCCAAGCGAATATGAACCCAAGGGAATAATATTAAATCCAAGGAACTAATATTATGAACATTAAAATAAACATGATCG
The DNA here is from genome assembly GCA_031772625.1 of Pinus tabuliformis. Lineage (NCBI taxonomy): Eukaryota > Viridiplantae > Streptophyta > Pinopsida > Pinales > Pinaceae > Pinus > Pinus tabuliformis. Next base: position 821,074,354 of record CM062804.1, on the reverse strand, counting down.
ACCATCATTGATTTACGTATTGAGACAATCCCTATCACAATTCCATGTAGGGCCATGGTCGAAATTATAATAAAACATGTTTGACTCAGGAATAATAAATCCAAGCGATTGATATTATAAACCCAAGGGATTAATACTGAAACACCAAGGGATTATGAACCTAAGGCAATATTCATTAAACAAAAAGGACTAATAATATAAACCCAAGGGAATAATGAACCCAAGGAATTGATATAATAAACCAAAGGAATAATAAACCCAAGGGATTAACATTAAAACCTCAAGAGATTATGAACCCAAGGAATTATTACTATTAAAAAGTTGAAGAACGAAGAAAACCAATAATTTGATATTATAAACCATTGGGAATTAATAAACCCAAGGGAAAAATATTAGAAACCAAAAGGATAAAAGATGGCAAGGGATTAATAGGAATTAATTTTTTAAACCCAACGAATTGATCAACCCACGTGACTATGAATATTATAAACCTAATGGATCAATAAACCCTAGGGATTGTTAATATTATGAAAGTAGCATGTCAATAAATTGAAGGAATAAACATTGTAAATATAAGGGATTAATATTAAACATTAGGACTATTATTTAAACCTTAATATTGGGGGTTAATAAAACAAAGGGAATAAATGAAACCAAAGGAATTATTAATATTACAAACTTAAAGAACAAATAAACCTAATCATTTAATATTATAAACCCAAGGAAATAGTAAACCGAACCTAAGCCCTAAATCCATGGCATCAATATATAAACAAAAAGAATGCTATAACACAAAAAAATAATAAAAAACATAAACCAAAACCAATATAAGAACCACATTGCAAACCATAAAGCACTAAAACATGATAAATCATCATTATATTAATAATAACACACTTATATCACCACATTATAAACAATAAATAGAATTTAAGCCATAAATACATTGATATCAATATATGAATGTATTAATAGTATAAATCTCAAAAATATTTATATAATCACCTAGAACATGAAATCCCAACAGTAATATTATAAATGTAAACAATATTTTTATTTATGAAAGACGTGAACAAAGTGAAGGGATCTACACAAAAGACCACAACAATAAAAAATGCAAGAGAAAGATATAAAATAGTAACACCCCCATTGGAGCAAAGCAACATAAATGAAAAAACACATCTAAATTGCACACATTGGATTTAAAGAAGAACAGCATAATAGTACATTTTAAGACCAGAGATATCCAATTTTGTACATAGAAACAACATTAGTGTTTAAAATAATCAATTTAACCAACATTGCAACCACAGAAAGAACATTGAGTCTTAACATATATTTTTTGTTTTCTTTACATCAAATAATTCCACTACAAAATTGAAGTTCAAACAATGTTTCAAAAGTCATCTATGGAGCAGCTTCTTCATTGGAAGACAAATGAAAACACGGGAATTCCTGCTCAACACCCAAAAGGCCTGACTTCAAATCCTTTACACCCGTGATAATAAATATCGGCCGGTCCGCATTCCCAGCCCATCGATGCTCTTCAATCACCGATCTTCGATCGGCCTAATCTTCACCATCGATTCCAATTTCCGATCCAACGGCTAATGGTGTGTCTCTAAATTTCCCATTGGTGAATGGCAATTCTAGCACCGTTGTCCCTTGACCTCACTCTAATCTCATTTGCGATTAGATCTTGGCTATTGATCCGGCGCTAGATCTGACGGTTGTCACTGGCCAGATCAACCAACTTGCATGACAAACCACAACCGTTGATCTTCACACGCTAGATCCAACAATTGTAAAGGATCTCAGGTGGACCAGTAGCCCGAGGATTAACCGCCCAAAAAGTGGTTTCCTCTCTCCTCCTCGTTGCTACATGTTGCTCGATGAGCGGCATCCTGTGCTCACCCTTCAATACCACTCAAGGGTTTGAGGGCACCTGAAATGCCACTTTTACTGTTTCAAGACCATTCACCGCGAATTAACTCCGCGCTCTTTCACCATTACTATCTGTCGATCTGAAAGATCTGACGGTTCCGGGTTCTTTCTGTCTACGTCATTGATCTTCTGCATATCGAAGGAAATATGCTTAAATCCCAGTTTCTCTGCCATACTCTGTCTTTACACAGAAACTCATGTATCGACTTATTAAAATAGGCCATCTTTCTATATTTTTCGGGTCCATCTGTAGAATTAACCTGCATGCAGTAACCAGCCTAAAATCCATAGGATGATGGAGTTCAGGGAAAACTTTATTCAGGTGCCTATCCTCCCGCCCGCTAAGCAAAACTTAACCAGAGGTGGTTCCCACTGTCGGTATACAAAGATCTTGAAACGCTTCTCCAGTTCCCTGTAACTCCTGATGACCAAAGCACAGAAAAATTCAAATCAAATAAGCTCTACTAATAGTAACCGAAATCCCTGTATTTAAGATATAATGAACCAACGTGTGTATATATATTTTTTAAATAAATTTTTATTGTTGAAAGGCATGAGCATTTCGGTAGATGTCACCGGTTGGAACAGAAATCCCCTGGCTCCTATTTCTATTCCCTTTCTAAAATTGCTTTCCTTATGGCTGCCTGAGCGTGTCTTAGGTCGATTTCAACCTTCGGAACATTACACCTCCCCTTTTGCATTGCTTACCATGCATCCATCCACAAAACAAAATTCAATTCAATTCTGTTCCCATTTCTTAAAACCCATTAAATTAACTAAAAATTATTATAAAAGTATCATAAAATATTATTAAAATTGGCTGACCCATCTAAAATATTTCTCAGAATACTATTGACTATTATCAATGAGAAAATAGAAAAAGATTCACCGATATTAGGTTCAATCACCTTATGGACAGAGCTGCTGTTATAAGGAATTCCGCCAATTGATTCGATCGAGGGTGAGGGTGTTGGGGATTGGGATTCATGTTTTGATACAGATGGACCAGGGGAAGGCAATCCATGACTCTGCGAAATAAAGGATAGCACCAGATTGACACGATAGGAATCGAGGAGAAAAAAACTAGCGACGATTAATATAAGAGTGAGCGCTAGACTCCGCTTCAAGTTACACAGTTCATCCATAATGGCCAGCCTTCATGGCATATCCCCGTAACAAGAGTTCTTCCCATGTCTTTGACGGGATCATGCATTCATTCCTCAAATCTCTAAAACTGTATCGATTTGCATTAGACGCATAGTTCCCAACATACACTATCTTACATTTGCAGGACATACACTATGCTACATCCATCGAGCCAAGTTTCATCTAATGTTTCGCTCCATCTAATGTGTGGTTATCTGCATGGAGGAGGCCAATTGAAACGGTAAGTGATCGCTATATGAAATTGAAACTGTTAGTGATTACCACGCTAAATCAATGTCTTACATCCCTTTGGCCATGTTTCGTATAGGAGAATTGAAACGGTGAGTGATGTCTAGGCGGAATTGAAACTGTTGGTGTTCCTAAGGTAATTGAAATGGATGGTGATGGCGATTCGTATGTTTCACAACCATTTTTAATCTTTCCACTTCGTCTTTATCATAACAAGTGGCGATTAAAAAATGATATGGTAAATTTTTAATCATTCTTTGTAAAAAATTAATTAAAGTATGCTTTAAACATGTGATTTAGACATGCAAGTAAGTTAGTGGTGTGAATTCTATCCATTGATATAGTGGCAAGTACAAGACTATACTGGCATCTTTCAATTAAGGCCATCCGGTCAAAAAGATTAATTAAGAAAATGATTAAAGCGCCCAACTTCAATAGGAGGGACACCTATCGACATAATTATTATTATTAATTAGATCTATTTTATTTTTATTACTTCTTATATATTTTTAATTTTTAATTTAATGCTTCATTAGTAACATATTTTCCATAGTGAATTACCTCTTCAGCAAAACACAAAGGAAAAACATAAAATGAAATCGTGAATTACTCTGTGCCACAAATTTATCGATCAACTTAAGAGACTGCAATAATTTTGAGGTCGGTTATCTTCGCCAAGCAGGGCCACCACCTTACGTGGTCACTCTGTTTTTCCACGGTTGGTGTCGGATTTGTCTCCGGATTTTCCTTCCTCGATATGATTCTCTCTAACACGACAAGTAATCGTTCGAGAAGCATTGTGCGTTCTAGAAACCAGATTCAGATTTTTACCAGAAGCCACCCAAAACAAAATTGCTTTTTTTATTTCTTACCTACCTCTGACTGAGAACCATATCCAGATTATTGCCTCGCTCTAATATGTCTAATCACATCACTTAGCATCCTTATTCACATTACATTAAATTTCCCCAAACATTCATCATCTTTGTGTGATCCATTTGTTAAATTTAGGAAGATCCGATCAAGGACAACATTTTGAGATTCACTTCAAATATTTATTGAATGGTTTTGGTTTTTGCAAAAATTCAGTTGATACGAGTGCTCGAGAATCGCTTGCATTGTGTGGAGGAATTAGAATAACTAGGCTATATTACACATATGGTGTTGGTTGAGCCTGCGTTCTCAGTGCGAAAGGCAGAGGCCATCTTCCAATTTTGGGATTCTGCGAAAAGCAAATTCCAGCATTTAAGACTGCATATGTTGAATGGCATCCGTTCGTTTTCCAAATTAAACCCCCTTGGCGTCAATTTTAATCTATGCACTTTGCATAAGTGCAGCATTTATCATGTTCATTTCCATGGGTTTCTTGGATTTCGCAGCAGGGGCTCATGTTTTGGAGGCTTTTCTAATTGTGATGGAGAGATTGAATGAGCATGTGCTCCCTACCTGGGAACTTCTCAACGGAGTGGTGGCCATGTTTGTGGGATTTCCCATACTACTGGATGCGATTGATATTAGTATCGTTGTTAATAGCAGTCGGTCAAGAATCAATCCATGCACCATGACTATTACTCTATCTCGTCGATCCAGGATGACCAGAGCGCATCCCAAAGGCAAGTATGGGTGTTTAGGAAGATCAGAGGATGTATATAGGAATGATTCATCTTCATCCTCATGTGCAATCTGCTTGGGATGTATTAGGGAGGAGGATGGAGATTGTATTCTTCCCAAATGCAAACACTATTCTGATATTTCCTCCATTGATCGGTGGCTTCTTCCATGTATTGTAAATAATTCTTCATGCCCCTTGTGCAAACTTGGTTTTCTTACCTGGCAATCACAATAAACGAAATAGTAATTAAAGAGTTAGCTAAATTGGTTGTTTCTATTGAGGTGATTTGAGTATATGATTGGTTTTGTGTGGAAAAGTTTTCAGTTTAAATCGTCATTTCACAATTACAATGGAAAATTCATATGGACTACTAGAATTTCGCAATTTTTTTCAAGAAAAATTGGCTATGGGACTATTTGAATTGTCTTTTCCATGATGGAAATGGATTTGACCAAATTTTTTCAAAATAATGTCGAATTTCATTTTTTTTTTAAGATAAAAACACCGCCACTACACTTACCGTTAACAAGAAGTATTCCACATAATTACTAAGATGACACTATCAAAATAAGAAATCATCTCTTAAATGTCCTTACAATTTTGTTCTATAAAAAATAACTACTCAACCATGCCATCATTGAAAAATGATAGTATTTCTTCCCTTATTGTTAGTGCCCCATTCACCTTATGATGACCACTTTTACCTCACCTTTCCTCGAGGTAAATTTTCAGGTCGAAGTGATTAGACAATTGTTTATGTTTTATTCTCAGTATGCTCATTTCTTGAATGTTTATTTTTCAAACATGATTAGTATGGGACACTTCCACAATTTGACATAGTTCTATTACTTTTTTGGTTAGCATCACCAACCCAATAGAAATTAGAGAAATAAGCCAATAAATGATTCCTTTACTAAATTCTTACTATACCTAAGTAGTTACTCATAAAGTTCATTAATTATGTTTTTATACTTAATCCTATTACTTATTGTGTGTCTAGCTCATCTTGCAGCTCTAAAGAACAAGAAAACGTATACAAACAATAAGAAACATAACTTGCAACAGAATCAAGTAAGTACATTTGAAACAAACTGTTATAGATTTTATTGTAACATGTAATTTATATTCAACATTGTCTCTTGGTTTAGACTTTGTCTTTTGTCACATCAACATCATCCATACACACATTCAAAGCATCATATTTACTTCTAGTTACAATTGAAGAACTAAACATTCGCAAAACTGGAAAGTTGTTCAATGGAGATGTGATAGTCATTTATAGTAAGTACCTTGGTAAAGTATACAAAGCACCACAAACGTGCAGATTTGATAAATGTGGAAAGAATCATCATGCCAATCACATTGTGCGTACCAATTGAGCTCATTGAAGAGCATCAAGAAAAACTATCACTAGGAAAAGGAATATCAATTACAAATTTTAAAATTATACCTAAAACAAATTATGACCATGGTCATTGTGACTACATTTTGCTACTAACTTAATCAAGTATTGTAGAGAACATACCACCAATTTCCAACTATTAAAAATATATTCCAGATACAATGAAACAACTTGAAACAAATACAGAAACATATCAAATTGGAACAATTGTTGTGGTTGTCATAACTACACAGAAAATTGGTTAAAAATATACACTACACATTAAAGATTGAAATTTTTGTGGCAATAGAGCAATGGTAAAATAAATTTCTTTGCATTAGTTTTATATTACTATTCTCATCTTGAATTTCATTGTTGTTTCAAATAACAAAAAACAACATTTATGTCTTCTATTACAGTTGTAGCAATTCAAAACATTTGCCCCAATTTAAAATTAAATCAAACAAGATTTGAAAAAAAAAAGCATTTTCCAATAAGGGTATTCAAAAACATAACAAATGGGAAAGATGTCAAAGAAAGAACTCTTCGAACAAGGCAATCAACATTCATCAAAAAGTTGAATAAAAAGTTGAATATAGAAGTAGCAAAGAACTGAGAAAATTGAGCCCTCCAACAATCTCTGTAAGTACACATGAAACAATACTTCTACTTCTCCATATGCAATTATTTTTTCATTTTTGTGCATTTTCACATATACTAATTATCCTCCTTTATGAACAGATAGAAGGAACATTGACAACTGCAAGCATTTACTATGCCATTTGAACCTCTTTGTGTTGAATGCATTTTGCCAATACCACCCTCTACAATGATAGAAGAAAAAATGGTTAAATGTCTTAAATGCAAACAAAAATCCTTGGTTTTCTATTCACATTGTCTTAATTGCATAATTAGGTCTAACAACAACACTATTTTACAATGTTTCATTAGAAACAAATTAATTTTGAAACATTTAGTTTCCAACCTAGAAGAAATGTCTATTGAAGATTATGTTAAAAAAAAACAAGAATCCATGTATATGATAATAGATTTGAAAATACACGGTAGATTTACAATCAATTAAGACAACGAAATAAAACATGTTCACAAAAATTGAAACACAACCAAAGTCATGTATTTTCCTAATTAATCTTCATGTTTCAGCTACAAAGCACATGTAAATTGAGCCCTCCAACAATCTCTATAAGCACACATCAAACAATACTTCTACTTCTCGATACGTAATTATTTTTTCATTTTCTACATTTTCACATATACTAACTACCCCCTTTATGAACAGATAGAAGGAACATTGAGACTTACAAGCATTTACTCTACCCCATTTGAACCTCTTTGTGTTGAATGTATTTTTCCAATACCACCCTTTACAATGATAGAGGAAAAAATGGTTAACTGTCTGAAATGCAAACAAAAATCCTTGTTTTATTATTCACGTTGTCTTAATTGCATAATTAGGTCTCACAACAACGCTATTTTACAGTGTTTCATTAGAAACAAATTTAGTTTGAAGCAATTAGTTCCCAACCTAACATAAATATTTTTTTGAAGATGATGTTAAAAAAAAAAAAGAATCCATGTATATGATACGAGATTTGAAAATACATGATATATTTACAATCAATCAAGAAAATGAAATAAAACATGTTCACAACAATGGCAACACAAACAAAGTGACGTATTCTTCTAATTAATCTTCATGTTTCATTTACAAAGCACATGCATACGATTTAAATTATGTTATTCTTTTTTTGCTAAAGCAAGAGTCAGACCTTATATTTAATTAAACAACAATTAAAATACATAGAATACAACAATCCTCGGTGAGTTGTAGACCAAGGATAAAAACCTACAAAATCTAATCACGGGCGAGAGGTACAAACCCCGAACCTTACAACCAAACCTCAAAACACTCAAAAGAAATACATTGCGGAAACCGGTAGACCAAAGAATTAGACTCGGACATGGAGCAGAACAAAAGTGCCATTCAAAAAGAAGTCAAATCCACTTAACACACCACCCGTGTAACTATCGAAGGTAAAGGAAATGCGCTTTCCACAAAAGACCGTTTGCTGCCTGCCAATATTACTAAACACTCACTCTGCCGTGAGAAAATCACACCCCATACACATCCATTGAACCCACAAAATAGGCGTGAGGACGCGCCAAAAAGGTATGACTAGTCGCATCTGTCGGACCCACACAAATACATCTGCATTCTCAACCGTTGATCCTGGTGTTGGATCCAATGGCTAGGGATCATATCACACTCACCAACCTGTCTAAAGAATAGTGTGCGATCGACAGCGGTATTTGAAGCCATCCCTTTCCCACGTGTCACCCATTCTATGTGATCGCTGCCACAACACGAAAACCACATACCGCTTATGGGACGTGCGATCATCGGACATCCGACCCAAGCGTGGTTTTCGGAAATGAAGGTGGGAAGAGGGAAACTAACTGTAGCTAGCAAACTGTTTCCCATTTTTCGTCTGTTCTGAACATTGTACCTGTCCTCGAAACTGAGCTTCTTTGAGAAGTGACCCCCTAAAATTTCCTCCGAGACCCTGAGAATTCCTTTCCTCTTATTCCGGTAGAGTATGAGATAAATCCCTACTTGTATTTCTATCAATTACATTTCAAAAGGATGATAAACAACTTGCCAAAAAAATTGATTTATGCCTGTTATCTGGGACCGATAACCAAACATTTCCTTGTCTTCTGTAGCTTGCTCCTCGCAGAGAACCTTTAAACGGTTTTGAGGAATTTCCCACCAATTGTATGCTATCCCACTTTCAGCATTGTTCACCCCTTGGTTGGCAAGAAGGTCTGCTAGTTTATTGGCCGACCGTCGAACATGGCTGAAACTCACCGTTCACAGCTTTTGGAGGTGAACCTGGATTCTTTGGTAAACCAGGAGTAGTTTCCAGTGATTAGAAACTTTCTCCGGCCGAGTACCACAATTAATTCTTTTCACATAATTAATAGTAATCTCTGAGTCTGCTTCAACAATGACATTAGAGCAATGGTGCTAGATCAGAAACTCCAGGCATTATTCCAGGGCCATTAATTCTGCCATATTACTAGCGGCTCTGCCAAGATGATAATGGAAGATAAATATGATTTTTCCCTCTTCATCTCTTAAAACTCCTCCAAAACCAGCTATTGCCGGGTTGCCTTTTGAAGCCCCATCAATGTTGTATTTCAGATAATCTTTCGGTGGAGGTTTCGAGAACTCCATCACTATATCTGTTGTTGTGTCCTTTCTGCTTAGACCATGGGGAATAATCCATTTCATTCCCAATTGTCTGAGAATTTTTAGCTCAGACACCGACGGAGGCTTTTTGGGGATATTTTGAACCGTGGTACTAACATTCTCCCGAAGCTATTTTAGGATATGATTAAAAAGACCCTATGGAGTGGAATTTTCACTTTTGAAAATCCTTTTATTCCTTTCCTTCCAAATATTCCAGATTATGAAGCTTGGCGTAAAAGTCGAGGCTAGATTAATGAACTCATTCTCTGAAAAATTAACTCTCCAATTGTTCAGGGTATTAGTGATACTACTACTCTCCCTGTGTGACTGTTGGAAAATGGAAGAGAAGGAATCCCATAACTAGGTAGTATAAGAGTAGCTATTGAGAATGTGCTCCATATTTTCCTCCTTCTCTTCACAAAACTGACATCTGGAGGGCCCCATGATTCCCATTTTCTGTATGTTGCCCCAAGTTAAAAATAATTTATGATGAACTAACCACATAAAAATCTTGATTTTCATCCAGCCTTGGTGCTTCCAGAGGCGCTGCCAAGTCTTGTTTGGAGCCCTATAGTCTATCCCAAGAAGAATGCTTTTGGCTTCCTTAAGATCAAAGTTACCTTTATTGTTATTACCCCATCTCAATTGATCTTGCCCCTCTGTAGCTAAAATCATTCTTTGTTTAAGTAACCTTCCAAGAGCTTCTACCTTAATTTTCATGGGGCTATCATCTCCTTAGTCAAGCTTACACCAGCTTCTCCATTTTCCTAAGGTCTGAACTTGATCCCAGAAATCCTTGACTTTATTTAACCATTGATTGTCTGTTTCCTGCTTGAGACTTACAAAATACTCTGTTAACAGTATTGGTTCTTGTTGCCACTTATCTTCCCAAAAAAGTGCAAGATCTCCAGCTCTGATTTCCTAGAAGCTGTTATTTTGAACAAGGCTTCTGTTATCCCAGGCTCTATTCTAGATGTAAGACCCTTTCACATTGCCAGACATTCTTATTAGATCCTTAGTGTGCCAAGAGCTGGCATATTTTTCTTTCGAGATTCTTGCCCACTGAGCTTGTGGCTCTTGAACCCAGCGCCACCAAAGCTTGGCTCCTAGAGTTTTATTGAGAATCTCCTAATCATCCAAGCCTAGCCCTCCTTGTCCCTTGGGTTTACAGATTTTGTCCCAAGAGACCAGGGCCCATTTTTCCTTAGTTTCTTCTTTACCCCAAAGGAAATCTCTTTGAATGTTTTTGAATTTCTCTAAAATGCCTTTAGGAGCTGGGAGGGCCGATAACATGAGAAACTGGATTGATTGAAGAACCGCCTTTTTTAAAACCAACCTTCTCGCCAGATTTAAGACCCAAAAAGTCCAATTTTTTACTTTGTCTTGCAATTTATTAATCATCTTTTCCCAGATACTTTTGTGCATTGGTCTTTCTGTGAGAGGAATTCCCAGATACTTTGTGGGGAGGGAGTCCCTTTGGAAGCCCAAAATTCTTGAAATGTCTTTCTGAATAGCAATATCAATATTTAAGAAAAAAAAATTGACTTGGAAAGATTGACTTCCATATGTGTGGCCAAAGCAAATTCCTTCAGGATTAGATTGTAGGTTGAAGCTTCTTTGACTGTGTGGAGCCCTTGCAACATGGTGTCATCAACAAATTGTTGGTGAGTCAGAGCTTGACCATTTTTCGATAATTGCAGACCTTTGATTTTGCCCGTTTCTTTGGCATGCTTAATAGATCTTCCCAGTCCCTCCATCATGAGAATGAAAAGAAAGGGAGAGAGCGGGTCTCCCTACCTGAGGCCTCTAGAGGGAATGAAAATCTCTAAGGGGGATTCATTCACCAAAATAGAAAAACTAGAAGAGGTCACCAGAGCCATGACCCAACGGATCCAGTTGTGGTCGAACCCAAAAGCCACTAGAACCTTTTTGATGTAGCTCCAATTGACCTTGTCATAGGCTTTTGTTATATCTAATTGCATTATCATCCCCACCTTTTTTTTTGCTGTTAAGCGTATGGACCACCTCATGGGCTTGAATAATATTATTTAAGATTTTTCTACCCTCCACATACCCTGATCGCTCCTCTGAAACTAAAGAAAGAAGGAGAGATTTGAGTCTGTTTGCCACTACCTTAGAGGTAATCTTGTAAACCACATTGCATAAAGCAATGGGTCTATATTTGTCTGCAGTTTGAGCGGATTCCTGTTTGGGAATTAGGGAGATGAAGAAAGTATTGAGGGCTTTCAGGATCGTTTTACTGGATCTGGAATCCTCCACCACATCCAGAATGTCCTGTTTAACAATGTGCCAATAAGCTTTAAAGAAATCCACATTGAAACCATCCGGACCTGGTGCTTTGCAATTCTTCACGTCTTTAAGAACCTCACTAACTTCTTCACTGGTAACAGGCCTATTGAGATTAAAATTATCCTCTCTAGAAACTAACTTAGGAATATGCCTTGTGATTTCTTTGATGGAATGTTCTCTATATGGATTGTTTTCTCGGGTGATATCTCAGAAACACTGGACAGGCACAGTTTCAATACTCTTATGGGTATTCTGTAGCTATCCATTCTCATCCTTTATCGTTGAGATTCTATTGTGTGCTCTGTTGACCATCGTGGATCTGTGAAAGAATCTTGTATTCTGCTCTCCTTCCTTGAGCCATAGCACTCTAGACTTCTGCCTCCAGAATGTTTCCTCTTGTTTGCATAAATTATCCCATTCTTGGTGATGTTTATCAGCCTCATCACTTATGTTTTTGTCAAATCCATATTTGATTAGGGCCTAGTTGAGTTCTTGTAATTTGATTTCCAATGATCTTTCATTCTCAAAAATATTTCCAAAACCCTTTTTGTTCCACTCTTTTAGTCTTGACTTGACATGTTTAAGTCTTTTATGAAGGAGGTACATTTTTTAGCCCTAGAATTGCAAATCCTCTGACCACCACTTTTCAATATTGCTGATGAAATCTGGGTGAGAGAGACAAATGTTCTCGAATCTGAAGGGCCTGTTCCTGGGAGAGATTAAACACTTGATTTCCATTTGAATCGGCTAGTGGTCGAAACCATCGAAGGGAAGGACCGTTGCTGTCATTTCTTTGTCTATAAGCAATAGCTCGTCTAAAATCATGAACCTGTCCAACTTAGAGACTACCTGTGCCTTACCTCCTCTTTTGTTGTTCCAAGTAAAAAATCCATTATTTAGGGCTACATCCACCAGTTTCATCTCCTTTGTGAAAGTCTGAAATGCTAAGGAGTCTTTGTTGAGCGCTCTGGTACCTCCCTCTTTTTCCGAGAGCGATTTTATCATATTAAAGTCCCCTCCCATGACCCAAGGAATCCTAGCCTGTCTATGCCTAAGATCAATAAGGGAGTCTAATAATTTAAGTTTATCATCTATTCTTTGAGGACCATACACATTTGTGACCAGGAAGGTTTTTAGCTCCCCCACTGGTTGAAGGACCACTGATAAATAGTTTCTAGATGCTTTTGCATCTGTTATATTGATTTTCTTTGGATTCCACAGAGTTAGAATGCTCCCAGCTGTGTTTTCAGCTTCAACCTCTAGGAAATCAAATCTATTAAACCATTTGTTGTGGATTTGTTTTATTTTCTGGATGGAAAATTTAGTTTCTTGGATGAAGATAACATCTGGAATTTCCAGTTTCATTCTATGATTGAGCATTGTTTGTTTTCTTTTACTACCTAGACCTCTAATATTCCATGATGTAAGCTTCATATTTAAATATTGGTAAATGAATAACTAGTTAGATCTTTCATCTTACCTGAGTCTATCATTAATTTTCCACACTCCATCAAGAGGTCCTTCTTCTTTTTCCTACCTCTCTTTTTTTTTGCACTTCTTGTTGCTAACCCTGGAGTAGTTTTCATTACCTTAACTCCTCTGTGTTCCTACTTTTCAATGGTTTTTTCATTCACTAAATCTTTATCCTGAGTCTTCCATAAGAATAGCTGCTGAATTTTGTTGTAGTCTTCTTGGGGTAGTGAAACTATCCCTCCCATGGACCCCTGCCTCAAGAACCCTTCCAGATCTATATGCTCCTTATCTAGAATTTCCTGAAGCTTATGATCTTCCAGATCTATTTCACTTTGGGTCATTTCCTGATCCATCTCTCGTTCCGTTTCACTCAGTATGTTTTATTTCTTACTATCCATCTCTTCTGATGGGTTGCAGTATTCTTTCATTTCCGTTCCCATTCTCTTAGGGCCATCCTCCATAAATTGATCTTCATTTTCCATTTCTGCATTTTCCTCCAGTACATGATACCTATTTTTGATAACCTTTTTCCCCTCATTAAGTGGTTGCCTTGATCCTTTTCTACCGCCTTTTTCTCTGCTTATAACTTTTTGGAAGTTGTCTAGATCCTTCATTTCCTTAGTTTTGCTTTTGTTTTCTGCTTGACTAAGAGGGCACTCTCTGAACAAGTGTCCATATTCATGGAATTTACGACATCTGAAAGGGATGTGCTCGTAGTCTACTGTTTGAACCCATTCCTCATCAAAAAGTCCCAAGATGACTTCATCCAAAAGAGCTCCTGATAGATACATTTCCACACAGATCCTTGCATAGAAAGTGTATTTACCTCTTCTTGTGGCTTCCGAAGCTTTGACAAAATGTCCTAGTTTGTTACCCATGGCAGCAACTGATTCAGTTTGCCAATAATCAAGAGGAAGAGAATAAAGTCTTACCCAGATCGGTACCGAAGTGAAAGTCTCCCACTCTGGCACAAAGTTCATCTTCCAAGGCTGCATATAGAGGCCAAATACTACATAAAAGTAGGGTCCTCCTTCAAATATTCTGTCTTTGTCTTCAACGTTTGTGAACACCACCGTGAAAAATCCCTTGGACCCTAGATGCAGATCTATACTGCCTTTGGGTTTCCAGTGATACTTGATCCATAACTTTAAAGACTTTTCTATGGGCCATATTCCCATAAACTTGCAGATTATAGCGTAGGTCCCCATATGTTCTCTGTGTGCCTGAAGAGCAGGATCGTTTAACACCACTCTTGGAGTGACCTCCATTTTGGGTCTGCACGGTCCCTTTTGTTTATTGTTCTTAGTGCCCTGACTTTTGTCTTCTTCTTCTTTATCTTTAGTGCTGACATTTTCCTTGGTTCTTCCCCCCTCTGTTTCCTTTTCATTATTACTTTGTTCCTCTTCCTCCAAATCTCTGACTTTGCCCAGAGGGGACTTACCTTTATTAGCGACAACAGTTTTGTAGGAGGGAGGGGAGCTCCCTCCCCTGCATTTCTCCATTAGTAGCAGGCCCTAAATCTCTTCAAACTCTGGCGGTGCGTTTTTCCCTGCCTGCAACTCCCATTTCGAAAACCAATCTATTCTCCAAAGATGTGATCAATCCATGCCTTTCAAATAGAAGAGGTTGAATGATCGATTTAAATTATGTTATTCAAAATAGTGAATTTGTACTAATTCTCTCTCTTTCCAACTGCAGCATTTTTGCATATATTCGAAGAACACATTGTGATGAATAGATCAATCCAATGCTCTTCTGAATTTTTGTATTAATTTGTACTGATTTTCATCTCTTTTCTCATCTCCTCTTTCGACCTCCAACACATCTTCACAATTTTGCTAGAAAAAAATCACACAAATAAATTTTCCTACAAGAAAAAATCATACAATTAATTTATACTAATTTTCATCTCCTCTTTCAACATTTTCCTAAAAAAGAAATCACACCAATGAATTTTCCTACAGGGAAAAATCATACAATTGATTTATACTAATTTTCATCTTCTCTTTCAACCTCCAATATAAATGAATTTTCCTATAAGAAAGAAATCACATAAATGCGCATACAAAAGCAATTTTTTTTTGAAATTTTATATAAAAACACTAACACTCAACTGAAATGAAATCAAATATACTCTCATACATTACCATAACATTATTGAACCAAATTTTTTTGTTGCCCACTTTGAAGGAAATATATGTGCTCTTTTACTTATGATATTTACACTTATCACATGTGCATGACTTGAAAAAGCTTTTGTCCTCTATTTTTTTACTCAAACAAAAACATCCTGAATTTTGTAATAACATTTCACATATGCTTTTAATCTCCTTTGCTATAAAATTATCTATTTATTTAGCTATTTTTATTTTCATTATGCATTTGAAAAATATTTTAAAAATTAATTGGTATAAGACAATTTTCAACAATAAAATACAATTCAATATTTGTGTTCACCAATTCATGATGAAATTTTCCACTCAGTCTTTATACAATCAATCATGGCAAACTCCAGTTGTCGTTTTTCATTGATCCTACCACATATATGTAGGCCCATGCATATTGCTTTCTTGTGCAAGTTTATGTTGTTTCTAGTATCCATGATAACTACCATGACAACTTTGATCTATCTTTTAATTGAATTTTTTACAGATTTGATCTATCTTTTAATGGCATTTTCTATAGCTTTGATCTATCTTTTAATGGCATTTTTTACAGTGATATTTAAGAATGGTTTTCAAGAAAAAATCGTTAAGATGAGTATAATATGAGACACATTTTCAAGAAAAACAAGGGGGGCTGTGTGGCAGCTAGTCCCTGCCCTAAGTTGTTGTTGGTTCAAGCTGCAGGTGTTGAACTAGTAGCATATACTAGATGCTGATACTATCCAACTGCAAGAAAACAAATCTAGACTCAAAAAGTTTATCTCAGAAGAAAGTAGTGGACAAAGGAAACCTTAAATCTGAAATTGAGAAAGTGAAATGAATTAAGTGTCATTAAATCAGCAGAGAGGTTTGGAGGAGATTGAAATCAATGGGAAAGTACAACAGTTGGAGGAAAAGTTGTTTGAGTTGGAGGTTGAAATTGAACAACTTCAAAACCAAGTCTCAATCAAGCTTGAACCATCCAAAAGCTCAAAAAACTAGTGTTTTCTTTAGAATAGGATTCAAAATCTGGTATTACTGGTAAATGCACTTAAGGAAGAGATGAAGGATGGAAACTTCTCATTTCTGGTTAATAAGTTCTATTAAGAAAGCTAGTTTTTTCCTTTATAACAATTCTCATGCTTGATAAATGGATGCCCACACCGTGCAGGAACTTGAACAACTTAGAGACTATCGGCATAAGCTGAAGCCACAAGAACAAAACTCTTAAGTGGCAGCATCAGAGAAACAAACTTGTTTCAGTTGCAAGTAAAGGAGCATGTATCTCTAATCTTGAAGAGGAACTTTTACACTTAAAACAAGAAAATTCAGTCAAAGATTGGTGAGTTTGACGATGTCAGGAAGCTGCAAGAAGCACTTAGTAACTTGAAAGCAGATAACAAAATCTTGAAGGAAGAATCTAAAAATGTGGTCAAATTTGTAAAAAACGTTCTTTGTTCTGACTAGGAGAGGCTGTAAATAAAGAATCCAACCCTTGCTTTTCGAGGTTGTACAAGCTACAACAGACAGATTATTACAACTATTATGTTTCTTTGTATTATCTTAAATTACAGAAGATATGCCCTGCAACATAAAAAATATTGTCATGAGTCATAATCACTCTGCATTTGTATATATAACATAATTCTCTGATATAAGTCCTTCCTTCTATCTATAGAGATAGTATTTCTCTTTGAATAATAGAGAAGAAGTCACCTCTAATATGACTCTCAAGATCGGTAATAAGAGAGGATGGTTACACATTACCAAAGTAACTCATCCAAAGACTAGCACACTTGATTTGCAAAGATATTAATCAACAACAGGTTGGAACAACAATGGCTTGAAAGCCACAAAGTGATGGAACATGTGAATCATTGCCCTGTGTCAGTGAGGACCTGTTCCTTAAATCGATGGTATGTCGAACATCTTTTGATCTTGCATCATCAGAACTTCTAAATTGTTGTCCTTTCAGAAATCCATGCATAGAGGTTTCAGAGTTTCCATTACCCCCAATATTAGGAGCAAGTGTCCCCACTTGAACCTTTTTAGTAAAATTTACCCTAGAAAGAGGATATCCATTAGAGATGAGACCTGTACAAGACTCGGAGCTTCTAGTTAGACGAAAATTATGTTGCATTCCTTGCAGTGAAATTTGATCCATTGGAGAATGATTCTCATGCATACACTGTTCCAATGTGGCACCTGGTCGAGTGGCCAGATCTAATGAATCTGATCCTAGAGCCCTTGAGCTCAATGACTGTGTTGACAGAAGAGAGAGAGCACAACCAGAGTCAGGGACTCCTAAAATATTATGTGTAGCCGTTGCTACTTCTAGGCTAGTATTCATTCCTGCTCCTGGTGGAAATGAAAAAGTTAAGGTCTCAGTAAGACGGTTTGCTGGGTTCTGTGTATAATGTTGAATACCTTGACTGAGAACGTTGGCAAGGGAAGCCTTAGAGCTCTGCAAGAGCTGGAGTTCCCTGACAACACTTTGATGGGATAGAGCATTTGCAAAAGATGGGTGATTAACACCTGGTGTTTGTGGATGGCCATCAAACATCAATGGAACCTCTGGTTTAACAGTCTTCGGCAAAGTCCCTTTCCCCTTGCTGTGATCATCCAAAACTGAACTTGAAAGAATCCTTGGGTGCATAAAGGATGATGCATCTAGACAAAGGCCAGTATGCCTGTTATCTATTCATAAAAGTGAATATCAGCCTCTATAACTCAAAAAAAATCGCACTACACTACTTCGATACTTTCATGATTCATCTTTCATGATTCATCGCTCTTTTTATGCTTAAAGCAATAGTGTTATTGTGTTGATAATTAAACAGGCAACTGATATTCAAGCTTTCTGCATTATAAGAATTCCCAGAATTGATAATGGATCTTCTTTCTAAATAGTGATTAATTTAATTTCTTGGGTCCCATTGATATCAATGGCAACACAAGGTTCCTGGTTTAAAATTCCTGGTTTAAAGAAGGTTGTTAAGATCTCAAATCCACTGAGCTCATTACTGCACGTGAGCCCATAATCAAATGGAAATGATCTATGAATTTGTATGTGGTGTAAGCAACTCATTTTGACACTCGAGGATCATTAACCTCACTCTAAATTTATCAAATCAATTTCATATCTCATTCCTCTGAAATTATCAAAATAGTAATGTCAAAATCACAGAGAAGCTGAACAACTTGTTTAACAAACTGTATTTTAAAAGAGGATGCCCCAATCTAACACAACCCTGTAGATTATTTAATGCTATAAATATGGTTTATGTGTGTTAATAAATTAAGATGTGGAAACAAAAGCGGCATCAACAAAAAGAGAAGTTATAGAAGCTGTGAAAAATATTTCAAGAACAAGGAAACAGAAAATTGCAAAGAATGTTCCTAAACTGCGTCAAATGCTTCATTCTTGATAGCTCAATGTTAGAAATTAGGATGAAGCTATGATGATGTACAGGGCATGATGAAAGAAGCAGCATGCCATAGAAGATGTTTTCGATGCTACCTGAATTAGATGTATGAGTTCAACGTAAGCTAATTTGGAAATGAGAGTGGGAGATTGCCCTGCTGCCTTCCGAGACTGACATATATCAGAACAGAGACTGACATATATCAGAACATGTTGGAATGTTAATTCCAACTGCAGCAGAGTTTGCAGACGTGGACTATGACAGCGATGGCAGGGCAGTGATCAGCCAAATCCGCCATCAATTCAGCAAGCACGCATCCGTACCAGTCACCCAAAACCACCGCAGCAAAACCACTTATAAATATCGCACCGCCATTTGCAAATGGTTGTTTCCGTAGCGGGGGTGCCGACACAATCACACCCCGCCACGCGTCCCCAGTACGAACGATGAAACCGCTTTCCCCGGACGGTAAAGGTCGTTTGGTTTTCCCGAGGTTGGTGTGCGAACCTCGTTGGATCAGCCAAGTGCTCAGGGCGCCCGATCTCAGCCGTTGATTTCCGAAGTTGCCCTCCGCCCGCGTCAAATCGATTTTTGCGTGGATTGAAAGTCTTTTTGCGTTGACCGCCGTAGGTGATGAAGTTAATGGTTTTTAATGTGCCTACGTAGAATTTGGTGGCGGTCTTTATTTTGGTTATGGGCATATGTTTAATATGGTGATGGGCACACGTCCCATTTTTATATATGTTTTTATATATCGCTATGTAAGCCTGCGTGTGGCAATAGTTATGTAGTTTTTTTATGTGCTGTAGTTTAGAGTGTAGTCCCTGCGTGTGGTAGTTTTAGTGTGTGAGTGTGGTGGCTGCGCTCGGTGCGCATGTAATTTTTTTTGTTTTAAACGCACAGCAGTGCGAGAGCTCATGGAATTGTAATGAACGCACAGCAGTGCGGAAATCATTTTAAAACAGAGATGTATTGTATTGCTTGCTCATCGCAAAAGCAAGAGGTAGCTTGAAGCTGTTTTGTAACACCCACAGCAGTGGAAGACCAGAAATGAAGGAGACAGAGTTTCTCCAGTGAATCCCTCTCTGTGCAGAGGATGAAATGTATATCAGTTTTTTTTTGTTATTTAAATCAATAGAAACTGTTTTATGGCTTTTGTAATGGATTGTTATGAGTCATATTTGTTTTAATAGCTTCGCTGTGCAAAGGTCCTGGAAGAAATGAAATAGAGCATTGGCTCTGTGGTATTAGCATGATTGGTTTTGGTATTTTCTCCATTAAAAATACCCAACAGTGGTATCAGAGCTAGTCCAGGCTCTTTAAAGACTCAAAGAAGCTGAAGGAAGGTGTGGTTGCAGCAGTCAAACTTCTCCAGCAGTGTGAAGCCTCAGCGAAAAGGATTAAGGTATTCCTCAAGCTTTCCTTTGTGTTACTGCTATAGAAATAGTCAGTGGTTAAAAAAAAACACAGTCAAGTATTTAAAGCCTAGTTAAGAATGGCAAGGTCAAAGAAGAAAGCCTCCAAGCCTGTTAAAAATGTATCACCCTCCTCTACTAAGATAGAAGGCAATCCATTAGAATACATTCTATTTGAGGTTCCAAAGTTTGATGGAAACTTTGATGTATGGGAAATAAAGATGAGGGCTTTCTTAGAGTTTGAAGGGATTGAAGTCTGGGAGTCAGTGACTGATAATAGCAAGATGGATAAAGAATCCATGGAATATGATGCACAAGCAGCAAAGACTATCTTGGATGGTCTCCCTGATTCAGTGAAGAAGAATCTTGGAAAATATACATCAGCAAAGGATATATGGGACAGACTGCATGACCTTCATGCAAAGGGAGCACTGACCATGACAATGAGTCAAGAAGAACCCATCATAGAAGCTGAGAATGAAAAGCTTGACCTCATCAAGCTTCAAGTAAAAGAAAGAGATGAAGAGCTTGCCAAGCTCAAGAAGGAGCTTGATCAATGCAAGAGGAAACACCATGAAGAAGTCATATCCATGACAAATCAGCTGAATGAAGCAAAGAAGCAAGAAGATGCCTTGACAAGTCAACTTGAACAAAGGCACATGAGAATGAATAAGCTTGTGGAAGAGATTGGACAGTACAAGGTAGAGGTCTCCTCCCTTAAGTCCGAACTACAAGAAGCCAAGAAGCAGGCACAAGGAGCTGAAAAGAAAGTGAAGAGCAGTCAAGCAAAAGATGAAGAAATCTCCAAAATGAAGACAGACATCATCTCTCTTAAAGTAGTAGCAGCTGAAGCTACTCGTAGCAAGGAAGAAACTGAGGGACAACTAGCAAAGAAAAATAATGAATGTGAAAAGTTAGAAGAAGAGATTGTCCTCCTCAGGAAGAAGGTTGAAGGGATGAACAAAATAATGAAGAGCTCTCAAGCATTGGATGACATGCTTAGCTATCACAGATCCCCATTTGATAAATCAGGACTTGGGTATGTAGGTGAATCCTCAAACAAGGATGAGGATGCTTTAAGCAAAGGAGATGTGAAGAAGCCAGAAAGAGATGGTGATGCTCCTAGTTCCAGCAAAGGCAAGGAGAAAAATGAAGGCTGCAATAGAAGAAATCCTGCTCCAAGAAGAAAACCAGCTTCAAGAAGAAATGTAGCTGATGTCAAAGAAGCAAGATGCAATGGTCATCATCAAAGGATCTCAAGGCAGCAAGGCTTCAGAAGTACATCAAGGAAACCTCCATCTCCCAGGTACCAAAGTTCATTTTATGGTTATTGTTATGCTTGCTCAAACTTTGGTCATATGGCAAAAGACTGTAGAGCATTTCATGGAAATAAATGTTGTGGTCCCCGACAATCTCCAAGAAATAATTTCACAAAAAGAAATCATGAATTCTTATTCATGAATGAAGTTGAATGCTTCAAGTGTCATAACATTGGGCGTATGGCACGAGATTGTAACTTGACATGGGCTCTTACACAAGCTAGACCCATGCAAAAGAAGAAAGTTACACAAGTATGGAGAAGAAAAGAAATACAGTGTGAAAGCCCCTTAAGCAACGCAGCTGATCTAAATTTGTTTTGAGAAGAGTCTGCCAAAAGAAGACAAGCACACATTAAAGGGGAGCTTGAAATTTTTTGTTTGTTGAACTGTATTAACAGTCATTTGTTGATGGAGGATGTATTGCAGCGCAGCAGTTGAAAATGAAATCTTTGTTAATCCCTCTGAA
The DNA here is from genome assembly GCA_031772625.1 of Pinus tabuliformis. Classification (NCBI taxonomy): domain Eukaryota; kingdom Viridiplantae; phylum Streptophyta; class Pinopsida; order Pinales; family Pinaceae; genus Pinus; species Pinus tabuliformis. The sequence goes on along the minus strand of CM062804.1, from coordinate 821,052,196 downwards.
AGGTAATATGCAGCAGTGATGAAATCAGCAATGTTTTTGCTTTGTTTTTATGCAATATGCACAGAAATGCATAAAGAAGAAAAGATGGCAGCGCTGAAATGTAAAGAGCAGCAGCGAGATAAGAGAAAAAAATGCAAAGCATGGAGACCCTCACAGCAGTGGGAAGATAGAACATAAGACAGCAGTTTGGAAATTTTTTTGGAGCACATGGATTAGAATGAACAGCAGTTTTGAATTTTTGTTGTAGAGCACATGCATTGAAATGCATAGCAATGGAAGGTAGTTTCCTTCTATGTAATGTGAGAGAACATACTCACAGCAGAGTGAGTATAATACACAGCAGATGGAAATGTTTTGTATTGGGAATGAAAATGCAAAGCAGTGAGAAGAAAATGAGAAGAAGGCAAAACGCAGCACAGCGTAAATGCCCAGTGGCTGAGAATGCAATGAAATTTTTCACACAGCAGTGAAAAATGTAATATTTTTCTTCATATGCAATGCAGCATGCAAAGAAATGCATAAAGAAAAACAGGGGCAGCGCATAGTTTTAATGCACATGGGATGAATGAGAATGTGTATGGCAGCAGAAAAATGAAAGGAATTGCACAGCAGTGCATTGTGAAAATAAAATGAATGAAGCTGAAGATTGTGTGAAGCAAGGGTGCATAAGAAAAGGCAGCAGCCCGTGTTAATTTTTTTTCGTGGAGAATGAAGTGCCAAGTGTATGTGCACACAGCGGTGCAAATTGCAGCAGCAACACAACAGCAAGTGTATGGACAGCAGCAGCTTGAAGAAAAGTTTTCCCATCGTGAAGAAGGAGAAGCCCACAGCAATGCAAATAAGAAAATGCAGCAGCATGAAGTTTTGTTGAAGAAATGAAAGGTAATGGACAACAACACATGTAAAAGAATTTTTTTCTTTACAGCAGTAAATGTATGTGTAATGAATGTGTTGTTCATTGAATTGAAATGCAACATATGCAACAGCAGTGAATGTAAGAAATGTTTACACACAGCAGTGTAAATTTGTAAGTTGGGACAGTGTAATTGTTCCAGAAAAGACAGAGTATTTTGTCTTTGAAAAGTGCACAAGCAGTGCAAGTGAACACACAGCAGTGTGGAGTATACACAACAGTGCAATGAATGTTTTGTTTTGGAACTGCATTTGAAGCAGTCATTTGGTAAATCCCTCTATCAAGAGGATGATGCTTTTCAGCATAGTCATTTGCTGAATCCCTCTGTCATGAGGAAGGTGCTCTTAAGCACAGTTTCAGGTTAATCCCTCTATTAAGAGGAAGACAACTTTGTTTCTTTGTGAACTACATCAGAAGCAGTTGGTGAATCCCTCTATGTGAGGAAGATATCTTTGTAACAGCAGTACTGAAGAATCCCTCTACGAGAGGAAGTGCTTGGGTATGTCCTAATGCCCAGCAGTTGAAATTAAAGGGGAGTGTTGGAATGTTAATTCCAACTGCAGCAGAGTTTGCAGACGTGGACTGTGACAGCGATGGCAGGGCAGTGATCAGCCAAATCTGCCATCAATTCAGCAAGCACGCAACCGTACCAGTCACCCAAAACCACCGCAGCAAAACCACTTATAAATATCGCACCGCCATTTGCAAATGGCTGTTTCCGTAGCGGGGGTGCCGACACAATCACACCCCGCCACGCGTCCCCAGTACGAACGATGAAACCGCTTTCCCCGGACGGTAAAGGTCGTTTGGTTTTCCCGAGGTTGGTGTGCGAACCTCGTTGGATCAGCCAAGTGCTCAGGGTGCCCGATCTCAGCCGTTGATTTCCGAAGTTGCCCTCCGCCCGCGTCAAATCGATTTTTGCGTGGATTGAAAGTCTTTTTGCGTTGACCGCCATAGGTGATGAAGTTAATGGTTTTTAATGTGCCTACGTAGAATTGGGTGGCGGTCTTTGTTTTGGTTATGGGCATATGTTTAATATGGTGATGGGCACACGTCCCATTTTTATATATGTTTTTATATATCGCTATGTAAGCCTACGTGTGGCAATAGTTATGTAGTTTTTTTATGTGCTGTAGTTTAGAGTGTAGTCCCTGCGTGTGGTAGTTTTAGTGTGTGAGTGTGGTGGCTGTGCTCGGTGCGCATGTAATTTTTTTTTTTTTTAAACGCACAGCAGTGCGAGAGCTCATGGAATTGTAATGAACGCACAGCAGTGCGGAAATCATTTTAAAACAAAGATGTATTGTATTGCTTGCTCATCGCAAAAGCAAGAGGTAGCTTGAAGCTGTTTTGTAACACCCACAGCAGTGGAAGACCAGAAATGAAGGAGACAGAGTTTCTCCAGTGAATCCCTCTCTGTGCAGAGGATGAAATGTATATCAGTTTTTTTTTGTTATTTAAATCAATAGAAACTGTTTTATGGCTGTTGTAATGGATTGTTATGAGTCATATTTGTTTTAATAGCTTCGCTGTGCAAAGGTCCTAGAAGAAATGAAATAGAGCATTGGCTCTGTGGTATTAGCATGATTGGTTTTGGTATTTTCTCCATTAAAAATACCCAACAGAACAGTGGCTTTAGATCATTTTAGTACGAGAGCGCACTAAATGGACCATTGTAACAACTTAAGGTACAAAACAAGTCAAACCTCAACCTTTTATCCTAGCTGAGCTATATCATATGAAAGGCATCTAAGTTCTAACTTTCATTCTTCAACTGCCTTTTAGGTAAGAGCAACCCATTTGTAGATAGTTTAAGTTGCTTCGGAAATTTTACTTCAAGGAACCCATCTTAAACATGGAACAATTAATTAACCCCTTGTAACATACAGTAGCAAACCATGACTGCTATAAACAAGTCACTTTCAGATATGCACCATTTAAAAAAAACACAATTTTTTTGGAGAAGTAATTTATCTACTGCACAAATAAGACAATCATATATTCTGGTGTACAAAATACGCGGCAACTACCACGGGAAAACGTATTGTGATAAATTAGTACTAGACATTTAGCGTGGAGATCCCTGAAAAGGTAAATCGTGAAAACCAGGCCAGCCACAATAAAGAGACCCATAGGGAACGTGGCAAATGAGAATTTTATTTCTATAATCTAGAATAGGATCAGGCAGCCAAAGACATGGCGGAAGGAATAGACTCCAATCATATGCCCTTCTTTAACATAAAAAGTAGTAATAGTTTACCTATTTTTCCCGAGACAAGAAAAGCACTCATATCAAAGAACGACGCAGTCAAAACCCTGTGCCTCACTAACCTTGAGAAGCCGAAGCCTACCAAGGCTTCCGTAGTTTGCAAACAAACAGAAACATGCAAATCCCTTTTAATTTACTAAACATAACGTCCTGCCGAAGCTATGTATTCACAATATGAAAAACCTAATGGATGATCGCAAGGCATATAAAACGCTAGATTAAACGATGAAACTTAGGGATATTGCGTTTAAACTAGTAAATTTTATACGAAATTGTATCTTACGGAAAAGCACAGTAATATGTCCGTTTGCACGCTTCTGCCGAAAGAAAAATTAAAGAAAACAGAGGTCCAGATTGGCCTGCGGCATCGACATGCACAGCTACAAAATTTCTTCAGCGGTCAAATTTCCATTATATTCATTCGCAAGGCCTTATTTTTGCTCGATTTGCAATCTTCTCAATTGAATATTATAAAGAATATTATCCGGAAGACACTCTGCGTTAATTTATCCAATAAACAACTTTAAATAAAGAATGAATGCATCGAAACTTACAATTTTCCCGCCATGGACTTGCTGAGAAAGAACCTCAAGAATCTGAAATCCGAAAGCAACAAGCCTTCAAATTAAATGGCGAGAATGAGCCAAACCGAGTCCGCTAAATTCTGGAAGAGGCTTCTGACAGTTCCTTCTATAATCAATCCTCAGAGACGATGCCAATTTAGAGGCAACGAAGGGTATAGAACATTGGAAATACAAAAACGTGGCCTTTATAGTATAACAAGCATCGATAAATCATGGCATAAAACTCTTCCAATGTCTGGTGAAAAGAGCTAGAAGGTCAGGAAGGAGTTGAAGGTCGGGAAGAATTTGAAGGTTGTTTCGTGCCTTCCCTGTTATTAGATCGGTAAGGAAAGATCTATCTCTCTTGCCTTTGATGGAAGGGGTGAAATTCTCCTCGCCTTAATTGATATAATTCCATGGTTGGTTTCTTGCTATGTTGCTTCCCCTACCAGTGCTATGCCCCCTCTCCTGCTACTAATTCGGATGCAGCTATTTCGACAAACAAATAAAGACCCCTTATGCTTCACCGGGCACGCATAAGAAGAATCATGGTATTTCCTGTAATTGAAAAAAAGAATCATTATTTTAAAGATCTTGGCTAAACCAATTAGACCGTCAGAAAATAAAGGAAGCAAATAAATAATAGCAAGATTTTCTTGAAGGAACATGCCTAGTTTGGACCACGGGCATATCGCAAGGAAAAGCTAATTCTAGTTTTCAAATCGAAATGACTCCCCAAAAAAAGAGATTATAAAGTCACTTCGAAATTTAAAAATATTAATTTCAGAAACTCTAAAAAACATTTATTGTTGCCAAGAATCGAATCCAGCTAATCGTCTAACTGAAAGGAATACTTACCACGATATCAGGAGAATGGGATATATAGATGTTTTCACACCTTGAGATTTGAGTATCTGGCATGCCTTGGTTTGGCAATGGCTACTCTTAGCATCTTGCGTCTTGTCGGTATCAGACCGAAACCTACAGTTGACTTCAATTTGCCATAAGTTACTAGGTCCTTAGTGCCTCCAAATGTAATTGAAGTTACTGGATGCTTAATGCCTCCAAATGTAATTGCCACAGACTGCACCATCACACACTACCATACTGTGCATTACCATGAACTGACCTTAGTTCAACTTTGAAAGATTTTCATGTAGACAAGTGCCATGCATGAAAGACTATTATGCTAAATTTAAAAAATGATAATAATAAAAATAAATGAATGAATGTTTCGGTGGATACGTTGTCCTGAATGCAATCCATGTGCCCACCTCAACCTGCCCCGGACGTCAGACAATTGTTTTACTTCTTTTTCTATAAACCAAGCGCCTCCAGATTGAGACGATGGCTATACAATTTATAAACATTGTAAATGCTCTAGATTGAGACGATGGATATACAATTTATAAACACTGTAAATGGTCTTGTTTGCCATAATTCTATTAAAAACTGTCAAATTTATTATGGATTGCATAGACCAACGTTTTTGAAGAGAGAGCTAGGGGCGTTGGTACTCACCGCACTAGAGGCCTTACGTTGAAGCCTGTTCGTGAACCCGTGCTTGCTCTCATTTGAAGCGTAATCCTGGATTTTTCAATTAAAGTGCTAAAACGTCTACTAGGAGTGGGAAATTTCTCCTACGAACAATCAATTCTAGAGTGGCCGGTCCACCAGTCTTATCTATCCGAGCTTCTCGCTCACGCGGTGCACCGTACAATCCACCTAGTTTAGACAACCCGATTGCTTGGGTTCGTTCAGTAGAATTAGTCTATATAGGTAGGTAGGTAGGGTAAGGTTTCTTGCCCTTGCCCTATTGTTTGTTCTCAGAGCTATTGGTGTACGAGAGAAGCTGTAGACGATGAGATAGCTTGGTTGAAGGCTATAATGGTGAGATAGCAAGCGCTATAAGTAGGTGAGGGTCAGGCGTTTGGGAAGGAGGCTTGCGGATAAGACCATGCCTCAAAGTCAACTGTTACAATCAAATCAAAAGCTTAGGCAATTTTCATTACAGGTAAGGCGTCTGGGTAGGTCTCTATTCATTAGTATTTAGCACCTAATCTTAATACATGATTTGATAAATAGCATACTACAAAAGCTAGCTATACAGGTGAGGCTAAAATGAAATAAATTTTTTAAGGAGCCAATATGAATTATGTGATGCTAAAGGCTAACAAATGGTTTTGGTAAAAGGGAGTACTTGCAACCCTAATTTCTGCCTTTGCTACTACTGCTATAGGTTCACTTCTTTATGTCTATACCTCTACTATTGCACCTGGATTTGCTACTGGTTCTGTTAGCTTTTGTCCTTGCTCTAGCGGCTAGTTGATATGCACATCCTTATCCCTTCCATCCACTTGAGGTAATAACATTTATCAATATTCTGTAACCATAGAGGTGTCAAAGAATAGGTAGAGGGGCAGCTCTAAGACAATGAGAACTGGAGTATTGGTGTCAATGACCTTTTGGCGTTCCATCGCCTTATTCTTCCTTCTTGGTAGTTCCAGTTAGACGAGCCATGACCAAGCCCATTCCACACCTTCCTGACTTCTTATACAGGTTCACCTTCAGGCATGATGCAGGACAGGTCCGTGTCTTACCTACGTGAATTCCACACTAGGGGCATTGAGGAATTCAACTGCACCTTCGTAACATCTTATACAAGTTCACGTTCAAGCATGACGTAGGACAGGTCCATGTTCTACCCACGCAGATTCCATGCAATGGGGAGTTGAGGAATTACACTGTAGCTCGCTTCCGGGCAAGAGGAAATCCCGCAAATTCCTCTTAGCAAAGTTGTCCCAAGAATGGAAATGTTCAATAAGATCAAATCCATTTCTTTGCCCAGATGGGGTGAGCTTAATCGAACCCTGAAAACAGAGCCCTTTACATTTTCATACCTTTCAGGGGCTCAGCCCAAGGAAGAATCATTTATAGGCATAGGCTTGGATCCTTTAGATGAAGTAAAGCCATACCTAACAACAATGACCAGATCCCAGGGCATGTGGAACTTCTAACCTTGCTGGCCTATAGGTGCGTCTCTCTGACTTTGCTCCCCTTTGGTTTCGGTCCTAAACTGCTTTTTGGAATCAGAATTCTCCTTCTCAGAATATTGTATTCCCAGAGAAATCAATTCGTTATCGGGCCAATCCAATATAGATAGTGGCTCTCTCCCTGGACCAGAACAGACATGGCTTGCCTGCAAGGAAGCCTTAAAACATGCATTAAGCAGAGCCACTTTAGAAGCTAAACATTGCACATGTATGTAGAGTCCCCTTCGGCCTGTTGGTCAGCCACTCTTCCATGCATGGCAAATGGAGTCCTTTGAAGTCGGATTTGGTTTTGGCTACATCTTTATTTATGAAATATGGCTATGATGAATATCCAAAACCTTGTGACTATCAAACTCGATGACACCCATTTCATTATCAGGGAGCTCCAGCTTCCTCTTGTTCACGGTTAGAAAATTGGAATTGGACCTTAGTCTTCCATACCACCCTAGCTAGGACTTGTGCTTAGTAATTCTCTTTACCAGTAGTTTGTACATGCAGATGGCTTGTATTTCTGGTTAACAAGTAGTACATGTAGATGGCGGATGGCTTGATAGGTAGAGTGGCTCGTGCTGTGCAACCGCCATGTGGTGTAGCCAGTGACTTACTATATGATGTTGCCTTATATGCTTGGTATATACAAGCTTGTTCCTGAGCTCACTTGAGCTAACATTTAATGTCATCGACTAATGCCAACATTAGATTAGGTAGTATTTTTATGAGTTTCAAAATATCAAGCAAACAAAAATTTATAACTTATTCTTTTAGCTTCAGATTATCTTCGGTCCTCAGGAAGAGACCAAATAACATCATAAATACATATGTATTTGCAAACTTTGTTTATAATTGATAAGGGACTAATACAAACATATCATATTATACTAAAGTGCTCATTTCTGAATACTATAGTCCCATGCCAGGACGGTGAGGACTAATAATGAGGATGAATAAAACTGATTTGTGTTGGAATTGAGAGCCATGCATTTTATGTTTGTACAACTATGCTTTCATGGGTTGCAAAGTCTTTGTTCATACTTGTTAATCTTTGTTCCATATTCTACAATATTATATTAAAAAAATACTTGTTTCATTTTTAGAATTTGTACTTCTTTTAAATCACAATCACAATTATTTGTTCCAATTTTAGAATGTGAATTCTTTTTAAATCACTTCATTATTTATTATTAGATGGGTTGGCACAAATTAAATGTTTCTATTTATACATTTAATTTATTGAAAGGTGTTATAAACATATTTTGGCACTTCAACCCCAATCTTATATGTCAATAAACTAGGGTTCTTCAACCCCTAAAAGTGTTGTTTCATACCCTAAAAGATCATGGTCAACTGATTACATCATTCCCCAAAAGTTCCACCTAAAAAACCAGCCAGAATTGGCCTAAACTGGACCATACTGACTGCTCCACTGTCAGGGTGTGATGCATACTGACTTCTACACTACTTAGGTGTGATGCATACTGATGAGGCCTTCTGTAGGGTGCGATGAGCGAGGATGGACAAATGTTCGTGACAATTTTCTAAGTGTATGGTCATGGAATCTTCTAGAAACTCCTCCTATGACACTGGCCTCTCTGACCTTGCCCAGGGATGAGTAAGAGATCCAATAAATCTCCAAGTGTAACCAAATGCAACAAGTGGAATGACACTAATCAAAAACCCAGAGATGACTCACACCCTTCCACACATCTATAAATGGATCCCTCATCTGAGAGATCTAAAGGCTGGAATTTTGTGAATTGTAAGGAAGTGTTGATAGTTTGTATTTGAGAAAGAGCATTGTATTGTTGGGTGATTTTTCTATTTCATGAGGTGAAGAGGGCTTCATGCTAGGAGGATGATGCTAGATCAGACAACTAGGTTGTAATTCTCCCTTCTATTTAATAAAGTTATTCGAGTTTTCATCCATATAAGTGTGCAATTGTGAATGTTATTATTTGTGAATGCCATTGTATGTTCATTATATTTCTGATTCTGTAATGATTATGATATAATAGATCAAGATGCTTTCATGATTCTTTGCTACTGTGTTTCTACAGGTACTCTCCCAGCGGGATAAGTACGGAGAGGAGTTGCAAGCTCTGTCAAGGGGGGGAGAGATCAAACAAGGAGTCAAGCGGAAGATCAAGGTTGGTTCCTTTGTCTTTCTCTTATCTATTATACATAAAAGAAATCACAAATTGCTTTAAACTGTTGTTTCTAGGGTAGCTTCCAAACCTAGAGGGCTAGTCGATCGAAAATACACTAGTTTTCCTAGAAAAAATGGTGACTCCACTGGGGAGTGAATAGATGTTTGTTTGTTGTTATTGTTTGTTTTATAAACTATAGATGAAGCCTGAAATCAACCAGGTAGCCTTCGAACTGCTCTTGCTTTGCAATTGCATAGTGGATGAATGTTGCTTCAATCAATCTCCAGTTTAGTTTATGAAGTAAACATTTAACTTACAAGTATTCTAGATGCCCTTTTGGTAGCCTAGTAACCTCTCAAAATCATTCTTCTGTACTTTTCTCTTTACTGTCCATCATAGCTCAGCTTAACTCATTGAAAACAGCTGCAAATTTGAGCCAAAACCCTCATCAGTTGCACTCCCTGGCCCATCGCATTGTCTGTCACTGTCAAGCAGTATGCATTGCACCTCACGAGTCTGTAAAGTGCAATGCATCTCTATTTCTGTGAAGCCCAGGTGCGATGACTGACTGAACCTATTTCCATTCTTGAAATTTGGGGATTTTGTCCTTGTTTTCAGTTCTGTTTAGTTGTTTTTGATACTTATGAACAGTGCCTCATTACTGAAACTTCCTTGCATCACATAGATCAGCCTCCATTGATTAGGATTAGTAAATGTTTGTATGTATTTGTCCATCATTTACAATCCTCTGTCAAAAAGTTGCTTAAATCGATCTGTCGCTTTGGTACAAAAACTGTCGTAACTATCATTTTGTGTCAAGAAGAGAAGTGTCGTTGATTCTTCCTTCCCTGAATAGTCAATTAAACTTTTGTTCTAGTATTTGATTTGACTTGTTGATATTTGAAGTGTCGAAAGCATTTTCTATTCGAAATTGAAAAGTGTTGTTTATTCGTCCTTTCTATTTTGAAAAAGAAATTGTTGAAAATGTTGCTTTGAGTGAAACATTTCAGATCATTGATATACATAGTTTTCCTTTTTGGCATTTTTCACATTAAGGGGAACGAAAAAAAATACATGAATTTTCATTTGCATTTAGTTTGTGTGCGAAAATTGATTTAGGAAAATGCACTAGTGTGTGCTCTTTGCTCTTTGATTGAAAGAATTGTAATCTTCTTTCCCTAGTAGCTAGGATTTTCATTGCTCAAAATAAACAATGATTGTTTATCATCGTAGATTGCATTTTAGGAATTTCAAATCAACATCACACGGTGAACCATTGAAAGGCAAACTTCTAAACAAGATCAACTCTAAAATAAATTTCAATGAACCTAACAACGCTTTGGAACTTAACGCAACACATCCAGAGGTCTAGGCTAGAGACGTGTTCCGGCATCATAAAATCTAGTAACTATCGCTTTCATCGAAAGTTGGGTGATTCCTCCTCTTTCATACGACAAGTGCTAGCACAGACTTGTGCTCCCCATACCGTCGCGTATATATTGGGAAACTACAATAAGCTTATATCCTTTATCCATAGTAAGCCATGTCTGCCGCCCTATCGATCACAACGCACTGAACACAGCATTCGGGAAGATGAATTGTCGTACATATGTCCTTGGTAATTTCTCTTTAATTTATCACCAAGGTGTATATTGCAGTTTTGCGATTGGTTTGGTAATCCCTCTGTCTAGATTTTCCAGAGTAGTCATTTTCATTCCTTTTTGACTCTTTAAAAGAAAAGGTCCATCTAAGCACTTGTCACTTCAGGCTCATTAAAAATCGAAGGGGACTAGTGTCATCTTTAACTTTTTCTCAACTCTTAAAAATTGAAAAAGCAAAGTTGTGTCAAAGTATCATTAAAATTTATTAAATTCGGAATAACATCCCTGTTCCTTAGTTGATCTTAGGTTGAGATATATGAAGACAAAGCCGGGATCCACCAATCAAGGAATCCCTTTTGAGGGGAATCCTAGTCCTTTTTCCTCTTGGGGAAATATTGGTGCTCCGTATATGGCCACATTGTCCCTTTTGGAAATTACAATTGGTTTACCAGTATGGCTTTTCTAAACCTCTGTGGTTCAAAAGATTCCTCCGCAATTGAATCAGCATCCAGTTGATACTGAAATTGACCCTTCACCTTCTTCTTCATTTGTTTCTCCCTCCCCTTCTTCCTCTCCGCTTGGTGAAAATAGTGATGCTAGTAACTAAGTGACTGAGAAGAAGAAGAAAGGGAAGGAGAAGAATAAGAAGAAGCTGATTCAGCAAGGGGGAAACCATGGATCATCTGGGGAAAATCTTTTCCTTGCACAATTTGTACAGGAGACCATTTTCATCGACATTGTCCCTACCTTCCTCGGATATTGAGAGAATGTTCTCCCCGTTCTCACTGATAGGTGTCATCAACCTCTGGTGATCATGTTGACAACACACCATCAACCAGTAATAGTGAAGTTCATGGACAAAAAGGAAAGGTCAAAGTTCCATGTAGATTATGTGAAGGGAACCATACCCTTCACCATTGTCCTTTTTTGAATGAAGCCAAAAGAGTCTTGGATAATCGTCCTGCTTCACTGCAGTAACTTCCATCTGGATATAGGAAACTCTCCCCATGTCCTGTACTAGTTGAAAAACCAACTGACTTAACTCAACCGTCGGTCAAAACACCTATCATTGAAAGTGAATCTTCTGAGTCTATACCCAACGAAAGTCAACAGGTCGAGGTGACAGCTGGCCCTGTCTTACCTTCAGAAGATCGTACACTTCCCAAAGAGAGTGAGAATGATACTGCTCAAATTCTTTTTGTTACTTCAAATTCCGATGAACTTGGGGGCAATCCACTCGTTCCTTCACAACAAGAAGAGAATCCCCTAATTCCCGCTACTCAAGGGGTTATTTCTCCCATTTATTCGGTACCCCCTCCAAGTAGTATAGTCACTTCCTTTGATTGGAATTGACTAGCAAAATCTCACCTTCCTTCTTATGTACCATTCCAGATCATAGTACAAGTATACAAAATGACCATGTCTGGCACTATCATAGATGAAGGGGCATCAATGAGTATCCTTTCCTCAACTGCTTGGAAAGCGCTTCGTTCACCATCACTTATAATTGTTACATAGAATCTATTAGGCTTTAAGAAAGGAATCAGTTGACCATTAGGGATCCTTCCTAAGTTACCGATAACTTTGGGAAGGAAAATTGTTCACCTGAATGTGATGGTAGTCCCAGGACCATTAGATTACAATCTACTCCTTGGACGTGACTATGTTTACAACATGGAGGCTATTGTCTCAACACTCTTTCGAGTGATGTGTTTCCCGCATGAAGGAAAAATTGGCACTGTTGACCAGCTTCCATTTTCTGGTTCAAGCATAGCTCCAAGTCAATCATAATCCCATAATGGTCCTTGTACATCAGCGGTATATCTTCAACCTTCATTCCATCCACCTAATTGCCATGAGTAGTCTGGTGAATGTAACGAAGCTTAGGGGGCATGAACCCTTGTCTATTTGGTGAATGAACCCAGCTAAAAAGATAAGTTTCCCTGTAGGTTATGTGATTGGTCTTAGACACGATTCACCTTTGTCTATTCTGTAGATGAAGCCAAGGAGAGTGTTTTATCTATTCTGCGGACGAAACCATCCTAACATATGAATTTCCCTGTAAGTTATGTGATTTCCCTGAGACACCATTCACCTTTGTCTATTTTGCGAACGAAGCCAAGGAAGTGTTTTGTTTATTATGCGGACGAAACCATCCTACCTAACCACAGTGATTTCCATATGGTTACTGAAGACTCTCCTTTTCATCATGTTGGGGGCATGCAACCCTTTCTTTCAATTTCGTTTCTTAGTTTTTTTAGCTTTTTAGATTTTTTGTTTTGTTTTTATAGCTTTTTAGTTTTTTCATTTAGAGCTTGCATAAAAAGAAAAAGCTAAAACTGAGCATAGTTCCCCCATGGTTTAAGCTCGTTAAAAAAATAAACCCACCAGCAAGCATATGTTTGTTCGTTTCAAGCTTGTAAAAACAATGAAATCCACACCAAGCATAGTTCCCCACGGTTCAAGCTCGTTAAAAAATGAACCCACCTTTGGTAAATAACCTTTGTGATTACCATGCTATCAACCTTTTGAGCCTTGGTTGTGTTCCTACCATCACCTCCATTCTTTTGGCCGATCATATGCTTCCACTTGATTGTTTACCCTTTTTGAGGAACAGCTGCGACGAGTGGTCTTGTTAGCCAACCTCTTCACATCACCATGTTTTGAGAAGTTCCAAGCTTACCCGGAACCAGTTGCTACCCTAGACACCACTCGTTCCTAAAAAACGAGTCTCCTTTAAACCCTTTTCATACTCGTTAAATATGAAAATATTGTCGAGCAATTGTCCTCTTCAGCTCGTTAAAGTGATTGGAAGTGCCATCCCTCTTATACATTTTAATCTTTTTTGGACCGGAGGGATTATCTCATGAAAAGTTCAAGTGCTTGTCTTTTTCGGCTCGTTAAAGTGATCGGAAAAGTCATCCCTTTTGTATTATTTGGACTTAAGGGATTATGCTACAAAAAAAGAACTTCTAGAGTTTCATTTTCGTCCCTTTTCAAACTCTCTAAACATGAAAAGGGCCGAGTTATCCTTGTCATTAAACTCATTAAAACAATAACGACAAAGTCATCCTAGACAAGACAGAGTTTCCTTTTTGTCGTTTTACAAACTCTCTAAACATGAAAAAGACTGAGTTATCTTTGTCATTAAACTCATTAAAACAATAGTGACAATCTTGTCCACCTAGACAAGAACGAGTTTCACTGTCGCTAGACTCATTAAAACATAGTGACAGGTTTGCCCAAAGGGCAAATTATAGAACAAGCATATGTTATCCTCCTCAAGCTTGACAAAAATAAAGAGGTACTGGTCAACAATGATTGGGGAAAAAGGGAAGAAAACTTGAAGAATTTTATGGTAGCAGGTCGCTCTTGAACATGACACTTTCACTCCATCACCATGATTCAGTCGGGTTGGGTTATTCTGTTCACTGGTCATTTCACCATTGGTCTTTCACACTATCCATCTGTTGGGGTTAATGCTACCAATCCATCTCAGTGCCGCCGATATGTTAAAGAGAAGTCATTCAGTTGAGAAACCACAATCCACTTAATGCCTTATCCACTGCAATACCTTCAACCTTCATTTTTCATGACTGCCATTCCTGAACCTTGAGTCATTAGATCATTTTCACCTCCAGAAAATCATTTGCTTCATTTCATGTCATAGATGTGGGATACATTAAGGCCCTCCTACAACGTGTCACTTCCTGTCGACATAGCTCATTATCCAAGAAGTTGACTTAGAAACACCCCTTACAGTACTTTGAAGCTTGCATGCCTGAATGGAAAGTTTCTCACTTCCAACAATAGGTTGACATCAATGACCTTCAACCGAAAGATTTTGCGTGTTGTTCGACATCAGATCATATATTCACACCATGTGAATTGTACTGTAGCACCTTGAGGGCCATTATCATTATCAGTGATTCCTCTCATGTCTGTTAATAGCTCACATTATTGGTTGCTAATCGGGCGATGTCTTTCTATGTTCGACTTCAGAACATCTCTTCACATGGATTGACTTGTACATTGGGCAAAGATTGAATGAGTTTGAAGACTCCAAATCTAGTTTCATCCATTTGGGTTGTGATATATTCAAGGATATAAAGACATCAAATGTACACAAAAGCTGCACAGATGGTCATCCGAACCAAGGATGATGACTCTACATCTGAAGAATCACTAGTCTGCATATGCAGACGACTATCTGATCTATGTACATGAAATGAATTTATAAGGCTGAGCATGGGAATGCCCGCCTCAGCTAGATCATGAAAATTAGATTATGATGATGTATCGTATTGTATCTTATACAGGTCACCTTCCAGTTGGAAACCTCAAATCTTCATGAGAAAGCATTTCACCCAACATCAAAGATTGACAACTTCATGCTTTAGGGGGCCACATATTATAGACATATTTGGGCACTTCAACCCTAATCTTATATGTCGATAAAATAGGGCTCTTCAACCCCTAAAAGTGTTATTTCATACCCTAAAATATCATGGTCAACTGATTACATCATTTCCCAAACCTTCCACCTAAAAACCATCCAGAATTGGCCTAAACTGGACCATACTAATTGCTCCACTGTCAGGGTATGATGCATATTGACTTCTACACTAGCCAGGTGTGATGCATACTGACGAGGCCTTCTGTAGGGTGTGATGAGTGAGGATGGACAAATGTCCGAGACAATTTACTAAGTGGATGCTCATGGAGTCTTCTAGAAACTTCTCCTCACACTTGCCTCTCCAAATTCGCCCAGGGATGAGTAAGAGATTCAAGAAATCTCCAAGTGAAACTAAGTGCAACAAGTGGAATGACACTAATCAAAAACCCAGAGATGACTCACACCCTTGCACACATCTATAAATGGATCCCTCATCTGAGAGATCTAAAGGGTGGAATTTTGTGAATTGTAAGGAAGTGTTGATAGTTTGTATTTGAGAAAGAGCATTGTACCGTTGGGTGATTTTGCTATTTCATGAGGTGAAGAGGGCTTCATGCTAGGAGGATGATGCTGGATCAGACAACTCGGTTGTAATTCTCCCTTCTATTTAATAAAGTTCTTTGAGTTTTCTTCCATATAACTGTGCAATTGTGAATGTTATTATTTGTGAATGCCTTTGTATGTTCATTATATTTCTGATTCCGTAATAATTATGATATAATAGATCAAAATTCTTTGAAGGTTCTTTGTTACTGTGTTTCTACAGGCACTCCCCAAGCGGGATAAGTACGGAGAAGAGTTGCAAGCTCTGTCAAGGGGGAGAGAGATCAAACAAGGAGTTAAGCGAAAGATCCAAGTTGGTTATTTCGTCTTTCTCTTATCTATTATACATAAACGAAATCATGAATTGCTCTAAACTATTGTTTCTAGGATAATTGCCAAACCTAGAGAACTAGTCGATCGAAAAAACACTAGTTTTTCCAAAAACAAAATATTAATCCTCTTAAAAAATTATTTAGTTTTTACATACTTTAAACATCATGTTTTAAGTATTTAATTAATTCCATTACCACGCACACGCATAATATTTTCTTTAGTAATCAAAACTATGAAATTAGAACATTCCTACCCTCCACTTCTTTTTATATTTCAATATATTTTTAGGAAGCGTAAAATAAATATAATTTTGGGAAGCCATCGTAAACTTTGTCATCTTTAATATGATTAGTATATGTGGCACTTTTAATGAAAAGTATGTAAATAATTATATGATTTTATATAAAAATTTAAAAATTAAAATCAATATAATTATTGGAATTCATATTTTATTGGAATTCATATTTTAAGTTTTATGATTCTTGTAAAAAAATCTAAATAAAATAAAAAGTTTTTAATTGTGAAATTATAATTATAAAGTTACATAACCGTTTTAAACTTTATCATCTTCAACCTGATCAATATATATGGTATTTTTAATGGAAAATAGGTAAACAATTATAAGGTTTTATATAAAAATTAATATAATTATTTTAAGGAATTAAAATTTATATTTTAAGTTTTATGATTCTTGTAAAAAAAATCTAAATAAAGTAAAAAAATTAATTATAAAAATATAATTATAAAATTACATTGAGAAAGTAAAATGTATAAAAAATTATGGTTGGAATTCTAAAGATTTAAAGAACTAAATTGTATTTTTTTATTCAATTGAATGAACAGTGAAATACCCAAAATAGTCTTATATGAAACCATCATTGGAGTCTTATTTGTGCCAAAAGATATTCATAGATTCAAAAATCACACCTGGTACATGAGCAAGAATTCTTCTTCTCTCCCAAAACTAAATAAGCATACGTAAGATTGCTTCATCGAATTTTGCTATTTTTATTATTTTTCACTTTAATTTACTTATATTTAAACCAAATAGCATAGAATAAATATTATATAAGGCTGATTTAAATTAATTTTTTATTAGTTTAAAAAAATATTTTAATTTTTTTATAAAAACAATTTATATATTAATTTTATAATTAATTATAATTAGATATTTAATATTTTATAAAAAATAATATTATTTTTAAATAAATATGTTATATTATTTTTAAATAAATATATTATATTATTTTTAAATTTACAATAGATTTACATTTATTAACTTTTCTAATTTGTAAAATCTCAATTTAAAGAGATATTTCTTCACCCCTCCAACACACTATGTAATAATTCAAGTGGTGGCCAAACAATACAATGCCATACAAATAAAATAGAGTGGTTAATTATAACTTACATAGCATTCGAACAAAGTTATATTTTTGTAAATAAATATTTTAATTAAATAAATATTTGAAAATTAATATATTTATTATTATGTAATTGTTCGATATATAGTATTGTTGTCTTTAATTTGTATCCTACAACTAGTTTTACAAAAAAATTCAGAATGCACTATTCCGTGTTGAAATATTAATTTCAACTTGCTGTGCTGCATTTAATACACAAAACCACCACACTTTATCGAACTGCCTTTCACGAAAAGTGGTTTTCTTCCAAACGCACTGGATGCAATCATTTTTCTTCCAAACGCACTCGATGCAATCATTTTTCTACGCATGTCCTCTGTACGTTTTCAAAACAGCTTTTTCATCGGGACATAATGTTCAGCAAAGAAGGGGCGTCCGATATTGTTCCGAACCATTCGATTGAAAGGACGGTGGATGTCCGTCCGATTAACCTAAAGTTGCATACAGGCCTGAACATGGAGTTTGCATGAAATTTTTTTGTTTAACCGTCGTTTACTACAGTAGAGTAATTAATAGTATTTACGTTGGTTCATAAATTGTTGGTAGAACTTTAAATTTTAATGTTTTTTTTTACACGGAAGTATGGGCGCGTAAAAACGTATTGTTATTTCATTTATGTGCTTTTGTTTTGAGTTGACTTTGTATTGTAATGAGAAACACACAGTAGTGCGAAACATAGAAGAACAGGGGTAGTGTGGAAAGCAATGAAATGTATTGATGCAACAGCGCGAATGTGAGGAATGTAAAAAAAAATTACACAGCAGTGTGAATATGAAAAATGCAGTAGCATAAATATTTTTTTTGTTGAAGAAACGAAATTTAATGGGCAGCCGCACATATAAAAGAAATTTTTCTTTACAGCAGTAAATGTTAGAGTTTTGTTTTTACATTAGTGAATGTTAGAGTTTTGTTTTTACATTAGTGAATGTAAAGGAGATTTTTACACACAGCAGTGTAAAATCTCAGGAGGAGACAGAGTAATTTTCTTTGTTGAAATGTTCTTGGTTAATCCCTCTGTGAGAGAGGAAGAAATATGTAACAGGCAATTTATTAATGAATAGAAAGTTTTATGTGTGTTGTTGAAACTATGTTCTCTACAGAATTTTTTTTTGCTTCCCTGTGTTAAAGATCCTGGAGAAAAATAGAGCATTGTCTCTGTGTTCAGTTAATTTGTTTTTGGAATTTTACCAGAAAAATTCCCAACAATGGTATCGGAGCTTGTCCAGGCTCTTTGAAGGTGTCAAAGAAGCTGAAGGAAGGAGTTTTTTGCTGCAACAACTTCTCCAGCAGAGTGAAGTCTCAAGCAAAAGAATCCAGGTATTTCTCAAAGTTTTTTTTGTGTTGTTGTTGAAGACAATCAGTGATTTTTAAATACACAGTCAAATATTTGAAGCATAGCTGAGAGTGCAAGGAATGGCCAGCCCCAGCACTAGCATAGGTATTTTTAATACCCAGCTCCCACAGTTTAATGAGAAAAGTTATCACTACTGGGCAATAACCATGAGAGCCCTATTTGCTTCTCAAGATTTATGGGAATTAGTTGAAGATGATTTTAAAGAAGCAACAGATGAAAATGAGTTTAATAGATTAACTCAGGCAGAGAAGGATCTGTTGAAGAGCAATAGGAAGAAGGATTCAAAATCCCTTGTATTTTTGTATCAAGCAGTGGACCAGAGTGTGTTTCCAAGGATGCCAGCAGCTAAGACATCCAAAGAAGCATGGAAAACTCTCAAGACAGCCTATCATGGCATGGAGAAAGTGAAGACAACAAAACTACAATTGCTGAGGAGAGATTTTGATAATCTGAGCATGAAGGAGTCAGATAATATTGACTCATTCTTCACACATGTGATTGGTCTGGTCACACAGATAAGGTGTCGTGGAGAAACTCTTGAAGAAAGGAGGATTGTGGAGAAACTGTTGAGAGTCCTACCCTCAAAGTTTGATGTGATTGTCACCACCTTAGAAGAAACAAAGGATCTCTCAAATTTTTCAGTTGATGAACTTCATGAATCACTGATAACACATGAGCAGAGGTTGAGTAGAAATGTAAACTCATCTCTAGAGCAAGCCTTCAAGACCCAGATGTCCTTTGGAAGAGGAATAGGTCAAGGTGGAGGAAACAAGAGAGGAAGAGGCAGAAGCCAAAACAGAGGTGGAAGAAACATTCCAGCAAATACTCAAGGAAGAGGCAGCAATCCAAATCAGAACCAAGGCCAAGGTAGCACCCAACAAAGTGGACAACATCATGCTCAAGGACAAAGGTATGAAAAATCCAATGTCCAATGTTATTATTGTAAAAAATATGGGCATTATGCAAATGAATGTGAAAGAAGCAGCATGATATGAGCAATAGATCTAGTGCAAATATCACTAGAGAAAATATCATTCAAGATAATGTGCTTTTAGCTTGTAATATGGCTGAGACAAACAGTGAAGATATATGGTTTCTAGATTCCGGTTGTAGCAACCATATGACAGGAAACATAGCCCTGTTTTCTGCTTTAGATGAAAATGTGAAATCACAAGTCACACTTGGAACTGATAGTAAAATTTATGTTATGGGAAAAGGAGAAGTTAAAATATTTACAAAGAAAGGTGAAAAGAAAACCATAGCAAATGTCTATTATGTTCCTGGAATGAAGTGTAACCTCTTGAGTATTGGACAGCTTGTTCAAAAGGGGTACAATGTTTTCTTTGTGAATGATGTATGCACCATCATGGATAGAGAACCTAGCAAAAGATGTATTGCTGAAGTGAAGATGACAAGGAACAGGATGTTCCCTCTCAGAATAAGGGCAGATTTGAAAAACAAAGAAGTAATTGCAGCAGTTACCCAAGAGACTTTCCAAAGCGTACCAAAGGATGAAAATTGGTTGTGGCATTTGAGATTTGGACATCTCAACTTTGGAGGTCTTAATTTGTTGAGTAGAAAAGGAATGGTAAGAGGATTACCATTCAGAGTGAAACCGGACAACCTTTGTGAAGGTTGTATCTCGGGAAAACAACACAGAGAAAGTTTTCCATCAGGGAAAAGCATAAGGGCAAAGGCACCCTTAGAGATTGTCCACTCAGACTTATGTGGACCGATGCAAACTCCATCATTAGTAGGCAACCAATATTTTCTAACATTCATTGATGATTTTACTAGAAAAACTTGGGTTTATTTCTTGAAGAACAAAAGTGAAGTGTTTGAAAAATTTCGAAATTCCAAGCACTTGTGGAAAACCAAAGTGGGTTGCATATCAAATTCCTAAGAACTGATAGAGGAGGTGAGTATATCTCCAAGGAATTCCTATGGTTTTGTAGAGAAAATGGAATACACAAGCAATTTACAGCAAGGTACACTCCGCAGCAAAATGGAGTAGTTGAACGGAAGAACAAGACAATCATGGATATGGCGAGGAGCATGTTGAAGGCAAAGCATTTGCCAAATGATTATTGGGCTGAAGCTGTACACTGTGCAGTATATATTTTGAATAGATGCCCTACAAAAGCAGTGATGAACAAAGTGCTGGAAGAAGCATGGAGTTGGAGAAAGCAAGGAGTCACCCACATGAAAATTTTTGGTTGTGTGGCTTATGCACACATTCCAGATCAGCTAAGGAGGAAGTTGGACAGCAAAGGGGAGAAATTTATTTTTATTGGATACAGTGAGGAATCCAAGGCTTACACGTTGTATATCCCATCCACCAAGAAGTTTTTTGTGAGCAGAGATGTTCAGTTCATTGAGGAAGAAGCTTGGGATGGAAGCATAGAGAAAACAGTGAATGTTAAAAAATGTTTGTCTCATGATGAAGATGATGAAGAGATGGCTGAAATACATCCCCAAACAGCAGCGCCAACACAATGACAGTAAGAGACACCCTTGAGGAGAAATGAAAATGCTTCTCCAAGCACACCACAAGGAGGAAATTCAAGTGCATCTTCAAGAACTTGCACACCAAATGAAAGAGGTAAGAAATTCATAAACATAAGTGACATTTATGATGAAGGTATGAATTCTTTGTTTGCTTTATATTGTCATGTTGATGGCCCTGTTCATTTCGAAGATGCAATTAAGGATAAGAAATGGATAGAAGCTATGGATGAGGAGATCAATGCCATAGAAAGAAGCAAGACATGGGATTTGGTTGAACTACCAAAAGGAAAAGAAGTCATTGGAGTCTTGAATGGGTCTACAAGACCAAGAGTAATGCTGAAGGAAAAATAGAAAGACACAAAGCAAGGCTGATTTTCAAAGGATACAAGCAACGGTATGGGAGAGGCTATGAAGAAACTTTCGCACCGGTTGCAAGAATAGAAACAGTGAAAGCAGTGTTGTCCATAGCAGCACAAAACAAGTGGAAAATTTACCAAATGGACGTGAAGTCGGCATTCCTAAATGGAGTGTTAAAGGAAGAGGTTTACATTGAACAACCTCTAGGCTATGAAAAGAAAGGCTAAGAACACAAAGTGTGCAGATTCAAGAAAGCTCTTTATGGGCTGAAGCAAGCGCTAAGAGCGTGGTACAGTAGAATAGATTTCTATCTACTGGAAAATGAATTTGCGAAGTGTGAGGGAGAACCCACCCTCTACATCAAAGAGAAGGACAGTAAATTACTAATTGTTGTGTTGTATGTTGATGATGTTATTTTCACAGGGAATGATATTTATCTTATTGAAAATTTCAAAACAGTCATGAAGGAAGAATTTGAAATGACTGACATGGGTTTGTTGAGATACTTCTTAGGAATAGAAGTAGATCAAAATGAAAATGGGATTTTTATTTCACAAGAAAAATATGTTATGAAGTATTGGAGAGATTCAACATGCAGGACAGCAAGGCAGCAATCACTCCCACAGTAATCGGATTAAAACTCAGCAAAGAGGACAACAGCAAGGATTTTGATCCTAGTTTGTACAAGAGCATAGTTGGCAGCCTCATGTATTTAACTGCAACTAGGCCGGATATAATGTTTGTTGTTAGTTTAATTTCTAGATTTATGGAGAGGCCAAAAGAAACACATTGGCAGGCAGCAAAAAGAATTCTGAGGTATGTAAAAGGTAATAAAAGGTTTGGCATTTTATATACTGTCTTACAATGTTAAGATTTAGTTGGATACACTGATAGTGATTGGGCTGGAAGTGTAGATTATCGGAAAAGCACATCTGGTTCTGTCTTTCATATGGTTTCAGGAGCCATTTCATAGGCTTCTAAGAAACAGCCTATCGTAGCGTTGTCTACACCAGAGGCTGAATATGTGGCAGCTACAACAGCAGCATGTCAAGCAGTTTGTATGAGAAAAATGTTAAGGAGCTTAGGCCAAGAACAGGAAAAAGGAACAGTGATTTTTTACGACAATAGCTCAGCTATTGCATTATCCAAGAATTCTGTGTTTAATAAGAGAACGAAACACATTGACACAAGGTTTCATTACATCAGGGAATTGGTAAGCAATGGAAAAATTATTTTACAACATTGCAGGACTTAGGAACAGGTTGCAGACATTTTGACAAAGCCATTGGACCAGAAAAGCTTTGAATTTTTGAGGAAGTGTTTGGGTATGACTGATAACCTAGCAGTTGAAATTAAAGGGGAGTGTTGAAATATTAATTTCAACTTGCCATGCTGCATTTAATGCACAAAAGCACTAGACCTTATCAGACCGCCTTTCACGAAAAGTGGTTTTCCTCCAAATGCACTCGATGCAATCATTTTTCTATGCGCGTCCTCTGTACGTTTTCAAAATAGCTTTTTCATCGAGACATAATGTTCATCAAATAAGGGGCGTCTAATATTGTTCCGAACCGTTCGATTGAAAGGATGGTGGATGTCCGTCTGATTAACCTAAAGTTGCATACAAGCCTGAACATGGAGTTTCTGTGAACTTTTTTTTGTTTGACCGTCGTTTATTGCAGTAGAGTAATTAATAGTATTTACGTTGGTTCGTAAATTGTTGGTAGAACTTTAAATTTTAATGTTTTTTTTTACACGGAAGTATGGGCACGTAAAAACGTATTGTTATTTTATTAATGTGCTTTTGTTTTGAGTTGACTTTGTATTGTAATGAGAAATGCACAGCAGTGCGAAACATAGAAGAACAGGGGCAGTGTGGAAAGCAATGAAATGTATTGATGCAGCAGCGCGAATGTGAGGAATGTAAAAAAAAATTACACAGCAGTGTGAATATGAAAAATGCAGTAGCATAAATATTTTTTTTGTTGAAGAAATGAAATGTAATGGGCAGCAGCACATATAAAAGAAATTTTTCTTTACAGCAGTAAATGTTAGAGTTTTGTTTTTACAGCAGTGAATGTAAAAGAGATTTTTAC
Source organism: Pinus tabuliformis (assembly GCA_031772625.1). Lineage (NCBI taxonomy): Eukaryota > Viridiplantae > Streptophyta > Pinopsida > Pinales > Pinaceae > Pinus > Pinus tabuliformis. The sequence goes on along the minus strand of CM062804.1, from coordinate 821,028,585 downwards.
ACACAGCAGTGTAAAATCTCAGGAGGAGACAGAGTAATTTTCTTTGTTGAAATGTTCTTGGTGAATCCCTCTGTGAGAGAGGAAGAAATATGTAACAGACAGTTTATTAATGAATAGAAAGTTTTATGTGTGTTGTTGAAACTCTGTTCTCTGGAGAAATTTTTTTTGCTTCCCTGTGTTAAAGATCCTGGAGAAAAACAGAGCATTGTCTCTGTGTTCAATTAATTTGTTTTTGGAATTTTACTAGAAAAATTCCCAACATTCCGTGGCTTGTGGCCTTATGTTTGTGTTCATTCTAACTGCGTTTGTGCATCACTTTCTACCTTCCTGGTTGTTAGTCTCATTGAAACATATCTCCTACGAAGCAGATAGCTCAAAATTCAATTGGAGGAAAGGCTCCAAATAAACAGATCGCAACAAAGGAAATGCTTTTCTTATATGACTTTTGTTACCTTTTTGTTCAAGTTAATTGAGGAGTGTGATTTCTTTTGTGGTATTGTAAATGTATTAACTGTATTCTAAATCGTGTTCTATGGCAGGTTGGGTTAAACATGACGTTGAACCTATTGCCACAGACAGTCATTTGAAATTAAACATTATTGTGTTTATGAATTTCACAACAGAATTCTAGATTTTTTTCTTTATCTATAAATTTGTATTTCTCTAAGCCTTAGATTTCAAGCCCAGAGCCCAAAACAAGGCCAGTGTCTAATAGAAATGTGTGATTTGAATTCTACCTATTCCTATTATCTCCTGGTGTATGTCTAATTATTTTATTCTCTTGTGATCTCAACAACTGGTATGAGAGCCTGGTTTGTGAGGTCTGCGTTGGATTATTATTTTGGTGAGAATTTTTGGAGCTTGTTGCATGGAAGTGCTGGCAGAATTGAGTACCCAGCAAGCATTGAAGGAGCCTGTAGCATGTGCATTGTAAATTTTGTAGAGGAACGTTGATTAGCAAAGCGTGTACCAGAGTCGAGTCGTGGAGACCAGCGTTGAGCCGAGGGAGAGCTGCTCGATGATGTTCTTGCAGTGTTGAGTCTTGGCTGAGGGCCTGCAACATACGAGCGTCGCGGGAAGTGTTTGTGAGTTGCTGCACACACATTGAATCGTGTTAAGCGGACGTTGTGGTCAAATAAAAGGTGTTGTTGATATATGATATATGTCATGCAAAATTCGCAGGACAGCTTAGTGGTTTTCACAAGTATAGTTGCAAAATAATTGACCAGACAATGGTTTCCAATTCAAACTTTATGACTTTCATCCCTTTGTTTTAGAATTTGTGATCATCTCTCTTTAACGTTTTATATAAGGAAGTGAAAAGTGGTATATGTTTTATTAAGTGAATGTTTTATAATTATCTTGAAAAATAATAAACTTTCAAAAGAGTTTGGACTTTGAAAGGGGAAAGAAAGTAAGAAGTCAAAATATAAATTATTTCTAAAACGAGATGAATTTTGGTTTTCCATTTTAATGAGTAATAATTAAAGTTTTAAAATAATGTTTAGATTAGTGTGGGTGTGAATTTTATTGAGAATGGATAGTATTTGCCGATTGAGGACACAACAAAGAAACCTTTATTAATGAGAGATGAGGAATGGAATAAGCTAGATAGAAAGGTGATTGCAACAATTCGTCAATATCTAGCAAAGAATGTGCATTTTAATGTGTCCAGAGAAAAGACGGTACAAGGATTATGGAGGAAGCTCCATGATCTATATGAGAATAACACAACATCAAACAAAGTGTTCTTAGCTAGGAAGCTTTATAATCTCAAGATAAAGGAGGATGCTTGAATTGTTGAGTGCTTGAATGAATTGCATATTATTATCAATTAACTTGCCTCTATTAAAATCATACTAGATGATGAAATTATAGTTATTTGTTAATGTAGCTAGGCATATTTATTTGTACCTATGAGCGCTTTAGCACCTGCAAGGATTGTGAAGTTTGATCATGTGAGCAACAATTTAATGAATGAGGAGTTGCAATGCAAGTCAATTGCGGAAAACTAGGGAGGATAAGCTCTAGTTGTAGTTGATCATGGTAGGGGAATTGTTCGAGGCCGACAAGGGCGATCAAGATTGAGAAGCCAATCAAAATCAAGGAGGGGTGGGATCATCTGCTTTCATTGTGGAAAACCTGGGCACATGAAGAAAAAATATTGAGTATGGAAGAAACGGGAAAAGGATCAGAGACCAGCCAATACAAATCACAAGTCATCCAACACAAATGAAGGTGAGACTACTGTTGTAATCACAGATGGTGATGTGTTTTTTATTGTTTCAGTAGAGGATGCATGTTTCAATACAAATAGCAGTGGATTTTATTGGATCTTTGACTCTTGTGCATGTCACGATGTAACCCCATGCAAAGATAATTTTGTTACATATAATCCTGGTGATTATGGTAGAGTGCATTTGGGGAATAATCATTTTTGCAGTATTTTCGGAGTGGGAGATGACCAGATCAAGATGAAGGATGGAAAAGATATATTGTTGAAACAAGCGAGACATGTACCTGAAATGTGCATGAGTTTGATCATTATGGGACAACTTGATGATGAAGGTTATTCAACAAGATTTGGAAAAGGAGGCTAGAAAATTAGCAGAGAATTGGTCGTGGCCAAGGGACCCAAAACAAGAAAATTATATACATTGAAAGAAATGATAGGAAAATCATATTTGGTTGTTGTCACAAAAGAAAGAAATTTAGCAGATTTGTGGCATAAGCGCTCTAGTCACATGAGTGAAAAGGGCTTAAAAACCCTTGTTGGTAAAAGTTTACTACCATGTTTGAAATTATATAATATTGATCTTTGTTAGCATTGTATATATGGTAGACAAACAAGGGTTTCATTCCTTAAAGGTGGCCACGGTAGAAAGAAAAATTTGTTAGAATTTATACACTCAGATGTGTTTGGGCCTGTTAACACTAATTCATTAGGAGGAGAACCATATTTTGTAAAATTTATAGATGATGCATAAATTTATGGGCCTACCCTATGAAAGTAAAAGTGAAGTGTTTAAAATATTTCACAAATTCCATGTTGTTATTGAATGAGAAACCAACAAATTTCTCAAGTTCCTAAGAACAGATAATGTTGGTGAATATTGCTAAAATGCATTTCAAGAATATTGTAACAGGTTTGGCATAAAGCATGAGAACATTGTGCATGGTACTCCTCAATGGAATGGTGTTGAAGAAAATATGAATCACACCATTATGGAGAAAGTGAAGAGTATGTTGTCCAATTCTAGTTTGGAGAAAAAAATTTGGGCAAAACTAGTGAGGACAACTTGCTACCTGATAAATAGATCTCCAACTACAACCTTGGATGAAGGCATTCCTGAAGAAGTTTGGATTGGTAAGAAGTTGAATTATTCTTATTTTAAAATCTTTGGATATGAAACATTTGTACATATTACCAATGCATTTTTCTGGAATATGCGGATGAAGAATTTGGTTATCGTCTATGGGATCTAGTCAAACATAAAATTATTAGAAGAAGTGATGTTATATTTAATGAGTAAAAAATGTTTAAGAGGATCGTAGGTGAGATGGAGATCAAGAAAGTTATTGAAAGGTTTGAAGAGAAACATGAAGACATCCCAGAAATGCAAGAAAATGGACAACAAATTAAGGAGCAGGAAGGACAACAGGTCGAAAGTGATGAACACCAAAAAGAAGGAATCTTATAGGAACCTTTACAAGAGATTCAACCCAATAATGCACCACTAAAGCTGGAACGCAGATCTTCTAGGCCTCATAAGCCTTCAAAAAGGTATCCTTCCTCAAACTATATTCTATTGACTCCTGAACGTAAGCCTAATTGTTTTCAAGAGACTTGTAAAGTTGAGCACAATAAATAATGGAAGAAATCAATGGAGGAACAAATGAACTCTATGCTGGAAAATAAAGCTTAGGAATTGGTAAAGCTCCGTAAAGGTAAAAATTATGTACAAAACAAATGGGTATATAGTATTAATCATAAAATTAACGAAAAGAATGAGAGGTATAAAGAAAGGTTGGTGGTTAAAGGATTTTCCCAAAAATAAGGTATTGACTTCATTGATATTTTCTCACCTTTTGTCAAAATGTCATCCATAAGAGTCATTCTTGGTCTTGTTGTTGCTTTATACTCAGAATGTGAACAGTTAGATGTAAAAACTGCTTTCCTTCATGGGGAATTAGAAGAAGAAATTTATATGAAGCAGCCATAAGGCTTTATAGAAAAAGACAAAGAAGGCCTAGTTTGCAGGTTGAAGAAGAACCTCTATGGGTTCAAACACGCACCTCAACAATGGTACAAGAAATTTGATTCATTCATGTTGGAACATGGTTTTCACAGGTTGGAAGTTGACCATTGTGTCTATATCAAGAAGTATGATCAAGGAAAGTAAATAATATTATTTTTATATGTGGATGACAAGTTGATTGTTGGGCATGATAAGAATATGATTAATAAGTTGAAAAAGGATTTGCGTAGAAAATTTTCAATGAAGGATTTGGGTCCAACACAAGAGATATTGGGCATGATGATCATGCGTGACAAGAAAAACAAAATATTGTGGTTGTCACAAGAAAAATATATCAAGCATTTTGACAGTTTTGATATGAAGGATGTCAAGCCAGTCAATACGCCCCTTACAGTGCACTTCATGTTGACTACTCAGCTATGTCCTACTGATGACAGGGAGAAGGAAGATATGAGCAGGATTCCTTATGCTTCAGTAGCTGGTAGCTTGATGTATGTCATGGTATGTACATGACCAGGCATTACATATTTAGTGGGAGTAGTGAGTAGATTCCTTGCCAATCCTTGCCAAGAACATTGGGAAGCAGTAAAATGGATTTTAAGGTATATCAAGGTTACTAATCATTATTTTTTATGTTTTTGTCATAATGAGGTTGTGCTTGAAGGATTTACAGATGCAAATATGGTTAGAGATATGGACACTAGAAATTCCACTATAGGGTATTTGTATACATTTGTAGGTGTAGTAGTATATTAGGTGTCAAGGCTACAAAGAATAATAGCTCTCTCTAGAAAAGAGGCAGAGTACATAACTGCAACAAAGGCTTGTAAAGAGATGTTATGGATGCAATGATTCCTATGAGAGATAGGAATAAAGAAGAACAACTATGTGTTATAATGTGATAATCAGAGTGCCATTCACTTCGCAAAAAACACAGCATTTCACTCAAAAACCAAGCACATTGAATTAATCTTACAAAAGATCCATAAAGATAAGAACCCCACTAATATGCTCACTAAGATTCTACCAAGAAATAAATGTGAGTCATATAGAGGAATGGTAGGACTCTGATCTAGGTGGATATTGGTGGCCACCTGCCTATTCCATGTGGACCCCCACCATTGTTTCTTTTATTTTTTTGAGTTTCCTTAATTGTAGCATAGTTTACTATTTTTGGGAGTTTTTCGGGTCCTGAACTTCCGGAGCCGTTTTGAGGCCCTAAACGATGTTTTTTGGAAATATTCCTCAAAGAGATTTTAATGATATTACATTTTTAGTTGTAGTCCTTAGAGAGATATTTCCAACAAGGTATCATGCATGTCAAACAAAGATAATATGACCATGTTACGACAATCGGAAGTTGGCTGCCCAACTAACCCCAACGGGGCCCATAAACTCTTGGTGTTATATCTTCTCGAGTTAGGGCTTTGGTTGTTTAGGGCTTTCTCTTATTTTTCAATAATAAAAAGACCCTTGAGCCTCATTGTAACTCAGTTTAGATGCATGTAGCCACCACATCTCTTCTCAGAGATAAGCTACCATCGCCCGAGCTAGTCTCATTTCCATTCTATTTGTAAGCATATCTCATTATTTGATATTATTGAAAGATAGTGTTATTTTTGTAACATCTCTATATTTATATTTATCTCTGTAATTTGTTGTGTTATTTTTTAAATTAATATTAGTGGTATCAGAGCGGTCTTCTCCTCCTCCGTTTTTCTTTGCATATCATCAACAAGGTCGAGATATAAGGAGTTAGCGCTCGAACTGGTCGAACCTTTGCAAGACCAAACTCAGAAATTCCGAAGAAAAAAAAGATGAGGGAGCAGGAGATCCTATCAAAATATTTCTCGAGGACACCCTCGAGAAAATAAAGAAACATGATCATGGATAACTTTTTCCCATTGACAACGCATCCACATCCAGCAACCACTCTTGAGGCTCCACACCTTTTAAGGTACTAGTAAACTTTGACATTCCCATATTTGAGGGCCAAATAGATGCAAACACAGTAGATAAATTGTTGATTCTACTAGAAGGATACTTTTCTGTTCATGATTTTTTTGGCCGAGAAAATATTACTTTTTCTCTTCTCAAAGATGCCCACCATGTTAAGGAATGGTGAGAAACACATTGTGAGAAGAAGGATGAAAGTACGACCTCACTATTTTCATCTGCTCCCACTTGGAATTCATTCCCAAATGCCATCAAGGAACAATACTACCCTATCAGGAGCTATGAGGACAAATAAATAAAGTGGACCACGCTGCAATAGGGAAGGGACCAAGATGTCTGGAGTTTACCAATGTTTTTCATACCCTTCACATGAAGTTGGGTATCAAGGATTCTGAGAAACATTTGGTACTCAAGTACGCAACTGCCTATAGATCTATCCAAAACAAGATGGAGTTCCAGGAAATATCCTTGCTCGACACGACGTACCGATACGCTGTCAAGATTTAGCAGAAGTTAAATAGAAGAAGCAATACTTTGTATCTGTGAATCCGAGGAAAGGGAAAGGTTCCCCCAAACCACAGAACGAAGGAAAAAGTGAAGGCGAGACAACCCAGGACAACCCACCAAGGCCAAAAGCAAAGGAAAACAATGCAAAGCCAAAAAAGGACACAAGAAACTGGTGTCATTTCCATAAGAGCTCCACCCACAACACAACTAAGTGTCAGGCAGAGCAGTGACTAGTGGCTGAACTGAAGGCTTCAGAATCAGATGCATTTTCTGACTCTGAGTAATAACCTAACAAGGGGAATGACAAAGGGAAGCGGATTATTGATGCGCAGCCCAACACCACTATCTCTAGCACAAAGATCTAGAAGGAGGAACTCAAAGATCCAGAGGAGGAGGAGTGTCTCTTCCACTCCCAAATGTGGGTAAAAGGTTTCTCGCTACAGTTCATTGTCGACAGTGGGAGCCAAAAGAATGTCATTGCACCAGAGGTCATGAAGTGACTGGGCTTACCAACCATAAAACATCCACAACCATACACCATCAAGTGGCTTCACCAAGGACGGGATCTCCATGTGAGCCAACAATGTCACCTTCCATACAGCATCAAGCCCTTCACGAATGAGGTGTTAGTGATGCTACTCCCTTTGATGTTTGTGATGTATTATTAGGCCAACCATACTTGTCAAAGTGACATGTTATGTATGACTGAAGGCCTCGTGCTGTTATTGTTACATTAGGAAATAAGTTGTATAGGATACCGAAGGTAACACTACTTATCACCATCTCTTTGGTTACTATAAAACAATGCAGTAAGCTCATTTAAAAAACTGAGAAGTTTGTTTTCCTAATGAAAGGCCCTCAAGGAAAGAAGAATACGGTGGCCACAGCCTCCATACAGGGCCCCTCTGCTCAACAACAATAAATGGACAAGGTCGTGGAGGAGTACGAGGATATCTTCACCTCCCCCGCATGGGTGTCTCTGCACTACCAGGTCAAGCACTCCATAGATCTGACCACAGGTGTGCCATTACCAAATGGACCAATCTATCGGTGTTCTATTGTGGAGAAAGACGAAATCAAGAGGAAAATTCAGGAGCTACTTCAGAAAGGTCACATTTGGCCAAGTTCATCACCCTGTGGGAGCCCGATCATGTTGGTATAGAAGAAGGATGGGACTTGGAGACTCTGTATTGACTATTGAGTGTTGAACAAGATCACTGTCCAAAATAGGTATCCGATCCCATGGATTGATGAAATTCTGGACCAACTGAAGGAGGAAAATATTTTAGCAAGATTAACTTGAAGTCCGGATATCACCAAGTACCAATTGAACCCTCCGATGTGTGGAAAATTGCTTTGAAAGCCAAGGAGGGCCTTTTCAAATGGTTGGTTATGCCATTCAGGTTGACGAATGTCCTTGCAACCTTCATGAGGCTTATGGATGACATCTTGTAGCCATTCACAACTCATTTTTAGTCGTATACTTGGATGACATCCAAATCTTCAACCAGAGTTTGGAAGAGCACCTCCACCACATCCAACACGTTCTCCAAACACTGCGACAACACAATATGTGTGCCAATTTGGAGAAATTCACTTGTGGCATCACCCAGGTTCAGTATCTAGGATATATTATTGATGAACAGGGGGTGCATGTGGATCAATCCAAGATCTAAGTCATTCGGGATTGGCAAGCCCCAGCCACTCTTACGAAGCTTTGCAACTTTCTCGGTCTTGCCAATTTCTAACGTAGGTTCATGGTGGGGTTCTCTCATATCATTTAGCCCTTAAGTCAAGTCGCCAAAGGAGGAGCCAAAGAAAAAATCTTTTTGTATGAATCTCAACAGAAGGCATTCGGAGAGTCGAAACATCTCCTCTGCTCTGCAATAGTTCTCACATTACCAGACTTGCAACAACCATTTGAGATCGACACAGATGCCTCTGACTATGCTATTGGGGTAGTCCTTACTCAACACAGGAATCCAGTGGCATATCACATTGAGACACTTTCAAACACAGTCCAAAAGTATCCCACTTATGACAAAAATATGTATTCCATTGTGTAGGCTTACCGACAATGGAAGCATTACATTTTGGGGAAGGAAACGGCCATCCACACAGACCACTAACCCCTGCAGTTCATACAGATGCAAGAGAAGTTGCAGAATGATCATCATCAGGAGTGGTCCAAATACCTACAAAAGTTCCATTTGAATATCAAGTACAAGAAGGGAAGCACAAATATTGTTGCAAAGTGCCTCAACCAACCACCGATCATGGCGTTAACCATCGTGCTCAACTCATTTGGGAACGAGACTTTTGATTGGCCACTACTCTACAAAAGCAACCTCGAATTCAGCCACACATACTATACGGTGTTGGAGGGTCAGCAAGTTCCAGATTTTCACCTCTAGGATGCTCTGTTATGCCACCTGGGACGCCTTCTTGTTCCTTCAATTGAGCGTGTGAAGATGATTTGGAAAGCACACTACAGTCGGGCTACTAGCAATTTTGGGGTTGAGAAAATGGTGGCAGTACTGCAGAAGTATTTCTATTGGCCAAATCTTCGACAAGATGTCAGGAAGTACATCAGATCTTACACTAGCTGTGCCATTGCCAAACCGACCATCGAGAAGGAAGGTCTCTATGCTCTGCTGCCTACTCCTAGTCAAGCTTGGGAATCCATATCCATGGATTACATGTTAGGCCTTCCTTATACTAAGCATAGCAACGACTGTGTCTTTTTGGTTGTCGACAGATTCTCGAAGGTGGCAATTATGGCGGCCTGTAAGAAGAGTATCATAGTAGAGGCCACTACGAAACTCTTATTTGAATGAGTGTGGGTACGCTTTGGTATCCCACTATCTATCATCTCAAACCGGCACAACAGGTTCCTCAGTACATTTTGGTATAGTCTCTGGTCGATGCTAGACACCAATCTCACTAACTCCATATCTCTCCATCCCCAAACTGATGGCCAGACAGAGGTCGTCAACAAGATGATCATACACATTCTGCGCATGTACAACTCAAAGCATCCACACACATGGGATGATATCCTCCCCTATGTCTAGCATAGCTACAACTGGACTCTCCAAAGCTCGAATGGTCACAACCCCTTTTAGGTGGGCTTGCGATTCTAGCCACTATGTCCCATTGATGTGGGCATACCATTTGCAACGACTCAGGTAGATTTGGCTCATGTCTAGTCCGAAGCCGGCAAGGAAAATAGCTTCATTGATCATATTCAAAACATCTACCAATAGGTCCACAACATATTGGACAAATCCAGTGCAAAGTATGAGCAGTGGCATGATCAGCATCGGGTGCCACACAAGTTCCAGGTGGGCGACAAAGTCTGGCTATATTTGCAGAAGGAGTGCCTCACTGGGTCCCACCACAAGATTCACCTACTTTGATATGGGCCATACACCATCACCAAGGCTGTGAGAGATAATTCTTTTGAGCTCATCGTTGCACCATTACTTGGCCTACACCCAGTGTTCAATGTGGGTCTCCTTGAGCCATACTTTCCACCATTACTAGACACATCCGTCATTGCAAAACAACTCACAACAACACAGTTAAATCCAGACTACATGGAACAAGCTGCAACTGATCAGATCATGGACACGTAGATCAAGAACACTCTCCAGCAGAAGATCCAACTGTATCGAGTTGTTAAAGCTGGCCAACTCCTGCACCAAGGAAAATGGCTCACTAGGGACCAAGTTTAGCAGAAGTTTTCTCATCTCATGGAGGAACTCAATGCAATGGAGACCATTTCTTCCTAAGGGGGGCTGAATGATCCAAGTGGATATTGTGGCCACCCGCCTATTTGACATGGAACCCCACCATTGCTTCTTTCAATTTTTTCAGTTTCTTTAATTGTAGCACAGTTTACTATTTTGGCAGTTTTTCGAGTCCTAAACTTTCAAAGTCATTTTGAGGCCTTAAACGACATTTTTTTGGAAATATTCCTGCAAGTTTTCATAATGAAATAATTTTTACAGTTTTATTCCTTGGGGAGATCTTTCCAATGAGGTATCATGTGCATCAAACAAAGATAATATAACCAAGTTACAATCCTGGGAAGCTGGTTTCCTAACTAACCTGAATGGGGCCAATAAACTCTTGGTGTTACATCTCCTAGGGTTAGGGTTTGGGTTGTTTAGGGTTTTCTCTTGTTGTTCAATAATAAGAAGGCCCTTGAGCCTCATTTTAACTCAATTCAGAGGCATGTAGATGCCACATGTCTTCTCAGAGATAACCAACCATCGCCCGAGCTAGTCTCATTTCCATTCTGTTTGTAAGCATGTTTCATTATTCGATATTAATGAAAGATAATGTTGTTTGTACTGCATCTCTATATTTATAGTAATATCTCTAATTTGTTATGTTCCTGTTCAAATTCGGATCAATGGTATCAGAGCAGTTTTCTCTTTCTTTGTTTTTCCTTCCATGTCCCCAACCAGGTCTGGAAATAAGGAGTTAGGGCTCGAACTTGTTGAAACTTTGCAAGACCAACCTCAGAAATCCCGACAGCCTCCCATGGGAAAAGACAAGGGAGAAGGATATCCTATCAAAATATTGCTCGAGGAGGCCCTCGAGAAACAAAGGAATGCGATGATTGATAACTTTGCCTAGATCCTTCAACAGTTACCCATTGGCGACGCATCCACATCCAATAACCACTCAGGAGGCTCCACACCTTTTAAGGTACAAGTAAACTTTGAAATTCCCATATTTGAGCTCCAAATAGATACAGACGCAGTTGATAAATGGTTGAATCTACTAGAAGGATATTTTTCTATTCATGATTTTTCCAACCAGGAAAAGATTACCTTTTCTCTTCTCAAAGTTGCCCCCCACGTCAAGGACTGGTGGGAAACATATTGTGAGCAAAAGGATAAAAGTATGACCTCATTGTTTTTAGTCACTCCCACTTGGAATATATTCTGGGATGCCATCAAGGAACAATACTACCCTTTCCGGAGATACGAGGACAAATACATAAAGTGGACCATGCTGCAAAACATAAGGGATGAAGATGTGTCAGAGTTTACCAATGTTTTCATACCCTTCGCACAAAGTTGGGTATCAAGGATTCTGAGAAACATTTGGTACTCAAGTACCGTGACTGAATACTTAGATAAATCCAAGACGAGAAGGAGTTCTTGGACATCTCCTCGCTCGGAATGGCGTATCGATATGCCATCAGGATCGAGCATAATTTTAAATAGAAGAAGCAAGAATTTAGATTTTTGAATCTGACACAAGAGAAATATGCCCCGAAACTACAGAACAAAGGAAAAATCCAAGGCGGGACAGCCCAGGAAAACCTGCCAAGGCCACAAGCAAAAAAAAAACACTGCGAAGCCAAAGAAGGACATGGGAAAGTGGTGTGATTTCCATAAGAGCTCCACCCACAACACAAGTGAGTATCGGGCCAGGTAGTCACTAGTGGCTAAACTGAAGGCTTCAAAATCAAATGCATGTTTCGACTTTGAGTCAGAACCCGAAAAGGAGAATGACAAAGGGAAGTAGATTATTGATGCGGAGCCCAACACCACCCTTGCCACCATAAAGATTGAGAAGGAGGAACCTGAAGAACCAAAGGAGGAGGAGAATCTCTTCCACTCCCAGATGTGGGTAAAAGGTTCCCCGCTATAGTTCATTCTCGATAGCGAGAGCCAAAAGAACCTCATTGTAGCAGAGGCCATGAAGCGGCTGAGCCTATCGACCACAACACACCCACAACCATACACCATCGGGTGGCTTCACTGAGGATGAGATCTGCGCGTGAGCCAACAATGTCACCTTCCATACAACATCAAGCCCTTCACGGATGACGTATTATGTGATGTTTTTCCCCTTGATGTTTGTGATGTATTATTAGGCCAACCATACTTATGGAATCAACATGATGTGTATGAGTCAAGGCCTCATGTTCTTACTATTACATTCGAAAATAAGTTATGCAGGATACCGGAGGTAGCACCGCTTACCGGTATCTCTCGCGTTACTACAAAACAATGCAGTAAGCTCATCTCAAAAACTGGGAAATTTTTTTTCCTGATGAAACACCCTCAAGGAAAGAGGAATATGGTGCCCACGTCCACAAGATGAGTAAGAGGACATATTCACCTCGCTCATAGGGGTGCGTCTGCACTATCAAGTCAAGCACTCCATCGATTTGACCCCAGGTGTGCCATTACCGAATGGACCAATCTATCGGCACTCCATTCTGGAAAACGATGAAATCAAGAGGAAAATTCAATAGCTACTGCAGAAAGGTCACACTTGTCTGAGTTCATCTCCCTGTCGGAGCCCGATCGTGTTGGTACATAAGAAGGATGGGACTTGGAGACTCTGTATTAACTATCGGGCATTGAACAAGATCACTGTCCAGAATAGGTACCCAGTCCCATAGATTAATGACCTTCTGGACCAACTCAGGGGGGGAATATTTCATCAAGATAGACTTGAAGTCCGGATATCACCAGGTATGAATCGAACCCTCTGATGTGTGGAAGACTGCCTTCAAAGCTAAGGAGCACCTTTTCGAATGGTTAGTTATGCCTTTCAGGTTGACGAATGCTCCTGCAACCTTCATGAGGCTTATGTATGACATCTTGTAGCCATTCACCAACTCATATCTAGTGGTATACCTGGATGATATCTTGATCTTCAGTGAGAGCTTGGAAGAGAACCCCCACCACATCTGACAGATTCTCTAAACATTGTGGCAACACAAGTTGTGTACCAATTTGGAGAAATCCACATTTTTCATAACCTAGGTTCAGTTTCTGGGATATATTATTGATGAACGGGGGGTGCATGTGGATCTAGCCAAGATCCAAGTCATTTGGGATTGGCTAGTCCCAACCACTTTGACGGAGTTCTGTAGCTTTATAGGTCTTGCCAATTTCTACTGCAGGTTCATGTTGGGGTTCTCTCATATCATTTCGGCCTTGAGTCAAGTCACAAAATGAGGAGCGAAAGAAAAATTATTTTGGTCTGAATCTCAGCAGAAATCATTCATAGAGTTGAAACATCACTTCTGCTCTGCACCAATGCTCACATTACCAGACTTGCAAAAACCATTTGAGATCAAGACAGATGCCTCTGACTATGATATTGGGGAATTTTTTACTCAACAGGGGCATCCAGTGGCATATCATAGTGAGATACTTCCAGACACAGTTCAGAAGTATCCCACTTATGACAAAGAGATGTATTCCATTGTGCAGGCTTGCCGAAAATGGAAGCATTCCATTTTGGGGAAGAAAATGGTCATCCACACAGACCACTGACCCCAGTAGTTCATATAGACACAAGGGAAGTTGCAGAATGATCACCATCAGAAGTGGTCCCCATAGATGTAATAATTCCATTTGAATATCAGGTACAAGAAGGGAAACACAAATAATGTTGCAGACTACCTCAACTGACCACAGATCATGGTGTTAACCACCGTGCTCAACTCTTGTGGGCATGAGACTTTTGATTGGCCACTCCTCTATAAAAGCGACCCAAAATTTGACCACACATACTATATGCTCTTGGAGGGTAAAAAAATTCCATATTTTCACCTCCAGGATGCACTGTTATGCCACCTGGGACACCTTTGTGTTCCTTCAAGTGAGCGTGGGGAGATCATTTTGGAAGCGCACTACAGTCAGGCCGTAAGACATTTCGGTGTCAAGAAAACGGTGGCAGTACTGTAGAACTATTTCTATTGGTCGAATCTTCGACAAGATGTTCGGAAGTACATCAGATCTTGCCCTACCTGCACCATTTCCAAACCAACCATCAAGAAGCAAGGTCTCTATACTCTGCTTCGTACCCCTAGTCGACCTTGCGAATCCATCTCCATGTATTACATGTCAAGCCTTTCTTCTACTAAGCATGGAAATTATGGTGTTTTTTGGTCGTCGACAGATTCTCGAAGATCACCATTATGGCGGTCTGCAAGAAGAGTATCACAACAAAAGCCACTGCTAAACTCTTCTTTGAATGAGTGTGGGTACACTTTGGAATCCCACTGTCTATCATCTCATATTGGGATAACAGGTTCCTCAGTACATTTGGGTCCAGTATTTGGATGATGTTGGACACTAAGATCACTAAGGCCATAGCTTTCCATCCCCAAACTGATGGCCAGACAGAGGTCGTCGACAAGATGATCGTACACATTCTGTGCATGTAAAACTCAAATTATCCACGCACATGGGACGAGAGCCTCCCCTATGTCTAGAATAGCTACAAATGGGCTCTCCACAGATCCACTAGCCACAACACCTTTTAAGTGGCTTGGGATTCCAGCCACTATGTTCCATTGATGTGGCCATACCATTTGCAGCAACTCAGGAATATTCGGCTCATGTCTAGTTTGAAGCCAACAAGGAAAATAGCTTCATTGAGCACATTCAACAGATCTGCCAATAGGTCCATAACATATTGGACAAAGGCAATGATAAGTACAAACAGTGGCATGATCATCATCGGGTGTCACACAAGTTCCATATGGGAAACAAACACTCGCTACATTTTCAGAATGAGTGCCTCACTGAGCCCCACTACAAGATTCACCCAGTTTGATATGGGCCATACACCATCACCCAGGTTGTGGGAGATAATTCTTTTTAGCTCAGAATTCCCCCATTCCTTGCCCTACACCCAGTGTTCACTGTAGATCACCTTCGACCATATTTTCCACCATCACTGGACACATCCGACATTATGGAAAAGCTCACACTAACAGAGTTATATCCATACCACATGGAACAGGATGAAACTGATCAGATCATGGACACGTAGATCAAGAACAATCACCAACAGAAGATCCAACTGTATCAATTTGTCACAGCCGGCCAACTGTTGCACGAAGGAAAATGGCTCACTAGCAACCAAGTTCAGTAGAAGTTTTTTTCATGCAGGAACTCAACGCAATGGAGACCATTGCTTCCTAAGGGAAGAGGAATGATCCAGGTGGATATTGGTGGCCACCCGCATATTCCACATGGACACCCACCATCATTTCTTTCATATTTTTTCAGTTTCCTCAATAGTAGCACAATTTACTATTTTTGGTAGTTTTTCGAGTCTTGAACTCCTGGAGCCATTTTGAGGCCCTAAACGAAAATTTTTTGGCAATATTCCTATAAACAGAATCTATGAGATCACATTTTCAGTTTTAGTCCTCAAATATATCTTTCTAAAAAGGTATCATGTGTGTCAAACAGAGATAATATGACCAAGTTACGACCCTAGGAAGTTGGCTACCGAATTAACCCCAACGAGGCCCATAAACTCTTGGTGTTACATCTCCTTGGGTTAGAGTTTTAGTTGTCTAAGGTTTTGTCTTATTGTTAAATAATAAAAAGGCCCTTGAGCCTCATTGTAACTCAGTTCAGAGGCATGTAGCTGCCACATCTCTTCTCAGAGATAAGCTACCATCACCCAAGCTAGTCTCATTTCCATTCTATTTGTAAGCATATTTCATTAATTGATATTAATGAAAAGATAGTATTACTTCTAATGCATCTCTATATTTATGGTTATATCTATAATTTGTTGTGTTCCTATTTAAATTCGGATCAGTGGTATCATAGCGATCTGCTCTTTCTCTGTTTTTCTTTGCATGTCCCCAATGAGGTCAGGATATAAGGAGTTAGGTCTCGAACTAATTGAACCTTTACAAGACCAGCCTCGGAAATCCCGATGGCCTCCCATGGGGAAGAAAAGAAAGACGAGCGAGCAAGAGATCCTATCAAAATATTTCTCGAGGAGGCCCTTGAGAAACAAAGGAACCGGATGATGGATAACTTTGCCCAAATCCTTCAATGGTTGCCCACCGGTGGCGCATCCACATCCAACAGCTACTGTGGAGGCTCCACACTTTTTAAGGTACAAGTATACTTTGGCATTCCCATATTTGAGGGCCAAATAGATGTAGACGCAGTATATAAATGGTTGAATCTATTATAAGGATATTTTTCTGTTCATGATTGAGAAAAGATTACTTTTACTCTTCTCAAAGCTGCCCCCCACGTCAAGGTCTGGTGGGAAACATATTGTGAGCAGAAGGATGAAAGTACGACCTCACTGTTTTCAGTCGCTCCCATTTGGGATTCATTCAGGGATGCCATCAAGGAACAATACTACCCTGTTAGGAGCTAAGAGGACAAATACATAAAGTGGACCATGCTGCAGTAGGGAAGGGACCAAGATGTGTTAGAGTTTACCAATTTTTTTCTTACCCTTCGCACGAAGTTGGGTATGAAGGATTCTAAGAAACATTTGGTACTCAAGTGCCACGGCTGCCTACATAGATACATCCAATAGAAGATGGAGTTCCTCAACATCTCCTCGCTCGGCACGACGTACCAATACGTCGTCAAGATCGAGAAGAAGTTTAAACAGAAGAAGGGAGACTTTGGATCTGCAAATCCAAAGCAAGGGAAAGGTGCCCCCAAACCCTATAACAAAGGACAAAGCCAAGGCAAGATGGCCCAGGACAACTTGCCAAGGACACAAGCAAAGGATAACACTACAAAGCTGAAGAAGGACACAGAAAAGTGGTGTGATTTCCATAAGTGCTCCACCCACAACACAAGTGAGTGTTGGGGCAAGCAATCACTAGTGGCCGAACTGAAGGCTTCAGAATCAAATGCATGTTCTGACTCTGACTCAAAACCCAACAAGGGGAATGAAAAAGGGAAGTAGATTATTGATGCGGAGCCTAATGCCATCATCACTGGTGAGCACCAGTATTGCAGCAAGAATGCTGCAACTCCTGGGGCTTCCTAATTTACTTTTATAAACCTAGTAGTTCATAACAAACTTGGAAGTGATTGTGCTATATGCACAAGTACTAGCTCTTATCGTAGGTTTTCACTTTCTCAGCTGGCTCAAGATAACTAGGACTTTAAGCCAACTTCTATGAATTCTTAGATTAAGCTTTTAGCTGTGATGAAAGAAAGCTAACTCTAAAGAGGCTATTCTACTTTCAGAAAGAGAAAGGAGACTGGAGTGTAAAGAAAACCATAGAAAACCCTAATTCTTCCAACTAACCCTAATTTTGCAGAAAGAGAGATGAAAAATGATGAAATGAGTGCCATTGACTACTGAGAAGGTAAATTACATCTATTCCAGCTACTTCTGAAAGGAAATGAGAAAAAACATCTTTTTTGGATTTTTGTGTATTTTATGTGGAATTGTTATGCTTGCAATTTATCTGTTTGTGGTTGTGGCAGAGATTTAGTGGTGATGGAAGGAGACCTCGGGGTTTGCAAAGGTGTAGGAAGGTGTGGGGGAGTTCCAAGAAGCCTCTGGTAACCTTCTGGAGACTTTCTCTACAATCGAACTTCAAAAAGTCACTTTCAGGAAATTCTACAGGAGGCTGTAGGGGATATACAGGAGGATCTACAGGAGGATGCTGAGAGTTGTTTTTAGAGGTTTTGAAGGTGGAAAATGGTGGGAATGGGTAGCTGCGGAATAGAGGGAGGCTTCAATGTGTTTGAATCTTAGCAAGGATGATTAGGAAAGAAAATGATGGTTGGATTTGTTCAAGAGACAAGAGGGAAGCTTATGAGAATGATGCAGAATTAGGGCAGATTCATGAAGGGCTATGAATGACTTGTGAAAATGCAGCAGAGGAGATGGTTATGGCTGATTCATTGATTTATTATGAGCAAAGATGTACTGTAAGATAGCTGCAAGTCAAAACATTGAAACCAAGCAAGAAAAGAGCTAGTTGTACCAAAAGATAGAATTAACTCATGTTAACCTAAATTCTGACCTAGAAACATAAAATGTTGATCAGTGCTATATGAACAGGAAAGCATGTAAAGAGACCTATTGCAGAAACATAAATGAGCATGGAAAACTATATTTCAAGCAAAACATTAGCCTCTGAATCAAACTATAACACTAGAAATTGCATGGGGAAAGCAAAACTGTGTTTTTATGGAAGCAAACAAATCTTAACCTCAATTCATGGTCCCCAAAGGAGGAAAGGAGGTCAATCTCTATTGATGGCCTTTTTGTATCTTTCTCTTACCACCATTTAACCTACTTTAGCAACTGAAATGGAAATAGCTATGTAAACCACAAAAAGCAACCTATTCTACTAAGGAAAAATGAATCTATTTAGCAAAAATTAATTCATGAACTAAAAAAAAAAAACATATAAGTACAAAGCAAGAGGTTTTGGGCAGCTTGGGTTGGGCCCTAACCTAAGAGCTTCAGCCCTTTGAAAGAAATCAGCGCTGGCTTAAAAAATATTTCATCTCCATTATCAAAAATAGTAGTCACATTACATAAATTGTCACAAGAGTAAGCTCGAAAATGAGCTGAGCAAGAACTGCAACAAAATTGCGAAAATTTGACTAATGACCAACTAAAATAGCCAGCACCTAAGCCCTCCTATTTATAGAACTGGAGCCTCCAACAGCTCTCCTAAAATCAAGGAGGCTCGGCTCCTAAGACTAGAGATAGATAGTAGTTCTTCTTCACTTGCTCGACTGTCCCTTTGATGCATCAATGTGGCTGCTTGTGCTCCGAGTTTCATGAAGGAGCATTTGAGGTAGGGATTCATAAATGAGGGGGAAACCCTCCCACAAATCCTCTCCCTTGTTTTCCTCGAATATTGGCTAGCAAATGCTTATTAATCCTTTGACTTTGTCCCAAAACTGACCAAAAATCTGCATAAAGAACACATTAGACTTCATGGCATAATGACTAACCCAATTCACTCTATTAGCATAAATATAATAAAAATTATGCAATAAACTAATGAGAATGGTAGATTAAGCTGAGTTAGGAGGCCAAATGAGCCCATATATACCCATTTATGGGGCTCATCATCACCCCCCTACTGAATGGGTTGCTCGTCCTCTCAGCAACTAGTCTATCTCCTCATCCTTGATGGCCCTGGTGGATTCCCTAACATCCCATGCTTATGATGTGATATCCTCCTCCTTATCATGGAATCCTGCCTTTCTATCCACCTCTTCCCACTATTTTTGTTCTTATTCATCTTTTACACCTTCAAGTAGTCCTAGGAGCAATGGAGCACTGAATTTGAGGCCAATCCAATTGGCCTTCAAACATTGCTTAGAGTGCTTATACAGTTGCACTCTCCTCAAGGCTTCTCTCATCCTAGTTGGGGAGTGATACTCCCTAATCTGTAGGCTGTGTGTAAATGTGTTCCACCTTCTCATGCAAGCATGAATGCAATCATCTCCAAACAATCTATCCATGTCCTCAAAATGTGCAATAGCCTGGGCTTGCTCATTGATATACTTAGGGACACTTCGAAGATTATCTGCAAGGTGTTGGTGGGCACTGATGAGAGCCATGGGGTCTGCTGGTTCAGCTCGGATCATTAAGGGTTCATTTTTCTCTTTTTCCATCAGCTTCATGATTTCTGTTGCCATTTTCTCTTCATGACTCATCCAAGATGCCATGGCGATCAGCTGCAAGTCTCCTAACTCGACATTGGGATCCCATAGGTTCATATCAGTAAGGGCCATATTATGTAAATAAAACTCTACCAACTTCACCTTGTCCTCTGCTAAACTGTGGTCACATAGATCCATGAATTTTCCATAATCCTGAAAAGGTATGGTGCCTCTCTGGGCCAGAGTCTTGATCTGGAACTGTAGCCACTGATCTTTGAGGTATACTCCATATGATTTGGCTAGCTACCTACACTGAAGTGCCTCCATAGCCTAGATGGCCATGCATGCTAACTAGGTTTCCCTTTCTTGCAGTTTTTTTCTCAACATTTCGGTCTCTACCTGGGTGTCCCTTTCTTGTAGCTGTTTTCTTAACATTTTAGTTTCTACTGGGGTTCCCCTTTCTTGCAGTTGTTTTCTTAACATTTCATTCTCTGCTTCTAAGTGAGATCTTTTGATTAATTTTGCATGTTTTACAGTGTCTAGCTCTTTGCCCATCTCTCTAAGCTTGCTCTCCATGTCGCTAATGTATTCCACCCCTTTGGACTTTGGAATTTCCATCCATTTGTGGCTCCTTAGTCTTTCTTTTTCCAGCTCAAAGAAAAGAGGGACTACAAAATTTTGTGGGATTATTTTCCTTCCTTCCAGAAGGTTGTAATAAGAGCCTAAACTAGGTTGAGGGTCAGGTTCTTGTATCTATGTTGTTTCATCCTTCCCCTTGGTCTGTCCTTCTACCCTTTTCTCAAGTTTCTCAATCTCTTGTAGCTTTGTCAAGGTCTCTTGTAGAGCAGTTTGCACCTCCTATAGGACAGCTTTGGAGTCCTGTAGTTTTATCCTTTCCTTCCAAGTGGAGGATCTAGGGTGTCCTATTTCATAGGTGATGGGGGTTCCGGATGGAGATTCCTCCTTTTTGGCAGTAGGAGAATCTTCAATGGTGATAGGCTCTTTTGAGGGTGGCTATGGCTTCCCTATTTTTATGCTAGTGCTCTTTTGAGCCTTGAAATACATGGATAGTTGCCTTTTCCTCTTTGGTTTGGGCTTAACTGGGGTCCTAAGTGCAGCAAGAACAGCTGCTGCCTCCCTTTCCAGTGT
The DNA here is from genome assembly GCA_031772625.1 of Pinus tabuliformis. NCBI lineage: Eukaryota > Viridiplantae > Streptophyta > Pinopsida > Pinales > Pinaceae > Pinus > Pinus tabuliformis. Next base: position 821,007,305 of record CM062804.1, on the reverse strand, counting down.
TTCAGGAGACACCTCTACCTTCTTTGCTTATGTTTCTTCTTCTTTTTTCTTTTCTTCCTCTGCTAGTTTTGTTTCTTCTATCCTTGTTTTAATTTCCTCCTCTTCCTGTTTAGTTTCTACCCTCTATGCTATAGTCTTTGTCTTCACTGATTTAGTCTTTTTCCTTTCTGTTTTAGTCCTTTTTCCTTTTGTCCTAGGTTCCTTGTTCTTCTCTACTTTGGTCTTATCCTGCTCTGTTTCATGTTTTTCTTTCTCTGTTTGGGTTCCTTCCTCCCCTATTTCTGGTTCCTCTTTCTCTGTTTGTGTTTTCTCTTCCTCTTCTATGGTTTCCTCCTCATCTTCCCCTTTTTGTTCTTCTCCCTCACTTTCTGATGGACTGAGGTCATATGTGACGAATTTTACATCATCTTTCCTTGTCATATTTCTAAAAATCTCCCAGGCTATGGGAATTGTGAAGGTGTGGGGGGCCTTTTCCACCAACAGTTTAATTAGCCCATGGTGATTCAATTGGTTTGGAACTCCTACCTTCAATTTGATGCTGGAATCTATTAGGGACTGGAGGAGAAAATAGGGAATACTGATATTTTTGGGTGCAGGAAGATCCATGCCATATCTTAACTCATGCAAAAGTCTGAAATGGTACCCATAAACTATGTTGTACCTTCCTTCACAGGAGATGTATTTGATAATTTGATAACTGAAATCATCCCAGGGGTAAGGTATGCTTGTTCTCCTGATGCCATTTTTGTCCTCTACAGGATGCTCATCTGGCTAGAAGAAGATTTTCTTGGCAACATGACCCAATGGTTTTTCCTCCTTGCTCCAGGGTAGTCCAAGTGGGAGACTGGTAACCCTACTAATGAACTCTGGCGTGATTTCCATGGTCAGACCCCTGAAACTAACAGTGGCAAGGGTTTTTGAGTGAGGTATCAAAGATAGGGCAAACCCCTACATTACTTCTTCATCATACCCTCGAAGTTTTTCAAAGAATGTCATCCAATTGGCTCTGGTAAAAAGGGCTACTACCTCGGGGTGTTCATGTAGCCTGGTTGAGTTTAGAGGTTCCTTCTACATAAATCCTCCTGTCATTATGTTTAGACTCTTTGGAATGCCTTAGGTGGAGAAGGAGACAAAAATTTTCAAAAACCAGGAAATAGAGGAAAAGACTGTGTTTTTATTTAAGAAACAGGCAGACTTTTTAATGTAATTTCTCTTTATTTTAGGCTTAATGCTCCCTAAAATTGCATCACTCCTCGTATGTGTGAGTACCAAGGTGGAGAAGGAGACAATACTTCAGAAACAGAGAACAGACAAAAAAACTATGTTTTTTCTTAAGAAGCAGGCAGACTTTTGAATACAATTCCTCTTCCTTTTCAGGCTCAATTCCTTCTTAAAATCACATCACCCCTCATATATATGAAAATGCAGAGTGGGTTTGCACCGAGCCTACCTCTTCGAGCCTGAATTTGAATGAAAATCTTGTTTTTTCTTCTGCGAGACTGCTCACTGGTCCTCTTGTAGAAAGGGCTCCTGTAGGACCTGTTACTGCTCTTGTAGAACCCGATAATATTCCTGTAGAACCCGATAAGTGGAGGAGTTCTGAAAATGACAGAGAGCGATGGTTTCAAGGCTCTGGAGGTGGTAGGGAGCTCACTGTAGTCAAGGACGTGATGATAAAAATGGAAAAAAGGTGGTGAATAAGCTTGAGAGAGAATACTTATGCTTACGGGAGAGGTTTCTGGCGGCAAGGTGAGGTGGCAAAAGGGTACGTTGCCATTATTCGGAATGTTGGTCCCCACTACAATGTCATCATGAGACTTTATGCTTTCTGCCCGCAATCACTTCCCATCATTGGCGCTGGAGTTCAAAACATTCGCCACTACCTCTCTTTTTAGATTTTTTCATGAGTTGACTAGACACACATGCAGTGTGATCTCCGGATGAGCGTGATCGAACTGGACGAGGGTGGAAAGTTAATTGGCCACCTTTCTAGTTTAATCCCAACCATTCCATTCGTTTATGCAGTTTCAAATCATATAGATGCAATAGAGGAACGGGTTTAGACACTTACCTGCAAGTCGAAATGTTCGTGCTACAGTGCTGCGAGGCTTTGTTGCTATTGCATGCTCAGACTCTAGTGCTGCATATCTTTACTCCTACTGCCATATGCTTGTGGCTTCTTGATATGTGGCTCATTGCTTTGTACAGGTTCTCCTTTGCTGGATCTCGCTTCGGACATCTTCTACATACCTATGGCTACACCTATTCTGCTGTTGGAGCTTGATTTTTAAGGGGATTAGCTACTACAAGAGTCCTACAGGAGCTCCTGTAGCTGTTTCTCCCTCTAAAATTTTTATCTAAGGCTTATGCAGGGGCTGTGAGGAGGCTTCTTGAAGAATCTGATGGTAATGGAGAAGCATCTGGTAGGCTATAGGTGAGTTGTAAGGGTTCTATTTTTTCTCGATTTTTTTTTTTGGAAAACAGGTTTCTGTGTTTTATTTGCAGGAAGGAAAGAAATAATTGGAAATGAGGTGGTGCAGGTGTGGGATGGAGGTTTAGGATGGTGGATGGTTGTAGGATGGTCTACATGCTTTCTGTGAAAATTCCCAGCTCTTCAATCCTTTTTTTAACTTCATTTTGAGCTCTCTGTTATTTCTACAGGAGTCTCCTGTAGAACATACAGGGCTTCCTTTAGGAAGCACAGTCTTTAGAAAAAACACCGAGAGATGGAAAAAAAGAATCATAGATGATGGAGAAGACTCTAGAGGATATATAATAGGCTTGGTGGCATGTCGCCTTGCTTCCTGGAGTCCACCTATGACCTGCAATGCACTCAAAAGGTTAATTTTTTCTGTTTTTTTTTTTTTTTTGAAAAGACAACTAAGGGGCCTCCAGGAGGTTTTCACCCTACCTGCCTACCCTAGGCGCCTCCAAGGGAGGTTTTAACCCAGGGATATTTATTCTCTTTGTTTTTTCTTTTTTCAATCACTGGGCCGCCTCAAAAAAGGTTTTCAACTTAATGATGGGACTCAAGCACCTTATATAGGTTTTCACCAAAGTCCTTATTATATTATTTTTTTTATTATTGAGTGGGTTGAGTGGAGGCAGAGACTTGCTCCACTACCAACACTGCTTTACTGAGATATTCAATAAATTCTTGCTTGGAGAGGGGCTTTTTGTAGATTTTCAACTTATGCCCATTGACAGGCATGGGGATGGCTTCCTCATCGATGGCCCTGATCAGAACTGAACCATTTTCATTGCACTTTTCTACTGTGTAGGCTTCCAGCCATTTTGTCCTCGGTTTGCCCTTGAAATCTTTATACCTTGAGTCATATAGCAGTGCCCAATCTCCTTCTTGGAATTGCTTCTCCTTGATGTTTTTGTCATGAAATATCTTCCTCTGAAGCTGGATTACTTCTATGTGGAGAAGGGCCTGCAATCCTTGTTCATCCAATCCATTTAGCTGGAGTAACCTTTCCTTTTGTGCATCGCTGAGATCTAGGTTCATCTGAGCTACCATCATTAGTGTATTGTATTCAAATTCTATTGACAATAAAGCCTTCTTCCCATAGACTAGCTTATAGGGTGTAAACCCTGTGGTGGTCTTCCATGTGGTGTTGTAGGCCTAGGTGGCCTCAACCAATCGATCTGCCCAATCTTTCCTACTGCTACTCACTACCTTAGTCAAAATTCCCTCTAAAGCTCTGTTGGTGACTTCCACCTGTCCATTGGCTTGTGGATGGTAGGGGGTTGAGGTCCTGTGATTGATTTTATGATGTGTGAGGAGGTCTTCAATCAGATTGGAGGTGAACTGACTGCCTTGATCTGTAACCAGTTCTCGTGGATCCCTGACCTTATAGAATATGTTCTCTCTTAAAAACTCAACTACTTTTTCTTTTGTTGCTCCCTTGATTGCCTTTATCTCTTCCCATTTGGTCAGATAATCAGTGCACATAATGATGTATTGTTTTCGGTTTGAAGGAGGGTTGATAGGACCCACAAAATCCATGCCCCACTTCTCAAATGGCTCAAAAGTCACTTGAGGTTGCAGGGGCATCTCATCCTTTGGATTAGGTTTCCCCATCCTCTAGCACCGATCACATTGACTGATATATCTCCTCACATCTTGATGAAGAGTGGGCCAATAGTATCCTGCTTGCAGAATTTTGAAGTCCTCTTTGCTGCAAAATGGCCTCCACAAGGCCCATCATGACATGTCAGGAGAATTTCAAAAACTTCTTCCTCCCTAACACATCATCTCAAAATCTGATCTAGGCCAAGTTTGAATAGATTTCGCCCAACCCAAGTGAAAGGGGCACTTTTCCTCACGACCTTGCTCTTCTCCTTTGGGGAAAGGTGTGGTGGGAACTGTGCTGAAACTAAGTAATTTGCTATGTCAACAAACCATGGAGAGAGTACTGAGATAGAAAACAGGTGTTCATCTAGCATTTGATCATCCACCATTCCTTCCTCATCTACAGGAAGATTTACTCTAGAAAAAAAGTCAGCAACAACATTTTCCTTACCAAGCTTATCAACAATGGTTAAATCAAATTGCTGCAATCAAAGCAACCACTTAATGATGCGAGCATTTACATCTGGATTGTTCATTAAATACCTAATTGTAGCATGATCAGTGTGTACGAAGGTCCGATAGCTTGTGATCTAATGTCTGAATTTATTTAAGGAATGGACTATAGCTAGGAGTTCCCTCTCGGATACATTGTAGTTTAACTCTTCCTTTGACAAGTTTTTACTTATAAAGTATATGGCATAAGGTATCTTCTCATCAACTTGCCCTAATGCTTCTCCTATCACTTTGTTCGAGGCATCTATGTGAATGTGGAAAGGTAGGGCCTAGTTTGGACCTCTCAAAATTGGGGCAGTCACAAGTTTACTTTTCAAGGTATCTAAGGCCTCTTGATAGTTGTCAGTCCATATGAGCTCGACATCTTTCCCCAAAATACCAAATAATGGAGAGGCTAGCTTACTGCAATCTTTAATAAATGTTCTATAATATCCCGCTAAGCCCAAGAAACTTCGTACATCTCTCACCTTTTGTGGAGGTGGTACCCTTTAGATGATGGCAATTTTGTTGGGGTCCACCTATAATCCTTGCTAAGAGATTGCATGACCTAGCACGATCCCTTCAGTCATCAAGAATTCACATTTTTCTGGAGTGAGGGACAGGTTCATTTCAATACACTTGTCGTAAACTTTTCCCAAGTTAGATAAGGCTTCCTAAAAGTTAGAACCATAAGGAGTAAAATCATCCATATATATTTCCACTGCATCATAAACTAGTTCAAAAAATATACTCAATACTACCCTCTAGAAAGTGGCAGGAGCATTGCACAAACCAAAAGGAAGGACCCGATATGCAAAGGTACCCCAAGGAAAAGTGAAAGTGGTCTTATATTGGTCTTCCGAGCTGATTTGGATCTGATTGTACCCGCTAAACCCATCTAACACCTGATCTATGAAGGGCAAAGGAAAATGGTCCTTCTTGGTGGCCTTGTTTAGTTCCCGATAATCGACACTGATTCTCCACTTACCATTTTTCTTTGGCACTAGCACCAAAGGAGAGACCCATTCACTGTGAGAGATGGGGTAGATGAATCCTGCATCCAGTAACTTTTGTAATTCTTCCTTGACAATGTCTTTAAGGGTTGGATTCATCCTCCTTTGAGGCTGCCTGACTAGTTTGCAATCTTCCTTAATGTAAGTTTGATGAGTATAGATTGAAGGGTGCACTCCCTTCATCTCCTTATAGCTCCAAGCGAAGGCATCCAAATGGTTTCTCAATAAGCTACACAGTTCATTCTCTTGAGAGGTGGATAGGGATGAGTTGATTTTCAAAATTCTTTCTGAGCCAAACTCTATATTATTAACTCAGAGATAGGTCAGGTCGCCACACACAGATCACCTAAAGGATTGTCTTGGGCTTCTTTCAGTAGCTCTTCTAATGGCAACATACTAGGGGGTGGATTCTGAATTAAGTTTTCAATGATATCATTGTCAGTTTGTGGTCCCCCTCCCATGGCAGCTTCTACTACACACAATGGTGCAGAATAGACTTCATCCTCATCTTCCTCCTCCAACCAGAGAGGTAGATCATGTTCTAACAAAGGTTGGGCAGGAGGGTATAGGACTAGCTGCTTGGACATATGCCCATTCTTGATTTTCATGTTCCGAGCTCGACAACTGATGTAGGCATCTGCAGTAGCCAACCAGGGTCTTCCTAGGATGAGAGGATACCCGATGAGCTTTGCCTTCGGCTGGAGAGCCAGGAAATCAGTAGGGTGCTCGCAAGAATCGATGGGTACCATTACATCTTCCATAATCCCTTCAGGGGTCATGGTGGAGCATTCTGCTAACTGCAGTACTGTTGTGGTCTTTCTCAGGGAGCCCTGGAGGTTGAGATTGAGCATAGTGTCCTTTGTCATCACATTAATGGCAACCCCCAGATCAATCAAGGTATGGGGGATCATGATGCCATTGATGTGGACATCGACTACTGGGCTTCCAGGGTCTAGATACTTCAAACAGATTACCTGCCCCAAAATCAGGTCAGATAGTTGTCGTATGACATTGATGGTTGGGGCATCTCTCTTGCACCTGCTTGGATGCCTGAAGCACTTCTCTTTCATCATCCTGTTGTATATAGGCACATCCTTTTTGGCTTGGAGAAGTGGTATCTTTACACATAATTGTTTCAATTCTCCCAGAAGTTCAGTTTCTTCTGGGGTAGGCTATGTTGTTCCAGATAATCTTTCAGGAAAGGGTGGAATTGTTTTTTATTCACTTTCCTCTTTATCTTCCTCATCCTCCTTAGGGGGAGGGTGGCTATCTGGGAGAGCCTTCCCAGATCGTAGGTTAATCTCCTAAATTTCCTTAGCATAGGTTGGGCATGATGGTTCCCCACTATATACTTACTGAGCCTATTTTTTATTCGGGTTCGAGTTTGGTTGAGCAGGCATTTGGGGTTGCCTTGGTGGAGCAGGATGTAATGGTTGCGGTTGAGCAGGTGGTGGAGGAAGAAGAGTGGGAGGGGAGTTGTACTAGGGCCTCCACCCCTAATGAGGTGCATTCCACTGAGGCTGTGGTTGAGCATAGGAGTGAAATGAATGAGCAGCTGGTTGAGCGTGATATTGAGATGGATATGACCAAGGAGGAGGTGTGGACTAGGGAGGATGAGTAGGGGGGCCCCAAGAAGGCATGGAAGTGGGTTGATTGGGTTTGTAGTATGACTAGGATGTCTCTTGTATTCCCTGTTGGTAAGGTCTAGGTCCATACAGCCTCCTTTGGTTTATGAAATAGAGTCGTTTAGTGGCTCCTTCGGTCCCTTGGTATACAGTTTTAAGTCCAGGCAAGGAAGGGCACTTATCTGTAGGATGATCTTCTTCACAAACTAAACACACCTCTATATAGTTCAATGGACATTCATTCCTAGGATGCCTTCTGGTGGATCTAGGACAAAAAATGGCCAAAGCCCTCTCTGCTTCCTCTTGTTTCCTTCTGATATGCATGGTATCTATTTGCATGGCAAGAGTCTGCAGCATCTCACTCTTGAAATCTTCCAGCATGTTTCCAAATTCACTTTTGAGGGATGAACTGGATGAGAAGGTACTAGCCGTGGGTTGACTCCGCCTACCTCTCTTTCTGGCTGCCATAGAATGGTTTCTAAAGACAGTATTTATGTCTTCATAAGGTAGTTGGTAGATGTGTCCCCCAGCCAGTAAATGGGGGGTGTCTAGAAGGTCTTCCTGAATTCCCCTGAGCAGGACAAACTTTAGAGATTTGGGGTCAAGTGTGCAGCTGGCCCTTTTATAACTGAGCTAGAATCTCTCTTCATAATCCTCCAAGGATTCATCACTTCCCATGGTCATTCGGAATATTTCTTCCTTGGTGTCTTTTGACCTAAAGTAGTCCCAATATTTGTTATTAAAAGCTTGCTAAATCTGAGCCCAAGTTATGATTCTATTGCCAGGTAACCCCATGAATCAGCACAATGCTGCATCCTTGAGGGTAGAAGGAAACAGTTTCAACTTCTGCTCATCTTCTGCATAGTCATAGGTTCGTCAGATAACAACAAACTCAAATAGGAAGGTGTCAGGATCTTTTGTAGTTAATCCATGGAAGTGAGGTAGGGCTGAAGGGCTTATGTTCTTCATTTTAGTGTCCCCATTGGTCTCTCGGATGGGAAAGGTACCCTCTTCTATTTCTCCATTCCCCCTAGCATTTCTGTTTTCAGCCATTGTCTTAGGAGGGATGGTTTCTTCCTCTTCTTCTCGTATAGGTTCTTCAAATATTTCAGGTTGTTCTCCTAAAGGATCTTCTGGATCATTGCCACCGAAGAAGAGAGAGGCATGGCTTTGTGATGTGGTGGGGGTGTTGGGTAGGAATTTACCTGAATTATCTCTGTTCCTACAAGGCATGAAATGGAATCTCTTTTTTGGGTGATTTTTGTTTTTTCACTACTTGCACCTGCAAAATTGAAATTGATTGAACAAACAAATTGCAACTAGCTGAAATGAACTTGCTGAAAGGAAATTGCAGAATTGAAATGAAAGCAAGGAAATGACTAATCTGGAATGAAAATTGCAGAATTGAAAGAACTAATCTACTTTTGCTGAAATGGAAATTGCATAATTGAAAGGACTAATCTACTTTTTCTGAAATGCAAATTGTAGAATTGAAATGAAAGCAAGGAAATGTAGAATTTGAAAGAAACAACTACTCTACTTTTGCTGAAATGAACTACTTGGCAGAATGTTGTAGTAGAGAATAGAAGAAAAGCAGTAATCACAAAATACTCTGACGTTTCCTCGGCAATGACACCAAAAAGTGGTGAGCAACAGTATTGCAGCAAGAATGCTACAATTCTTGGGGCTTCCTACTTCACTTTTATCAACCAGGTAGTTCGTAACAAACTTGGAAGCGACGACGCTGTATGCACAAGTACTATCTCCTACTGCACGCTGTCACTTGGTCAGCTGGTGTAAGATCACTAGGAGCTTAAGCCAACTTCTATGAATTCTCAGAAGAATCTTTTAGCTATGATGAAAGAAATCTAACTCTAAAGAGGCTATTCCACTTGCAGAAAGAGAAAGGAGACTGGAGTGTAAAGCAAACCCTAGCAAATGCTAATTCTTCCAACTAACCATACTTTTGCAGAAAGAGAGATGAAAACTGATGAAATGAGTGCCATTGACTACTAAGAAGGTAAGCTACATTTATTCCAACTACTTCTGAAAGGAAATGAGAGAAAAACATCTCTTTTGGATTTTTGTGTATTTTATGTGGAATTGTTATGCTTGCAATTTATCTGTTTGTGGTTGTGGTAGAGATTTGGTGGCGATGGAAGGCGACCTTGGGGTTTTAATAGGTGTAGGAAGGTGTGGGGAAGTCCCAAGAAGCCTCTAGTAACCTTCTGGAGACTTTCTCTACAATCAGACTTCAAAAAGTCACTTTCAGGAAATTCTACAGGAGGCTACAGGGGATCTATAGGAGGATGCTGAGCGTTGTTTTTAGAGGTTTTGAAGGTGGAAAAATGGTGGGAAAGGGTAGCTGAAGATTAGAGGGAGGTGTCAAGGTGTCTGAATCTCATCAAGGATGATTAGGAAAGAAAATGATGGTTGGACTCGTTCAAGATACAAGAGGGAAGCTTATGAGAATGATGCAGAAATTAGGGCAGATTCGTGAAGGGCTGTGAATGACCTATGAACATGTAGCAGAGGAGATGGTTATGGCTAATTCATTGATTTATTATGAGAAAAGATGTACTGTAAGAGAGCTGCAAGTCAAAACACTGAAACTAAGCATGAAAAGAGCTAGTTGGACAAAAGGACAGAATTATGTCATGTTAACCTAAATTCTGACCTAGAAACATAAAATGTTGAACAGTGCTATATGAACAGGAAAGCATGTAAAGAGACCTATTGCATAAACATAAATTAGCATGGAAAACTAGATCTTGACCTCAATTCATGGTCCCCAAAGGAGGAGAGGAGGTCAGGCTCTATTGATGGCCTTTTTGTATCTTTCTCTTACCACTATTTAACCTAGTTCAGCAACTGAAATGGAAACAGCTATGTAAACCACCAAAAGCAACCTATTCTACTAAGCAAAAATGAATCTATCTAACAAAAATTAATTCATGAACTGAAGCAAAAAAACATATAAGTACAAAGAAAGAGGTGTTGGGCAGCTTGGGTTGGGCCCTAACCTAAGAGCTTCAGCCCTTTGAAAGACATCAGTGTTGGCTCAGAAAATATTTCATCTCCATTATAAAAAATAATAGTCACATTACATAAACTGTCACAAGAGTAAGCTCGAAAATGAGTTGAGCAAGAACTGCAACAAAAGTGTGAAAATTTGACTAACAACCAACTAAACTACTGAGCACCTAAGCCCTCCTATTTATACAGCTGGAGCCTCCAATAGCTCTCCTAAAATCAAGGAGGCTTGGCTCCCAAGACTAGAGATAGACAACAGTTCTTCTTCACTTGCTCGGCTGCCCCTTTGATGCATCAATGTGGCTACTTGTGCTTCAAGTTTCCTGAAGGAGGATTCAAGGTAGGGAGTCATAAATGAGGGGGACACCCTCCTATATATCCTTTCTTTGTTTTCCTCGAATATTGGCTGCCAAATGCTCATTAATCCTTTGACTTTGTCCCAAAATTGACCAAAAATCTGCATAAAGCACACATTAGACCTTATGGCATAATGACTAACCCAATTCACTCTATTAGCATAAATATAATTAAAAAATGCAATAAACTAATGAGAATGGTTGATTAACCTAGGTTAGGAGGCCAAATGAGTCCATATAATTACCCATTTATGGGGCTCATCAATCACCACCACAAATATCCAAGAGGAGGAACCCAAAGATCCAGAAGTGTAGGAGCATCCCATCCACTCCCAGATGTGGGTAAAAGGTTCCCCGCTATAGTTCATTGTCGACAGTGGCAGCCAAAAGAACCTCACTACAGGAAAGGTCGTGAAGCAACTAGGCTTACCGACTATAGCACACCCACAACCGTACACCATCAACTGGCTTTGCCAAGGACGAGATCTGTGCGTGAGCCAACAATGTCGCCTTCCATATAGCATCAAGCCCTTCACGGATGAGGTATTATGTGACGTTGCTCCCCTTGATGTTTGTGATGTATTATTAAGCCAAACATACTTGTAGAAGAGACATGTTGTGTATGAGTCAAGGCCTCATGCTGTTATTGTTACATTGAGAAATAAGTTGTACAGGGTACCACACGTAGCACTGCCTACCGCCATCTCTCTGGTTACTGCAAAACAATGCAGTAAGCTCATTTCAAAAACCGGGAAATTTGTTTTCCTAATGATATTTCCTCAAGGAAATAAGAAGACGGTGGCCACGACCTCTAGATAGGGCCCCTCCACACAACAACAACAAATGGACAAGATCGTGGAGGAGTACGAGGACATCTTCACCTCCCCCGCAGGGGTGCCTTTGCACTGTGAGGCCAAACACTTCATCGACCTCACCTCATGTGCGTCGTTACCCAATGGACCAATCTACCGACGCTCCATTCTAGAGAACGATGAAATCAATAGGAAAATTCAGGAGCTACTGCAGAAAGGACACATTCGGCTGAGTTCATCACCCTGTGGGAGCCTAAATGTGTTGGTACAAAAGAATGATTCGACTTGGAGACTTTGCATTGACTATCGGGCGCTGAATAAGATCACTGCCTAGAATAGGTACCTAATCCTGTGGATTAATGAACTTCTAGACCAACTAAAGGGGGAAAAATATTGTAGCACAATCGACTTGAAGTCCGGATATCACCAAGGACCAATCGAACAGTACGATGTGTGGAAGACTACCTTCAATGCCAAGGAGGACCTTTTCGAATAGTTGGTTATGCCTTTCAGGTTGACGAATGCTCCTGCAACCTTCATGAGGCTTATGGATGACATCATGTGGCCATTCAACAACTCATTTGTAGTGGTATACTTGGATGACATCCTAATCTTCAGCCAGAGTTGGGAATAGCACCTCCACCACATCCGAAAAGTTCTCCAAACATTGCGGCAACACAAGCTGTGTGCCAATTTAGAGAAATACAATTTTAGTATGACCCAGATTCAATAGATGGGATATATTATTGATGAATGGGGGATGCATGTGGATCCAACCAAGATCCAAGTCATTCGGGATTGGCCAGACTCAACCACTTTGATGGAGCTCCACACCTTTCTCTGTCTTGCCAATTTATACCCCAGGTTCATGTTGGGGTTCTCTCATATTATTTGGCCATTCAGTCAAGTCACCAAAGGAGGAGTGAAAGAAAAATTATTTTGGTTTGAATCTCAATAGAAGGCATTCGCATTGTTGAAACATCCCCTCTCCTTTCCACCAGTGCTCACATTACTAGACTTGCAAAAACCATTTGAGATTGAGACAGATGCCTCTGACTATGTTATTGGGGTATTCCTTACTCAACAGGGGCATCCAATGGCATATCACAGTGAGACACTTCCAAAAACAATTCGGAAGTATTCCGCTTATTAGAAATATATCTATTGCATTGTACAGGCTTGTCGACAATGGAAGCATTACATTTTCAGGAAGGAAATGATCATCCACACCACCGACCCCTGTAGTTCATAGAGATGCAAAGGAAGTTGCAAAATGATCGCCATCATAAGTGTTCCACATACCTGCTGTTAGAGCCTAGATTTGTCTTAGGCTGAAAAAACAAGGTTCTAGGTCCACATCAAACCACGCTCAGCCTCGTAGCTAGCCCTACGAGGACAGGAGAGGGCTCTCTCTGGGACAATCTCAGTGAAAGATAATCAATGGGGCTGGACATGACTGATTTAGCAACTAATTTTAGCCTAGGTATTAACTGCGAAGGATTTGATTTGAGTTTTTTGGGGGTTTTGTGTTGGAAACAGGGAAAGGCAAATTGGGCTCGGGGATGAGGCACAGTTTCTGCAGAGTTCTGATTGGGGCAAGGAAGGCAATCGTTTTGATGCTTTAATTTGAGTGAATGGATAGATCAGACTAGTGAGGAGCTAAGGAGAGCAAGAGAGTCTCAAGAATTCTCCTTAAACTGGTGAAAACATGAAAATTTAATCAAATTCAAAGGCGGAGCATAACAGTTAATGGATTCCACCTTAATCACTCATTTGTTAAAATTCAGAAGAAGAGACAGGAAAATGATACACATAACACTAATGAACTTACAATTTACTTAGAGAAGCACACAATCAAAACATAAATCCACATGGATCCCAAACAGTGCTGCAAAACCTTGGTCTTTCCTTAGCCAAAAATGCATAAATGAATGTACAATAGAGTGCCCAACTTTTCCCAAGAGTCCAACCCTGAAAATGACTTAGAAAATACATAATATAGGCAATCCAAACCTATTTCCTTGCCTCTAGGGGTCTAGCTCATTATTTAAGGAGCTGTTTCAACCAATTCTAAACAAAGCACTAAAATCTAGGCAGTCAAAACAACTTGCCTCTATAAGGTAGGAAATTGATTCATTCATTAAATGTTCACTTTTTGGTGAATGAATCCTCTAGAACAAGTAAATAAGTTCCAAAATTACATCATGTTTAAAAATTACATCAGTATAGATCAAAAATTACATCAAAAAGCAAAACTAGTCAAAGTAGTCGAATTTCTGAGCTGGAAGGTGAAAAATTGGGCAAAAAACCTCTGTGCACTGCGCCAATTTCTGTATGCGTCGCGCCACTTTGATGCTGATTTTGAGGCACTTTCTGAAGTCCAAATTGAGCCCAAGTGTGCTGTTTGGAAGCCCTACTGTCTACTTTCCAACCCAAGTGGAATTTCGGAATTTGGTGCCCTTTTTCCCCTCCAAAACCTCAATCTCCCAAGACTGCTTCCTGTGTGTGAAATTAGGGGCAGAGAGGTCATTTTTAGGGTGTTTTTGACCTCCTGAGGACTCAAAACTTGCCCAAACTTATTGGCCATGCACCAGAAGTCATGATTTTTCATCAAAAATCCAAAAATATAAAGCTTTTTTCCATTTGGAACTTCCTATCATAAGCGCGTGCCACGTGGCGAGGCGCACAGGGAGAAAAACCCTATTTTTTGTACAAAAATTTGCCAAAATGTCAAAAATGCCCCAAATTTCTTGAAATTTGGGCTGGAGCTTCTTCATTAAGTGTTATTCTAGGCTAAAGAGGCTTCGGCCAGTATCCAGAGTCGATCATGCTCTTTTTTCCTCTTTTTCCTTTTTGATGCCTTCCTTAGGTTTGTCATGATTTTCGTGCCCAATAATGGTTTTTCATGTGCTTGAGCATGTACTTATCCTTGTTTGCTTTCACCAACAACTTCTCTAAGTGGATGTTGATCCTCTCGAGCCAAATCTCTCGATCAACCTCTATCTCCTACTGAATGGATGTCCTCTCATTTAGGCTTCGTTGGGCAGCCTGCTGGTCTTCACAGATGTTTTGCCACCTCTATGAGGCCTCCTGGGTGCATGTTCTTCCAAGGGTGAGTCACTTTGGGTTTCCACTTCAAAGTCTGATGAATGCTCAGATGCCATGACTCCTGTACAAAATACCTTGAAGAAAAGATGTTGTTGTATATGAACTGTGCTTGGACTTCTCTTTAATAATGTATGAAACTGCTGTGTTGTAATGCAATACTATTGGATTCTGCCACCAAGTGGGGAAAATGCAACAAGGGAATGTTAGGAAGGGGAAAACAGTAAGGGATTACGGAATATTAGAATAAATTTTATTAGGGAAAGGAGGGGGTTTGAGGTGTTTTTATGTATAGGGTTAGGAGATTTTTATAAGGGCTAGGGTTTTGGGGTTTTTGGATTTGAATATAGGAAAGAAAATGTAGAATTGATGAGCTTAGTCGGGGGGCGTAGGCAATGATGAAACAAGGGAGAAATGGGGAAGGAGGAGAATCCTTGGTGACAAATCAAAGATTTAAGAACCCACAGAAATTATCCTTTGAAGGCACTTTAGATGTAGGGTTTGGATTTTTGTTTCAACCGTTATTACCCATAAACCACCAACACTTATCACAAAATTTGATGCAACATCAAGAAGAAGGCTCTACCTGGCAAATCCATGCAAGGAATGAGCAACTTGGAGAAATTTCAAGCAAATTCGGGTTGTGGACTATATGCGCCGCGCCAGGAACCCAGTATGCCACGCCCATTCAGAATAACACTGGGCAGTTTCTCTCAGTGGGTCGCGCCACTTGTTCTGTGTGCCACACCGACTAGTTGCAAGACATTTCACCCTAAACACGGACTTGCTCACCCAATTCACTTTGAAATGCTTCTCTTTGACCTTGTCATTCAGAATGACATTGATCTTCATGGAAAAACCTTTATAAAGACATTGATTTGATTTTTGGTTCTTCAAAACCCATTTTTGTAATGTTTTGAAATTGGCACTTTTTCACAATTAACACAAGTCTGTCTTTTTGTTTCCTCCATGATTTTTTGGTTGAAATGATGAAATTCTTGGCAATTTTTTGTAGGAATAGCTAACATGGGATTTGACAAAGGAGACCAGGGTTGCGCCTGAAGAATCAATAGCTGAAGAACATTTGAAAATATTACAAAAACAAAATGTCGACTTTTCTTCAAAACATAGTTTTGAAGAAGAGTCCTAATCCATCCATATGATGATAAAAATCTTTGAAGTAACAACTTATTAAGAACCTCCCTCAGGCCTACTGGCTTTATTGGACCTTGTTGAAGACCAAATTGACTAACCCTAGACCTAATGACTAAAATGATTGTTATGACCTAGAAAATGAAACATGAGTGCAAATGACTTTTAAGACTTGATTTTGATGAACAGACCTGAGCCAGCAGTGCAAAGCATGAGGGGGATGAATGACAGAAGCCCTTCCGACAGATTTATGGCATGCTCCTAACGGAATGCAACTAATCGATCGAGATGGGACACCTAAGAATGAAATGCAAAAAGAGTTTTGATCTCTGACGGAGGGATGACCAGACTGACTCTAACATTGGCTCCAATGGGGTTGGTAGCTACTTGGAGGTGCCAAGAGTGGTAGATCTCTAGGAGAGAAAACAAGTGCCTTCATACATTGGGAAATGGAGTCAAAACTCAAGCTAAAATGGATGACTAAAAACCGACACAAACTAACTTAACAACAAGACTGAAAACTGACTCACAAATAACTCATGACTCAACTAGAAACTAACTCGATACTTAAGCAGAACCGACAAATTAGAAATGATGCTAAAAGTGGAACTTATTCATCAAAACCTACTCTAACAGTTTCATTCATCACCTGATCAAGTGAAATGAAACAACCAATGCAACCAAGTAAGTATTCCATTTGCTATTTGAATTCTCCGCAAGTGCTCACTTATGAACAACAAGAGAGAACTACTAAAAGGCAACTCCCATGACAACTTGGAAATAGATCCGTTGAATGTTATGGATTCTCTATCCGCCTCCAAAAACACTGCATAAGGATCTTGAAATTCATGCACGCTGCGACTTAGCTCATCCAATGGATTACTTCTCTTCTCTTCATACCATGAATGAAAACTTTGATCTGAGCTTTGTAATGAGACTCCTGCTGAAAATGACAAAGAAACAAGCTGATGGATCAACTTTATATCAGTACATGTTTCAGCCTCACATGTAGTCAATGGAGAAGGACTTTGACTGCAAACCTCATCCAAAACATCAACTATTGGATCATGAAAAACTTGAAAAGACTACTAAAACCCATTTTCTATTGGTTCCAATGTGATTACATGATTGCCTACATGCTGCTCATTCTTCACTAAAGATGTACTATGCAATTTTCCCTTCAAAAACTAAAATGATTCAAAACAAAATGGTATGGAATCATCTTGCATCATCTGAGCATATTTTCCAGCTTCCAAGTCTTTATTTTCAACTTGACAATCAAAGACATTTAGGGGCTGCAAATCTGGATATGAAAAGTCTTGAACAAGGTTTTCATTGCCCTCAAGATGGTCCAAATCAAGACTTGTTGACAGCTGATTTCTAATTGAATGGAAGTTGTCTCTGATGAACTGACATGAATCAAAACAAAAAGGCAAATATCCTTCACTTAATTCAAAATTTGCTACACTTTCCTCATCATTGTCATAGCTAATATGCATCGGTTGATCACTGTATTCGAACTGCTGAAAGTGGACCTCTTCCTCCCACAAACTAGCTGTTGATTTGTCTGCAAGATTAGCTTCTCTTTGGAGAACATAATCATCATCATACTGATCAAACTGAGGCAAATCATCAGTATAAAACACATCATCAAGCATACATGTCATATCAACAGTTCTCTCTTCTCCAAGATGATCTACAAAACAATCATTATCAGATCTATGACAACTAGGAAAAGAAACAAAATGTTTTGGAGCAGCCATTTGTTCTTCTTCAATCAACGAGCGATGGACTTGAACACTATTCTCATTCCTTGCGTTGATCTTGTCTGTGATATTTTACACTGCACTTACCAAAATGTCAAGCTTCACCTCTAGAGATGTTGATTCCTCTGGATCTATGTTTTTCATCTCTTCTTCCTTCAACCTTGCCCTTCGGATCAGCAAGTGAGCCTCTACATTTACTGCACTGTTCTGCATCGTTTCAAGTGTTGCAGGGTTCCTTTCTCTCAGTTGAAACTCCATTTCCGGATCAAAGGCACCTGGATAGTGCAAGAGAGTAGACCTAGGAGGAGGCCTTATATCAACTAGCATCGAATAATAAACTTGATTAAATCTGGCAGAAAATTGTTGTACTGTCTCCCCTGGCAGTCTTTTCAGCTGGTTATACTCTTCTATAATCAAGAAAAGGTTCTATCTTATCACCCACCTATCGAGGAAAACTTTGACGAACTGCTGGAAATCTGAGATGCTTGCATCAGGCAGGGTTTTGAACCAACTCTTGACTTTGCCTTGCAAAGAAAGAGCAAAAAACCTTATACTGACATATTCTTCATCAACATCAAAAAGGTCTAGAAAATTCTCAACATTCTACACATGTTGCTCAGCGTTGACATTCTTACATTCACCGTCAAACCTCGGCAAGTATAGATCATAGTTTTTGGGGAAAGCATGGAGAACAGAAGGTAAAACAAGAGGTTTATACCTATCCGGGACTATAAAAGGTGGAGTATATACAAGAGCTACGGGATCAGTTTTGGTCTCTTGAGGTTCATCAGTTTTAAGATGGTCATCACAAGATTCAGAAGAAAGGTCTTGATCAAGCTCAAAGGTATGCAAATCTTTGGTATTCACCATCTTCAAAGGGAAGGGATCAAATGTAGGCCTGGGATATTTTCTCAAGCATAGTATACTTTCAAAAGCCTTGCTAACATTCTCGAGAAAAGAGAAGAAATAATTTAGAAAAAAGAACAAAATGCCTTAGATGAAACTCCAACTTGTCTTTTCATGTTTCTGCTCACCAGGTTCATCATCCAGTGGAGTCTTTCGATCTGATCTCGAAAATGATTTGGAATCGCTAGGTGAATGATTTTAGCCTTTCCAGTGTCTAATCGTTGTGCACCATCAACAATCAGATTTGAACTTGATACATGTACTGGTGCAATTAACAAGTTAGATGTCATGTTTACAAGCTAGACCGAAGATTGACTGAAGCAGCATTTATCTACTTCCGCTAATGCAAAGTGAAAGTGTTTCGAAGGCTACCTAGCATAACTTCAGGCTCCGTCTGTAGCTATGAAACAAATGAAATCAACAAGCAAACCATTTTCTTCCCTAGTATGGTCGCCACTATGTTAGAGCCTAGATTTGTCTCAGGCTGAAAAGACAAGGTTCTAGGTCCATATCAAACCACGCTCAGCCTCGTAGCTAGCCTTACGAGGACAGGAGAGGGCTCTCTCCGGGTCAATCTCAGCAAAAGATAATCAATGGGGCTGGAGATGACTGATTTAGCAACTGATTTTAGCCTAGTTATTAACTGCAAAGGATTTGATTTGAGTTTTTTGGGGGTTTTGTGTTGGAAACAAGGAAAGGCAAATTGGGCTCGGGGATGAGGCACAGTTTCTGCAGAGTTCTGATTGGGGCAAGGAAGGCAATCGTTTTGATGCTTTAAATTGAGTGAATGGATAGATCAAACTAGTGAGGAGCTAAGGAGAGCAAGAGACTCTCAAGAATTCTCCTTAAACTGGTGAAAACATGAAAATTTAAATAAATTCAAAGGCAGAGCATAACAGTTAATGGATTCCACCTTAATCACTCATTTGTTCAAATTGAGAAGAAGAGATAGGAAAATGATACACATAACAATAATGAACTTACGATTTACTTAGAGGAGCACACCATCAAAACATAAAGCCACATGGATCCCAAACAGTGCTGCAAAACCATGGTCTTTCCTTAGCCAAAAATGCAGAAATGAATGTACAATAGAGTGCCCAACTTTTCCCAAGAGTCCAACCCTGAAAATGACTTAGAAAATACATAATATAGGCAAGCCAAACCTATTTCCTTGCCTCTAGGGGTCAATCTCATCATTCTAGGAGTTGTTTCAACCAATTCTAAACAACGCACTAAAATCTAGGTAGTCAAAACAACTTGCCTCTATAAGGTAAGAAACTGATTCATTCATTAAATGTTCACTTTTTGGTGAATGAATCCTCTAGAACAAGTAAATAAGTGCGAAAATTACATCATGTTTATCCAATTATATCAAGATAGATCAAAAATTACATCACAAAGCAAAACTAGTCAAACTGGCTGTATTTCTATGCTAGAAGGTGAAAAATTGGGCAAAAAACCTCTGTGCGCCGTGCCAATTTCTGTATGCATCACACCACTTTGATGCTGATTTTGAGGCACTTTCTGAAGTCCAAATTGAGCCCAAGTGTGCTTGTTGGAAATTCCTGCCTGTCTACTTTCCAACCCAAGTGGAATTTCTGAATTTGGTGCCCATTTTCCCCTCCAAAACCTCAATATCCCAAGACTGCTACCTATGTGTGAAATTAGGGGCAGAAAGGTCATTTTTAGGGTGTTTTTGACCTCCTGAGGACTCAAAACTTGCCCAAACTTCTTGTCCATGCACCAGCAGTCACGATTTTTCATGAAAAATCCAAAAATATAATTTTTTTTCCATTTGGAGCTTCCTATCATTAGAGCGCGCCACGTGGCGTGGCGCATAGGGAGAAAAACCCTGTTTTTTGTACAAAAATTTGCCAGAATGTAAAAAATGCCCCAAATTTCTTGAAATTTGGGCTGGAGCTTCTTCATTAAGTGTTATGCTGGGCTAAAGAGGCTTCGGCTAGTATCTGGAGTCGATCATGCTCTGTTTGCCTCTTTTTCCTTTTTGATGCCTTCCTTAGGTTTATCTTTAAATTCCTTATTTGTGCCTTGCAAACATGATTTCGTGCCCAATAATGGTTTTTCATGTGCCTGAGCATGTACTTGTCCTTGTCTGCTTTCACCAATAACTTCTCTAAGTGGATGTTGATCCTCTCGAGCCAAATCTCTTGATCAACCTCTATCTTCTACTGAATGGATGTCCTCTCATTTAGGCTTCGTTGGACAGCCTGCTGGTCTTCACGGATGTTTTGCCACCTCTATGAGGCCTCCTAGGTGCATGTTCTTCCAGGGGTGAGTCACTTTGGGTTTCCACTTCATAGTCTGATGAATGCTCAGATGCCATGACTGTTGTAGAAAATACCTTGAAGAAAAGATGTCGCTGTATATGAATTGTGCTTGGACTTCTCTTTATTAATGTATGAAACTGCTGTGTTGTAATGCAATACTATTGGATTCTGCCACCAAGGGGAAATAATGCAATAGAGGAATGTTAGGAAGGGGAAAACAGTAAGGGATTAGGGAATATTAGAATAAATTTTATTAGGGAAAGGAGGGGGTTTGAGGGGTTTTTATGTATAGGGTTAGGAGATTTTTATAAGGGCTAGGGTTTTGGGGTTTTGGGATTTGAATGTAGGAAAGAAAATGTAGGATTGATGAGCTTAGTTGGGGGGGGGGGGTAGGAAATGATGAAACAAGGGAGAAATGGGGACAAATCAAAGATTTAAGAACCCATAGCAATTTTCCTTTGAAGGCACTTTAGATGTAGGGTTTGCATTTTTGTTTCAACCGTTATTACCCATAAGCCACCAACACTTATCACAAATCCACGCAAGGAATGAGCAACTTCGAGAAATTTCAAGTAAATTCAGGCTGTGGACTATATGTGCCACGCGAAGAACCCAGTGTGCCATACCCATTCAGAATAACACTGGGAAGTTTCTCCCATTGTGCCACACGCTTCCAGTGCGCCGCGCCACTTGTTCTGTGCGCCACACCGGCTAGTTGCAAGCAATTTCACCCCAAACATGCACTTTCTCACCCAATTCACTTTGAAATGCTTCTCTTTGAGCTTGGCATGCAGAATGACGTTGATCTTCATGGTAAAACCTTTATAAAGACATTGATTTGATTTTTGGTTCTTCAAAACCCATTTTTTTAATGTTTTTAAATTGGCACTTTTTCACAATTAACACAAGTCTGTCTTTTCATTTCCTCCTTGATTTTTTGGTTGAAATGATGAAATTCTTGGCAATTTTTTGCAGGAATAGCTGACATGGGATTTGACAAAGGAGAGCAGGGATGCGCCTGAAGAATCAATAGCTGAAGAACATTTGAAAATATTACAAAAACAAGATGTCGACTTTTCTTCAAAACAAAGTTTTGAAGAAGAGTCATAATCCATCCATATGATGATAAAAATATTTGAAATAACAACTTATTAAGAACCTCCCTCAGGCCTGCTGGCTTTATTAGACCTTTTTGAAGACCAAATTGACTAACCCTAGACCTAATGACTAAAATGACTTTTATGACCTAGAAACTGAAACAGGACTGCAAATGACTTTTAAGACTTGATTTTGATGAACAGACCTGAGCCAGCAGTGCAAAGCATGAGGGGGAAGAATGACAGAAGCCCTTCTGACAGTTTTATGGCATGCTCCTAACAGAATGCAACTGATCAAGCGAGATGGGACACCTAAAAATGAAATGCAAAAGGAGTTTTTATCTCTGACGGAGGGATGACGAGACCAACTCTAACACCTGCAACAGTTCCATTTGAATATCAAGTATAAGAAGGGAAACACAAATAATGTTGCAGATTGCCCTAGCCAACCACCGATCATGGCGTTAAGCATAGTGGTCAACTCTTGTGGGCATGAAACTTATAATTGGCCACTCCTCTATAAAAATGACCCAGAATTCTGCCACACATACTATATGCTCTTGGAGGGTCAGCAAGTCCAAGATTTTCACCTCCACAATGCTCTGTTATGCCACTTGGGACACCTTTGTGTTCCTTCAGGCGTGCGTGCGAAGATGATTTAGGAAGCGCACTACAATTGGGTCGCTGGGCATTTTAGGGTCGAGAAAACGGTGGTAGTACTGCAGAAGTATTTCTATTGGTCGAATCTTTGACAAGATGTGGGGAAGTAAATCAGATCTTGCACTGCCTGCGCCATTGCCAAACCGACCATCAAGAAGCAAGGTCTCTATACTCTGCTTCCTACCCCTAGTCGACCTTGGGAATCCATCTCCCTGTATTACATGTCAAGCCTTTCTTCTACTAAGCATGGCAACGACAGTGTTTTTGTGGTCGTCGACAAATTCTCGAAGATGGCCATTATGGCGGCCTGCAAGAAGAGTATCATAGTAGAAGCCACTGCTAAACTCTTCTTTGAAAGAGTGTGGGTACACTTTGGGATCCCACAGTATATCAATTCAGATCAGGAAAGTAGGTTCCTTAGTACATTTTAGTCTGGTCTCTGGTTGATGCTAGACACCAAGCTCACTAAGTCCACAGCTTTTCATCCCCAAACTCATGGGTAGAGAGAGGTCGTCAACATGATGATCATACACATTCTATGCATGTACAACTCAAAGCATCCACGCAAATGGGATGAGAACCTCCCCTATGTCCAGCACAGCTACAACCGGTCTCTCCACAACTCGACTGGCCACAACACTATTCAGGTGGGCTTCGGATTCTAGCCACTATGTCCCATTGATGTGGCCATACCATCTGTAGTGACTCAGGTAAATTTGGCTCATCTTCAGTCCGAAGCCGACAAGGCAAATAACTTCAGTGAGCACATTCAACACATCCGCCAATAGGTCCATGAAATATTGGACAAAGCCAATGCTAAGTACAAGTAGCGGCATGATCAAAATCGAGTGCCACACAAGTTCCAGGTGGGCGACAAGGTCTGGCTACATTTGTAGAAGGAGTGCCTCGCTGGGTCCCACCGCAAGATTCACTCGCTTTGATATGGAACACACACCGTCACCAAGGCTGTGGGAGATAATGCTTTTGAGCTCAACATTCCCCCATTCCTTGGCCTGCACCCAATGTTCAATGTGGATCGCCTTCGATCATATTTTCAACCATTACTGGAGACATTTGGCATTGCAGAACAACTCACACCAACAAAGTTAAATCCAAACTGCATGGAACAAGATGAAAATGATCGGATCATGGACACCTAGATCAAGAACACTCACTACCAGAAGATCCAACTGTATTGAGTTGTTAAAGCCAGACAACTCCTGCACCAAGGAAAATGGCCTACTAGGGACCAAGTTTAGTAGAAGTTTGATCATCTCATGCAGGAACTCAATGCAATTGAAACCATTGCTTCCTAATAGGGGAGGAATGATCTAGGTGGATATTTCTCGCCACTTGCCTATTCCACATAGACCCCCACCATTGCTTCTTTCAATTTTTTTTAGTTTCTTTAGTTGTAGTACAATTTATTATTTTTGGCAGTTTTTTTGGTCGTGAACTTCCGGAGCCATTTTAAGGCCCTAAATGTTGTTTTTTGCAATATTCCTCTAAATGATTTTCCTGAAATCGCATTTTTAGTTGTATTCCTCAAAGATATATTTCCAACGAGGTATCATGCATGTCAAATAGAGATAATATGACCAAGTTATGACCCCGGGAAGTTGGCTGCCCAACTAACTCCAATGAGGCCCATAAAGTCTTGGTGTTACATCTCCTCTGGTTAGGGTTTGGGTTGTTTAGGGTTTTCTCTTATTGTTCAATAATAAAAATTCCCTTGAGCCTTATTGTAACTTAGTTCAGAGGCATGTAGCGGCCACATCTCCTCTTAGAGATAAGCAACCATCGCCCGAGCTAGTCTCATTTCCATTTTGTTTGTAAGCATATTTCATTATTTGATATTAATGAAACATAATGTTATTTTTTATGCATCTGTATATTTATGGTTATACCTGTAATTTGTTGTATTTCTGTTTAAATTCAAATCAAACTCAGTGTGACTTGATTCAAGATTCTTCATTCGACTTCAAGTGGGAGAATGTTAAACGTCAAACCGAATTGAAAGACTTCAACACCAACCTCATTGTCCATAGCTGACTCTCTAACAATCATGCTGACACTGAACCAACTACCATTGACTGACCCCCACCGTCATTTGAGTTTTAGTCTCACTGTGTCCATGAATTTCACATGCAAAATTCTAGATATTCTTTCTTCATGTATAAATTTGTATTTGTCTTAGCCTTAGAATCCAAGCCAAGGTCAAGACATGTGTGTAATAGAAATCTGTGATTTTTTTCTTCATTGTAATTTTTTCTCTCTTTAATGAATTCTGCCTATTCCTATTATCTATTATCTCGTGTTGAGTTTGTGATTATTTTATTTTTTGTCATGCTTCTATCTCAATAGGTTGGTCATAAGTTAGCTCCTGCCAAATGAAGTGTCAAAAAACCTCATAGATATTGTGTATCAAGATTGATGTGACTTTTAGTTACATCGTTTAAGCGATAGGTATTTCATACCTCATCTATGTGATTGCCAGTGGCTTCTATTTGAGTCGAGTTAAGATGCTAATGTTGTAACCTTGGAAGTTGGCGTCTTATGGGTTAGGATGCGTGTGTGGCCATGTTGCTCCCAGCTATATTTTTTTTTGGGAATCGATCTGCTGACTAGTCAGTGAGTTTTTCCCGTATACTAAATAAGTTGGATTATAATCCTTTTCTTTGTGATTCATTTCCTTAGTTATAAGTTTGAAAAACTAAAGTCTCTCTTAATGGGAAGTTCTCATTTATTTTGAAACATAACCCATCTTTTAATTTCTGACATTATGTAATTACCCTTTCAATTGTAACACATTTTGTATAGGTTTTTGACTACGATATTTCATACAATATCCTTTGATTTGTTTGTATTTTCTGATATTTTCTTTAGAGGGCACCTCATTATAATATCATTTCAATTTTAATTATAGATTGTGAATTTTAACCCACTTGAGTGCCATTTTCATTCAACCCAGTATTCTTGACGAATTATTATTTTTTGTATTTCATGGTGTGCTATTTGAACATGCAAGTTCTAGCATGGGAATTTTTAAACTAAATGTTTTTGGTAGTTGTTTCCATATAAAACTTGTTTAATTTTCCAGAGTCTATTCTCTCTCTTTTGGGAGTAACTTACACATGTACTTATGCTTGATTTCCCAGCAAGGAGTGAGGTCAATTATTAAATTGTAGGCGGTTTTTATATGTAACCTGCCCAGCTTCTTCAAGTCCTATAATCTTTCTGCGGTTTGTGAGGAATTTTATATTGTGAAGGTGGATTGTGAATTATTAGATTGTAGCTGGTTTTTATAGGTAACTCGTCAAAAATCTTTAATTTTCTATAATCTTTCTGTAGTTTAGGAGGAATTTTATATATTGAAGGGGAACTTCACTTTTTGTCTAGCAATAGTACGAATTATTAGCTTTATTAGTTCCTCGAAGGTTTTAAAATTTAACGTGACACAATTTGTTTAACTCTTCTAACTTTCAAACTTCTTGGTTTTAGAATATTTTGTATCGTTTTATACACAATATTATATGAAAAAAATTCACTTATAAGAAAAAATGATATAAGAAAAAGCTACATGTTACCATGTGGCTTTTTGTTTAAAAAAATTATAATGTGTAAAATAATTAAAAAATAAAAAGGTATATATTTCATTATTAAAGATAATTAAAATTAAAAACACCGTTTAATATAAAGTTATAATCGCGATATATGTAGTGAAATTAATTAATATCTTAAAATTATTATTTTAAGAAAATGAAATATAATATTAAACAAATACTTAAAAATACATTTTATTATTAATTTTATGTGAACATAATTCCTAATGGACACGTACATTTCATTACTAATTTTATGTGGAAAAAATAAACGAACGCATACATTTCGTTATTAATATTGCGTGAATTATTATTATTTTTTAATTGTGACACAAGTATCAATAATAACTTTTTTTTAATAAATATTTTTATTTAAAAAAAAACGGACGGGCTGGCTCCTCCTTATTTCCTTCCTTACACACCTGCCAGCGGGACGTACGCAGGTATCACTTGAACAGCTTGAAAGGAGTGGAGAGGGGACCTGTTGCGCATTCTATATGCAAGGAAGCTGGATAGGTAGGCTCTCATTGCTGAGAGGCCGGCCCATGGATGAGTTGTTCTGGGTCGATTGTATTGGAATGCAATCCAAGTACGCTGACTCAACTCGAAAGGGGTTAGAATGCAAACAGTTTCTCAAAATGCTTGAGAGAGCACAATCAGAGGAAGATTAGTACTCTCTTATTTCAAACAGGAGTATTCTCCCTTTATAGACAAGTATCGAGCAGCATAGAGTCTAGATATGAGTGCTGGTCGTAACTAGAAGCTGGTACCAGGTAGCATGAAATATAGAATGATCAGCTGCTTGTCAAAGGTATAAGGGCTTATTTCCCATAAGCAGCCATCTATCTAGTGTAACCGTCTATCAAGTCTCATTTGAAATTCCGTTCTAAAATATAAATCTTTTATTTTCTTAAATCAGAGTTTTAAAATAATGTAAATTGACTGTAATCATCTAAATATCATAATATAAAAAATGTATAATTTCATTTAATTAAAATATTAAATGATACAAAATTTATTTAAGTGATTTTTTTAAAATAATGGTAAATTGGAAGTTAATTTAAATAGTTAATTTTTTAGTATTAAATAGAGTGTATTTTATCATTATAATATGATTATATGGTTTAATCATGTAACATTTGTAGATGATCATGTAATATAGTATACGATGGTCAAGCATGATCAATATGGTTATACATGGTAAATATGGTAAACCATACTCATCTACACTTAAACATTCACAACCATGCCCAACCATGTTTACCATAGTCAACCATAGTTGTCTATAGTTAATCTTGATGAAACATGATCCACCATGAAGAATGATGGTAGAGCATGGTCAGCAAGTTAAACCATATAAAACCATGGTTAAGCCAAATCAACAATGGTTGAACAAGGTCATTCATAGAATAATTGTTATCCATGGTTGAAAAATGTCAATATCATAAACCATATTCATCTATATTTAAACATTGCCAAATATGGTCAACAATGTTCACCCATAGCCACTCATTATCAACCATGTTTACCCATAGTCACTCATGGTTGACCATAGTTAACTATGGTCAATCAACTTTAGCAATAGTCAAACATGGTTGAAATTGCAACCATTTTCAATCATGGTAAATTTATCTCAAGAATGATCGACCATGGTCACCATGGTCATCCATGATTAATTTGGTCAACCACAGTCAACATGGTTAACCATATTCATCTATCATCAAATTTTGACAACTATGGTTAACCTTGGTCACCGAAAGTTTACCATATTTAAGCAAGATCAACCATGGTCAAGGTAAACCATATTTAGAAAAAATCAACATTGCAATGTGATGAACAAAACTCAAGGTTGCAATGCAACACACAAAAAGCAATGTCACAGTGCGATGAACAAACATCAACATTGCAATGGGATGAACAAAAGTTTATTTCATAATGTTATGAACAATAATCAATGTTGCAATGTGAATAAAAAATTTCAATTGTAATGTGATAAACTAATAGTGATGATCTAGTGTGATTAAAAAAACTCAACATTACAATGCGATAAAAAAATATCAATGTTGTAGTGTAGTGAACAAAAATTAACATTGCAACATGAAAAAAAAAATTGATTGACATGTGATGAACTAAAATCAATACGGGAATGTGACGAAAAATACATAGGATTACAATGTGACAAACAAAAATCAACGTCACCATTTGATGAACAAAAATTGATGTCGCAATATGATGAACAAAATTTGACATCACATGTGACAAAACAAAATCATGTCACGATGTGATGAATGAAAGTTATTGTTGTAATCT
Source organism: Pinus tabuliformis (assembly GCA_031772625.1). Lineage (NCBI taxonomy): Eukaryota > Viridiplantae > Streptophyta > Pinopsida > Pinales > Pinaceae > Pinus > Pinus tabuliformis. The sequence continues at coordinate 820,979,007 of CM062804.1, read as the reverse complement.
GAGAAAGAAATATCAACGTTGCAATGTAATCAACAAAATTCATTTCATAATGTGACAAACAAAAATCGATGTTGCAATATCTCAAACAAAAATATATGTTACATTTGATGAACAAAAATCAAAATTGCAATGTCACAAACCAAAACTATTGTTGTAGTGTAATGATTAAAAATTGACGTCACATTGTGATAAACAAAACTTGGTGTTTCATGTGATGGCCTAGAATCCCTGATATAATGTGATGAGCAAAAAGTGATGTTGCAATGTGATGAACTAAAATCCTTGATGAAATGTTATGAATAAAAATTAACATCACAATGTGATGAATAGGTAAACAATGCCCCAATGCAATGAACATAAACCAATGTCATATGATGAATATATAACAATTCCATAACACAATGGACACAATTAAACATCACAATACTATCAACAAAACCCCATGGCATAATGTGATTAATAAAATTAACATCATAATTTTATGAATCAAAAATTTATCACACAACATGACCACCATATCTTATTGCTAAAATGTCATGATGTCATAATGGTCACCCATAGTTAACCATGGCCAAACCTGGCCAAACATAGTCTTCATTGCTAAACATGGTCATCCATAGTCAACATGGTTAATCATAGTCATGATATCCCAATATTCTGATCCTCAATCATAGCCACATTGTCAACCATAGTCAACATCATCACATAGTCAAGCATAGGAAACATATCCAACATAGACAACATTGTTAACCATAATCAACCATAGTAAACCTAGTAAAAATGGTCACAATGTCGCAATGTCACAATGGTCAAATATGGTCACAATGTCACAATGGTAAGCGATCACCAAACATGGTCATATATAGTCTTCATGGTTTAAACATGGTCAAATATTGTTAGGGTCTAACCATAGCCCCTTTATTAATGTAATAGTCCCAAGGGGACCTATAAGAATCATTATTAGGTAGTTGAATAAATAAATAATGCAAGTTGTTAATCGCAATAATGATTATTGTAAGTGGCAGAATGATATTATAAGAAAGAGACCACAATTAGTTATAAAAGGCCATATATAATAAATAAAGTTGTTAACCTGCATTATGCAAGGGACCATGAGTAGTTAGGGTTTGGATCTCATGAAACTACATATAGTCAAAGTGTCGCATACTCCTTGACCCAATATTAACTATCACCTACTATGCTCCCATCACACAATTTAACTTCAAATAAACTTAGATTCAATAGTTTTCACATGCATAATTATTCAACCATCTCATAGGAAAATATAACACATGAAATTCAATCATCTGCTATGCTTAAGATTCAATAACAAAAAGAGTAATGAGTGAACATACAGAACATCCCATGCCATTGAATATAACCAGAGTAGATGAAATAATACCTAACCAAGAACTAAATTCCTTCAGTTCACCCTCGAACCGAGACTTCTTGCCATGGATCAACTTCTCTTATTGATCTCTTCAATAGGTATTTAATACGCTCTTTGATATGGTTTCATTTGCTGGTGTCCCTCTTTTAGGTGGATATTTTATCCATTTGCCTAGGCTTTTCTCAAAAAATTTCACCTTTCTCTCTTGCGGGGCTTTTCCTCATAAAATCTTGTGCTTCTCTCCCACAAGGCTTTTATGTTTTTTTTTAACTTAGCAACTTTCTCAAGCTAAGTAACTTAATGGATATTTATCTCCAAATCCATTAAGCTTATCTAGAATTGGATCTACAAGTCTTGTCATGAAAGAATTATCCATTCCCATTCACCAATGGGATTTTATTTGGCAAGAACCTCATTTTTTGGTGTCTTATTTTCCAAGCGTTTAACATTATCTTTATTGATTTTACAATAAAGTATTTACTTTCATTGTTACAACTTGGACCTAGATTTTCTTAGCTTAGGTTAGCAGAGTGTTACATACAATGGAGGTGTGTTACATACTCCTTCCTTTAAATTTACACCATCCTCAGTGTATTAGTGCATCTTACAATATTATTTCCTCACTCATAGGTAGTTGTTTATGAATTTATAGGCTCCCATGGCCCTACCATCTGAATCAGATCTCCCGATATATATATTGGTTAGAAAGGAGTTCTACCATCAAATCTCCTTCCATTTCTACTTGTAACATTTTTTTCAGTTAGTTTTGTGAGAGATTTCAGATGCAGAAACTCAACTTTTTTTACCACAGTTAATATCATAACTTTATATATAGTACTATTATTTGAGTAACTACGGGCTATGTTGCATGCTATTTAAATATGATTCCTCATGTTCATTGTATTTAAAGAAATGCATGTTCTTCTAGTGCCTTAGTGTTCTTGCCGAACAATTGCTTCCTGTAGTTTCCCTGAGTTAGTCATAAGAAGTCAAACTAGAAAATTTCACTAATCAGCACGTATAAAATATCATATCAGGTTAGCTCAGACATAACCATCAAAATCATACCCCATATGTAACCATCATAAAGCATAATCATATGTCATATGTATACTAATACTGAAACAAAATACAAATACTTATCCTTAGTTTCCAATACCAGTTCTTAGTTTCCACCTTTGTCCTACCTCTGTATGCACTCTACGTCGGTTGCCTCACTAGGCAATCACCCAAGTCCTTCTCTTCTATGATGTGCACCTACACTTAGTGTGAAGTACACACACACAACTCTACATGTCACATATCATCTCGCAATACATGCATCCATACTAGTACCATATGTACTGTTTGTACACAGTACAACATGTACACATGTACCCAATACCAAATGTCCATAGCATCACATGCATGACATATACTTCATCCAAATTTTCTCAACCATGTTAGTATTATGCCAAAAATTCCTTCATTTATTCATATTACCTTTAGGCAAGTTCGATCAAATCATGCTTGGTTTGTCGATTGGAGAATAAGGAATTTCATGGACCTGTTCAACTTCTACAACCAGTGAATAATTTTATGTCAAAGTATTCAAGTGCTTTTATTTAGGAAATTCTTTTCATGTGTCTTGTGGTTGAAGGACAATTTCAGCGAAATATTACCATAGAGGTAATCATGCATACTACAACTTTATCATACAAATAAATTTGAGTTTTGAGATTTAATATGTCACTATATAAGGTTTTAATAACAATGGAATATGACCTCCGCTTAATCATAAAGCAGACTATTAACTATGATAGTTAGTCTAGTATGGACTTCGATGTTATATTTGAAGTGTAATAACAATCTTAACTTGTCTTTCATGAAGAACATAATTGTTTGGTACTCAAAAGTACTCCACACATAAACTGGTTATGTCATATGATTCTTGTTTGCTCTTCTTAACCCTACTTCTAGCACCTTGTTGCCCATGAATAATTCAGTGTATATCTAAAACCAATTGAATAATCAGTATGCAAGTGCATACACTTCCCACACATGAGTCATAAATGAAAGTTACGATGCTCTCAATTCCACACCGACTAAGATTTAGGCACTATGCACACTAGGGTGTGAACCTAGGTCATTAACATGGTGATACCCCACTTAACACTAGACCATGACCTCGTAGTATACATTTCATAAATTGTTTATGAAATAATTGTTATGTTGTTATATTCAAAACCCGACAACACTATCAATGCAATTTGACATGTAGACTTCTCCCATATTGCTTGATAGGAAGTAGTGGTACAAAATATGCATTTCAGATTGTACGGTTGTCCATTTATTTGAATAGATTGCTAGATACCCAATATCTTTGTGCACAACAATCCTGATTACTAGTGCCACTTAGCCATCATCTTCTTAATTTAGTAACAAGTTGTTGCATGATTTGTTATCCTCTTTCTTCCTCATCTAGAACATTTTATATGTTCCATTTCACTTGATGCATGCATTATTTTACTACCAGCCTAAGATCCTTTGATCATCATGAGCTGTATTAATGCGAAATTTTTTTGGTTTACCAAAGATTTGTTTATTAATTTGGACCAATCATGTTCTGAATCTATTGTGTAATCAAGCTTCTCTGGATTGCTCTATTTTTTTTTCAAATGCATCAAGCTTCACCATATCTAATTTTTTTTTTCATTTCATAAAGCAGGTATCCTTTGTTTATATGTAGTAGAAGCACACAGACCATTTTTATCTTATCACTTCCCACAAGAAGTACATTTGTAAGATCTACCATTATTCTACTAGAAGCATATTCTTCTTGCTGCAAATTTGAAAGGTTCATATTTGTGAGATATTAACAAAACCCCATCTATATATTGATGGATATGCACATCAATGTTGTGAAGGTTGAGGTTGCATACTTTGAGTTGCAATAATTTACACATTGGAATTTGAGTTTGTATTTAATATTGTCTTACTACTATTAATCGAGAAGCACCAGGAGTTGCTTTTACACTCCCATTATGTATTTACACTAGATGTACTTTTGGTGTCAGTCCCATTGACCTTCTTATTAGAGTCATAATTTATTAATGTATGATGTCTTCTCCAACATGCATACAGTGAGTTATATTACATTTGTGCATTTACTTCTCAACTTTGACCCTAGTTTCATCTAGATTGGAATATAATGTGTGCCTCTTATCTACTTTAGTTACAATTATTTTGAGATTGCTTTACTCAAAAGAAACTTGTAGGTTCCAAACTATGCATGTCTAATTAAATATGCATATTGAATAATAACCTGGTAAGGTTTAGTTCCCTTAAATATTGTATATTTGAAGTATTTTCCCAATAAGGTGAATTAATGGTTCAACCAACAGCAAAGCCACATTCCAAAATGGATTGCATCATTACATGTAGATGCACTAATCAACACAACCATATTAAATCGAAAGACAATTTTAAAAATACATAGTCTCATGTGCTTAACGATATTTCATGGGAACCTTCATGAATAGATTAAATAAAACCTTCGGAATTTGTTCTAGGATGAAAATTCTGTTAATGTTGATAGTATGTCATGAACTTCTTTCCTGATGATTTATATAGTTTCCATTTATATACTTTTATTTTTTATTTTTCCTCATGTTGGCCATGATCTATGGAAGGAAAAACACTTGAAATTTTATCTATTTTTTTTTTGAGTTACCTTATATGAGTTCAATATTTCCTCTTTCATATACCATCCTTTCTTAGGATCTCTATAATCGTAAAGTTTATTCCATTAAGTTATGTCCTTCACTAGACTATCCTTACCGACATTAGTTGGAATTTTCTTCAACTATGTTCTTGCATTGCAATCATACAGATCATATTTTAATTTTAATATGAGTAAAATAATATGGTTACCATGTCACTAAAATCCCTAATATATAACATAACCATACTTTAAAAATCACTTATTCACCACCATTATTTATTCTTACAGATGTACTACATGTTATCTAATTGAATTTATCATTAACACTATGGTATAACATCCATACTTTATAATTATTACAAATTTTTTTATTCCTCCTGCTCTGTTATGAAAATCTAAAACTATGTCAATATCTTAAACTAATTTTAACTCATGGTATAGAGTAGTTGTGCCCTAAAAATTTAAGTTTTTGGGAGGCTTTCGCTCATATAATGCAAAAAAAAATAAAAATCTTCACATAGTTCCTAGCATTCAATAAGTAAGTACAAAAAAGGGAACCTAATTATGGTTCACTATTTCTACTTACTGAAATAGTTAACATGTTATTTGTTGTCATTTCATTGCATTACTCTTTATTCCTCCACAATTCAATATTGCAGAATTATTTGTTCCAAAAAAGCCTTTCAAGATTTCTCCTCCCCACAATGCTACTATAGCTATCTTGAGAATTTCAGTATAAGTGCAAGGATTAAATCCAACTTTGTTTATTCCTAAAGCTTGATTATAATTATCTAGCATCTTAAATCAATTTTTAAATCATGTTAATTTGTGAGAATTTTGATCCATCCATGCATGTAAGCATACCAATGTAGCTCATTGTAACCACACAAATGAGCCCTACATGCAAGCCATACATATATGTAAGCACAGGCATGTAATCACATCATGAGTATCCCCTTCAATCATAATGTAAATTAGCAACTCCGAAGATAAAGTATTCATATTCTTTTGTTTTATGCATAAAACAAAATAACTCATATAAATTGTACACACTCTTTTGTGTAGTTTGTTTATACACAAAGTTCCCACACATGATTTAATCTTATTTTTATGAAAACACTGCTTAAAATACTTATGTAGAATAATCGGAAAACAATGTTGTTGTCATAAATGAGATTACAGCTAAGTATTGCAACACACCATGACATATATGTCAACCAGGTTACACATGTTTTGGTGTTTTTCACACATTAATGTGTACCAAATAAAATATGTACAACACAATATTCATTAATACTTATAATAATTATATAGTTGTGCATACGAATAGGAAGCATCGAGGTGCGAAACACATCACTTCCATGCCATCTTACTTAGATTTCATTAATACATATAATAATTGTATAGTCGTGCATACGAATAGGAAGCATCGAGGTGCAAAACAAATCACTTCCACGCCATCTTACTCAGATTTACTAGCACATCTTTCTCGACACAAAACAAACCTCACACTACTAGAGAAAAAAATTGTAACTAGGCTGAGAGGCCCATTATGAAAATCGAACTCGATTTGGATGCATGGAATCTAGAGAACTCCTTTTAATTTCAACCGACTTTCTCTTGAAGATAAAAATCTCCACGGGACTCACATAGTTGTTGGGAACCCACCTTTTCTTTCTGCCTCTTTGGTAGCTCGACTCGAAGAGAAAAAGCAACACTTGTAAAAATGTCAAATAAAAATAATGCAAGAATTGGTGACAAGTCTAGTGTCCCACCAAGAGGAGGAGTTATGCCTCTAAAGATATTACGATATGGATCACAGAGTGTGATGCACTAAACCCCCTCAGCATTAAATCCGAGTTATATTAAACTCAGTCACAAGTATAAAAGAATTAACCACCAATATTGTGGCCATTTGTTTTCAATTTCACAACTAAGAAAAGGGGCATTGGTTCCATACTCAGAGACTTTGGTACTCAAGGTAAATATTAGACCAGGGTTTAGATGGGTCGAAGCTTGCATGTGTACTAGTGCTAGCGTATCTACCAAAGGAAATATATCATAGCAAACGAAGAAATATCTTACCTTAAAGGATTCACAATGACTGGTGGTGAATTAGGAAAATAGGTTAAGACCAACCTCACTATCAAGAGAGTGTTGTAGATAAATAAAAAAATCAAAATTCTATTTGTCACCACCAATCCTGCAAATTCTGCCAACAAGTTCATATTAAACTTGAACTGCGTTCAATCAATCTAAGTAGCCTTCATTCCCAAAATTCCACTAATCAAACACAAAGTTGAATTGGTCAGATCTGGAAGCATCGCCTTCCCTTACACTTTGTCTTTGAAGTAGAATAGACCCCTTTCATATTATCTATGATGGAGTGTTATTGAAAACTAAATACCCATTGTTTTATCGAGCTGGATAACCATTTTGAAATAAAATGCGTTTGTGGGATGACAACAATGATGGAAATTCACTACTTTTAAAGTGTCTCAACCAAGATAAACATTATCCTTGGAAATATTTTGTGGCAACTCAATTTGCAGTCAGATGCCTTGTTACATGTAAATTTGTCACCATGACACTTGATTAGTTTATGGGTGTTTTTACCATCCATGAACATGTTTGATTGAAGTCCCTTAGAAGTCAAACAACCAAAAATATCTTGAAGGACACGAGAAATTTAGGGAAAATAGTTGTCACACCTCATCAAGTTTCACCTACGCTGATTTTCCTAGCTTTTCCCGCTAGTGGGTTGTGGAAAAGGTATGTTTTTCCTCCTCATTTACTTGATTAATCATATGGTTTTCATGAATGTTCTCTCATCTTAAACATATTATCTAAGTGAGACCATGAAAAATGAATAAAAAGTAGCGTTTAACAAGTTACATGCTTTTAGCATTAAAAGCCTAAGTTTTTGCTTGTTTATATGTAGAATGACTAGATTGGACAACTGTTTTTCCTTTGAATAAGACAACAACGCCAAGAAATGAAGATGCGATTGTTCCAGCTATGCGGGCCAAGCTAAACACAAGAGGCAAAACACGGAATTGATGTGGAGAATCTGATTATTCAGGCAAGCAATCTCAAGGATCTTCCAATCCTCAAGATAAGCTCTAATTTTGCTAGCATATCATAGAGAATATATAATGTTAGCAGATGAAAAGAAAAATAACTTTTGTAATTATTGGTAATTTCTAGAAAGATTGTGAATGTAGATTCAACCTAAAGTATTGTAGTGATGTTGTAATTTCTTTTTGACAGTTAATGAAAAACATGGAGTTTCACATTAGATATGTGCATTGAGCTTCTATAGCAGTTCCTTCGAGAGGCGTTGGGCCCGGCTACTGGAATATATATTGCTCATTTGTATTATGTTTATTATTCTTTACTATTAAGATTTATATTGTTGTTCCTTCTACCGGTTGAAATAGATTAAGTTTTATATCTCGGTTAATATCGTTTCTATGATTTACAGAAAAGTAAGTTTCGTATATGATTGGTGTTTCATCTTCGTATATGCTTTCTATAATTACTTCTAACTTTGGATGCCCCTTGTGATTAGCATGATTAGAGTATTTTGCTTTAATAGGTGTGGATTCAATTATTCAGTTTGATTTCCTTTTGGCATTTGGAACATTAGATTAAGATCCTTGTCTGAAGTAGTTTGCAATTGATTTATCTTTCCAATTTTGAACCATAGAATAATATGTTTTTTGCATTTGAATTTCTGGAGTCAATGATCTGTTGAGAAATTGTTTATTTCTACAACGATTAGTTAGGTTTTAGGATTGATTACATGCATCTCAATCTTCGATTTTTATCGCATAGACATTCCTTACAACCTTGAAATAGAAAGATGAGTCCCAGGTTGACATATTAATGTAGGATTAAGATTGATTTATAAATTCATCTTAGTGCTCCAACATTTTGGTGCCATTTCTGGGGAGGTTGTCAAGATAATAGTTAATTTGTATCTCTGACGAGAATTGGGTATTGAAAACAGGAGGTAAAAACCTACACACACAGCAAGTAAAAATCTTGTTGCTAGTGCCTAATCTTTGTATATACACAGAAGTTGTATAGGTATGAATGACTACGAGGTGAAAGACACTAATAGATCAGAAATCCATACCAAAAACCACCAAAGCCCATGGATCAGTGACCCTTGGGAGACCAACCTTTATAGACGAAATCATTTGGAGATCTGAATCTTAGGCATCAGTAGGACCCCAGACAGTATCTGGAAGGGGCTCTACTTTGGTCTCTCAAGTAGTAGAATCACCAACTGTAGCTTACACTGAGATTCATTGCAAAACTAAAGGATTTGAGAAAAGTTTTCAAAATACAAATAATCTACACTCTAGTCCTTCACAAGAGGGAAAATCATGTAATTTGAAAGAAAGAGAGGGAGAAACCAGTGGAGCTGCTAAAGCAGACCCGCATCCATATGAATTGGGATATCCTGTGACCCTGGCTGAAAAATAAGTGCCTAACATCCTAGATCTAAGTTGCGCTGTAAAACCCCTTCAAATTTTGAATACTCCATCTACTTAGATAACACCTCCTGACCAAAAAATCCCTCAATATTATTTTCACATCTTTGATCAAATGGGAAATCAACCAGCTCAAGGTCAAACCTTGACGTTGGAATACCCTATCATCGACCCAATAGTCAATGCCCCGATGAAGGACATTCCTTTACAACATATCCCAACCTTTCACAGGATGACCTTAGAGGATATGGATGCTTTTCTATTTGAGTTTGGTGTTGTGTGCACAAGATATGACTACACCACTAAACCTCAGAAATTGAAGTTGTTCCCCTCTACCTTAAAGGGAGAAGCTATGGGATGGTTTATGGGTTTAAGTGGAAGTAACATTAACTATTGGGATGACATGAAGAACTCTTTTCTCACCAAGTACCAGGACTACTGTAGGACTAGGGATCTAAAAGATGAAATCTTGAAAATGTTTAGGAGAGACAATGAAACTTTAGAAGAATATGTTGAATGGTTTCATTATAATTTGCAGAGATCCCCCCACTCCACATTAACAAAATCAGTCTTAAAAGCCATTTTTATAAAATGAATGAGAGAATAATGGGTAGAAACTTTAAATCTGATGGGGAAAGGTGACATTTATCAAGAGAAATATGACAATTTTTTATTATTGTGTATTAGGTCTTCGTGGTGTAGTACACGCATTGGACTAGGAAGGTGAGATTCCATGACTAGAGGAAGCATACCTCCCAGCAGAGGTGTGACGAGAACAGAGATTAGAAACTTCTTGGAAGATTTCAAGATAGATATCTTGGGCATGCTGACTACACAGTTAGATGCCTTACATGCCAGACAAAGACAAGCTAAGGCAGAACAAACGCTAGCCATATTCTGTCCATGCTGTCGAAAAAAGCACAGTCAAAGAGAATGTCCTTTGGACATGATTCAGACGTGCTCTATATGCACCAAGGACCATGCAATGGATCAGTGTCCATCACTTCCCAGATTAAAAGCAGTGTTCAAAGAAGCTGAGGAAGGAATAGAGCCGACATACTTAATGGCTCAACATCGACAATGGAAAGCACGACCCTCAAGTATGCCACAAGACCCTTCTTTGTTCTTTCCTACACAATATAATCAACAAAAAAATCCTGGAACAACATGGCAAGGTCAACCACCCTTCTTTTCCTGGAAATCCCAATAGTATTCTATGTCACCCTGGCCAAACCAACCCTTCTTAGGAGCTAGCTAGCCAAATTCACAATGCTGTGCCCCCTTTTGGAAAAATTCATCTACTAATCCTTACCCTTCATAGTGGGTTGCTCCACCTCACAGAACCTGAATTGGTCTCAAAATTGGTAGTGTCCTATGGGGATGAACAATCTATCGATGGGAACAGATTCTTAACCTCAACCGACATTGCCAGGTCCATTCCAGAACCCCGAGCCTTCAGTACACCCGCAATTGCTAGCTCAACCAAATCTGAATCCTAATAATAGACCAGTTCAATATGTATAGATTCTTGAGAATTTGGATAATGACACAGAACCAGTAAAATGCAATGAGCTTCGATTAAGGTCACGGTGCATTATTACTACATAAGAAAATAAAGAGGCTTAAAAGGAAAAACAACCTACAATAAATCCTTCGACTTTGATTACCATAGTAATAAAACAGGGAGAAGACATAGTCGAGTAGCAGAATCTCGATAATATTATAATTTCTTCTCCCCCATTCCCTGAGAGACTAGCGATAGCTAAACCTGTTGTCTATCCCGATCTTGATATCTTAGGGGAATTGAAAATTTTGTGTATAAATATTCTGCTCCTCCAGGAAATATAGGACATCCTGATTTCTGCAAAGACAATTAAAAAATTATGCGGCAAGAAGCCTAGGAGGAAATTAAAGAATCCATGAACAGTACATGTGGTAGGAACTTTATTTTATCTTCTTTTGGGTAAATAAACACTGATTAAATATGAAGACCCAGGAAATCCTATAGTAACGGTTCAGATACAAGGCTGCACATTTCCAAATACATTAGTAGATCTTGGGGCAGCCATTAATATTCTGACTGCTAAAACCTGCAAGGTTCTAGGCATCACAACTTTGGAACCCACCTCAACCTTATTAGAACTTGCCAACAGATCAATAGTTAGACCTGAAGTAACATTACAGGATGTGACTGTTTCTACCGATTCCTCGAATATCCTTTGGACTTTCTAGTCATCAATCCAAGAAGTAGGCTAGATGGACATCCTTTGATATTGGGTCGACCTTGGTTAGCAACAACAGATGCTTATATAGGATTTCATGCAGGTAGCCTGACTATCACGCAAGGAAATGTTGTGAAGAATCTTGTTTTGTATCCCCCAGCTAAACCAAGTCTACCTATTGTAAATACTCAGTTACACCCACCTAGATACTTGGAAGAAAACATACACTCTCCTCTCACACTGGAAGAAGCTCTTGAATTTAAGAATCAAATGGAAGATGATGTGATTAAGAACTTCATTAATAGATCAGTTTCCATGAATAATCCAACATGCCAAGTGTTAAAGGCCATCCTTGATAATGAAGCACAGGGATATCCCTTAAGGGACACAGACGATCAACATATAGCCACGACTGTTGTTTATAACAACTGTCCAATTGAGATTGAACCAGGTAAAATTCTTAACATTAACGGTAACTTGGACAGTCATCAACAACAAAGACTTATTCAGGTTCTTCGGAAATATAAAAAAGATTTTTCTTGGGAATACTCAGACATGAAAGGTAAAGATCCTCAGCTGTGTACCAATCATGTCTACATTGAGAACGATGCTCGCAACATCTGGAAGCCTCAGAGAAGGTTGAATCCTCACCCCAGAGAAATTGTGAAAGAATAACTACAAAAGTTGTTCGATGTAAATTTTATTTATCCTATTTCAGATAGTTAGTGGGTCTCCCTGTTGGTAGTCGTTCCCAAGAAAAATGGGAAATGGTGAATTTGTGTCGACTATAGAGAACTAAACAAAGCCACCCAGAAGGACCATTTCCCTCTTCCTTTTATTGATAAAGTTCTTGATACCTTAGCAAGGAAACAGTTTTTTTCCTTCCTCGATGGCTTCAACGACTATAATCAGATTTAGATCACCCCTGAAGACCAAGATAAAACCCTTGGGGTATGTTTGCATATAGAGTTTTACCCTTCAGTTTATGAAATTCCCCAGCCACATTTCATACATCAATATTGAGCATTTTTTTTTATCTGATTAACCAATGACTTGAAATTTATATGGACAATTTACCCCCTATGGAAGTGAATTTGAGAAGGGTTTATGAAATCTGGAAAAGGTACTTGAATGATGCATTGCTACTAGGTTATGCTTAATCAATGTAAAGTGTCACATGATGATGACCGAAGGTGTGGTTTTGGGACACTACATCTCTGCGACCAGAATACAGGGTAGATCCAGTGAAAATAGAGGTAATTCTTGCACTACCCACACCTTGGACACAGACCGAGGTACGTAGTTTCATTGGATATGCAGGGTACTACCACAAATTTATTGAGAATTTTTCAAAAATTGCTGCAACTTTATATGTCTTAACAGGTAATGTTGAATTTAGCTAGTCTGACAAATGTGTTGTTTCCTTTGCAAAGAAATTCATTTCAACCGCACTAGTATTACAAGGACCGAACTGGGAGTTACCTTTCCATATCTCTATAGACACATCATTCACAGGTATAGGCATTGTACTTGCACAAGAAGAGGATAGGAAGCCCTACGCTATCTGTTATATTAACAAAAATATTACCCCTATGGAGTTAAATTATATAGTAACAGAAAAAGAATTCTTAGTTGTTATACATGTTATCAATAAGTTTAGACATTATATAACAGGCTATCCAAGCTTCTTGTATATTGAGCACTCTGCTATCAGGTACTTGGCCAAAAAAACAATCACTAATGGGCGAGTAACTTGATGGTTGTTGTTACTGTAAGAGTTTGATATCACCATAAAGGACCACCCAGGAAAAGAAAATCTTGTTGTAGACTTCCTATCTCGGGTGCCTAAGATGAATGATATGTTATTGGTAGATGATCAGTTCCTAGATGAGCATCTATTCGTTGTAACGATTAAATGGCCTTGGTATGAGGATGTACCGAATTATCTACCAGTCAGGAAGTTACCATAACATCTGTCGCCCAAGGAAAGGAAGTTGATTGTCCAATGTAGCGCCCAATTTTCATGGATTGGCATGTATCTTTTCCACAATGGATCCAATTTACAAATTCGAAGGTGTATTCGAGAAGATGACATCTATGATATCCTAAAAGCCTGTCGTGACGAGCCCTGTGGCAAACATTTCGCAGATCGCACAACTGGGCATAAAATCCTTCAGATGGGCTATTACTAGCCCACCATATTCAAAGATGCCAAGAAATATGTTCAAACTTGTCACAACTACTAGAGGATGGGCCATCTTGGCGAGGCTGATGAGATGTGATTGCAGCCACAGTTGTTGGTAGAACACTTTTAAAGATGGGCACTTGAATTTGTTGGGCCCTTTAATCTGCCATCAAATCAAAAGGTCTATATACTGGTTGCCACGGACTATGTGACTAAATGGTTAGAAACAGTATCCTTGCCACGGGCCATAGAAGAAACAATGATTAATTTCCCTTTTGTATTGTTCGTATGATATTCCCATAGAGTTTGAGATAAAGACTCTTATGACAACCTAGGAGGTTGGACTAGATCTTAAATAGTTCCAAACACAATTACTTCAGCAAATTAAATGAACTAGATGAAGCATGCTTACTTTCCCTGCGAAGTACAACAATTATCCAACAGCAAAGGGTCAAGTGGCACGATAGGATTATTAAAAAGAAATCATTTAAGAAGGATGATTGGGTGCACCTCTATGCCTCCATATTTCATGGATTCCCAAGGAAACTACAGACAAGGTGGCTCGACCCTTATGAGATTCAAGAAGTGCATAATAATGGCACCATAACTTTAATAACCATTGACAGGTCTGGTGCTCCCTTTCTAGTGGATGGACATTGGTTGTGACTTTATCACCAGCCACTCACAAAGGAATCTTTCTATCAGCAGGTAAGTAATGATCCTACACTCCAAATCATAACTGCAGAGGATGGTAACCCGACAACTTCATTTCCATAAAAAAATTGTTTTCTTTCCATATTGTAAATAATGTACATATTTTCCTTGAAAATGGTTGAGAAATTTTGTTCTTCTTTCTTTTCTTATTTAGCACGCTCAAATTTTGATACAAATATTGTTTTATAATTGATAGTTTTTTTCCACTTGAAACACAGTTGTTGTTCCTTCGTCACAAGTGTTGTTCACTTTGCAAAGAAACGATTTTTGTTCCCTTTTCAAAGATACAGTTTATGTTCCCTTATTGAAGAAAGAATTGGTGTTCCCTTCTCAAAGAAATAGTTGTTGTTCCCTTCTCAAAGAAACATTTGTGGTTCCCTTCTCGATGAAACAATGATGTTCCCTTCTCGAAGAAATAGCTATTGTTCCCTTCTCGAAGAAACATGTGTTGTTCCATTTTCGAAGAAACAATTATTGTTCCCTTTTCGAAGAAACAATTGTTGTTCCCTTTCTGAAGAAACAGTTGTTGTTCTATTTTTGAAGAAAAAGTTGTTGTTCTGTTTTTGAAGAAACAGTTGCTTTTCAAGTATACAATTGATGTTCCCTTTTCGAAGGACGAGCTACTGCCCGCTCTTTGAATGAAACATTTTATGTCCCCTTTGTTGAAAGAACAATTGTTGATCCATCGCCATGAATGATTGTTGTTCCCATTACTATCATTCCATGTCGGTCATTCCTTTTGGTTATGAGTTCGATCTAAATCCTTAAAAGCAGTAATCTTTAGATCATCATCATTCTTAGCCTTTTGGTGAATATTTTTTAAATCCGACGTGCTCTATCTATGAATATATTGGCTTATGTCTATTTTTTTGGACACATTATAAAGTGTTCATGATTTATCCCCACCATACTAGTTTTTATTTTATTACACATTCAAATGGTGGTTCCCTTCCCAAATATGATGAATAATCTAAGGCATATTTATTCTTGGCATTTATTTTACTTCTTACACAATCCCTGACTCTTAAGTAGTTGATGAGTGTCCCTTAACTTCTAAACAACAACAGAAAAAGGAAGAAAAAAAAATTGGAAATATATAGTTGAAAATAATTAATATTATTTTGTATTAATGGAGAAATGGTTACACAAGTTATAACATATATCCTTAGTTTAGGATTTGTTCCTAGAGTTTAGGAGTTTGGTTGCAACTTCCTATGTTCTAGTAATGTACTTAATGATGTAATTGCTCATTTTGATGGAAGTAGAGTGTACGGAGAGAGTTCTCTTTGTTTGAGTACATTCTCCAGGTGTAGTACTCACCTATGAGCTGTAACTCCTTTTTCAATTCAAGTCTGATTTTTATCTTGGTATCAGAGCACAGAGTAGGGACAACCTTAATTTTTATTTTTATTTTAGAATGCATCATTGATTACAGAACTGTAGTGGCAGTGGAGTAAATAGAAGCATTTGTAGAATCAGGTGGACTGCAGTAACACCTGAAGCATAGGTCTCAGATGACTGATCATCTCTGAGCGCAAGAAAGGGTTGGCGCGGAATCTTCGCAAACAGTCACGCCATTTTTTAGTAGAAGCAGCAGCTGGCATGGTTTATTAAGGAACAAACGTGCCACTTGGCGCGGTTTTGAGGGTTATAAGCGCGCCAGTGCGCCAGAAAGTGCTATTGGCGCGGAAAATAAAGGATTAATCGTGCCAATTCTGTAAGATGCATCAATTTTGTTTCTGGCGCAGATCCTTAGCCGTCGAGAAGTGCCAACCTCTTTCTCTTTGAAAAATTTACAATTTTTTGTAGATCGGTCTTGCCTAATGGTGGCGCATTGGAGTTCTTTGATCTACTCGGTGGCCGTAGATCGGACTTGCCCGATGGTGGCACATTAGAATTTTTTGATCTGCTTGGTGGCAACATATCAAACTTGCCCGGTGGTGGTGCATTGGAGTTTCCTGATCTGTTCAGTGGCAGCAAATCAGATTTGCTCGGTGGTGGCGGATTGGATTTCCTGATCTGTTTGGTGGCAGCAGATCGGACTTTCCCGGTGGTGGCTCATTGAAGTGTTTAGTTGGATAGACTTATTCATCAGAGGATCAGAAATTTTATCATTCCAATATGAATAATAGTATAGAATCATATCTCCACGAGTCTAGCAAACTCGATGGATCGAATTTCTCCAACTGGAAATTCAAGATGCAGACTTTACTTGAAAGTGCAAATGCGTGGTCGATCGTTACAATAAATGAGCTGAGATCAAGAACAGCTACATAAGAACAAGATTGGGATAAAAGGGAGACAAAAGAAAAGGTATATTAAAGGTGTCCATCAAGGACAATATTATCCCGCACATTAGAGAGTGTAAATCGGCTACTGACATTTGGACGACGATCAAAAATCTATACGAGGCGCAGAATACAAATCGTGTCTTCTCACTCAAAGGCAAGTTGTTTGCATTAAAGATGGAGGAGAATGAGTCCGTTGCTGGATTCATTGCTAGAGTCAAAGACCTGAAGGACAGATTGGGAGCTATCGGAGAGAAAGTTTCCGATTCAGATCTGGTCACACTCACGTTGAACAGAATGACTGATGATTAATAGATGTTTATCACAGGGCTGTCAGCAAGGGAGAAAGCCCCTACATTTGAAGAGCTGACAGGGATCCTGCTACAGGAGGAAGAGCAATGACAAAATTTGAAAACTTAGAGCTATGACCTTGCTCTAATGGCAAAAAGGAGATAGTATAGAGGGAAGCAACATCAGCAACTGCAGCAGCAGCAGCACAAAGGAGCCAACACATTTCAGAAGAGACCGTTTAAAGGTATGTCTGATAATAATTTTCCCAGCAAGAAATGTTTTTACTGTGGAAAACCTGGTCATCAGATTAAAGATTGTTATAAGAGGCAGGCAGACGAAGGAAGAAACAAACAGAGAAAACATAAGGGTTACTTTGTTGGGGAAGAAGAGGACCACAGCCACGAACTTCGACTATTTACAGTCGATTGTGCTCTTTCAGCTTCAAAGGGAGATGAGGACGACATATGGTATGTCGACTCTGGCGCATCCTCACATATGACTGGTAA
This sequence comes from Pinus tabuliformis, assembly GCA_031772625.1. Classification (NCBI taxonomy): domain Eukaryota; kingdom Viridiplantae; phylum Streptophyta; class Pinopsida; order Pinales; family Pinaceae; genus Pinus; species Pinus tabuliformis. Next base: position 820,961,206 of record CM062804.1, on the reverse strand, counting down.
GAAGGACTGGTTTGAATTTCTTGAAGAAACTTCATGTGGGTCGAAAATCTATTTAGGAGATGATAGTGGATATGAGATCAAAGGACATGGTGACATTCCTGTAAAGTTACCTAGCGGTGACATTAGACACCTTAAAAATTTATTGTATGTTCCAGGAATTAAGAAAAATTTGGTCTCTGTCTCAATGATTACTAATCAGGATATGCAAGTTCAATTCTTTAAGAATAATTGTGTCATTAAGGATAGCTAGATGGAAACAGTTGGAACGGGAGTGCGCGTGGGGAGCCTGTATAGACTAGATGCAAAGAGTATGCCACAGCAAGCAATGGTTGCAGATGGATCAACAGTCGAAGATCTCTGGCATCAGAGATTCGGCCATGTTCATCTGCAAGACCTCATCCTACTTCAGAGAAAAGGTATGGTTGATGGACTCCCTGTTTTCCATAATGTTAAGCTGGATTGTGATGGATGTGCATTAGGGAAAATGCATAGAGAAGAGTTCCCTTTTCATGTTAATAGAAAGGAAAGAGACATTTTAGAACTGGTGCATACAGACATCTGTGGACCTATGCAAACCAGGCCATTAGGAGGAGCATATTACATTCTCTTATTTACAGATGATTGCACTAGATTTTCATGGATATAATTTCTGAGTAAAAAGAGTCAAGCCTTTCAGTATTTCAAAGAGTTTAAATCCATGGTAGAAAACTAGACAGGAAAAAGGATGAGAATTCTCCGCTCAGATCAAGGGGGAGAATACAGGTTGGGAGAGTTCATGGATTTCTGAAAGCATCATGGGATTGTGCAACAGTTTACAATGCCGCACACTCCACAGCAGAATGGAGTGGTAGAACGGAAGAACAGGACTCTTGTGGAGTGCACAAGGAGCATGCTTCAAGGTAAGGGTCTATCAAATGGTCTTTGGGCAGAAGCTATTAACACTGCTATGTATTTAAAGAATAGGAGTCCTACTAGATGTCTAGGCTTCAAAACCCCTTTTGAAGCATTGTTTGGATTCAAACCAACAATGTGTCACTTAAGAATATTTGGGTCAAAAGCTTATGCTCATATACCTAGGGCAGATAGGAGGAAGTTAGATCCTAAAGCCCTGAAATGTATATTTGTTGGATATGGCTCTGAGTTCAAGGCATATAAGTTATTTAATCCTGTGACTCACAAGGTTTTTGCAAGCAGAGATGTCATATTTCATGAATAGGTTGAAGAAGGAAAGAAGGACTCTAATAGTGATTGGCACATTCCATTACTATTGGAAGAAAACAGTGAGGAAGATGAAGAGCAGGAGGAGAAACAAGAAGAAGAAGTAACAGACAATGTAATCAATGAAGATGCAAGCCTAGAAAATTTTGAAATAGACAGAATTGAAGTAAGTGCCCTACCAAGGAGACCAGGTAGGAAGAATCGATTATCATCTAAATTGAAAGACTATGCATTAATGTAAAAAATTGTAAACATTGTAGAACCTGCAAATTATGAGGAAGCAAGCAAATCTGATCCATGGAGGGATGCAATGTATGAGGAAATAGAATCAATAAACAGAAACCATACTTGGGATTTGGTTGAATTGCCTAAAGGTAAAACCCCCATAGGATGCAAATGGTTGTATAAACCAAAAATAAATGCAGATGGCAGTATAGAGAAACTTAAAGCTAGACTGGTAGCAAAGGGTTACTCACAGAAAGAGGGAATAGATTTCGATGACACCTTTGCTCCTGTAGCCAAATTAAACACCATTAGAATGCTAATTTCCTTAGAAACAAAACACAAATGGCAACTACACCTGCTAGATGTTAAGTCTTCATTTCTGAATGGTGACTTGAAGGGAGAAATTTATTTAGTACAGCCTGAAGGTTTTGTGAAAAAGGGGCAGGAACATCTTGTGTGTAAATTGAAAAAGGCACTTTATGATTTAAAACAGGCACCCAAGTTGTGGTATGAGAAAGTTGACTCATTTTTTGTTCAGCATGGCTTTCATAGGAGCTTGAATGATCGAAATCTGTATACCAAGTTTAATAAACAAAGGCAAATTATTTTGATTTCTTTGTATGTAGATGATATGATCATAACAGGGAATGATAACAATCTGATCAAAGAAATCAAACAGCAGATGTCACAAGTGTTTGAGATGAAAGATCTCGGAAACCTTCATTATTGCTTGGGATTGGAGGTATGGAAAGACTCTAGACAAACTTTTCTTACTCAAGGGAAATATGCCAGAAGCTTGCTAGAAAGGTTCAGAATGGAGCAGTGCAGATCAGCAGCAACACCATTACAGCAGAACTTAAAGTTAAGCAGTGACGATGGTACTAAAGAGGTGGATGCTACCATGTACAGACAACTAGTTAGTAGTTTGATATATCTGACTACAACTAGACCAGATTTGGCATATTTTGTTAGTGTATTGAGCCAGTTCATGTCAAAACCACTCGAAAGTCGCTGGGTCGTAGCAAAAAGTGTGTTGAGGTATCTTAGTGGTACTAGTAATTATAGAATTTTCTACACTGACACTTCTGATGTTATTCTAGCAGGTTTTTCAGATTCCGATTAGGCAGGTAACTTGGATGATCGAAGATCTATCGCAGGTTATGCATTCAACATTGGATCCGGGGTCATAGCATGGAGCAGCAAAAAGCAGCACACTGTAGCTCTATCTTCATGTGAAGCTGAGTACCAAGCATTGTGTGCAGCCACATGTGAAGCTATCTGGTTGAGAAGACTTCTCAACAATGCAGGAGAAAAGCATAAAGAATCAACTATTATCAAAACTGACAACCAGAGTACCATCAAGCTTGCATACAATCTAGTCTTTCATAAAAATACCAAGCATATCAATACTCAGGCTCATTTTGTTCGAGAGAAACAACAGTCAAAAGAGATATGTGTTGAATATTGTAAAACTTGTGATAACATGGCTGATATTTTTACTAAGCCTCTTGGGCGTGTAAAGTTTGAATTGTTTAGAGGGATGCTAGGAGTTCAGGATAATCCTTTCTCCATTAAGGGGGGAGTTGAAAATAATTAATATTATTTTATATTAATGGAGAAATGGTTACACAAGTTGTAACGTATCTTCTTAGTTTACGATTTGTTCCTAGAGTTTAGGAGTTTGGTTGCAACTTCCTGAGTTCTAGTAATGTACTTAATGATGTAATTGCTCATTTTGATGGAAGTAGAGTGTACAGAGAGAGTTCTCTTTGTTTGAGTACAGTCTCCAGGTGCAGTACTCACCTGTGAGCTGTAACTCCTTCTTTTTCAATTCAAGTCTGATTTTTATCTTATATTAAGCTAATTTTTCTCAAAAAGGGATATGGGGTCTCATCACGAGCCAAATTACCACAATCATAGGAAATTAACATAAGTGACATTCCCATTATGGATACCACACCAAGGTAATGGCCTTTTGACAACTAAAATTTTAGAGGACACGAGGTCTCATAACGAGCCAGTTTGTTCACTTTGTTATGATCCGGTGAGTGGCATTGTTACTATCTGGTCATCACACCAGAATAATGTCCTTTTTTGAAGGAAATCATTTTTTTATAAGTTAGGGATACTGGCTCATTGTGGGTTAAAAGGAAACCCTTTCAAGGCTATGGATTCTTGTTGGCAGCAGTGGCTCTAATTATGGTATTGAAGTATACTTTAAAGTTGCCAAACTCTTACTATATCCTTAATTATTCTTTATTAAATAAAAAGGGAGAAACCACCTTTGATTAGTGATTATATCCTTAATAACTAGTATGGGATGCATATTTATTACGTGAACCATGTTAACATTATCTGATCATCCGACGTCAGTAGTAATAAATTTAAAACAATGCTTTGTCATATTTCGTCACACATACTCCAAAAGGAAAATCTCTTTCCATGATGTATATTTCGTATGATTTATTTCTCATGATCTTCTCTCACTAATTGTATGGTTGTGCATTCATTGCATTTAGTTCTTTCCATATCACTTCTCTAACCCGTTTTTGTTGTATTAATGATGTCAGATGCCTTTTCCCTTCCATGTGCTTCAAAGGTCATGGTCGCACTTTTTCTCATTAAAGGGGGATGGTCATACATTATGATGATGTGAAGGCGCACGATTAATGAACATCTGCCATATCTGTCTATGTGATAAGATATCATTACTGAGATTCTATACTTAGTTTTCGTTCCTTATACTCTTGCATGTAGCTTAACTTATGTTGTTTCATTACGATAATTGTGGATTTAAATAGTGCATGCAGGTTTGTAGTTGTTCTCAGGAAATAGTAGGTATGGGTGTCACCTTTGTTCGCAATGAGCTGACACTGTTAAAAATCACCACGCAAGAGCGAGATATTTTAGAACATGTAACATGGGCACAATATCTTTCTCGGCTGCAGGGGTTTAATGATGGTATTTCTCTAGAATTCTTCCAGAATCTATAGAACGAGAACACAATTGTCAAAGGTAGGACCATAGGAGTAACTGAAGCCATTTTGGTAGAGGTCACAGGCCTCCCTACAGAAGACATAAAATGGGTAGAAAAACACACGGTACTCCACAAAGTTGTATAATTATTCAAGGATCTTGGTGAGGAATTAGTTCCGAAAGGCAAAGGTATTTCTCCTGCATCTCTAAGCGAACCATGGCACGAACTGGTAAACTTCATCCAGAAATACATTACATGCGACAACCGCCATGACGTGGTAAGGCCCCAGTAGCTTAAATTGTTAGTAGCATTAAAACAAAAGATAATAGTAATCAATTTTCCATTCTTCCTCAACTCGTTATTACATGAAATTGCTAGTAGAGTGAGGAAATCTAAAAGCCTGCAGGCTACAGTCAGTCATCTTGGTTTGATCAAGTTGGTAGTCACCAAGGAATTAACTCAGTTGTAGCTAACGTGGGACAATTTTTTAAGCTCTAATATACCACCCCTAGAAGGAATCCCTGAAAATCCCCAGCCTGAGGAACAACATCATACTACGTAGGTACAAGCCCCAAAAAGGAGACCAAAAAGGAAAGCCCCTACCTTGACATCCATTCCTAAAAGAAGACGGTCTAAGTGAATAATCCAATGGAGAAGCTTTAATGTAGCTAGAGATGAGGTGAGATCACCACACGGATCCCTTGATAACCGATGAGTCAATTTTCCTCAGGATTATGAAGAAGAATTAGCTCAGATCTTGGAGAATTTGGGAACCCTTTCTTAGGAGATAGGCCAATCTAAGAATCCACAAGAACAAGTCCCTACTCCTATCCCTTCTACTTCTCCTCATAGTTCTCACAACACAGAGGCATTACCCTCTTCTAGAAATGACAGAGATACAAAGAGTTGGAAGGACATAATTTTTATGCAGTTGAAACCCAAGAGCCCAAAGCTAATTCAAGGTATAAAGCCTCACTTGAAAAAAACCCTAATAGTGTTGATGAGCCTGAAGCTAATTCAGGGGATACAGCCTCACTTGAACAAAACCTTGATATTTTTTAGGAGCCTGAAGCTAATTCTGGAGATACATCCTTACTTGAACCAGAGCTTGACAATGTTGAGGAGTCAAAAGCTAATTCAGGAGACACAGTCTTACTCAACTGTGATCCTGACAATTTTGAAACTTCTCCTACTTTTGAAAATGATGTTGTTGGTCCTTATTCCCTACTGAAGAAACCCATAGTTATAGAAAAAAAAAAAGATGATCACAAGTTGTAACTTATGAATAAGGAAAATAAGCAACTAAAAAGAAAAATCAAGAAGCTTAGGAAATGGTTAAAAGACTCTAAGAAATCTCATAAGAAGAAAGTAGAGTCGATATCAATAGGAACCCAGAGCGATAGATTTCTTAATTCCACTGTAAGAGAAATGGAAAACATTACCACTTGTCCAACAGGGACTCAAACAAAGGATGTTTGTACTAGGTTCACCTCTTACCCAAGAGGTGAACCTAGTACAAACATCCTTTGTTTGTACTAGTTTATGGAACAGGAAGGGGTAGTGTCTACCTCGGGCCCCATCCACATAGACGTTACCAAGTTAGGTTTTGAATATCTTGAGGACATTAGAGAAGCAGATCTCCTGGTTGGAAAACAAGGGCGGATAACTTCTCCCGACAGTGTCAGAAACTGAGAACCTTTTGGTTACAGAAAATTTAAGGTAGCTACAACTAGACTCGTCCATTATGGTCACATTGTCCTAAGTGAGGGTCCTACTTGGATTGGATGTCTTTACAAAACTCATATTATTTGGTATCCTCTCGATTGGTATCATTGTGATTACGAGCTATAAGACTCTCAGGAAGGCCGAGCCTTTAAATTAATTAAAAATAAAAATGGTTTTTGGGTCTACAAGGAAGAAACATATCCTGCCTATTGTCTGACTCAGTTTCATCTTAATTATCTTATTGAATGAGGAAATTCAAAATTGTAAGCTGAGGAGTATGTTGGGTCATGTAAAATATATGCTTTTCCTCCTCATTTACTTGATTAATCATATGGTTTTCATAAATTTTATCCCTTCTTAAACATATTCTCGAAGTAAGACTGTGAAAAACGAATAAAAAGCAGTGTTGAACAAATTACATGCTCTCAGATGCATAATGTCTGGATTGGAAAACTATTGTTCCTTTCGATAAGATGACAATGCCAAGAAAGGAAGATGTACAAAATCCTGAAGGATTAGTTTAAATTCCCCCCCTTAATCATATGGGATATCTAACATGCCAAGTAAAGATATGAACTTTTCAAACTTTCTATGTCATAATGCTTTGGTAAAAATATCCACAATTTGCTCTAAAGTATGAAAATGTGTCACATGAACTATTTTGGCCTCTAGATGATGTTGAATCAAATGATATTTAGTGTTGATTTGCTTGGTTCTATCATGAAATTTAGCATTCTTGGCCAATTGAATTGCAAAAGTATTATCCATCACAAGAGACATTGAAGCCTTTTGTTTCTCCTACAAGTCTTCAAGTATTTTTTGAAGCCAAATTATTTCTTTTGTAGCTTGAGCTGTCGTAACATATTTGGCTTCAGTGGTAGAATCAAAAGGGATAGATTTCTTTCGTGTTCTCGAAGTGCTAGCTTCTGATCCAATTGTCATCAAATAACCAAAAATGGACAATCCATTCTATTTATCACCATCAAAATCATCATCTGAATAACCAGTGAGGTGGAAGTCTGAAACTTTGGAATATTTGATGTCATATGTTAGAGTCTCTTTAAGATATTTGAGCACTTTTCTTTTGCTACCCAATGACCTTCACAAGGATGATGCATAAATATGGAAAGTATCCCTACAAAAAAGGTTATTTCAGGAGAGATAAATCAAACTTCCAACAAGTTGTTTGTACTTTGTTGGATTTTCGAATGGATTGCCTTTGTTTGAAGTGAGCTTTATATTTTGTTCCATTGGAGTAGCAACAAATTTTCAACATATTTCCTTTGACAGAAAAAAATATGTTGAGGTTTTTGATCAAATTCAATCCCTAGATAATAATGAAGTAAAACCAAAATTGTCATATCAAAAACCTTTTGCATTTCCTTCCTAACAGAAGATATATAGTTATCGTTGTTCCCTATAATCATCAAATCATCAACATAGTCAACTAGATATAAAACTTCTTTTCCAATTTTTTTAACAAAAATAGTAGTATTATTTAGGTCAAAATGCTTATAATTCAACTTAAGAAAATGCTTAGTTAGTTTTTCATACCATGCACGAGGTGCTTCTTTCAAACCATATAAGTAATTCACCAATTTGGATACCTCTTGTTCCTTACCTTTGACAGAAAAACCCCATTAGAGGAAATTTTAGCCTAAAAGTTCCCATGAAAATTTTCACGTAATTTCTACGCCATAATATGTAAACCAATCAAAATCCTTTGAATTTAAAAAAATTACATGTAAATACTTTGGAGGGAAAAGAAGAAAAACTTTTTTTTTTTAATTTTATCTTTGACTTGTTTCCTTATAGGTTTACTCAAATTTCAAGTGTAGACACTCATTGGATATATAATTAAATTATGCATCCAACATGTACCCATCATGCGTACTTTTGAGAAGACCCTGTTGGCATTATGATGCATGTGTTGTACTTGATGGCAACCCACTCATAGATGAACATCTCACTTATATACATTCAGATGAATCTACAGAAGAGATATCAGATGTAACATAATTCATGGATACAGGACAGTTCAAAGGAATCAAATGACAAGTTCTTAGTATGACAAGTAAGCTTTGCCATCAAGTCCAAAGGGGGAGATTGTTGGCATTATGGCTAAAGTATTGTCCTTGATGGCAACTCATACAGGTGATGGATCACTGTACAACAGGTCAGTAGCAGAGATTGATGATTAGCTCACAAATAATGAAGAAAATAAAGAGGTACGCAGGTACACCGTACAAACGCTGCGGACCCGCAGGAATATCATAGATAAAGTGCGTACATACCCACAGGTACACCATGTAAAAGGTGCAGACCCTAGTTCACGCACTTTCATGCAGTGAAAAAGTATTCTCACGTGGGAATCCAATGGTGGACCATAGTATTTAGCCTGACGTATTTGATCCTATGGTTTGGTCAGTGGTATTGTTTTATATTATTATTATTATTATTGAGCCCCATGTTTTTGGGCCCATTGTATTGGTTATCTATGGTATTGACTCATGGTTTTAGCAAGAGCTTGCCTATATAAAGCAAAGGAGATTATTTGGCTAGAGACTTGTGAAATTAGAAGATCTTAAGAGAAGCTAGATCTGAAATTCTTGTAATCGGTTTGTGAGAGAGAATTGAATCAATATCAAGGAGAAACATGAGAATTACAAGTCGGATTTACTAATGGGTTGATATCTCCTCGGCGCATGATCATATCTGTAGATCTGATAGTCTGGGTTATCCTTGAAGTCTGAAAATTTTCTATACCCGCAGGACCGCAAGTGCAGTGAAAGAAAAGTGCGGAGATACGCAGGCGGAGAAGTGTTGCAGGTGCGCAGATACACAGGCGTAGAAGTGCTGCAGGTGCGCAGGTTCGCAGGCCCAGAATTGCAGAAGATGAGGAGGGGCGCAAGCATTACATTGGACACAGAGCGGAGGGGCGCAAGCATTACATTGGACACAGAGCGGAGGTGCGCACAAAGTCCGTGAGACAGAGTGCGTGGGTGTGCAGGAAAGCAGTTGGAAACAGTGCGGATGTACGCAGGTGTTCTATGGGTGAAGCTGCGGACTTTTCATGAAATCTATTTAGCTGCCCCTGTTTATTATTGTTGTGTTCTGGGTTTTGAAGTGATGTCTGGTATTATGTTCTGATAACAGCAGTGATTGATTGAATGATTATGATTAGCTTCAGTATTGATAGATGAATGGATCAGGTTCATAATGACTTATCCTTATATGATCTGGTGGACTAGATCTGGTTGATAACTCTCATTGTATATGTATTGATCTGGTGATTGGGTGATTCAGAAGGTTGTTTGATTATGAGCTTCAATGTTGTTGTTGGGTCCAGTATGAAAATTGGATGAAATGTGGCCTTTCAGATTATGTGTTGTGCTTTAGTGTATCCAGTCTGAAAATTGATGAAACGTGGTACCTGGAGGAGAGAAGATTGTAGGTCAGCACCTACGTACTAGTATCTAAGCTAGTACAAGAGCTAAAGGAAATCTTTGGAGCATTGTAGCAGGTAGCAGCCTGCGTACTAGTAAATGGATCGGCTAGTACAAGAGAAAAGGGTGTTGTAGCTCCCGTACTGGTATAAGACTGCACCAGTACAAAATATTGTAAAAGGATTTTCTTATTAAGAAGAAGATTGAGATGACTTGCAGCAGGTGGTTTTCTCCCGCATTGGGTTTCCAACTTATATCATGGTGTTCATGTGTGTGCCTTATGTGTGATGATCTACTCTATGTTACTGCATCTGTTAACTGATAATATGGTTGATAATGTTCTAATGCACTCATTGAAGATCAATTAACTTAATCATAAGAAGTTGTGGAAGTAGAATATATGAATCAGAGTTTGGAAATGAAAAAGTTTTATTGCCTTGATAATACTGATTCACCCCCCCCCCTGAGTATTATTTCCAACAATTGGTATTAGAGCAGGTCCTTTGATAGAAGCTTGATCGCTTCAAGGAGATCCGTGGAACAATGGGAAAGAAGCTTAAGAAGAAAGCACCTAAGAAAAAGAAGTCATCTCAAAAGAACTATGACAGTGGGAGAATCGATTGGGGATTAGGTATAAGAAGCTCTTCAGATTCAGAATCAGATTCAGAATCATTATCAGGTATGAATATATTATCCTCTGATGTTCCAGCTATCTTTCCTTTTGGAAGAGATGAAAGTGATAGCGAAAATACTGAATTTTCTCTTATGGGTGAATAAGAAAGATATCAAATAGAGGCATAATTTAAAAGGCTAACAGACAAAATTAGAGATCAACAAGATCTATTGAAAAAAAGGGAATGTGACTTCAAAGAAGAAGCTACCAAACTAAAGGCCCAACTAGAAGAAGGAAACAATGTAAGAAAACTACTCAAGGACAAGGAAGACCAATGTCAAAAATTGCAGCATGAAGTGACATCATTAAGAAAAGAAGTCAACGAAAGAAGCACAACCATCAAGAAACTCAAAGATAGATCCAGCTACTATGAAAATCTTGAAGCTACAATCCTCTCACTAAAAGGAGATCTTGAAGAATCAAAGAAGCAGAATGAAGATCTACATCAAGCAATTGAAAAACAAGACAACGAAGTCATCAGCTTAAAATCTCAGCTGGAATGTGCCTTCCGAGTTCGTCAAATGCAGCAGGATCTGAATGAAGAACAAGAAAACGAGATTCTCAAACTAAGGGAACAAATGGAAGAAGGAAGGAAAGCTGAAGAAGATTTCAAAAAGCAATCTCTAGAAAAGGAAGAACAGCTTCAGGTTGAGGTAAATATCTTGAAAGGTAAATTAGAAGAAAAGGATAAGCTTTTACGATTTCAAGATAGTTCTGAAGTCTTGGATGATATTCATAGTAGTCAAAGGTCTCCTGCTATAAAGACTGGTCTTGGTTTCCATGAATCTGTTGAAGGTGAATCTAGTTCACAAGGTGAGGCAAGGAACTCTAAAGAGAAATCTAAAGTGATCAACGAAGAAATGAAAGATCAATCTCATCATCAACCAAGGAAAGAGATTCCTCAAAGAAAATCCTTTACTCCTCCTATGAATAATGTTTAATGTTATGTATGTCATAATCTTGGACATGTTGCAGCTAGATGTAGAAGAAGAAGGGTTCAAGACCATTATGCAGAAAGATCATCACATTCAAGGTACTTTAATGGATATTGCTTTGCTTGCAATATGTATGGTCATAAAGCTACTGACTGTTACAGGAGGAATATGAAACATGTAAGATGTTATGCATGTAACAAGCTTGGACATATAGCTAAGGAATTCAGGAACAAAGTGTGGGCACCATATCAAAAGGAAAAAATGTCATCATCACGCTTGAAGATATGGACGAAAAAGGAATTACAGTCAGAAAAAGGCGGCACAGCACAACGTACAGACATACCAGAATCAGAGGGAGCTGAAAGTACAAAACTTCAGTGTCCTGAATCTCATATGCAAACTCCATAAAGGGAAGTCACGTATATATGCGAGTTGGATACTGCACAATCGCGTATATGATTGTTTGAAGAAAGGTAGTAGGGAAAGTGAAGTTGGAAGTGAATCTATGAAGTATGATCTCTCGAGCACAAGATCAGATCTGTGTATCTGGCTGTCAGAGGCACCTTGGAGGACCATTTAATTTGGTTCTAATCAAAGGTACGCAGACGATTCTTTGTGAAAGTGCGGGCGCACGCAGCAGAGCGAAAGTTCCAGTGCGGAGGAACGCAGGTGATACACAGTGAAAGTGCGAGGATACGCAGCGAAGGCACAGTCCCAGTGCGGAGGTATGCGGCGTAATAGAGGTTCAAGTGCAGAAGAACAATAAAGGTATGCGGCGTGGCAGAGGTTCAGGTGCGGAGGAACAGTGAAAGTACGTGGCGCTACAGAAGCTGCAGGTGCGTAGATACGCGGCGCGATAGCATCTGAGGGTGCGTGGCCACAGTAGTAGTACGCGGCGTGATTGAAGAAATAGTGCGTGGGTACGCGCTGTAGTAGAAGGCTCTTTGCGGGAATACGCAGAAACACAAAAAGTCAAGTGTGGGGATACGCAGAGGAGCGGAAGGTGAAGTGCGGAGCCACGCAGGCCATATAATGAGAAACTGTGGATCTGTCTTGAGGCATTTATTGGCTGACTTTTCTTACTGATAAGATCTGACAGATGGCACCAGTTTAGGGGGAGCATATGTTTTTAATGCATTGTTGGCATTATGGTTAATAGTCCTTGGTGATGAAGATTATATGGCTAAATGATATATCTTGCTATGATGTGGTTATGAGTTGTCCATCTCATATGATTCTTGGATTTACATAGTTGATTTTCAGATCAGATTTATGGTTGATTCTCTGATGCTATATATCTGGTGCTTACATGGTGATCTTCATAAGGATAAGAAGAATTATGATGCAAGATTCGTATTGTTCTTGACACATATGAGTATTGTTAGCTGGATACATGGGTGATTATTTAAAGTTGCATTGTTGGAGACATGATGATGATGAGCTCTTACCTATATGATGATAGGTTCTTTCGTACATATGTTGATTGATGCAGATATTCCCAAATGATGATCTGGATGGCTTTGGTGTTTCTCCTTATGATAAAAGATGTTATGGAGCAAATCATACAGTGTTGTTGCTGATGTTTATCTTAGGTGATTGGTCTCTGTTATAAATGTCATATCACGACTCATGATGTAATAGTGTGTCTCTATCTATTGTAGTCATCTCTTCAGGTCATGTAACGACCTATGTTGGTTTCCCCACTATGCCTGGGATGAAGATGTAATGTATTTAGTTCCTGATGTATCCCCACTTGGTTGGGTGGATGATCCTCACTTGGTTGGGTGATGGATATATGTATTAAGTCTTTTGATGATAGGAAGGTCATTTATGATGTATAGAGTCATGTTCTTCTTGTAGAACATCTTTTTGCAGACCTTGCTTACTGTCAGGGGGAGCTTGAGCATGAACAACACTATATAACAGAGCAGACATTTCAGCATGATCAGATTGGTGCACCATGGCATATACAAAGGGGGAGCTCATCTGATTTATAGTCAGGGGGAGCATGTTCTTAGGGGGAGCATAACCCTTTGCCCTTGATGTCAAAGGGGGAGAGTAATGTGGTGTTGTTGCCATCAAGTCCAAAGGGGGAGATTGTTGGCATTATGATGCATGTGTTGTACTTGATGGCAACCCACTCATAGAAGAACATCTCACTTATATACATTCAGATGAATCTACAGAAGAGATATCAGATGTAACATAATTCATGGATGCAGGACAGTTCAAAGGAATCAAATGACAAGTTCTTAGTATGACAAGTAAGCTTTGCCATCAAGTCCAAAGGGGGAGATTGTTGGCATTATGGATAAAGTATTGTCCTTGATGGCAACTCATACAGGTGATGGATCACTGTACAACAGGTCAGTAGCAGAGATTGATGATTAGCTCACAAATAATGAAGAAAATAAAGAGGTACGCAGGTACACCGTACAAACACTGCGGACCCGCAGGAATATCATAGATAAAGTGCGTACATACCCGCAGGTACATCATGTAAAAGGTGCGGACCCTAGTTCACACACTTTCATGCAGTGAAAAAGTATTCTCACGTGGGAATCCAATGGTGGACCATAGTATTTAGCCTGACGTATTTGATCCTATGGTTTGGTCAGTGGTATTGTTTTATATTATTATTATTATTATTGAGCCCCATGTTTTTGGGCCCCTTGTATTGGTTATCTATGGTATTGACTCATGGTTTTAGCAAGAGCTTGCCTATATAAAGCAAAGGAGATCATTTGGCTAGAGACTTGTGAAATTAGAAGATCTTAAGAGAAGCTAGATCTGATATTCTTGTAATCGGTTTGTGAGAGAGAGTTGAATCAATATCAAGGAGAAACATGAGAATTACAAGTCGGATCTACTAATGGGTTGATATCTCCTCGGCGCATGATCATATCTATAGATCTGATAGTCTGGGTTATCCTTGAAGTCTGAAAATTGTCTATACCCACAGGACCGCAAGTGCAGTGAAAGAAAAGTGCAGAGATACGCAGGCGCAGAAGCGTTGCAGGTGCGCAGATAGGCAGGCGTAGAAGCGCTGCAGGTGCACAGGTTCACAGGCCCAGAATTGCAGATGATGCGGAGGGGCGCAGGCATTACATTGGACACAGAGCGGAGGTGCGCAGGAAGTCTGTGAGACACAGTGCGTGGGTGCGTGGGAAAGCAGTTGGAAACATTGCGGATGTACGCAGGTGTTCTATGGGTGAAGCTGCGGACTTTTCATGAAATCTATTTAGCTGCCCCTGTTTATTATTGTTGTGTTCTAGGTTTTGAAGTGATGTCTGGTATTATGTTCTGATAACAGCAGTGATTGATTGAATGATTATGATTAGCTTCAGTATTGATAGATGAATGGATCAGGTTCATAATGACTTATCCTTATATGATCTAGTGCACTAGATCTGGTTGATAACTCTCATTGTATATGTATTGATCTGGTGATTGGGTGATTCAGAAGGTTGTTTGATTATGAGCTTCAATGTTGTTGTTGGGTCTAGTATGAAAATTGGATGAAATGTGGCCTTTCAGATTATGTGTTGTGCTTCAGTGTATCCAGTCTGAAAATTGATGAAACGTGGTACCTGGAGGAGAGAAGATTGTAGGTCAGCACCTACGTACTAGTATCTAAGCTAGTACAAGAGCTAAAGGAAATCTTTGGAGCATTGTAGCAGGTAGCAGCCTGCGTACTAGTAAATGGATCGGCTAGTACAAGAGAAAAGGGTGTTGTAGCTCTCGTACTGGTATAAGACTGCACCAGTACAAAATATTGTAAAAGGATTTTCTTATTAAGAAAAAGATTGAGATGACTTGCAGCAGGTGGTTTTCTCCCGCATTGGGTTTCCACCTTATATCATGGTGTTCATGTGTGTGCCTTATGTGTGATGATCTACTCTATGTTACTGCATCTGTTAACTGATAATATGGTTAATAATGTTCTAATGCACTCATTGAAGATCAATTAACTTAATCATAATAAGTTGTGAAAGTACAATATATGAATCAGAGTTTGGAAATGAAAAAGTTTTATTGACTTGATAATACTGATTCACCCCCCCTCTGAGTATTATTTCCAACAATTGGTATTAGAGCAGGTCCTTTGATAGAAGCTTGATCGCTTGAAGGAGATCCGTGGAACAATGGGAAAGAAGCTTAAGAAGAAAGCACCTAAGAAAAAGAAGTCATCTAAGAAGAACTATGACAGTGGGAGAATCGATTGGGGATTAGGTATAAGAAGCTCTTCAGATTCAAAATCATTATCAGGTATGAATATATTATCCTCTGATGTTCCAGCTATCTTTCCTTTTGGAAGAGATGAAAGTGATAGCGAAAATAGTGAATTTGCTCTTATGGGTGAACAAGAAAGATATCAAATAGAGGCAGAATTTAAAAGGCTAACAGACAAAATTAGAGATCAACAAGATCTATTGAACAAAAAGGAATGTGACTTCAAAGAAGAAGCTACCAAACAAAAGGCCCAACTAGAAGAAGGAAACAAGGTAATAAAACTACTCAAGGACAAGGAAGACCAATGTCAAAAATTGCAGCATGAAGTGACATCATTAAGAAAAGAAGTCAACGAAAGAAGCACAACCATCAAGAAACTCAAAGATAGATCCAGCTACTATGAAAATCTTGAAGCTACAATCCTCTCACTAAAAGGAGATCTTGAAGAATCAAAGAAGTAGAATGAAGATCTACATCAAGCAATTGAAAAACAAGACAACGAAGTCATCAGCTTAAAATCTCAGCTGGAATGTGCCTTCCGAGTTCGTCAAATGCAGCAGGATCTGAATGAAGAACAAGAAAAGGAGATTCTCAAACTAAGGGAACAAATGGAAGAAGGAAGGAAAGCTGAAGAAGATTTCAAAAAGAAATCTCTAGAAAAGGAAGAACAGCTTCAGGTTGAGGTAAATATCTTGAAAGGTAAATTAGAAGAAAAGGATAAGCTTTTACGATTTCAAGATAGTTCTAAAGTCTTGGATGATATTCTTAGTAGTCAAAGGTCTCCTACTATAAAGACTGGTCTTGGTTTCCATGAATCTGTTGAAGGTGAATCTAGTTCACAAGGTGAGGCAAGGAACTCTAAAGAGAAATCTAAAGTGATCAACAAAGAAATGAAAGATCAATCTCATCATCAACCAAGGAAAGAGATTCCTCAAAGAAAATCCTTTACTCCTCCTATGAATAATGTTGAATGTTATGTATGTCATAATCTTGGACATGTTGCAGCTAGATGTAGAAGAAGAAGGGTTCAAGACCATTATGCAGAAAGATCATCACATTCAAGGTACTTTAATGGATATTGCTTTTCTTGCAATATGTATGGTCATAAAGCTACTGACTGTTACAGGAGGAATATAAAACATGTAAGATGTTATGCATGTAACAAGCTTGGACATATAGCTAAGGAATTCAGGAACAAAGTGTGGGCACCATATCAAAAGGAGAAAATGTCATCATCACGCTTGAAGATATGGAGGAAAAAGGAAGTACAGTCAGAAAAAGGCAGCACAGCACAATGTACAGACATACCAGAATCAGAGGGAGCTGAAAGTACAAAACTTCAGTGTCCTGAATCTCATATGCAAACTCCATAAAGGGAAGTCACGTATATACGCGAGTTGGATACTGCACAATCGCGTATATGATTGTTTGAAGAAAGGTAGTAGGGAAAGTGAAGTTGGAAGTGAATCTATGAAGTATGATCTCTCGAGCATAAGATCAAATTTGTGTATCTGGCTGTCAAAGGCACCTTGGAGGACCATTTAATTGGGTTCTAATCAGAGGTATGCAGACGATTCTCTGTGAAAGTGCGGGCGCACGCAGCAGAGCAAAAGTTCCAGTGCGGAGGAACGCAGGTGATACACAGTGAAAGTGCGAGGATACACAGCGAAGGCACAGTCCCAGTGCGGAGGTATGCGGCGTAATAGAGGTTCAAGTGCGGAAGAACAGTAAAGGTATGTGGCGTGGCAGAGGTTCAGGTGCGGAGGAACAGTGAAAGTACGCGGCGCTACAGAAACCGCAGGTGCGTAGATACGCGGCGCGATAGCATCTAAGGGTGCGTGGCCACAGTAGTAGTACGCGGCGTGATTGAAGAAATAGTGCGTGGGTACGCGCTGTAGTAGAAGACTCTTTGCGGGAATACGCAGAAACACAGAAAGTCAAGTGTGGGGATACGCAGAGGAGCGGAAGGTGAAGTGCGGAGCCACGCAGGCCATATAATGAGAAACTGTGGATCTGTCTTGAGGCATTTATTGGCTGACTTTTCTTACTGATAAGATTTGACAGATGGCACCAATTTAGGGGGAGCATATGTTCTCAATGCATTGTTGGCATTATGGTTAATAGTCCTTGGTGATGAAGATTATATGGCTAAATGATATATCTTGCTATGATGTGGTTATGAGTTGTCCATCTCATATGATTCTTGGATTTACATAGCTGATTTTCAGATCAGATTTATGGTTGATTCTCTGATGCTACATATCTGGTGCTTACATGGTTATCTTCATAAGGATAAGAAGAATTATGATGCAAGATTCGTATTGTTCTTGGCACATATGAGGATTGTTAGCTGGATACATAGGTGATTATTTAAAGTTGCATTGTTGGAGACATGATGATGATGAGCTCTTACCTATATGATGATAGGTTCTTTCGTACATATGTTGATTGATGCAGATATTCCCAAATGATGATCTGGATGGCTTTGGTGTTTCTCCTTATGATAAAAGATGTTATGGAGCAGATCATACAGTGTTGTTGCTGATGTTTATCTTAGGTGATTAGTCTCTGTTATAAATGTCATATCACGACTCATGATGTAATAGTGTGTCTCTATCTATTGTACTCATCTCTTCAGGTCATGTAACGACCTATGTTGGTTTCCCCACTATGCCTGGGATGAAGATGTAATGTATTTAGTTCTTGATGTATCCCCACTTGGTTGGGTGGATAATCCTCACTTGGTTGGGTGATGGATATATGTATTGAGTCTTTTGATGATAGGAAGGTCATTTATGATGTATAGCGTCATGTTCTTCTTGTAGAACATCTTTTTGCAGACCTTGCTTACTGTCAGGGGGAGCTTGAGCATGAACAACACTATATAACAGAGTAGACATTTCAGCATGATCAGATTGGTGCACCATTGCATATACAAAGGGGGAGCTCATCTGATTTATACTCAAGGGGAGCATAACCCTTTGCCCTTGATGTCAAAGGGGGAGAGTAATGTGGTGTTGTTGCCATCAAGTCCAAAGGGGGAGATTGTTGGCATTATGATGCATGTGTTGTACTTGATGGCAACCCACTCATAGAAGAACATCTCACTTATATACATTCAGATGAATCTACAGAAGAGATATCAGATGTAACATAATTCATGGATGCAGGACAGTTCAAAGGAATCAAATGACAAGTTCTTAGTATGACAAGTAAGCTTTGCCATCAAGTCCAAAGGGGGAGATTGTTGGCATTATGGCTAAAGTATTGTCCTTGATGGCAACTCATACAGGTGATGGATCACTGTACAACAGGTCAATAGCAGAGATTGATGATTAGCTCACAAATAATGAAGAAAATAAGAGGTACGCAGGTACACCGTACAAAAGCTGTGGACCCGCAGGAATATCATAGATAAAGTGCGTACATACCCGCAGGTACACCATGTAAAAGGTACGGACCCTAGTTCACGCACTTTCATGCAGTGAAAAAGTATTCTCACGTGGGAATCCAATGGTGGACCATAGTATTTAGCCCGACGTATTTGATCCTATGGTTTGGTCAGTGGTATTGTTTTATATTATTATTATTATTATTGAGCCCCATGTTTTTGGGCCCCTTGTAATGGTTATCTATGGTATTGACTCATGGTTTTAGCAAGAGCTTGCCTATATAAAGCAACGGAGATCATTTGGCTAGAGACTTGTGAAATTAGAATATCTTAAGAGAAGCTAGATATGAAATTCTTGTAATCGGTTTGTGAGAGAGAGTTGAATCAATATCAAGGAGAAACATGAGAATTACAAGTCGGATCTAATAATGGGTTGATATCTCCTCGGCGCATGATCATATCTGTAGATCTGATAGTCTGGGTTATCCTTGAAGTCTGAAAATTGTCTATACCCGCAGGACCGCAAGTGCAGTGAAAGAAAAGTATGGAGATACGCAGGCGCAGAAGCGTTGCAGGTGCGCTGAAGCGCTGCAGGTGTGCAGGTTCGCAGGCCCAGAATTGCAGAAGATGCGGAGGGGCATAGGCATTCCATTGGACATAGAGCGGAGGTGTGCAGGAAGTCCGTGAGACACAGTGCGTGGGTGCGCAGGAAAGCAGTTGGAAACAGTGCGGATGTACGCAGGTGTTCTATGGGTGAAGCTGCGGACTTTTCATGAAATCTATTTAGCTGCCCCTGTTTATTATTGTTGTGTTTTGGGTTTTGAAGTGATGTCTGGTATTATGTTATGATAACAGCAGTGATTGATTGAATGATTATGATTAGCTTCAGTATTGATAGATGAATGGATCAGGTTCATAATGACTTATCCTTATATGATCTGGTGGACTAGATCTGGTTGATAACTCTCATTGTATATGTATTGATCTGGTGATTGGGTGATTCAGAAGGTTGTTTGATTATGAGCTTCAATGTTGTTGTTGGGTCCAGTATGAAAATTGGATGAAATGTGGCCTTTCAGATTATGTGTTGTGCTTCAGTGTATCCAGTCTGAAAATTGATGAAACGTGGTACCTGGAGGAGAGAAGATTGTAGGTCAGCACCTACGTACTAGTATCTAAGCTAGTACAAGGGCTAAAGGAAATCTTTGGAGCATTGTAGCAGGTAGCAGCCTGTGTACTAGTAAATGGATCGGCTAGTACAAGAGCAAAGGCGGTTGTAGCTCCCGTACTGGTATAAGACTGCACCAGTACAAAATATTGTAAAAGGATTTTCTTATTAAGAAGAAGATTGTGATGACTTGCAGCAGGTGGTTTTCTCCCGCATTGGGTTTCCACCTTATATCATGGGTTCATGTGTGTGCCTTATGTGTGATGATCTACTCTATGTTACTGCATCTGTTAACTGATAATATGGTTGATAATGTTCTAATGCACTCATTGAAGATCAATTAACTTAATCATAAGAAGTTGTGGAAGTAGAATATATGAATCAGAGTTTGGAAATGAAAAAGTTTTATTGACTTGATAATACTGATTCACCCCCCCCCCTCTCAGTATTATTTCCAACAGACCCACATTGACAAAAATTGAAGATACATTAAAAAAATGTGTTTGACACACTTTTTTAATGTATCTTCAATTTTTGTCAATGTGGGTCTTCTCAAAAGTATGCATGATGGGTACTCATTGGATGCATAATTTAATTGTGCATCCAATGAGTGTCTACACTAGAAATTTGGGTAAACCTATAATGAGATAAACCAAAACTAAAATTAAAAGAATAGTTTTCTTCTTTTCCCTCCAAAATTCATAACTTGTATTTTATTATTTTAACTATTATTTTATTATTTTTCCTTAGGAGGCCACTTTTAGCCTAAAATTTTCTCTCTTGGTTGAAACATTTAAACGTATTCCATCAAATATCCATTTAGGAATGCTGTTTTAACATCCATATGATGAAATTTCCATGCTTTCTTTGCCACAATAGAAAATAAGGTTCTAATACTGCCCCATTTAGCTGTAGTAGCAAATGTCTCTGTATAGTCAACACCCTGTTCTTATGCATACCCATTTGCTACAAGCCTTCCCTTATGCTTATTAGGTGAACCATCAAATTTATACTTGGTTTTATAAACCCACTTTCAACCAATGGGTTTGATGCAATTAGGAGGATCCACCAACCTCTAAGTAGCGTCTTTAATGAGCGCATCATATTCCCTTTGCATTTCATTTTTCCATTCATTACGAGTAACAACTTATTCAAAACAAGTAGGATCACTATTAACAGAGAAATTATATTCAGAATCATGAGTAGTTACCTAAGGAACTTCTTGTTTCAAAATCACCATATTTTCTTGGAACTATTCTGACATGAGTTGATATTCAAAGTGGTTTCTCAACTTGTGGAGGTGGTTTCTCATCTTGTGGAGCGGAATATTTTGGAACACAACCATTTTTTTGGTACCTGCAGAAACACTTCTATCATCCAAATTTTCTTCAGTACAACTATTATCATCATTGAGAGACAAATTTGTCAAAGGAAAATCCAAAGAGGAATCTAGAATAGGAATCCCCCCTTCAGGATGTGGAATATTATTATCATATGCATAATAAAACTTCTTGGACATAAATGTTTCTAAATGGTTGAGATGTCTATCCATAATGGATGTATCTTTATCTGATTCAAGAAAAACTACATCCCTTGATAAAATAAACTTCTTGTTTTCTTCATCATATAGGTTGTATGCCTTAGAAGTATTTAAGTATCCCAAAAGTATACATTTTCTTCTTATTGAACTCAACTTGTTTCTTTTTTGTTTAGGAATAAAATAATAAAGTTCAGAACTAAAAACTCTAAAATGTTCAATAGCCGGAAGACGATTATACAACATCTCATATGGATTTTTATTGCTGATGATAGAAGAAGGACAACAATTTAAAATTAAGCAGCAAAAAACATTGCTTCTCCCCAAAACATCAACTTTACAGTCTTAAAGAACATCATTGATTTAACAATATTAAGCAATGTTTTGTTCATTCATTCTGCAACACCATTTTGTTTTGGATTATAGGGAATTGCTATTTGGTGTTTGTTTCCATTTTATTTCAAGTAATTTTCAAAAGAATGTGAAGTATACTCGCCACCATTATCAGTTCTTACAGTGCCTATATTAAGTTGAGTTTCATTTGTAATCAACAAATGAAATTTCTTAAACACGTAAAAAACTTGAGACTTTTCTTTTAGAAGATATACCCAACAAATTCTCTAATAATCATCAATAAATGTGAGCATATATTTATTACCATTAGTAGTTGTAACAAGCATAGGTCCACATAAATCGGAATGTATGAGACCTAATTTTCTTGAAGCTCTAGCAATAGAACTTTGAAAATATTGTTTACTATGCTTCCCCAAAATACCAGCATTACATGGAGTAATATTTCTTGTAATTGTTGGAAGCCCCTTAATTCCCCGTTCTCTCATATTTCTTATATTGTCATAATTGATATGACCAAAATGAGCATTCCATAATAAACTTGAAGACAAAGTATCATTTTGTTGGATTGAATGAGTAGTATTCAATGCAATGGATGACATACCTTTCAATTTTAAGAGTTTGTCTTCTTCCACACCAGTCATAATAGTCTCATTATCAACTTCTCTTTGAATCTCCACTTTGCCATCAAATATGTGTATTGAATGTCCTTACTCTCTAATCTGTATAAGAGACAATAAATTCCTTTGAAATTGTGGAATGTAAAGAACATCATTCAGAATATAATTTGCAATTCCTGGAATATTCAATCAAATAGATTTAATCCCTAATGGTTTAATTTGAGATTTATCAGTAAAATAGAATACTCCATCAATGTTATCACTGAATTCTTCAAACAAATCTCTCTTAAAGGTCATATGACAACTGGCACCTATGTCTAAGATCTAACTGTCATGCCATGAAGAAAATGAAGTACTAAAGACATCAATGATATTGAAATTACAATGCGAAACAATATAATGTGCATTCTCAAATGATTTTCCTTTATTTGGAGGTGGTTGATCATTCTTTTCATTCATTTGTTCTCTCCTTTCACTAATTTTCTCCCAAGAAATTATACAATTAGCAGCAATTTGGCCAATTTTTCCACATATAAAACATTTGATTGCTGGTTTACCACCAAAATTCCTTTTTTGTATATCATTTCATTGTCTATCTCCTTGATTATGTTTTCCCCCTTTTCCTCTATAATTTATCCTATCGCAACCTCTGCTGCCCTTATTATTTCTAACTGATTCTTCTTGATATTTATTGACATTTTTGAGAAAGACACAAAGTTTCAACATTAGAATTGGGTAGTGGTTCTTTCTTTCCAAAATCCTTCTATCTTTCTGTAATTTTTCCTACTAATTTGTCAAAGTCTAACTCTCTTAATCGTCCACTAGCTTGGAGAGATTCCAAGTAGTGTGAATAACTATGGTAGAGAGATTTTATAAAGGCAATACATTGTAAATTAACCTTAACACCAGTAGATTCAATTTCATGATTGATAGCTTTAATTCCATAAGCCAATTTCAAAGGATCATTATCTTGCATCTTTAGATTAAACAACTTCAATAGTAATCAAATGATCTCTAATTCTGAATGTGAATCATAAAAGTTCTTTCAATTTTACTAACGATTTAAATAATATATTTGCTTACCTCTTGTGTCACTGAAGCTGAAATCAACCCATAAAAGTTTTTATCCTTACTCTACCAACTTTCTATTTGTTTTTCCTCTTTAGGTTTCTCTAATGCATTACCTCCTTTTCCTTCACAAATTCCTTCCCACATACTTCTTACTTTTCTGAACCATTCTTGATATTTTTCTTTCCAATAAGGATAACACCAACTAATGATAGCATAGAATTCATGTTTGCAAATAAAACTGATAGTCAAAACAAAAAACACCACTTTTTCTCTATATAGAATAAATTATAAAAAAATTCCTTTCACTTACATCTAAGAAAAATTGAAAGCAACTCTATCAATAGAATCTATAATGAAATCAATAGTAAGCATCACAACCAACATAACAATTAGTATTTAAAAGTAAAAAAAGATAGTTTTGAAGGCCTAATTTCCTTCTGCACTTTATGTCGTACTCTATTACTCTATCTTCAGGATAAAGAAATGACTATTGCTGAGGAACCGATCGTGGTTTGGTTACCTAAGAGAAAACTATTTAATTTATAATATAAGTATAACATTTTAACATAAATATCAGCCTACAAAATTTTAGCCAAACAATTCAAGCTATACACCCTCCATTTTGAATGTGATTTACAACTGATAGGACTCACCTTTGATCAAATGTGATTGATCAGCACATCCAACCCTTAGAAAAGAAGCCCTGAGCTCACGGTACAAAGAAATCGAAGAGATTAAAACCCTGAGCCTCGTAATTATAGAGGCACAATTTTTATCAGTTTCACAACACTGCAATGGGGTCGAGCTTCTGATGTGACCACAACAGCTCGTCCAGGAACTCTCGGCACATTGTTTCCACATTAACTCCTCCAGGCACTCTCGGCACACAGTTTGATCACACACAACCACAACAACTCTGACAAACTCTAGTGGGTTCCATCACACATGCTTCCAATGTGATAATGGAGTTCGAATGAGGGATTTTCTCCTTCAAAAAAATGGATACAATGGATTACCTCATTTGCTACACTCTACCAAACCTCGCTTCGATACCCAAATGCCCCCATTTTTTTCTAACATAAAAAATATCGATTTCTTTATAAAAATGAAACCTTCTTGAGCCTATAAATATGTATGCTCAACAAATCTGGAAAAGTTGTCTCAATGATAAATCTGCCTTTTCTGCATGCACTTGCCTTCTAGACATGTTTTGTTGTGCGACGGGGTTATTAGACCACAATACAAAACCAGTGCTGGAATTTGCTGGTGTAATGTCTCATGACCCATTTTCTCCTCAGTGAATGATTTTTATTTTCCATCCTTTACGGAAAAAGGTGTCACGACGCAATAGGAATTAATTTGATTTCTAACTTGGACTGAAATCTAATATGCCAAACAGACAAATCCATGATTTGATAGTGTTGAACAAAAATTATATATCCATGACTTGATAGCCTTGAAGAAAAATAATATGTTAATATATTGTCACAACAATATTAAAACATTTGCAGCGAACTTTTGTTTTGCACATTGGAAAAACCTATCATATGTAAAATATCAGCACTGGCTGCTGTTGACTCATGGATTTTGACTTATCATGGTTTAGCAAATTGGAAATTTTTATTAAATGTAAAATGTCATGAATGGGCACATTGGAAAAACCTATCATATGTAAAATTTTAGCACTGGCTGCTGTTGACTCATGCATTTTGACTTATCATGGTTTAGCAAATTGGAAAATTTTATTAAATGTAAAATGTCATCAATGGCTACCATTGACTAATTCATTTTGACTTATCATGGTTAGAGAAGGAAAACTATATTATCTAAAATTATCAGTGGGTGATCCCTAATTGGTAGACTAATGCATTTTAATTTTCATAGTTATTCATTTGACTTATCATACTTATTCAAGGAAAATTATACTATCTGAAATTACTAGCTGGAGAGAATTTCACTCCTACCAAATATCTCTAACTCTTAAACAATTCACCTTTCCTTACCAAAAAAGATAAACTCTTAACTTAAAAAAAGTAATTTTAATCCCTTTTTCAATAGTATTTCTCCAAAAATATCCATCTTCACACTATCCAAAAGGGTTCGGAAGAATGAAAGTCAAATTCAAATTGAATTTGTTCACAAGGAGTGTCTTCACAATGGTGATTAATTTGGTTTTGGAAATTTGTATTTCTTTTACTTTTGTATTCTGAATCAGTGTGAGTGACTTGTATCCCCATGTACTCTATGGTGATCACTAGTACAACCTTAAATTACATGAAATTTTTGTGAACCGCAATTTTTATGAAATATTTAGTTGCTTTCATCCCTGAAACTTTTCCAAGCCGCAATAATGAAACTAAAACACCATTGATGGATGGTGAAAGTATGAAGGGAGCTCCCTCAGCTTCTAGCTTGAATGGCTAAATTTTATTTTTAGCATCAATTAGCCAACACTTGTTTTACCCTTTGGAATATTGTGAAGAGTGGTAAATTTCTTGTAAATGACAATGGTTACTTAGCTATTTTGGAAAATAAGGGTATAACACTTTTTTTTACCACTTTTAATATATCATATAATTTTATCAAAAAATTAACTGGAGTGTAGATTCTATACATGTCATACAATTTCACTTTGTTATTGATCCTTATCCATCCAAAATCAAATCCGAAATACAATATAGAGATAAGCTAGTAGTGGTCACCAAACTCCCACTTTTTCTTCCATTGTCATTCTATGATGCCATATCAATATGCCAATGCCATTATAGTTAATTGAGATGCCAATGATGCCATTTACAGTTATACAACATATATGATATCATACATCTCTACAACATATATAAATAAACCAAGTAGACAGTGCAACTTGGTTAGAAGAAGCAGTTTGTAGAGGCAATTTTTGCAATTGGTTGAAAAGGTTCACCGTATTTGCATCAATCAATCCAACTATACCATCAGCGTGAGGGCTCAACTTCAGTTTGGCTACATCAACCATGGATCTAGGAGCATCAGGTAAGATTTTCTGAAGAGTCCCAGACTGAGAATATATTAGTTCTAACTATTGGGCGTGAAAGATAGCCTGCTCTTTCGAACAAACACCTAACATGGAAACATCCTTGGAGATTTTGGGTTGTAAGGATTTTAAAAACCATTCGAGACAGAATTCTGGTGGAATTTCGGCTTTGATAAGCCTTTTTCTCCGTCTCCATTCCTGGATATGATCTGAAATGTGAGTAGCTGTGTCCTGATGAAAATTGGCCAAAAGCTCAGTTCTGGCTTCGTAATGGATAGGCAACTGAAAATGGTTTAAGAAAATGTTAGCCAAATCAGCTAACGAAGTAAAGGTGCCCCCTGGCAACTCTATATACCACTTAGCTACATTCCCGGTTAAGGTGCGCTGAAATAATCTCAACCTGATCGAATCATCGATCAGGGAGTTAGATGAGCACCGAAAATGGAACGTGGTTACATGGTCGCCTGGGTCTTCACTGCTCTTCCCTTCGAATTTTGGAATATTCGATGGAAGTTTGGTTGGGACTGGAGGCCAAGCTGGATTGTATCTAATTGGATCGTTTGTCAACTTGGTCAGGTCTGGCAGATTAAGTGTCGCCAGAAAAGGAAGTCATGGAGGACCTTGGGGATTCCACCCAGATGGGGTGGGATTCCCAAAAGTATGAAAAAAATGACCTGAATTTTGAAAGGCACCAGGTTGCCTAAAGTAACTGGTAGAACCTACTGAACCAAAAGGTGACCCTTGTGGTCCAGAAAAATTCAGAGTTTGACCAACTCCAGCCGGAAATCCTCCGTGACCAGTAAAGTTTCCCCCTAACGAAGTATTGTAAGGAGTTAACATCCCCTGGTAAGGGTTCCAAGCATTAGCTAATGGTGGAAAACTTTGAAATGAATTAACTAAGGAATACGGCACATTCCCTTGTTGGTCGAAAAACTGATTCCCAGTTCCTATCCCACTAACCACAGGGTTTGTCCAAGTCTAAAAGGGGTTACTACCTTGACTTGTGAAAGGAAAAGGCATAGACCCTACTGTCGAATTGGAATGTGGTATATGACCACTTCTGAATGGGAAACCCTAAAAAGAAGCCAATCCACTCATCATGGATGTGGAGGCGGTTGATGGTACATTCAATGGAACTGAAGGAATACATTGAAAGGGCATTCCAAAAGGGAAGAATCCAAAACAGGATGCATTGGCTTGAGAACTTCAACTCATCGACGGAATGGAAGCAGAAACAAATAAGGATGTGCTGGGAATATTAGAAGGGATGGAAATAGTTCCTCCCCCTTGCACAGAAATGGGATTCTGCATGCTCGCAACACTCGTGGTGGATGCCATGCTTCCAGCAGTGGTCATCAAAGCGATAGATGTGTGTGGACCTGGGCTCGAAGGCCTATAAGTCAAAGTTCCAACATATAACAATATGTCTGGATGATCAAGAGGGAGAGGAGAATTCAGAGCCACAACCGACTCTGAAAGCTCTTCTACTTCAATACTATCTTTTGACTGGAAGAGTACTTGAGAAAGAACTGGTGTGTTCCTCTCTAACTCTGTAGTAGTACCAGGTCTATCTTGTAAACTAATGCCCCCAAGCAGAGGATCAATCTCCGATGCGCCTGCTACCACTGGTTCAAAACCACTGGTAGAATCGCTCCTACGGCTTCTAGGAGAAGCCTCTGGACTCACAAGTGAAAGCCCACAAAGTCTATGGGACCGTCGACATGGTCAGTCAGCCACTTTGAATTATTTTTATAAGATCTACTTAAAGACTCAAGAAAATTGAAAGCTATGTCGACTAGGAGCACAAAACACACACTAAAAATGTCCCTAAAGAAATCAACAATCAAACAACTTCCATGTATTTCCACTTCGGGTGATTAGGATCGGACACAAAAATACAAGAAAGTTAATAATAAGGGCCTTCTGAAAATAGACTGGGTAATTACGCCCTACGTCTACTAGCGAAGGTATCAAAGGTAGTTACAGTGACCTCCAGACAATAGCCTTTGCCGGTGCAAGCCCCCAAGCTTCTCAAGGGTGCCCTCCAGAAGTACTGTTGAATGTGATGCAACGTCAACCTCAGGTGCCATGGGATCTCCCTCCACAACCACCTGTGTAGATCCCTAGGATAGGCAACTAAGGACACCAACTTGTATCAGAAGCCAAGCGGAACAGTTGTGAGGTAAGATCTGACAAGTAAGAGAGGGGGTATCTCTCGTCCTTATCTTCACGAACCCTCGTGCTTAACTCCCAGTCCCGGAGCTTTCCCGGTCTCCCTAATGCTATTGGATTTCACTCTTTAATCAAACTTCTATGTTTTACAATTTAGAGTGGCCTTGGAGAGTTTACTCTCCTCTTGCCTAATCCAAGGCCCTAAATAAACCTAAAACTTGTTGGTGTATTCTGATTGACAATACGAAAAGTTCTAGTTTATTTTTTTAAGCGCTTGATTTTAAGTGGATTTTCATTTAATTCAAAGGGACAATATGGAAATGAAACTGATGGTGTTTGTATGACGCAAAAGAAATTAATGAAAAACTAACTTATATGAAATTCACTTGTTTGTTCTTCGATGAAAAGCAATTTCTACTTGGGTTCTAGGAAACTTCTATAAAGCAAAAAACTTTTTCCCTTTTCTTTTCTTATAGCAGACTTCACACTCACAAAAACTAAAAAGACTATTGATGCTTTAATAATGCAAAACTGCCCTAATGCAAGGTGTACATGATAATGCAAAATTCTAGATTACTCTAAAAAGAAATGAAAGCAATTGTTTAAAACTTTTTATTAAGCCAAATTAAGTGTTTGAAAAGAATGCAAGTTTCAAATACAAATTTTCCTCCAAACTAGCAAGGAAAATCTCAAAAAATCACAATTCACTTTCAAAAAACCAAAGAAACCAAAATCAATCTCGGCAAAAGAAAGAAAAAACAATGTTTTTTAAGAACTTTTATTTTTCAAGAAACAATGAAAACAACTTTTCAAAAGCACTCAAAATGCCACCAAAGACTCAAAGACCGAAAGCAAAGCACAAGTAAACTTTGTAAGTTACCAATTCAACACGAATGAAAAATTGAACAAAAAGGGGGTTTCAACTTGCACTAAACGATCCAAAAGCAGCAAAAGAGCTTTGAGAAACTGACCAAGAAGTCAGGCAAGAAACACTTTCAAATTCATCAAAAAGAAACTTTCGAAAAGCAAGAAAAGGTGTATGGCCACGAAATGACAGAAAGCAAAGCAAGTAGACCAATAATAAAGCTTGAGACAAATATTGAAAAAAATCTTATGTTCCGAAAGACCAGAACAATCAAGAACCTCTATAAGAAGTCTTGTGTGTTCAAACACAAGTCATAAAACTCACTCAAAAGCAAACCTAGGCCAAAACTTTTCAAAGAAAAAGAGAATTCAAAATAGTAAGCTCACTGAATAATTAAATTATAAAGACAAAAACTGACCACTCAGAAACCAAACAGACTAAGAAACAAACCTTTTTGGGTAGAAATATTTGAAAAAAGCATGCAAAAAATGGTATACGCCGCTGTGTTCCAGCACAGGTGCATGTACACGCACTTCTAATGAACGGAAATCGCATATACATGGTTTCACTTCATAGAAACAAGCGTGTGTACGCTTCTGTAAACAAACAAAAGTGCATATACTAAGTTTTGCAAGAAAAATAAAAAACAAGGCCTGATGAAAAAGTCCAGACTTGAGGTCTGAGTTCCTACAGGAACAGGCAATACTATCACAGCAGGCAAAACTGAGCCCTGATTGACACTGAACAACCCAAACTAGGAATAACAAGATTGTTATCCCTAGCGGAGTCACCAATTCTGTTACGGGAATAAGTACCCTAGGGATTTTGGTCAAAACCCCAACAGAGAAAGAGTAATCTACATCTAGAAACACGCATACAACTCAGGAAACATGTTTAAAAAAACAAACTATGTAAGGATGAACATACTCGAATGTCCTTCGTTTGGGTAGTCCTGACAGGGTTCAAACCCTTTGCAACTCCTAATGATCTTCGAATCTACAAATCAACCAATCCGAACATACATAGCAGCATATAGATAAAGCATTTTAATGAAATTGACTTTATATCATATAAGAAAATGGTTAGTTATACATCAAAATAATCATTCATACATGAATTACAAAAACATCTTATGCATAAAGAAAGTCAATCTCAGGAACAAGACAACGTTTCTTTTTATTGTAGAAAACTATAATAAACATGGAAAGAGTTCACCTGAGTCTTCTTTTTCCGACTCCAAGCGGAACCGTCCTCCAAGTCCGTCCACTCCCAGTCTTTAACAGCCTCCTTCCATAACCAATACCATGATATCTCAAGCAAGTGGGAGAATATCAACACTCAAGGAAACAAGGGTTTCTTGAACTTGGGGAAGTTCTTGAAGCACAAGGATACTTCAGACTTGATCAAGGGATAATCTTAGTATAGTAATTCTATCTCTTCTCTCCTCCTTAAGGCCTTCTCATTGAAGTCTATTTATATTTCTCCCAATTAGTTTTTTAGTTGGGAAATAGCTGGACCATGGGCACTAGGAGGTAATCAATAGGTAAAACCCATGAAATTCACCCATAGTTAAGGAAATTTAATTTTTTTAAGTGTTTTAACACATATACGCAGGTTAGGTATAGACTAACCCATGTGTACACACTTTTATCACAGGGAAAAGTAGCGTACAGGGAGTAAAACACTGTTTTTAAAATATTTGGACCAAGTTTGGAAGGAGGGGTTGCCCAAGGCCATAAACCAAGCATCACAAATACCAAGGGCGACATTTGAAGCTATAACAGAAACTATACAACTCTTTGAAGATTATAAATATATCAAAGTGATCATATCTGATAGTGACTCAATCAGCTTACTAATGAGTTAAACTATGCTGCATTGTGCAATAGATTTGAGCAATAATCCTTTTTTTTCATGTTTATATAAGACATCAAATGTGAAAGAAAAATATATAACATAAAGAAAAGAATACCGTATTCATCCTTTCTCCCTCTTACTAAGGGAGACAATAACCACAAGTCTAAACTTGTCTTCTACAACAACATTGTCATAACTAATGAAAATGTCTTTGTCCCAGCTATGAATAGACTCTCTCTAACTCAAAGTGCATACAAAGATCCACAAACCCACTAAAAATGATCCATTACTGCAATCCAGCATGTCATAAAAGCCCCTTTATACCAAAGGTTGATCATGACAAACCAGTGTTGTTAGTAAAAACTTGTTAGCTTATAAAATCAATAATAAAAGGCATTTTTTTCAATAACATCATATGTTCAATGTTTCATTCTACAATCATGGAACTTCTGATCATTCATCACAATTAAATTGTAGTTGTTGGGATCTCATCAAGATTCTTTCCCTCTAAATGGGAAGCCTCTTTAAATGAATACATCAACATGTTTTTCATATGTCATGCATCACCAAAACTATTAGATCATGGAGTCAAACTATATCAGGTTCTCATGTATATATACATTATATTCATGACAAGTCACCATCAATTGTTTCATTGTCACATATGAACATGTCACTGTTATATACATATTTGGGCACTTCAACCCCAATCATATATGTCGATAAACCAAGGGCTCTTTAACCCCTAAAAGTGTTGTTTCATACCAAAAAGGATCATGGTCAACTGATTACATCATTTCCCAGAAGTTCCTCCTAAAAAACCACTCAGAACTGGCCAAAATTGGACCATACTGACTGCTCCATTGTCAAGGTGCGATGCATACTGGCTCCTAAACTAGCCAGGTGTGATGCATACTGAATAGGCCTTTTGTAGGGTGTGATGAGTGAGAATGGACAAATGGTTGAGATAGTTTGCTAAGTGGATGCTCATGGAATCTTCTAGAAACTTATCCTATGACACTTGCCTCTCTGAATTCGCCTAGGGATGAGTAAGAGATCAATGAAATCTCCAAGTGGAAACAAGAACTATGATTGGAATGACACTAATAAAAAACCCAGCGCTAACTCACACCCTTGCAGACATCTATAAATGGATCCCTCATCTGAGAGATCTGGAGGCTAGAATTTTGTAATTTGTAAGGAAGTGTTGATAGTTTGTCTTTGAGAAGGAGCATTGTATTGTTGGGTGATCTTGCTTTTCATGAGGTGAAGAGGACTTTGATGCTAGGAGGATGACGCTGGATCAGACAGCTAGGTTGTAATTCTCCCTTCTATTTTAATAAAGTTCTTTGAGTTTTCCTCCATACAATTGTGTACTTGTGAATCTTGTTATTTGTGAATGCCATTGTATGTTCAATGTACTTCTAATTTTGCATTGTTTATTGTGGAGCTGTAACAAGGGTCTTTTTCACCTCTAGTTATCTCACATTACAAGTCAATCCGGGAGCGTTTTGTTATTGTAAAGGATATCTCAATTTGAGGCTATTTGTCAGGATAATGATTCGTAGTATAGATCTAAAGAATACAAGAGTAAACGGATGCTAAGCTACGCTAAATTACTTTTGCATAAAGAAATCACACACGCAGCAACTTCGTCGGTCGAGGGTATGGAATTAGTAACCTATCCCCCTAGAAACTGATGAAGGAGTAGGGATCATGATCTGGGAGCATTATAGCGTCTGCTGTATCTCACAACAGCCTTGACCCTCCTCTCATGCCACTTCAATAAATGCAAGCGAAAGGAACAGCAAGAAAACAGAATGGAACAGCAACTTCAGAAATGGAACAGCAATAAAAGGAATGGCAGTAAATGGAACGGCAGTAAAGAAACTAAGTCTCGCGAGGTCAACACTTCCAATCCTTGGCACACACTTTCATACAAAGGGAAAGCAATCGTTTATACAAGTTTGCAGCTTAATCAAATGGAACAGCAAATTATTAAAGACAGGAAACGTCAATCATATACATATCAAATGGAACAACAAATCATTAAAGACAGGAAATGTCAATCATATATACACAATCTGCAATAATCACCAATAGTCCATTACTCCAATCACCTGTAGCTGAAATATTCTACTTATGAATTCTGTAATTGATGCAAACAACTCAGATCAACAGTATGCGAAGAATCCTGAAAGTATGATATGAACTTGTTACAGATATTTATAACAGGAGAGCTACAGATGAATAAGTATGAGACGACATGCAATCATAACAGATTATAAGAAACAAACCACACAAAGCAGAGTTGTAATGGTACAATCAGCCAGTGTCCGTTGGAGCCGGGCCCGAAGCTTCCAATGGCGCACTGCCGTAAACTACTTCAGACGCAGGGAGAAATTAACACCAAAGATATTATATTAACTCATCAATGAGAGTACTAAGTTTCAGATAGACTCAATAGTCTGAGTTCAACTGACAGTAAAATCCGTGAACAGAAAGTTAAAGATACAAAAATATATCTCCCCTTAATTTCCAATGCTGCCCCCCTTTTATACAATCAACGGCGGAGTTCTCCAGACGACAAAACGATTGAACGTAGTGATCCCTCAGGATCAAAGATCCTGAGTGATCCGCTAAACTGTTAACGCCTTCCTTTACTCGGCCTGTATTTCCGAACTGGCAGTCCTTCGTCTCGTTCCGGACTGATCTTCCTTGATTTACTCGACCTGGTCTGAACCGTATTTAGAATTGGAGGGACAGCCGTTATCTTCTCATCAAATTCTCGTTTTGCGTTACGCTTTCCTGCTTTTACCTTTCCCTGCGTAGAGAAGACAACTATTAGTGATTGGATCATTTTGGACTCGTTCTTATTGCGTTTTCCCTACTTTATAATAAAGAAAAGATTACAACTATTGCTTAAAACATCACTAAATTATTTATTAAAACATACCTTCCCAATGCTCTACACACCCCCCGACTTACTCTGTTTCATGGCCTCATGAAAACGTTATAATTAACATGGAGAGCAGTAAGAGAATAGGCTGGAGAGGGTACTTCATGAGGGGGTCTGCAACCATGATAGGCAACCAGATTATCAAAGAAGTAATGCAACTGATCTGCAGGCATATTATACAAGGCCTGGTACTCCGGTGCAGGGTGCCAGATAATTGGGCTGCGGAACCGATATCCTAACCATGATGGTCCAGCTTGCAGAATGCACTGGCCATAAAAGGGCAATCGTTCAGCAGCCAGCTCAAAGTTCTCGTATTTGAGGGGCTCCCTGAGCTGGACGCTTGGGGTGGAAATCCGATAATGAAATTTGGCAGCCTCCAAGGCGGAATCTTTAATAACCAGGAAGTATTCTAAGCTATTTCGGATCAACTCCTCATGCATGGGTCCTAGTAGTTCTATAACGCCAGGGTTTCTCATAAGGCTTTTGTGTGATTGCCATAGGCGAACTGGATCTTGAGGCTCAGCCCTGACCCATAGATCTAGGCTATGCTCCTGCCTCTGAAAGGCATTGTAAGCCCTGAGCCACTTTAACTGATTGACCCCGAATGAAACAAAGGCTTGCAGCTGTATATCCCCCACAAAGGGACCAGGGTTTAGGTCAGTTTCCTGCTCAAGCACCATATTGTGCAAATAAAATTCGCATAATAATCGTTGGACCTTAACCCCATAATGTTTGCAACAATCAATGAAATCATTAACAGTATTAATCTGAATGGGGCACCTGCCCTGACAGCTTTTATTTTCAATCTTAAGTATCTTTCAAGGAGGAATAAAGCGTAATTCTTCGCGGGGGCCCTGCAAGTCAAAACATCATCATACAACGAACATACAGTGTCCAATTGTTTAATAACAGCATCTAGTCGACGTGTTACCTTAGCAACCTTTTCTTGTTCCTTCTGCCATCCTTCAAAAGCCTGACTCTCCGATTGACTCATGTTTCTCAGCTGCTGTTGCAGTTCTTCATGTTTTTCCAGAGGGATCCTTTGTTCCTCTAACTGCTCAGCCCTCTGCTGCAATTCTTCGTATTTTTCTTGAGGAATCCTCTGCTCAACTTCCTGTTGCAGCTCCTCATATTTCTCTCGAGGGATCATTTGTTCCCGTAGCTGTTCAGCCTCCTGTTGGGCCTGTCTTATCTCGCGGCGCAAGGCCTTGGTTTTTGGATCCCTTTCCCATGATTCCTTGGAGGCAGGAAATTTCGCCTGGACCTTCACATTTCGTCGCTTAATTTTCCCTGAAGGTGGTGTCTCAGTGTGAACTGCTCTATTTTCCCCTTCCTTCTTGACATGTATAAAGGGGTACGGTGGTCCCTCTGTAAATGGGATGTCATCTTGTGGCTCCGTTTTAATTGGAACGGCCGTTGGTTCTAATGGGCTGTTTGAAATATCAGCCTGCTCCTCTATGTCAATAGGAACGGCATTCTGGTGTTCTATTCTAGATGGAACAGCATTTTGTTCCTTAGTATTAATTGGAACAGCTGCAGGTTCGCTGGCAGAGTATCGACCTACTAGATGCCTATAGGTGCTCTGCCTTCTCCTCTGACAGGACCCAGCTGTATTTGTCCTTCTTTTTCTTCTTACAGCCCTCCTTATTCTCAAACTGGCTTTCAGACTTCGAATTTTCTGCCGAAGCTGGCCTATAATATTCAGCAATTTCTGCTATTTTCTTCTCAACTTCGTAATTTCTCTTGCCTCGGCTGTGGCCACATGGGCGGCCCTCAGTTCTGCTCCGCTTTCATCGAGGGTTTCTTCTGTCATTTGGGAAACGTCCTGTTCCTGACAAACATTTTCATCCTCCATGGCATCAGCAGGTGGATCTCCTCCTGGAGTTTTGGGAATGGCTTGTTCCTGATTGGTATTCACATTTTCTTTGTCAACGACAGGGGGGTTTTCTTCCCCTGCCATTCCATCATGCAATTCTTCACGCGTCTCTTCCTCAGAGGGTCCTTCGGGAGGCTCTGCCGGACTGGAGGGTGAAGGATAACCTCTAAGGCTGGCCAAGATGGTGGCCAGCTCTTCTTCCTCCACAGGGGTTTGCGGATGGCTACCCCCCAATTGTTCCATCTCCTTCTCCTGAATTGGCTGCTCAGTAGCTGCCTCTGGATAGCTGGTCTCGGCCGCAGAGTCATCATTCTTATTTCCTTCTTCAGCTTCGTTCTCTGTTTGTCCCACGTTTTCCCCAGGTATTTGTTCTGGCGCTGGAGGTTCCTCTATTATTTCAATCGGCTGGTCAATGTTTGGCTGGATTTTTTTCAGCCTACTTCTTATCTTTGCCAACCGAGCTGACTTTCTAGGCCTCTCGGGCTGTTTGGGTGTGCTGGCCACCTGTTCTTCCACCTCCACCTTTCTGCGTTTTTCAAACTGTTCTGGCGTGCCAGAGGAATACCTTCGCTTTACGGTAGCACGTCTTTCTTCGAGAAATTCCTTACGTTTTTCTGCATGTCTAGTTGCTTTAGGGGTACATTTTTGTTTCCCCAGCTTTATGCGTTTCTTCGTTTGCTCGGTTGTGCCCGAGGGTTGCTTAGGTTTTGGCGATTCTCTGGGTTTTTTAGGTGTTCCAGAGGTGCTAGCGGGGTGCTTCGCCTTTGGGGATGGTGATGCTGCTTCCCCTCCAATTGCTGTAATAAGTTCCCGCCAGCTACTCTGCTGCTGAGCGAGACTGTATGTTACTATCAGGCGGATTAACCCGTGGTGGCTAACCACTGCGTCTTCATGGTGTGCCTTTTTCAGGCTCCGAGAGGCATCATGCAGCAATGAATTTAACAATGCAGGGAGATTCACAGCACATTTTCCTTTTAACACAGCTAAGAGCTTAAGGTGACGCGGCCTTACCACATCTTTTCGTCCTTCGCAGGTGATGTAGCTCTGTACTACCTTTGCCAGTTCGTTCCAAGGTTCTTCCAGTGTTGGCGGCAGCACTCCTTTTCCCTTCACTGTCAGCTTCTGCCCTTCATCTTGGAAGATTTCTACGATCTTCTGCAGTCTTTCTTTCTTTGTCGTCCATATTGGACCTGAGTCTGGTAATCCGGTTACTTCCGCGATTATTTCCTTCGTGACTGCTATCTGCTTCCCATCTACCACTGAGTGTTCTTCCTGCAAATTCTGCAGGAATTCCATGGCCACTATTTCGTTTGATTTGCGCAGGCAGCCAAAATAAGTTAACCACCCTGCCTTTTCTAAGATCTTCCGAGCGGCTTCGGATACTACGAGCTCGCTCGGCTCGCTTTTGATAGACTTTCCCCCCATGGTTTTGTTTCAGGGTCTAGATGGAACAGCAATGCAAAGAACGTAATTGCGGCAAAAAAAAGAAAAGACACAGAGCATGCATGAATAATTGATCATAAATAACAACTTTTGCAAAAAATAGCATTGTCATGCCGTTAACGCATATCGTACCTTCGTATCATATCATTTCCGAATGATGTGTTAACACGTGGCCGGCGGAGTAATGAAGTCACCTCCCCCCCGCGCGAAATGATAGGCTGCCTCAGCCGTCAAATAGAAGAAGGCGGTCATCCCATCACCGAGTCATAATGGAACAGCTTATAAAGTTTTGCCATGTTTCAGATTAGACAAAGAAATATCGAGATCGATGCGACAGATAGATCGCGTTTAACATAAGCCTTCGTGATGTGATGCAGAACATAAGGATAGGACGTCTAGCACTCATGGAAAGTCTGAGATAGTCATAGTCAATACCTTTGCCATAATTGGTAATGATAGATGTTCATGTGACGTATCCATTAAGGTGTAAGATATAATTATTACGAGGATAGAAAGAAATATTTAATAAGATCCAAATTGGTGTATATGTTTTGACTCCAATACCATTAACAAAGCTCTGCTGCCGACCGGTGTTTATAACCGTGGCAGAGTTGTTTATTTCACCCCGGAACCATAGTCCTTTGTGTAGTTTTGAAGAGCAATTCTTGTCAACATGCAGGCCATCATGCTGGCTTGGTAACCAGATAACCATGACGCCATTCACCAGAGAGGCGCGAAACGTGGGCAGGCTGGCTCGTGATGAGACCCCCTGTTCCAAGGTTTGTTTATATAATGAACCTGTTGGACCATATCCCTGGTGTGGTGGCCATGATGGGAATGCCACTTCGCTTCCAATCTTATGATCATAGTAGGCTGGTTCTTTAATGAAACCTCCTATCCTGCATTTGACAAATAATTTCTTTTGATTTTGCTTTTGCTTTTTTTTCTTTTGAGATGGACTTTTGCTCTTGTATAGTTACACATAAGGGTGGTTCAGCCCTCCTTAAGAGTGGGAATGGCGGAAGAAGTCTTTTTATCCCAATAGGAAGATATAAATTTTCTATTGTTATTTCCAAGTAATAATAAAGAAAATTGTAGGAACGTAACATGATGAAGTTTTCCAACAGGGCAGAGGAGGTGAGACTTATGGCTGAAAAAATGATGAGTGTATGGATCCTTCCTTTGTTGCATCAATACTAGGGCTGTTATAGATAGCGATTTATGATGTGCTGATCTCGATATATCATGCCTTTTATATTTGTTGCATATATAGCTGCTACTTATGGCCTCAGGAAAAGGATGGACAACGCTTTCTTCTTATAGAAAGGACGAGGGCATACTATTTCTTTCTTACAAGGGAAGGTGGGAGGGTTCTTTTGATGCAATGTCCTAAGATAACAAAAGCACTCAAATGCTGCTTGCTAAAAAAAAGAACTGAAAAAAAACACACAAATGTTGCTCCTTCTAAAAAGGAATAAAATTCAAAAGTGCTGTTCCTTTTGAAAAGGAACAGCAAAAATTCAAAAGTGCTGTTCCTTTTGAAAAGGAACAGCAAAAACTCAAGGGTGCCGTTCCTTTTGAAAAAGGAACAGCAAAACATGCAGGTGTTGTTCCTTTTGAAAAGGAACAGCAAAACACACTAGTGCTGTTCCTTTTGAAAAGGAACAGCAAAAAGTGCTGTTCCTTTTGAAAAGGAACAGCAAAAAAAAATTCAAGAGTGTTGTTCCTTTTGAAAAGGAACAGCAAAACACGCAAGTGTTGTTCCTTTTGAAAAGGAACAGCAAAACACACAAGTGTTGTTCCTTTTGAAAAGGAACAGCAAAACACACCAGTGTTGTTCCTTTTGAAAAAGGAACAGCAAAAAGTGTTGTTCCTTTTGAAAAGGAACAGCAAAACATGCAAGTGCTGTTCCTTTTGAAAAGGAACAGCGAAAACACGCACTCGAAACATATATACAAAATTTACAATCTTATATACAAAATGTGGTAATAAAGAATGAACTGCTTACCAATCTATAGGGGAGGAAGTTTTTGCTTCCTCTCCCATCATCTTGATGTTAGTGTCTTGGCGTAGCTGCTGGCAAAATGATTCCCGAGTGAGCGGTTTGCGATACAGACGAACTCGGTGGCCGTTTACCTTAAATGTATATCCAGATCCATCGATTGTAATCAAAGTAAGGGTCCCATTGTCATGGACTTTTTGAATCTCGTATGGTCCCAACCATCGAGTCTGAAGCTTCCCCGGGAAATCCTGAAATCTAGAATCATATAACAGAGCCCAGTCTCCTTCGTGAAATATCTTGTTTTTGATGAGCGCATCATGCCACTTGGCTCGCTGTTGCTGGATGAGTGCTGTATTTTGTAATGCATCGAGCCTTGTTTCGTCCAACTCATTAATTTGTTGTAATCGATTTTTCTGTGCTTCACTTAAATCCAATCCAACTTCTTGGGCAGTTCGCAGGGTTTGGATCTCAAATTCTATAGGAAAAATGGGTTGCTTTCCAAACACTAAGTGATATGGTGAATAGCCGGTGGTACTTCTCCATGTGGTTCGATAAGCGCACAGTGCCTCCGGTAGTCGGGCGGCCCAATCGCGGCGGTGTGAGGCAACAGTTTTTGTCAAAATTGACTCTATTATCTTATTACTGTTCTCGACTTGCCCATTTGCCTGCGGATGGTATGGGGTAGTAATTTTGTGGTGGATGTGATGGTTATTGAGTGTTGCAGCTAATTTATGTCCCACAAATTGTGGTCCTCCATCTGTAACCACTTCCCTTGGAAGACCATAACGTACAAACAAATGGAACAAGAACTGTATTACCGACTCCTCTGTAGCTCTGGGTAATGCCTCCGCCTCAACCCATTTGGTAACATATTCAGTTGCCACCAAAATGTAGGTTTTTTGGTTTGATGGGGGGTTGATGGGTCCGACAAAGTCCAGAGCCCAGCGTTCGAAAGGTTCGATCACTAATTGAGGCCGCAAAGGCATTTCGTCTGCTGGACCAGGTCGTCCTACACGCTGACAACTATCACAGGCCTGGACAAATTTTTTGGCATCTTTGAAAATTGTAGGCCAGTAATATCCCGTTTGTAATACTTTGTGTGTTGTTCTGCGTTCAGCGAAATGTCCTCCACATGGCCCGTCATGGCAGGCTTTCAAGATATCAAAGATTTCGTCTTCTCGAATACATCTTTTGATTTCCATATTTGCGCCTGTGTGAAACAGATAGCCCCCAACCCACGAAAATCGATTGCTTTTCTGGACGATCTGTTTCCGTTCATTGGGAGTTAAATGTTTTGGAAGCTTACCTACTGCGAGATAATTAGCCACATCAGCGTACCAGGGAGTCTGGACAGTGACAGCAAATAAGTGTTCATCTGGGAATTGGTCCTCAACTACTGCTGTTTCAACTGATTTTGGTATTCGTGAAAGAAAATCAGCTACAGGGTTCTCCTTCCCTGGTCGGTCTCTGATTGTAATGTCGAATTCCTGCAACAAGATCAACCACCTGGTTATTCTTCCATTTGTAACAGGTTTGTTTGCTAAATACCTAATAACAGAATGGTCTGTATACAAAATAACGGGATAGCCTGTAATATAGTGTCTAAACTTATTAATAGCATGTATCACAGCTAAAAATTCTTTTTCGGTGACAGTGTAATTTAATTCAGCCGGAGCCAAATTTTTGCTGATGTAATAGATAGCGTATGGTCTTTTCTCTTCTTCTTGGCCCAGAACTGCACCGATTGCTGTGTCTGAGGCGTCGGTTGAAATTTGGAATGGTAAGTTCCAATTAGGTCCTCTGAGAACTGGAGCTATAGATAGCAACCTCTTTAATTCTGTGAAGGCTCGATCACATTTTTCTGTCCATAAGAAATCAACATTTCCAGTTAATGCATGTAGAGGTGCGGCAATATGTGAGTAATGTTGTATAAATCG
This sequence comes from Pinus tabuliformis, assembly GCA_031772625.1. Taxonomy (NCBI): domain Eukaryota; kingdom Viridiplantae; phylum Streptophyta; class Pinopsida; order Pinales; family Pinaceae; genus Pinus; species Pinus tabuliformis. Next base: position 820,919,512 of record CM062804.1, on the reverse strand, counting down.
TCTATAATACCCAGAAAAACCAAGAAAACTGCGTACCTCTGTTTGATTAGTGGGGGTTGGGATAAGCATGAGTATTTGAATTTTAGCCGGGTCTACCTGAATGCCAGCTGCTGAGATGTAATGTCCCAGAATGAGTCCTTCTGTCATCATCATGTAACATTTTTCGTGACTCAAGCAAAGCCTGGTAGCGATGCAGCGCTCTAGAACTTTTTCGAGAGTGTCCAGGGCTGGATCAAAGTCATCTCCATATGGTGTGAAATCATCCATATAGACTTCCAATCCATCATTAATTAAATCTGCGAAGATGCTAAGAACAGCCCGTTGGAATGTGGCCGGAGCATTACATAATCCAAAGGGTAAGACTCGGTAGGCGAACGTTCCCCAGGGGCAAGTAAAGGTAGTCTTGTCCTGGTCTTCAGGGGCAATCTGAATCTGGTTATATCCGCTGAAGCCATCCAAAAAAGAAAAAAATTTCTTGCCTGCTAAGGTGTCCAATACCTAGTCTATGAAAGGGAGAGGGAAGTGATCTTTTTGTGTAGCTTTGTTTAATTCTCTGTAATCGACACAGATCCTCCATTTCCCGTTCTTTTTAGGTACTACCACAAGTGGGGAGACCCATTTGCTGTCAGAAATAGGATAAATAAAATTAACGTCTAATAATTTCTGCAGCTCATCTTTTACAACATCTTTTAAATGGGGATTGAGTCTTCTCTGTGGTTGGCGAACAGGTCTTGCATCTTTCTCGATATAGATACGATGTGTACATAGCTGGGGATCAATCCCTTTCATATCGGGATAGTCCCAAGCAAATGCCTCCTGATACTTTCGTAGGAGCTGGATGAGTTTGGTCTCTTGCTCTGGTGTCAGATTAGCGTTAATATTTAAAGTTTTGCCCGGTTCAATTTGTATTACTTTGTTGTTAGCAACAGAGGTTACAGGTATATTTGGGTCATGGTCATCTTTTAGAGGATCTTCCTCTAATTCGTTATCAAATGCCGCTTTTATCATAAAGCATTGTGTATACGATGTGGATTCTGTTTGATTAATGAATTTATTGATGGCATCGTCTTCCGTTTGATCTTTAAAATCTAGCGCTTCCTGGACTGTTAATGGTGGTCTAATATTATCAGTAATATATGAGGCAGGGCGCAGATTGGTCAGTGATATATGAGGTGTGATGCTTGGCTGGGCTGGCAGGTACAAGATTAAATTTTTGATATCCGGCCCTCTGGTTATGGTCATGTTTCCCTGCCGGCATCCAATGTAGGCGTCAGCAGTAGCGAGCCATGGTCTACCTAGAATTAGCGGATGTCCATCTAGTCGGGTTTTTGGATTAATCACCAGAAAATCGGTCGGGTATTCCCAAGAGTCCACTGAAACCATGACATCATACAAGGTGCCTTCTGGTCTTATTACTGATCGGTCAGCTAGCTCTAGTAAAGTGGAAGTAGGTTCTACCGATGTGATTCCAAGCTTCTGGCAGGTTTATGTTGTCAGGATATTAATTGCAGCCCCTAGATCTACTAAAACGTTGGTCAGGGTCTACCCATGGACTTGAACAGTGACAATTGGGTTTCCAGGATCCTCATATTTAATTGGTGTTTCTTTCCCTGATAAGAGGTCGGATAAGGTGCCGACTACCTGGACTCTAGGGTTAGGGGTTATATTTCTTTTTGATTTTCTGCTACACAGGTCTTTTATGGTTTTTGCATATATGGGAATATCCTGTATAGCCTGAAGGAATGGAATTCTTATATACAAGTTTTGGAGTTCTCCCAGAATATCAAAATCCGGATATTGCATTTGTCTCGGAATGTCCAGTCGTTCTGGGAAAGGTGGAGAAGATGTAATTACTTGCTGATGAACCTGGTCTTTACTTACATCTTCTTGTTGTGACGGTTGTTCTATCGGTAACTGGTTTTCAATATGAGCGGTTCTATGTCCCTCAGTTTCTATTATTCGCCCAGATCTCAACTGAAGATCATTGCACTCCTGCAGAGCAGATTCAATCTCGGAAGATTCTATAATTTGAAGAGATTGAATTGGTCGATTGTTTGGGTTAGGGTTGGGTTGGGCTGGGAGCTGCGGTCTTAGGTTGGGCTGGGGATTTTGTTGCAAGGCTGGCAGAGTTGGTTGAGGGAGCGGAATTGATCCTGGTGTTTGATATGTCGATCTTGGCCAGTTGCTCTGCCAGGGTGAACTTTGCGAAGTGGAAGGGGTCCACTGCGGAGGATATGAATTATTTGGCCAATATGGCGGAGGATAAGGAAAGTTTGGCCAACCAGCTTGGTTCATCCAAGGGTTCGGAGTAGGAAACATTTGAGGCGACCAATTTGAAAACGGGTGCTGAGACTGATTTTGCCACATATTCTGTTGCTGAGCATTAAATTGCGGAGATTGAAAAGAAGAGGAGGGATCTTGAAACATACCAGATTGCCTAGGCTGCCATTGACGACGCTGGTTAATAAAATATGATGATTCTGGTTCCTCTTCTGCTTCTTTGTACACCGCCTTCAAACCAGGAAGCGAGGGACAGCTTTCAGTTGGATGGTCCTTGGTGCAAATAGCACATATTTGAACTGTATCGAGCGGGCATTCTTTCTGGCTATGTTTCTTTCTGCACCGAGGGCAGAAAATTGCCAGATTCTGTTCCGCCTCTGCTTGCTTCTGTTTAGCCTGCACAATATCAAGCTGTGTAGTTAATGTCCCCATGATATCAGTTTTAAAATTCTCTAGCAGATTTCCAAGTTCCACTCGTGATACTCCTTCTATTGATGTTCTATTGTCTCTAGTGAAGTGATCATATTCTGCTGGTTTTATCCTTGTGCTGCCTCTTGAGCTCCTGATACACAGATTAATGATGTCAGCAAAATTTTCCTGATAAATGTCTCCTTTTCCCATAATATTCAACGTTTCAATCCATTGCTCTTTCATACCTCTAATCAATGCAGTTTTCAACACGTTATCGGGCAGAGGTAACGATGCATAGGGAGATCTTTGCAAGTTATATTGGAAACGTTCTACATATTCTTCTAAAGTTTCATTTGTTCTGGCTGACATTTGAAAGATTTCATCCTTTAGTTCTCTTGATCTACAGTAATCCTGATATTTTTTTAAGAAGGCCCCTTTCATTTCTTCCCAATTGTTTATGACTCCACCACCTAAACCCATGAACCATCTCAGAGCTGCTCCCTTCAAAGTAGAGGGAAACAGCTTTAACTTCTGGGGGTCAGTGGTGTAATCGTATCCCCTGCATAACACATCAAATTCGAATAAAAACGCATCAGGGTCTTCTGATGTGAGTCCATGAAACGTCGGGATATGTTGAAGCGGAATTGCCTTCATCGGTGCATTCACAGCGGAATCTACTATGGGATATTGCAAAGTAGAGGTTTGGGTATTTGGCTGATTCTGCGCCATGGAATCAAATATATGCCAGTAATCTTCAGGAATTTCTAAGAGAATATCCCTTGGTTGAGGAGGGGTAATCTTAGCGGGAACTGTTTTTACAGCACTCCCTTTATCAGGGATAATGATGGCCCCTACTGTCTGAGGTGAATGAATTCCTTCAACGAGGATTTTTGCAGCGCTTCCTTTATCCGGACTGTTTAAAGGCTGGTTTGGTTCAATAGGAGATCTAGGTTCCTCGATTTCCCCTGTTTCTCCTTCTCCTTCGCAAAGATTGCTAAAATTTCCTTCGTGCACTGGTCCAAGAGTCGAATTGTCAGGTTCTTGAAAGTCCTGCTCCTCTGTCTGACTGTGCACCTCAGCAAAGGCTTCAGATGGTGATTCTGAGGCCTGAAGGGAACTAGCAGGTTGTTTAGAGTTTACTTTCCTATAACCTACTGATTGCTGAGATTCGGCTTTCTTATAAATTTCATCTATAAAGGTCTTTCGTCCAAGGGTCGCCGACCCCTTGGCTTTTTCGGTTTTGGATGGAGGCTTTTGATTCTTTTCTGGCTTTTTCTGCTTAGTCATGCACTCCAATTAAATTACTAAATCAATTCTGCTAGGAAAGCGGACGGTGGAGCAGGGCTTTTACATGCTCCGTACACAGGTTCTTACCTTCCGTTTTTAGAATCCAGTTCTCCCCTAACAGATTCGCACACTACCCTGTTAAAAGACAAATGGCTATACCCTTCCCCGGCAACGGCGCCAAAATGTGGAGCTGTAACAAGGGTCTTTTTCACCTCTAGTTATCTCACATTACAAGTCAATCCAGGAGCGTTTTGTTATTGTAAAGGATATCTCAATTTGAGGCTATTTGTCAGGATAATGATTCGTAGTATAGATCTAAAGAATACAAGAGTAAACGGATGCTAAGCTACGCTAAATTACTTTTGCATAAAGAAATCACACACGCAGCAACTTCGTCGGTCGAGGGTATGGAATTAGTAACCTATCCCCCTAGAAACTGATGAAGGAGTATGGATCATGATCTGGGAGCATTATAGCGTCTGCTGTATCTCACAACAGCCTTGACCCTCCTCTCATGCCACTTCAATAAATGCAAGCGAAAGGAACAGCAAGAAAACAGAATGGAACAGCAACTTCAGAAATGGAACAGCAATAAAAGGAACGGCAGTAAAGAAACTAAGTCTCGCGAGGTCAACACTTCCAATCCTTGGCACACACTTACATACAAAGGGAAAGCAATCGTTTATACAAGTTTGCAGCTTAATCAAATGGAACAGCAAATTATTAAAGACAGGAAACGTCAATCATATACATATCAAATGGAACAGCAAATCATTAAAGACAGGAAACGTCAATCATATATACACGATCTGCAATAATCACCAATAGTCCATTACTCCAATCACCTGTAGCTGAAATATTCTACTTATGAATTCTCTAATTGATGCAAACAACTCAGATCAACAGTATGCGAAGAATCCTGAAAGTATGATATGAACTTGTTACAGATATTTATAACAGGAGAGCTACAGATGAATAAGTATGAGACGACATGCAATCATAACATATTATAAGAAACAAACCACACAAAGCAGAGTTGTAATGGTACAATCAGCCAGTGTCCGTTGGAGCCGGGCCCGAAGCTTCCAATGGTGCACTGCCGTAAACTACTTCAGACGCAGGGAGAAATTAACACCAAAGATATTATATTAACTCATCAATGAGAGTACTAAGTTTTAGATAGACTCAATAGTCTGAGTTCAACTGACAGTAAAATCCGTGAACAGAAAGTTAAAGATACAAAAATATATCTCCCCTTAATTTCCATTGCTGCCCCCCTTTTATACAATCAACGGCGGAGTTCTCCAGACGACAAAACGATTGAACGTAGCGATCCCTCAGGATCAAAGATCCTGAGTGATCCGTTAAACTGTTAATGCCTTCCTTTACTCGGCCTGTATTTCCGAACTGGCAGTCCTTCGTCTCGTTCCGGACTGATCTTCCTTGATTTACTTGACCTGGTCTGAACCGTATTTAGAATTGGAGGGACAGCCGTTATCTTCTCATCAAATTCTCGTTTTGCGTTACGCTTTCCTGCTTTTACCTTTCCCTGCGTAGAGAAGACAACTATTAGTGATTGGATCATTTTGGACTCGTTCTTATTGCGTTTTCCCTACTTTATAATAAAGAAAAGATTACAATTATTGCTTAAAACATCACTAAATTATTTATTAAAACATACCTTCCCAATGCTCTACATTTATCATATTATAGATCGATATGCTTTGATGGTGTTTTGTTACTTTGTCTCTACAGGTATTCTCTAAAGCGAGACTATCATACATAAAGGAAATCGCAAATTTCTTTGATTGTTTGTTTCTAAGATAGCCACCAATCTTAGTGGGACTAGCAGATTGAAAAGACACTAGTTTTCCTGGAAACAAAATGGCGACTCCGCTAGGGAACGAATAGTTTGTTTGTTTGTTGTTGATTTTTTACTTTATAAACTACAGATGGAGCTTGAAGTTAGCCAAATAGCCTTCAAACTGCTCTTACTATGCAATTGTAAAGTAGATGAATGCTGCTTTAGTCAATCTCTGGGTTGGTTTATGAACTAAACATCTGACTTACAAGCATTCTAAATGCCCTTTTTGTAGCTCAATAACCTCCTAAGATCATACCCTTGTACTTTGTTCTTTACTCTTCATAGTAGCTCAACTTTACTGATTGAATTTAGCTGCAAATTTGAGCAAAAACCCACCTCAGTTTCGCTCCCTAGCCAATCACACTGACTATCATTGGGAACCAGTATGCATCACACCTCCCATGTGTAGCAGGTGAGAAGCATCCCTGTTTCTGTGAAGTACAAGTGCGATGACTGATTCATACTATTTCTCTCTTTGAAATTTGGGTTTTTCCTCCTTGTTTTCAGCTCTATTCAGTTGCTTTGCTGCTTATGATCAGTATCTCATTGCTGATGCCTCCTTCCTTTACATTGTTCATCCTCCATTAATTAGGTTTATTAAATGTTTTTACGTATTTTTCCATCATTTACAATCCTTTGTCAAAAGTAGCTTAATCGAACTATCGTTTTTTATGCAAAAAGTGTCGTAACTGTCATTCTAAGTCAAAAGAAGAGTGTCGTAAAGTCTTCCTCTTCTAGATACTCAATTGTACTTTTGTCATTGTATTTGAATTGAATTTTTAATATTTGAAGTGTCGAAAGAATTTTTCTATTCGAAATCTAAAAGTGTCGTTTGAGTTTTCCTTTCATTTTTAAAAGAAATTGTCGAAATGTCGCTTTGAAGAAAATATTTCAGATCTATACTTGGTTTTCCTTTTTGGCATTCTCACATTAAGGAAACGAAAAACAAATACATGCATTTGCATTTGCATTTAGACTGTGTGCGAAAAATGATTTAGGAAAAGTGCATTTAGTGTGTGCTCTTTGCTCTTTATTTGAAAGAAATCGAAATATTCTTTCCTTAGTAGCTAGGATTTTCATTGCTAAAAATAAACAACGACTGTTTATCATTTCATATTTCATATTTAGGAATTTTACCTCTACATCACATGGTGAACCTTGAAAGACAAACTTCTAAGCAAGATCAACTCTAAAATAAATTTCATTGAACTTAACAATGCTTTGGAACCTAACGCAACACATCTAGAGGTCTAGGCTAGAGACGTGTTCCGGTGTCGTAAAACCTAGTAACTATCGTTTTCACCAAAGGTTGGGTGATCCCTCCTTTTTGATACTACAAGTGCTAGCACCGACTTGTGCTCCCCGTACCATCGAGTATATATTGGGAGACCACAATAGGCTGATATCCTTTATCCATAGGAAGTCGTGTCTACCGCCCTATCGATCACATTGCACTGAACATAGCATTCGGGAAGATTGACTTCCGTACATAAGTCCTTGGTAATTTCTCTTTAATTTACCACCAAGGTGTATATTGCAGTTTTGCGAATGGTTTGGTAATCCCTCTGTCTAGATTTCCAGAGTAGTCACTTTCGTTCCTTTTCGACTCCCTAAAAGAAAAGGTCCATCTGAGCACTTGTCACTTCAAGCTCATTAAAAATCGAAGGGGACTAGAGTCATCTTTAGCTTTTTCTCGACTCTTAAAAATTGAAAAATCAAAGTTGTGTCAAAGCATCATTAAAATTTATTTAATACGGAATAACATCCATGTTCCTTCGTTGATCTTAGGTTGAGATAATGGATTCCACCAATCAAAGGATCCCTCTTGGGGCAATCCTAGTCCTTTCTCTTCTTGGGGAGATATTGGTGCTCCGTATATGGCTACATTATCCCTTCCTGGAATTATAATTGGCCTGCCAGTATGGCTATTCTCAACCTCTGTCATTCAAAATATTGTGATTCCTTAGCAATTCAATCAGCAACCAGTTGATACTAAAGTTGACCCTTCGCCCTCTACTTCATTTGTTTCTCCCTCCCCTTCTTCCTCTTCGCTTGGTGAAAACAGCGATGCTAGTAACTAGGTGACTGAGAAGAAGAAGAAAGGGAAGGAGAAAAAGAAGAAGTCAGTTAAGCAAGGGGGAAACCATGCAGCATCTGGTGAAAATCCACACACCAAACTTTCCAAACACAGATCTCCATGTATAATTTACAAAGGAGACCACCTTCATCAAGAATGTCTATGCATCCCTTGGACCTTGAGAGAATGGTCTCCCCGTTCACACCATCAGGTGTCATCAACCTCTGGTGATCATGTTGATAGTGAACCACCAACTAGTAATAGTGGAGTCAATGGACAGAAAGGAAAGGTCATATTTCCACGTAGGTTATGTGAAGGTGATCATGCTCTTCACCGTTGTCCTTTTTTGGATGAAGCCAAAAGAGTTTTGGATAATCGTCCTGCTTCACCGTAGCGACTTCCACTTGGATACAGGAAGCTCTCCCCAAGTCCTTTACTAGTTGAAAATCCAACTGACATGACTCAATCATCGGTCGAAACACCTATCATTGAGAGTGAACCTTCTGAGTCCATACCGGAGCAAAGTTAGCAAGTCGAGATGGCAGTCGACCCAGTCTTACCATCAAAAGTTCCACCTTCAAATGATACAATTTCCAAAGAGAATGAGAATGACACCGTTCAAATTCTTTTTGTCAATACAGAGTTTGATGAAATTGGGGGTAATCCGCTCGTTCCTTTACAATAGGAGGAAAATTCCCCAGTTCAAGGGGTTCATCCAACCATTTAGCTGGTACCACCTCCAAGCAGTCTAGTCATTTCCTTCGATTGGAATCAACTAGCAAGACCTCGCCTTCCATCTAATGTACCATTCCGGATCATAGTACAAGTTTACAAAATGATTGTGTATAGCACTATCATAGATGAAGGGGCTTCAGTGAGTATCCTTTCCTCAACTGTTTGGAAAGCGCTTGGTTCGCCATCGCTTATGCCTCTGACACAAAATTTTTCAGGCTTTAACAAAGGAACCAATCAACCATTAGGGGTCCTTCCAAAGTTGCTGATAACTTTGAAAATGAAAACTGTTCACTTGATTGTGATGGTAGTCCAAGGACCATTAGATTACAATCTACTTCTTGGACATGACTATATATATAGCATGGAAGCTATTGTTTCCACACTTTTTCAAGTGATGTGTTTCCCGCATGGAGGCAAAATGGTACAGCTTATCGACCATCTTTCATTTCCTGGTTCAAACATAGCTCTAAGTCAAACATCATCCCTAAATGGTCTCTTTGCATCAAGAGTGTCTCTTCAACCTTCATTCCATCCACCTGATTTCGGCGAGTAGTCCGGTGAATGTAACGAAGTTTAGGGGGAACGCACGCTAATCCATCTAGACGAACCTAGGTGAAAAGATAAGGTTTCCCTATAGGTTATGTGATTGGAAGTGTAATCTCACACCATTCACTTTTGTCCACTCATTCCAGGGACAAAGCCAAGGAAGTGTTCTGGTCTAGCCGCTGACAGAAACAATCCTGCTTAACTGCAGTGACTTCCATATGGTTACCTAGAGACTCTCCTCTTCTCGATACCTGGTGGCATGCAAACCTTTTTACGCAAGCAAAAAATGACCAATTTCTTTTCTTATCCTTTTATACTTTTTTTAGCATTTTAGTTTTAACTTCTTAGGTTAGGCGGTTGGTCCAGAAACGTCTTCCCACCAAACAGACCAAAGGAAGGGTTTTGCCTCGACGGAGGACAAAACCATCCTACCTAAACCTCGGTAGTTCCTTAGCTTTCTAGTTTTTCTAGCTTTGTATTTTGGTCACTTCTAGCTTACATAAAAAGGCAATGAGCATATGTTATCGTAGAGTTCAAGCTCACTAAAAATAGACCTACCAATGAGAGACATCTTTAGCTACTGGTATGAGCAATGTTTCCGCAAGGTTCAAGCTCGTTAAAAATAAAACCTGCCACTGAGCATAGTTTCTTCCAATTCAAGCTCATTAAAAAATTAATCCACCCTCGGTAAATAACCTTTGTGATTGCCCTACTATCAACCTTTTGAGCCAGGGCTATGTTCCTACCATCACCTCCATTCTTTTGGGTGATCATATGCTTCCACTTGATTGTTTACCTTTTTGAGGAACAACTGCGAAGAGTGGTTCTGTTAGCCACCCTCTTCACATCACCATGTTTTGAGAAGTTCCAAGCTTAACCGGAACCAGTTGCTACCCGAAAACACCACTCGTTCCTCAAAAAACGAGTCTCTTTTAAACTATTTTTAGACTCATTAAATATGAAAATATTGTTGAGCTATTGGTCTTTCCAGCTCGTTAAAGTAAGGAGAAGTGCCATCCCTCCTATACATTTTAATCTTTTTGGACCTGAGGGATCATCCCACAAAAAGATCGAGTGCTTGTCTTTTTTTGGCTCGCTAAAGTGATCAGAAAAGTCATCCCTTTTGTATTATTTAATCTTTTTCAGACTGAAGGGATTATGCTACGAAAAAGAACTGCTAGAGTTTCCTTTTCATCCCTTTTCAAACTCTCTAAACATGAAAAGGACCAATTTGTCTTTGTCATTAAACTTGTTAAAACAATAGTGACAAACTTGTCCATCCAGACAAGAACGAGTTTCACTGTCGCTAGGCTTACTAAAACATAGCGACAGGTTTGCGGGAAGGGAAAATTGTAGAACAAGCACATGTTATCCTCCTCAAGTTTGACAAAAATAAAGAGGTACTGGTCAGCAATGACTGGGGAAAAAGGGAAGAAAACTTGAAGAATTTTATTGGTAGCAGGTCACTCTTGAACATGACACTTTCACTCCATCACCATGATTGAGTCAGGTTGGGTTATTCCGTTCACCGGTCATATCACCATTGGTCTTCCACACCATCCATTTTTGGGGTTAACGCTACCAATCCATCTCAGTGTCACCGACATGTTCAGGAGAAGTCATTCAGAGAATTCACCATCTAGCTAATGCCTCATCCACTGCAATACCTTCACCCTCCATTTTTCATGACCGCCATTCCCGAACCTGGTATCATCAGATGGTTTTCACCTCTAGAAAATCATTTGCTTCGTTTCGTGTCATAGATGTGGGATACATCAAGGCCCTCCTATGTTGGGTCACTTCTTGTTTGCATCAGCTCATTATCCAAGAAGTTGACTTAGAAACAACCCTTTCAGTACTTTGAAGCTTGCATGCCTCAATGGCAAGTTTCTCACTTCTGGCGACAGGTTTACATCAATGACCTTCAACCAAAAGATTTTGCGTGGTGTTCGACATCGGATCATATATTCACACCACGTGAATTGTACTATAGTACCTTGAGGGTCATTATCATTATTGATGATTCCTCTCTCGTCTGCTAACAGCTTGCATCATTGGCTGGTAATCAGACGATGTCTTTCCATGTTCGACTTCAGAACATCTTTTCACATGGATTTACTTGTACATCAGGCAAAGATTGAATGAGTTTGAAGACCCTAGATCTAGTTTCATCGATCTGGGTTGTGATATATTCAGGAATATAAAGACATAAAATGTACACTGAAGCTATACAGATGATCATCCAAACTAAGCACTGATGACTCTACATACAAAGAATCACCAGTCTGCAACAGCAGATGATTATCTATCCTATGTACATGAAAATGAATTTATAAAACTGAGCATGGGAATGCCCGCCTCAGCTAGATCATGAAAATAATATGATGATGATGTATTGTATTGTATCTTATACAGGTCACCTTCCAATTCGAGTACCTTGGATCCTCATGATAAATCATTTCACCTGACATCAAAAGATTTACGACCTCATGCTTTAGGGGGCAACTATTATAGACATATTTGGGCACTTCAACTCCAATCATATATGTCGATAAACCAAGGGCTCTTTAACCCCTAAAAGTGTTGTTTCATACCCTAAAGGATCATGGTCAACTGATTACATCATTTCCCAAAAGTTCCTCTTGAAAAACCACTCAGAACTGGCCAAAACTGGACCATACTGACTGCTACACTATCAAGGTGTGATGCATACTAGCTCCTACACTAGCCAGGTGCTATGCATACTGAAGAGGCCTTTTGTAGGGTGCGATGAGCGAGAATGGACAAATGGATGAGACAGTTGGCTAAGTGGATGCTTATGGAATATTCTAGAAACTTCTCCTATGACACTTGCCTCTTTGAATTTGCCCATGGATGAGTAAGAGATCAATGAAATCTCCAAGTGGAACCAAGAACTATGAGCGGAATGACACTAATCAAAAACCCAAAGCTGACTCACATGCTTGCAGACATCTATAAATGGATCCCTCATTTGAGAGATCTGGAGGCTGGAATTTTGTAATTTGTAAGGAAGTGCTGATAGTTTGTCTTTGAGAAAGAGCATTGTATCGTTGGGTGATCTTGGTTTTCATGAGGTGAAGAGGGCTTTGATGCTGGGAGGATGATGCTAGATCAGACAGCTGGGTTGTAATTCTCCCTTCTATTTTAATAAATTTCTTTGAGTTTTCCTCCATACAATTGTGTACTTGCGAATCTTGTTATTTGTTAATGCCATTGTATGTTCAATGTACTTATGATTCTGCATTGTTTATGATATTATAGATCGAGATGATTTGATGGTGTTTTGTTACTTTGTCTCTACAGGTATTCTCTAAAGCGAGACAAGTAGGAGAGGAGTTGCAAGCTCTATCAAGGGAGAGAGAAATCAAGCAAGGAGTCAAGTGGAAGATCTAGGTTGGTCCCCTTTGCTTCTCTCTTATCTATCATACATAAAGGAAATTGCAAATTGCTTTGATTGTTTGTTTCTAATATAGCTACCAATCTTAGTGGGACTAGAAGATTGAAAAGACACTAGTTTTCCCAGAAACAGTCATCAAACATCCATCAAAGGAAAATGTCATATAGTTAGGGCAACTCACCAGTGTATCTTCAAACTTCAATTGACAAGTGTATCCTCATACTTCAAGGATCATAGAATCACTTCTTTAGCACATTATACAAACATTTCTCATTAAAGTAATAACTTCATCAAGTGAGGGCATCCATTTGTTACATTGTCAAATTCACTATTGATCTAGGTGGATATTGGTGTTCACCCACCTATAGCTCGAGTCGTTTTCATTTTTTTCAACATTTACTATTTTTAGTATTTTTTCGAGTCCTGCTGTTCTGGAGCAGTTTTGACCCCCTAAACGATGCTTTTTTGAGGTTCGTTGCAGGCCCATAGTCATGAGCAAATCCTATAGTACTCAGAGAGAGATTTCCAACAAGGTATCATATTCACCAAACGGAGATAATATGACCAAGTTATGACCTCAGGAAGTTGGCTACATAACTAACCCCAACGGGGCCAACAAACTCTTGGCGTTGCATCTCCTAGGGTTGGTTTTTTAGGGTTTTCTCATGTTTTTAAATAATAAATAGGCCCTTGAGTCTCATTGTTACACAATTCAAAGGCATGTAGGGAACACATCGCTTCACAGAGATAGGCTACCATCGCCTGAGCTAATATTGTTTCCATTTTGTTTGTAAGCATATTTTATTATTTGATATTAATGAAATGAAGTGTTAGTTCTTCTTCATCTCTGTATTTATGGTTATATCTTCAATTTGTTGTGTTCCTGTTTATGTTTGGATCAATGGTATCAGAGCGGTTTGCGCTTTCTCTGCTTTTATTTGCATGTCCCCAACGAGGTTGGGATATAAGGAGTTAGGGCTCAAACTAGTTGAACCTTTGCAAGACCAGCCTCTCAAATCCCGACGGCCTCCCATGATGGAAGACAAGAAAGATGAGGGGGTATGAGATGCTTTCAAAATATTTCTAGAAGAAGCCCTCGAGTGATAAAGGAATGTGATGATGGACAGCTTTGTCTAGATCCTTCAGCAATTACCCAAAGGCGACACATGTACTATCGGAAGCTACTCTCAAAGCGCCACACCCTTTAATGTAAAAGTTAACTTTGACATCCCCATATTTGAAGGTCAAATATATGTGGATGTAACACCCCTCTGTTTTATGTAACACTCTATTGCTATCATGTCAGACCTAAGCTAAGACTGATTTGTAACAAAAAGCTAGGTCTGAGGTGTAACAATGAAAGTAAATAATTTATTATTAAATAAATAAAGGTAAATTAATCACTTGGAAAACAAGGCACCAAGAGATGAGCTTCTTTCCAAAATCCCATTGGTGAATGAGAATGGGTAATTATTTCATGATAAGACTTCTAGATCAAATTCTAGATAAGCTTAATGGATGGGAGATAAATATCCATTAAGTTACTTAGCTGGAGAAACATGATAAGCTTAGAAAAGCATAAAAGCCTTGTAGGAGAGAAAGGAAATATTTTATGGGAAAATCCTCGTGGGAGAGAAAGGCGAGATGTTTTGGAAAAGGCGTAGGCAAATGGATAAAAATATCCACCTAAAAGCTGAACATCGCTAAAGGAAACCATATCATGAAGGAGGGTACTAAATACCCATTTAAGAGATCAACAAGAGGCAGTTGATCCATGGCAAGAACTCTTGGCTTGGGGGTGAACTGGAGGAAGTCAGTTCTAGGTTGGGTGGTGGTGCTCGATTTTTCAAGTGACATTCTTTCAGTTACTTTGGTCTGATTCAATTACATGGGATGTACTATATGTTTTCTCCTCACTCTTTATGTTGTTGAATCTCTTATCATATGTGTATAGTTGCATGTGTTATCTTGTTTATGAGAATGATTGAATACTTATGCATGTGACCACTATTGAATATAAATTAAATCAAAGTGTAAATTTAGTGATGGGAGCATAATAAGTGGTTATTAATATTGGGTCAAGGAGCTATGTGGATAATGTTAATATTGGGTCAAGGAGGTATGTGACAAATGATATCGGAGCTCTAAGTTAAAACATTATGGCCTATAGGCCAATTCACCTCTATAATATATGAATGAGTTGTATGTCCTAAACTAGGACCTACACAAATAAGAAGTTTCAATGAAGGGTTTAGTTATAAATTTCTTAGAATCCATAAAGGTTGAAATTAAATCTTAAAATGATTTATTGCAGGAGGATGTTGAAGCAATAACATATATAATGTAATATATATATATATGTGTGTGTGTGTGTGTGAATATTATATTAATTACTTGCAATCAAATGTTATTTTGAACTATAATTGTTTGAAATTTTGGATTTTGAAAGAGCTAAAGGTTGATATTTTAATGAGTGAAATCTTCTATATTTCTTGTCAAGCATGTAACTAATTGCATTTCCAATTGCATAAATGGATCAATTAAAAATAAAGTAGTCCATCAGATCACTAGATATTTAATTAGAAGGGAATAACTAACCCTAGCCATTGTGTCGTGAAGGCTACAAGTTCAATGATCTATGTGGTTTGCATTCTTCATATGGCATCACTATGCTCAAAGAAAAATTTGTGACTCGTTTCAGGGGTTGTAATTATCTATGCTACACATTATGCATCGTGGGTTGAATTCCATCCATTGAGGCTTGTTTTAGCTATGATACATATTATTCACTATGTTTCGTATTGCATAAGATATATGTCGGTAATATTATCGACTATGACCATATGACTATGATCATGATATATGGCAGTACTAGCTATAGGGTAGTTATGACAACGTAAGCATGGTTTGGGTTATTATATGACAGCCACTTGGAAGTGATACTGTTATGACTTGATTGGTTACATTTTCCTCGACCCAAATCTTAGGACTTGATCTTGAAAAGAGTGGAATGGATCTCACTTCCCCTAGGTTGGATGGGGTAATTTGTCCAAGAGGATTCACCAAGAAAAGAGGAGTTATTAAGGATAGTAATATTTTACCTCTTGGTCTTGAAATTGGTTCCATCTGCTTTTTGTGAGAAAACAAACAACTTTCTTTATTAAGCCAGGTCACTAGATGGAATTCTCATTATTGGTACTTCATGGTAGCTGGAGAGGATGGGTTCCACAATACTTTCTTTAATTCTCAAGAAGTAAGAGCGTGAGTCACATGCTATATACAAGTTGCAAGTAGAATGTAAGTAGTGATAGAATGCGCTACAAAGGAAATTGATACAGTTTCGACATTCGCCTTAAGCTTCCTTTTTCAATATTCATGCTCAGTCTTCCTTTACTTAAGTTATCTTCTACGCATAAGTATTTGTGGGTGGTAAGGCGTTTGAAATGGAGACAAAGCCTCGACAAAGCTTGATCGATTTTCCTCGCAGGTTTCAAGTCATTTTATACTTCCACCAATTTTCTTTTAAGAGATCGTGTTTCAAGTGATTATGTATTGTCACCAATCCTCATTCACCTATAATAAATTGAGTGAATGAATTTGAGTGGTAAACCTTGCCAAAACCTAGTACCATTGAGCTCGGAGGCATGCTCAGTTAGGACAACCTTAGGAAGCGGGTGTTTTAGTAGATTTAAAACATAACAACACCTTCCCAATTGGAATTGATGGAGAAAATCACTTAAGGACTGTTGTTTCCTTTTGATCCACAAGTTCAACTGCTAGCTTAGTTTCATGTCGATTGTTGCTTCATCTGCAAGGTCGCTCTTTTGCATGCTTATCTGTTGATCTGGAGGCTTATCGAGTTACGCATCAGAGTAGACCCAGTTCAGAAATAGCTCATGGCTATGGAATCTTCTAGAGATGCATTCAGTGGATAACACTTATCCTTATATACACGCGAATAATTCTTATTCTTATCCTTACTTGAAGTTTATCCTTATCGATTGGTAGTTCTCGATATATATTTGCATGGTCATGATGTAGGAGTTTCACTTCTTTTGGGATGTTTATGAGTAGTTTCATTCTTGAGCATAACTCAATTGCAATAAGTATTCATCAACATTCCAGGGAGATTGATGCATCATGGTAGATCCTTAATGGCTACCAAGGATATTTTACTCACCTGGCAATACATTTTTTTAAATTTAACAAATTCAAAGGTTTATTTTGATGAGAAACATGTCTGATGGTTTTCCCCTACTTCCATACTATGAATTATGTTCTTTATACAATTGCATGCATTGTGATTTTTCTGCAATCAACTTCACCACAAGATGTGGCAGGCATGTATACACAAAACGACATTTTTTTGGCCTCGAAATAATGGTGGGACTCCTCAACCAAGATATTGAGTCGCTCGCGAGCAGTACAGATGCTGCAACCCAATCGTTCAACACCAACATTCAACCACACTATCCCGCAATGAAAATCACATACATCTCGGTAGGCAATAAGATTTTGTATGATGATCTAGCTAGTGTTCTTTTACTCTTACCTGCCATGAAAAATTTTTATGCCACCATTGAAGCAATTGGTTTGGACAACCAAATTAAGGTGTCTACAACACATAGTATGAATTTCCTTAGCACTTCTTACCCTCCCTCTTCCGGTGTTGTGATGAATCTTTGGTCTAGTGTTAGGGATGTCGAACTGCGTGGTTAGTTTTCAATAACATTTCATAATAGATAATAAGGACATGGATCTTTGACCTGGAGCCCAACAAGTTGTATCAAGAATAGTTTCTCCGTGGATAGTTAAACCCACAAAGGCTCAAGAAACTATGATAGTGTGTGCGTAGAAAGGCCAACATAACTCATAGCCTAGGTTGGGCAAGCATTCGTAAGGATATGAGATGCCTCAGTTGACGAGAAAAGGCACAGTACCGAAAAGGGG
Organism: Pinus tabuliformis; assembly: GCA_031772625.1. Lineage (NCBI taxonomy): Eukaryota > Viridiplantae > Streptophyta > Pinopsida > Pinales > Pinaceae > Pinus > Pinus tabuliformis. The sequence continues at coordinate 820,901,944 of CM062804.1, read as the reverse complement.
GTAGTTTTCAACAAAAATATGACTATTGCATCTATTAAGACTCTCTCAGAGGTTATTCATGACCAAGTTTGTGGTTATTTAGTTACATGTTTTATTATAAATACTATGATGTACACATTTTATTCTCTCCTCAATAAATAACAGTGCAGGTCAAAACATTCATAGCTTGATGAATATATATATGCCACAATTGATATTGGTAGTTTTAGGTGCACAGTCATTCAATTATTGTATGTATTGATGAGTACTGTGCTACACATATCTCATTTTGTACACATTAATGTGTGGGAAACATTAAAACATGTAGAAACTGAGTGACATATATACCACGGTTGCTGCAATACTTAATTACAATTTCTTTGATGGCAACGATACTGTTTTTAGATTATTTTGCATGATTATTTTAAGGAGTCATTGCGTAGAAACGATATTAAATGACAGATGTACAAAATGTGTATAAACAAACTCCATAAACGAGTGAGTATAGTTATATGAGCCATTTTCTTTTTATGCATAAAGAATCTCATAAGTATATGAGTACTTTCTGCTTGGAGTTAATAATTTACATTATGCTTGAAGGATGTATGTTTATCCTTCATGTTGCATACGATGAGTGCATACTCTCTCAAAATCATGATGTGATTAGATGCATGTGCTTACATATATGAATGGCTCATTTGTGTGGTTATAATGAGCTACATTTGTATGGTTACTTGAATGGATGGCTCAAAATTCTCACTAATTACCATGATTTAAAAATTAAAGATACTCGATCTTGATGGTTGTAGTCAATTTTGGTGAATGAACAAATTGGATTTAATACTTTCACTTTAACTTGAATTTCTCAAGTCTAAGTATGGTATTTCATACACCATGGTGGATAGCTATAGTAGCATTGTGGGGAGGAGAAAAATGGAAAATTTATATGGGAATAAATAATTTTGCAATATTGTTAAATAACATAAAACCTTGCAGTGTTGTAATGCAAAGAAATAACAAACAATTAACATGTTGATTATTTTTAATAAGTAGAAATGGTTAACCATCAATTGGTTACTTTTTTATTGTGCCTACTTATTGAGTGATGTGAAGATTAAATTTTTTTATATGTTGTGGAAGTTTCTCCAAAACCTAAGCTATTGTTGAATGCTCTTGTGAGGGCACAAAGACTCTATACCATGATTTAAAATTGGTTTAAGATACTTACACATGATAGACCTAGTTTTAGATGTTCATAGTAGAGCGGGAGGAATGAAAAAATTTGTAATAATTGTAAAGTATGGTTATTGCAGTGAAAGTTTGGATGATGGGTTTTTGTGGTGGGGTCATCATGGTTTATAAATATGAATGTAAGTGTTGAAAGGAGTAATGGTGGATAAGGAAAGTTGAATACTATGTTTAATTGTGTGCCAATAGGTCTCTTTTTCCATACTATCATCATATTACTTTACTCATATTAAAATTAAATTATGAGTTGTATGATTGCTAAGAAAGGACATAACTTAATAAAATACAAACTAATGCTGGTAAGGATAGTATAGTCAATGACATAACTTAATGGAATAAAGTTTATGCTTATAGAGATCCTAAGAAAGGATGAAAAATGAAGGGAAGAAATGTTGAACTATTATGAGGTAACTGGCAAACAAAAATAGATAAAATAGACAAGTGTCTTTCCATAGATCATGGTCAACACGAGGAAAGATTAAAATAAAAGTATATAGATGGAATCTATATAAGTCATAGGAAATAAGTTCATGACATTCTATCAAAAGTATTCGAAATTGATGGTTAATTAATGGGTTTCCAACCTAGAATAGATTCTGAAGGTTTTATGTACATGAAATTCCCATGAAATATCATTAAGCTCATGAAAGACAGGTCTTTGTATGTGGTATGAGACTATGGATTTTTTAAAATTTTCTTTCAATTTAATATTTTGTGCATCTACATGTAATGATGCAGTTCATTTTGATGTGGTTGTGGCCACTGGTTGAACCATTAACTCACCCTTATGGGGAAAACGCTTCAAATATACACTACTAAAAGAAACTAAACCTTAGCAGGTCATTATTCAGACATTCAGTAGCAACATGCATAATTAATTAGACATGCATAGTTTGGAACCTACAGGTTTCTTTTGAGTAAATCAATTTCTCAATAATTGTAGCTAAGAGGCATCTAGATTGAACTAGGGTTAGAGTTGTGAAGTATATGCACACATGAATACAACTCATTGTATACATGTTGAAGAAGACATTATACATTAATAATTTTATGACCTTCATAAGTAGGTCAATGGGACTGGCACCCAAAAGTACATCTAGTGTAAATACATAATAGGAGTGTAAAAGCAGCTCCTAGTGCTTCTTGATTAATAGCAGTAAGACAATATTAAATACAAGCTCAAGGGCACATTCTCAAGTTCACTCAAATTCCAATATGTAAATTATTGCAACTCAAAGTTCACAATCTTGATGTGCATATCCATCTAGATATAGATGGGGTTCTATTAATATCGCACAAATAGGAACCTTTCAAATCTACAGAAAGAAGAAGATGCTTCCAGTAGAATGATTGTAGATCTTACAAATGTACTTCTTGTGGGAAGTGATAAGATAAAAATGATCTGTATGCTTCTACTATATATATAAACAAAGTATACATGCTTTACAAAAACAGAAATGAGAAACATATTAGATATGGTGGTGCTCAATGCATTTCAAGTAGAAATAGAGAAATTCAGAGTAGTTTAATGAATAACAAGAATTGTACACTAGATTCGAAATAGGTTTGTCCAAATTAACACACAAATTCTTGGTAAACCCAAAATGTTTCGCATTAATATAGCTTATGATGATCTAAGAATCTTATGTTAGTAGTAAAATAATACATGCACCAAATAAGGTGTGACATATAAAATGTTCTAGAAGAGAGGGAATAACAAACCATGAAACAACTCATGATTAAATAAATAGGATGATTTAACCATATTGGATTGCTAGGTGGTACTGGTAAGCAAAATGGTTGCGTACAAAGAGAATTGGTTTTGATAAAATGGTATCTAGCAACCTATTTAAATTAATTAACAATCTTACAATCTAAGATGCATATTTTACCATTATTTCCTATCAAGGAATTTTGGAGAAGTCTATCTATCAGATTGCATTGATAGTGTTTTCTAATTCTAAATATGACAACATAACAATGATTGCATAATCTATTTATTTTAATGAATTTGATAATTGGTAAATGAGTAATATTCTCTTATCTCCCAGGGGTAATTTAATGCTTAAGGTTAGGTGTAAACATGTAAATGACCTAGATTCACCCCGTGGTACACTTAGCGCCTAAAAACTTAGAGGGTGTGGCATTGAAAGCATTGTAACCCTCATTCATGACTCACGTATAGGAGGCGTATGTACTTTCATACTAATTATTTGATTTAATTCGGATATACACTAAATTATTCATGGTCAACAAGTGCTCATATGGCATAATTAGATTATGTGTGGTGTACTTTGAAATACCAAACAATTATTTTATTGGCTAAAGACAAGGTTAAGGTTGATAAACTTCAAATAACACATTAAAGTCCACACTAGACTAACTATCATAGTCAATAGTCTGCTTTATGATTAAGCGGAGGTCAAATTCTGCTATTAGTAAAACCTTGTCTAAGGGATAGATTCAATCCCAAAGCCTCAAATTTATTGGTATTATAAAGTTGTATTATGCATAGTTACATCTATTTTATAATTTTGTTGAAAATTTCCTACAACCATAAGATACATGAAGAGGATTAGCTAAATAAAAGCACTTCAATACTTTGACATAAAAAAATTTAGTTATGCTCTGGTTGCAAAAGTTGAACAGGTCCATGAATTCCTTATTCTCCAATCGACAAACCGAGCATGGTTTGATTGGACTTGCCTAAAGATAGTGTGAATAAATAAAGGAAATTTTGGCATTGACCTGATGTTATGATAATAATACTAACATTGTTGAAAACATGTGGATCATGTATAATTCGTGCATATGAGGCTATGAACATTGAGTATTGTGTACACGTTGTACATGTAGTACTGTGTACATGTGGTACATATGGTACTAGTATGGATGCAGGTATTGCATGATTTTGGATGACATGGATAGTTGTATGTGTGTGATGTACATATGGTTGAGAAGAATGCACTGGGTGATTGCCTTGGGGCTTAACCAATCCAGAATGCATATAGAGGCAAGACAAAGGTGGAAACTAAGGATTGATTAAAGGATAAGTATCAATATTTTGTTTCAGTTCTAGTATACATGTGATTTATGATTCTAATCTATAATGATTGCATGTGATATATGATTGGGGTTATGATGGTTACATATGGTTTATGATGTTGATGGTTATGTTTTGAGCTAACCTTATGTGATATTTTATACATGTTCATTGGTCGAATGTTCTAGTCTGACTTGTTGCACCTAATGCAGGGAAACTGCAAGAAGCAAGTGCTCGACAAGAACACAAATGTGGTAGAAGAGTGTGCATTTCTTCCTATTATTTAAACAAAATGAAAATGAGGAATCATAGTTAACATGAAGACAACATTAACCCGTAGTTACTCATATAGTAGTATTGTTATATCAAGTTATGATACTAACTATGGTAACAAAATTGAGTTTTTTGCATCTGAAGTCTCTCATAAAATTGATTGAAACAAATGTTACAGGTAGAAATGGAAGGAGATTTAGTGGTAAAACTCCTTTGTAACCTATATATCGAAAGATTTGATTTAGGTGGCAAGGCCATGGGAACTTGTAAATTCAAAAACAACTACCTGTGAATGAGGAAATAAATTGTAAGATGCAGTACTACACCGAGGACAGTGTAAATTTAGGGGGGGGAGTATGTAACACCCCTCCATTGTATGTAACACTCCGTTGCTATCATGCCGGACCTAAGATAAGACTGAGCTGTAACGATGAAAGTAAATAATTTAGTATTAAATAAATAAAGGTAAATTAATCACTTGGAAAACGAGACACCAAGAAATGAGATTATTTCCAAAATCCCATTGGTGAATGGGAATGGATAATTATTTCATGACAAGACTTCTAGATCAAATTCTAGTTAAGCTTAATTGATGGGAGATAAATATCCATTAGGTTACTTGGCTTGAGAAAGATGATATGTTCAAGAAAAAACATAAAATCCTCGCGGGAGAGAAAGAAAAGCTTTTATGGGAAAAGCCTCGTGGGATAGAAAGGCGAGATTTTCTAGAAAAAGCCTAGGCAAATGGATAAAAATATCCACCTAAAAGAGGGATGCTGGTAAAGGAAACCATATCATGAAAGAGGGTATTAAATACCCATTGAAGAGATCAACAAGAGGTAGTTGATCCATGGCAAGAACTCTCGGCTTGGGGGTGAACTGGAGGAATTCAGTTCTAGGTTGGGTGGCAGTGCTCGATTTTCCAAGTGAAATTTTTTTAGTTACTTTGTTTTGATTCAATTGCATGGGATGTACTCTATGTTTCCTCCTCACTCTTTATGTTGTAAAATATCTCAACATATGTTTATAGTTTCATGTGTTATCTTCTTTATGAGAATGATTGAATACTTATGCATGTGACCACTATTGAATATAAATTAAATCAAAGTGTAAATTTAATGATGGGAGCATACTTGGTGGTTATTAATATTGGGACAAGGAGCTAGGTGGATAATGTTAATATTGGGTCAAGGAGGTATGTGACTGTGGACACCATAGACAAATGATTAAATATGCTAGAAGGATATTTTTATGTTCATGATTTTTCCATCTGGGAAAATATCACTTTTGCACTTCTCAAACCTACCCCCCACATCAAGGACTGGTGGGAAACCTACTCTGAGAAGAAAGATGAAAGTACACCCTCATTTTTTTCATCTACACCCACATGGAATTCGTTCCGGGATGCCATCAAGGAGCGGTACTACCCTGTCGGGAGCTATGAGGATAAATACATAAAGTGGACAATGCTGTAGTAGGGAAAAGACCTGGAAGTGCTAAAGTTTACCAATGATTTCCATACCCTTCGCACGAAGATGGATATCAAGGATTTAGAGACACATTTGGTACTCAAGTACCACAACTACCTACAAATGTATATCTAGGATGAGATTGAGTTTTTGGACATCTCCTCACTCGGCACGACATACCGGTACACTCTCAAGCTTGAGCAGAAGTTTAAAAAGAAAAATATAGACATTGCATCTACAAATCCAAAGAAAGGGAAAGACACCCCCAAACAATAGAACAAAGGGAAAATCTAAGGCAAGGTGACCTAGGATAACCCACTAAAGCCACAAGAAAATAAAAACACCATGAATACAAAGAACGACACGGGAAAGTGGTGTGAGTTCGATAAGAGCTCCACTCACAACACAAGTGAGTTTCAGTCCAAACAGTCTTTAGTGGCCGAGCTAAAGGCTTCCGGGTCAGAGACATGTTCAGACTCTCAGGCAAAACCCGTCAAGGGGAGAAAAAAAGGGAAGCATATCATTGATGCAAAGCCCCATGCAAATGTGGCCACCACCAAGATCCAGAAGATCGAGCCTGAAGATCCAGAAGAGGGGGAATGCTTATTCCACTCACAGATGTGGGTGAAGGGTTCTCTACTGCAGTTCATTGTTGACAACGGGAGCCAAAAGAACCTCATTTAAGTAGAGGTCATGAAGTGGTTGGGCTTACCGACTAAAACACATCCTCAGTATACACCATCGGATGGCTTCACCAAGGAAGAGATCTCCGTGTCAGCCAGCAGTGTCACCTTCCCTACAACATCAAGCCCTTCACGGATGAGGTATTTTTTGATGTTGCTCCCCTTGAAGTTTGTAATGTATTATTATGAAAACTATACTTATGTAAGTGACAATTTGTATATGAGTTTAGACCTCACCCTGTTATTATTTCTTTGGGTAGTAAGTTATACATGATACCAGAGGTAGCCCTACCTACTTCCATCTCCTTAATCTCTGCCAAGAAATTCAATAAGGTCATCTCACAAACTGGGAAATTTGTTTTCTTTCTGAGTCACTCTCAAAGTAAGGGGAAGGTCATAGCCACATCCATGGCGCTCGGGAAGGGTTCCTCCAAGCAGCAGAAGTAGGTGGATACAGTCATGGAAGGATACTAGGACACCTTCTCCTCACCCACAAGGGTACACTTGCATTTTCAGGTCAAGCATTCGATTGATCTGACACCCAGAGCACCTCTACCCAATGGGTCGATATATCACTGCTCCATTCTGGAAAATGAATAGATCAAGCGAAAAATATAGGAGTTGCTGCAAAAAGGGCACATAAGAACAAGTTCCTCACCTTGTGGGAGCCCGATTGTACTTGTACGAAAGAAGGATGGGACCTGGAGGCTCTGCATTGATTATCGGGCATTAAACAAAATCACTGTCAGGAACAAGTATCCAATCCCATAGATTTATAACCTATTGGACCAACTCAAAGGGGCCAATTATTTCAGCAAGATCGATCTGAAATATGGTTATCACTAGGTTCCAATAGAGCCCACAGATGTATGGAAGACCGCCTTTAAATCCATTAAAGGCCTTTTTGAATGATTGGTTATGCCCTTCGAGTTAACAAATTCACCTACTACTTTTATGAGCCTAATGGATGACATCTTGCGACCCTTCAACAAATCGTTCGTGGTGGTTTATTTGGATGACATCCTCATCTTATGCAAGAGTTGGGAAGAACACTTGCAACACATTTATCATGTCCTTCAAACCCTTCGGTAACATAAAATGTGTGCCAACTTGGAAAAATGCACTTTTGGCATGAGCCATCTCCAATACATGGGTTACATCATAAATAAGCACGGTGTGCATGTGGACCAAACTACGGTCCAAGTCATTCGGGATTAGCCAACCCCGACCATTCTAATGAAGCTTTGCAACTTTTTTGGCCTTGCAAATTTTTATCATAGGTTCGTGTTGGGATTATCCCATATTACTTTCCCTTTGAGACAGATTACTAAGGGCGGGGTGAAAGAAAATTTTTCTTGGTCCGAGTCCCAACAGAAGGCATTCATTGTTGAAGCACCACCTCTTCTCTACACCAGTACTCACACTGCTAGACTTGCAACATCCATTTGAAATTGAGACAGATGCCTCAGACTACGCTATTGGTGCAGTCTTCACCCAACATGGGCATCCCATGGCCTGTCATAGTGAGACACTTTCTGATACAATTCATAAGTACCCCACCTATAATAAAGAGATGTATTCCATCGTGCAAGCTTGCTAACAATGGAAGCACTAAATTCTGGGGAAGGAGATGATCATCCACACCGATTACCGACCTCTTCAGTTTATACAGACATAGGGGAAAATCTCATCATTTTGAAAGTTCATCATTTTGAACGAGCATTCCTACGGGTATCCAAGTTGAAATTAGATTTAGCTTTCCTTAAAAGATGCAGAGATTCTTCTGCCCTTCCCCAATTCGCTTGGATCAAGAATAACCTTAACAAGCCCAAGAATCAACATATTTTCTTTAATGCCAGTCTTGCCCTTATTCACTCAGAAATTTCTAGCATCAGAAAAAAGCTTGATCTTCTTTCCAGGAAACTTTTTTTGCTGCATTTGTAACTGTCTAATGTATTGTCTACAGAACTATGGGAGAAAATTGATGCTTGTTCTGCGTTGAAATCTCTGCGCATGGAAGAAATTTGGGCACATAAACAGCGCGCTAAATTCAACAAAATTTCTTCCCAAGGAGGTTCTTCATGCTCATCTAATGTCTCATCAAACAACAAGATTTCTAGCAGCCAAGTCTCTGCTCTCAGTGCTTGGATTAACAACATTTCATCTCAAGAACAAGGGTTAGCAGCTCCAGAAATCATCAGTGATTATAGCTCAATCTCTCTCTGTTTTTGCTCTATTTCTGACTCTCGTCCCATTGATGATTGCACTCCTCATAATCTAGTCATATCGAATTCTTCTCTTGGTTTACCAGTTATTCTTGATAGCTCCTCCCTAATGCATTCAGACCCTCATTCCCCTCCTATTCATCGGTCTCAGCCTGATTCCATTCCCGAGAACTACGCTGATGTTATTCCCCTTTCCTCATGCGTTGTATCCGACACCCATTCCCACCCCCTCGATCTCTCTTCCCGCATTTACGGCCCCTCACCCAGCTCTGTCCTCAGCGCTCCATGTACCTCGTTGATTCCTTCATTAATTCCTTGTGTGGATTTCTCCAACCCCTCCACTCCTTCCATCCAGCATTCATACCCATCCGCTCCCCATGATCTGGCCAACCCGGAACCTGAGAACGTTTCTTCCTTATCTCCCTGTCTGGTTGGAAATTTATCTCTAACTCTGCTTCTGATTACCGTTCCCTCCTTAAATGACTCTTCCAACTCTCCTTCTATCCCTCTTAAGTAGTTCTTGATTTCTTTTGATGGTAGTATTAGTAATACAATTAAGTCTAATAACATTAATAATAACATTATATTGATTAATAATAATAGGAATGATAATAGTAATAGGATTAATTATTTAGAAGTAGATAGAAATAATAATCTCTGTATGGAACACCATAATCGTGATCTTAATAAACTAGAAATAGGTTTAGTATTATGTAGTAATAATAATAATAATAATAATATATCAATTACTAATAATAATAACAACAATAATATATCGATTAATAATAATAATAATAATTTATTTCTTATTAATAATTTATCACTTAATTGTAACAATAAGAGTAATAATAATAACAATAATTTATTGATTATTAATAGTTGTAATAATTTAAAATATAATAACAAATTTGAAAAAAACAATGATTTTATGATTAATTATGATAAGAATTGTAATGATAATAATATTAATCTTCCCCCTCCCTCTCGAAATAATAAAGCTATCAATCTTTCTAGTTTCTCCTTTCCCCCTTCTATTTTTAAGCTTTTGGGTAAAGGTTTAAATTTTTCCCTGGCCCCTAAGAAGATCCCAGTAGATGACATTATCTGTGATGTGGAATTCGGGATTAGAGGTTTACCCGATAATATTAAGGACACTATTAGACAAGATTGTGTTGTTGTCCTTAGGAAGGCAAAACCCCCTAGTAGCAACCTCAGCAAGGAGGAATTTGTTGTTCTCAGATCCTTAAACCAGAACAATGATGTCGTAGTTCTAAAAGCCGACAACAGAGGGGCTACTGTGATCCTCGACAAAGAGGATTACCGCAAGAAGATGTTAGATCATCTGTATAATAGTGGAAGCTATAAAAATCTTCCCAAGAACCCTTTAAAGAAGATATCTAGGACTGTGTCTCTTGCCATCAAGTCCAGTAGCTCCGTGAGTTCCATTTGCCATAAACTCATTGAGAGCAGTCCCATTACTCCAAGGATCTATGGGCTTCCAAAGATTAATAAGGAAGGGGCTCCCCTAAGGCCAATTGTCAACACCATTGGTGGTCCTACCTACCTTAGGGATAAATACCTTGCCTTGAAGCTTAAACCCTTAGTTGGCCTTACGGAGTCCTTCGTTAAAGACTCTGCGTCATTTGTTGAAGAGCTCAAGGGCATAAAGCTTGACCCTGGGGAAATTCTTGTGAGTTTTGATGTAGTCTCCCTTTACACTTGCATCCCTATAAAGGAGTCCATGGAGGTTATCAACTGTCTCACGGATCCTGATACCGCTCGGTTAGTTGAGATCTGTCTCACTTCAACTTTTTTCAGTTTCAAGGGCGAGTTCTTTGAGCAGACCTATGGTGTTGCCATGGGCTCACCCCTGTCCCCTATTGTTGCTAATATTTTTATGGAAGATTTTGAATCCAAGGCTTTGGCCTCAGCCCATCTCCTACCCAAGCTCTGGAAAATATTTGTAGATGACACTAATGTCATCTGATCTCATGGCCAGGAGGAGTTGGATCTCTTCTTCAAGCATCTCAACAATAAATCCTCCACCATTGAGTTCACCATGGAACAAGAATTTGATGGTTTCCTCCCTTTCCCTGATATTCTTATTTCGAAGAATATTGATGGTTCCCTCTCCCACCAAGTGTTTCGGAATAAAACACATACTGAGTAGTATCTGCATGCCAGTTCCCATCATTTCCCTGCTCAAAAGTTGGGCATTCTCAACACCCTCGCTACTCGTGCCCTGAGAATCTTTGATGAAAAGAGCTTCGATAAAGAGAAATCCCATCTCCTTAATGTCTTTGTTGAGAATGGTTATAGTAGACACCTTGGTCAGAAGGCTTTCCTTAAAGCCTACAAGAATTTAGTGGTTAGAAAAGAACCTAAAGATTGAGTCCCAGGGGTCCATCTACCTTTTATCTAAGGGACCACTGATAAGATTGCTAGGATTCTTAAGAAGCATAATATTCCCTCGGCCTTTAGACCCCTTAACAACATTCGTAATTCCCTCCGATCGGTGAAGGATCTTGTCAACGATAAGGACATGAAGGGTGTCTATATTATTCCTTATTCCTGTGGGACCCCCTACATTGATGAGACTGGATGCTCTATTAATGAAAGGATTAATGAGCATGCAACAGACCTAAAACATGGGAGAACCAAGTCTTCCGCACTAGCGGAGCATGCGGAGAAGACTAAACATCATGATTGTATTGAGGAGGCTCGGGTTATTGCTAAGGTTGCGCAGTTTCATCACCGAAAATTTAGGGAGGCCATTGAGATTGAAAAAAGGCCAAGCAATCTCAATAGAGATGACGGTTGGAAGATTAGTAGTTGCTGGATCCCTGCCCTCTCTTCCTAGTCGTTTCTTACCCTACCTGCAGCCCCCCTACTAATAACTTGAACTAATTTTTATTTTTATTTTCCCCTAATTATCCTATAGTGAAGCTTCTAACTAACCTGTTTTCTTTCTCCTTAATTCTTATTTGAGTTTTTGGTCCTCTTTGGAAATCTCCCTCATTTTCTTTTCCTTATATTTATGAGATAGTCCTTGTCATGACTAACTGAATGGGTTAAAATTATCTATTATAAGATAATTATTTAGATTTAAATAGTAAGTTTAAGTTCACTTTAGATAGCTTAACTAATAAATTTATATTAATAAGTTACCCAAACCATTAATAATAAGAATAATACTATTATTATAATATAATAATAATAATAATATAATTTAATAATATTTAATATTATTATTAAGGATAATATTAAATTCCATACTACTACTAATAGTTACAATCCCTAGATCTATTAATATATGTTAACATTTTACTCATTATTATAGTCCCCAAATTTATTATTTTTTAACTCAAATATGGTTAACATTTTACTTAAAATAACACACAATACCAACCAAAATTTATTAAAATGATATTCGTATTTAGCATTCTAGACTTTCATGACATTCAAAACATTATAAAATATATTGGTATTAAACACTAATACATTGAATAACTATTTATCTAATAATATTATTATAATTAAAAAATTGGCTAGTCAAATCTAGCTGTTTCATGGTCAATTATAGTCATTTGTCCAGCCTAGTCTAATATAGTCATTTTCTAGTCAAACCTAGCCGTTGGAAGATCTGCTATCCCTATTTAACATGTAGCCATGATCTGATTCTTCAACTTGTCCTGACGATGAACCACACTCGTTGGCTCAAAATGCGTCGACAAAATTTTTATGATGTGATTTTTTCTGAAAATATTTCTATAATACACAGGGGAAGTTGCAGAACGATCGCCGTCAGAAGTGGTCTACATATCTGCAACAATTCCACTTCAAAATTAAATACAACAAGGGTAGCACCAATCATGTTGCAAACTTCCTCAGTCAGCACCCAGTTGCAGCACTACTACTATTCTTAACTCTTGAGGTCATGAGACCTCTGGATGGAATCAACTATACAAAAATGATCCAGAGTTCACCTCCACATACTAGATGCTAGTATATTGAAAGAAAATTCCTAATTTCCACCTCCAGGATGCATTATTATGTTATGTGGGCCACCTTTGTGTTCCTTCAAGTGAGTATGCCAAGCTGATTTAGGAGGCGCACTACACTCAGGTCGCAGGACACTTTGGTGTGGAGAAAACAGTGGTGGTACTACAAAAGTACTTTTATTGGCCCAAACACTGACTAGATGTTGGGAAATATATCGGGTCCTACACTACCTGCGCCATCGCCAAGCCAACCATCTAGAAGAAAGGCTTGTACACTCCTCTCCCTTCTCCCAGCCAGCCGTGGGAATCCATCTCCATGGGCTATATTTCTGGAATCCCTTCTACCAAGCATGGTAATGACTATGTATTTGTGGTCATGGACATATTTTCTAATATGGTTATGTGGGTGACCTGCAGGAAGAGTATCACCTTAGAGGACACTGCCAAACTCTTATTTGAATGTGTATGGGTACATTTTGGGATCCTGCATACCATTATATTAGATCGGGATAGCAAGTTCCTGAGCACATTCTGGTCAAGCTTCTAGACACTGTTGGACACCAAGATCACCATGTCGACTACCTTCCATTCTCGGACTGATGGCCAAATGAAAGTCATCAATAGGATGATAGTGCACATACACCACATGTACAACTCCAAGAATACTTGAACCTAGGCTGAGAATTTTCCATATGTGCAACACAATTATAATAGAGCTCTCCGTTGCAGTCCCTTTCAACTTGGTCTAGAATCTCAACCATTGTGTCTGATTGATGTTGTCATGCGTCACGCAAATATACAGACATAATCCACACATGTATTGCCTGAGGTTGATAAAGAGACTCGATTTATTGAACGCATCCAACACATCAACCAACAAGTTCACAACATCCTAGAGAAGTCAAATTCCAAGTACAAGCAGTGACATGATCAACATCGGGTGCCACACAAGTTTTAGGTGGGTGACAAAGTTTGCTTGCATTTGCAGAAAGAATGCCTTTTGGAAGCTTAGACCACTCCGATATGGTCCTACACCATTACCAAGGCTATGGGAGACAATCATTTTTGGCTCAGCATTCCCCCATTCTTTGGCATGCACCGAGTGTTCAATGTGGACCACCTTCATCCATACTTCCCACTATTACTGGACACGTGAGACATTGCAGAACAACTCACACCAACAAAGTTAAACCCAGACTACATGGAACAAGCCACAACTAATCGGATTATGGACACACAAGTGAAGAACACTCATTAGCAGAAGATCCAACTGTATGGGGTTGTCAAAGATGGCCAACTCTTGGACCAAGGCAAGTGGCTCAATAGGGCCCAGGTTCAACAGAAATTTCCTCACCTCATGGAGGCTCTGCATGCAATGGGGACCATTTCTTCCTAAGTGGGGAGGAATGGTCCAGGTGGATATTGGTGGTGACTCACTTAGACATCGAGTTGGTTTCACTTGTTTCTTTGTTTATTTCAACATTTACTATTTTTAGTAGTTTTTCAGGTCATGAACTTCCGAAGCAGTTTTGAGCCCTTGAACAACGTTTTTTTGAGGTCTGTTGCAGGCCTGTAACTAGATGCAAGGGCCTACAACAAATATTGTAGTGCTCGGAGAGACATTTCCAACAAGGTATCGTACGCACCAAACGGAGATAATATGACCAAGTTATGGCCATGGGAAGTTGGCTGCCAAACTAACCCCAACGGGGCCCATAAACTATTGGTGTTACATCTCCTGGAGATAGGGCTTTCTCATGTTTTTCAATAATAAATAGGCCCCTGAGCCTCATTGTAACACAGTTAAGAGGCATGTAGCTACCACATCTCTTCTCATAGATAAGTTACCATTGCTTGAGCTAGTCTTGTTTCCATTTTGTTTGTAAGCATATTTCACTATTTGATATTAATGAAATGAAGTGTTATTTCTGATGCATATCTATATTTATGGTTATATCTGCAATTTGTTGCATTCTTATTTAAGTTCATATCAACTATGATGTTAAGTCATTATAGAAGATACAGTTATCAAAACCTTGTGAATATCAACAAGAAAATAGTGAGTAAATCAATCTTAAACCACACTGTTTCCATCTGGTCTACCATACTTATTACAAGCATTGACAATAGTATCAAGTTACTGCATATCAAAGTCAATGTTTTTGGCCTTAGTTTACAAAATCATATGATTTTTATCCAAATGCCATATATCAAGGAGATCATTTTAATTGTTACTATAAGGTGTACCAATATATCACATGTACTAGAAATCTATGTCACATGTACTAGAAATAAAACTTACTTTCACATGCATGTGAGTGGGATATATGAATCATCCATGAGGGTGATATTCTTATCATACCATAGTCTCAATTTTCCATGAAACAATATATATTATACATACCTTGTGATATTCATATACCTTCAACCATGTGTAGCACGTGTTTGCCATTGGAAATTGTAGCACCTTAGATGCTTTGTCAACTTGCATATCTACTCTAACTTCCTTTTTTATCCCTGCACAGGCTTTTTAGATGATCCTCAAGAAGGATTTTCTTATTACATCTTCAGTAGGAAGTTAGTAAGGTTGCCAATGTCTATATTTATAGGCTAGAAATATTATTATGAGCTTGAAAACAATTGTAAGGTTGCCAATTTATGTAGTTGGAGTAAAAAAGGGTTCATATTTGACACCCTTGTCACCCCTGTTGTCCTATATAGTTGTGAAGTATGGAGTTGTAGCATATCCAGAGATTCATGGAGAAATATTGAGATGATTCAAAAGCAATTCATAACCTACAATCTCAAGATCAAGGGAAATACCCCCTATCCTATCCTTTTGATTCAAGTTGGCCTCTACCCTATTGAAAGTAGGGCTATGTTTAAGTATCTAATGTATAAGAAGAAGCCTTACAACATGGAATTGAAGAGGCTTCCTAAAATTTCTTCTAACTTTAGTCAAATGCCCCACCTTCACCTCAACCGTGGGTGACATAAGGATGCCACACATCCTTGAGAACCAAAATTATCTTTCCGTTTTGACTAGCTCGAAGAGAAATATGAACATTGCTAAGATTAGAACTAATTCTCATGGGCTTCGAAGTGAAACTGGGAAGTGGTTTACTCCCAAGAGTCCCTGGGATGATAAGATTTTAATAAGAGGATGATAGAATTTGTCATATTTTCAATACTAAGAGGGTGGATGATGAAAATCACATTCTTTTAGATTTTCTGGCCCTTACTCACATCCGCTCTCATTTCCCTAACATTTTTCACTCTTCCAATCTTCTTGACTTGTTAAGTTAGCCCAACTATAGTGATGTTGGTGTGGTTCTTTCCGTTCTTTTTGAGCATAAAAATAAGATTCTAAAGAATTACAATTAGATTCTTCTTCTTCTTCTTAAGGTTTGGTAAAACACATTGGTCTTAGTGGATGTTAATCATCATCATCATCATCATCAATATTCAAATACTCAAATATTCATCTAGGAAAGTGTTGTAGTGGCTACAACCACCCTCGAAATGTTTTTCTTAGCTTCATTTTGGAGCCTCCCTACTAACCTTTCACAGCAACATGTCTTGCTTCATCAAGTACACAAGCTTCAGTGATTTTCTTGCAGAATGACAACCTCTCCATCAAATCTCGTTGCATTCCCATCACAGGTTGATTATTCAAACTTGATCTAGTTGCAGGTTGAGCAGCTCCCTCCAGAAATTGCGTAATTCTGGAGGGAAACTAGCCTTCCCTCCAGAAATTGCCCAATTATGTCTAGCAACCCACTGGGCTCCAGAATTGCACAAATCTGCCAGTCAAGCTTCACAGAGAAAATTGCATAATTCCTCCCAGAAGGGCTACTTAGCCCAAGAATTGTGCAATCCTCAGCAGCACTCAACTGCTCTACCCAAAAATTGCGCAAATCTTTTAGGTAGTCAGCCCAGCTCCCTCCCAAAAATGTACATTTTTTCCTCCCAGATGATCATATTGTTGCATGTGCAGTTGAGTTGACCGGTTCCACCCGGGACCAAGAAAACTTTACTTGCATGCATGGGCCACTTTTTCTTGGAATAGAAAAAGCAACATGCAGAAAGCATCCCTAGATTTTAGGGAGATATTTTTAGCAGTTGGAGGTTACATGCAAAGATCATTTTAGAATCTTCCTTCTAAGTGTCCCTTTTTCCTAGATTTGTGGCATGCACGTCATGAGCTTCAAACTTATTTATTTGACACTTCAGAGCTCATTTCTTCACATCTATCTTGGAGCTCTCACATCCCATAACACATCCAAGACTCTTCGACACATCCATCTCAGCTATTCAAGTGGTCTTAACTTGTCTTTTGCAGCATTTCTATCACTTTTTGTGTTTTCGCTTGTGTGAGTGTTGTTTGATTGATTTTTGTAAACGCTTGTTGTCATGTACATGCATACTAGCCTATACTAGCACCATTTCAATTTTCATTAGCATCTCACTCCTATCGCATGCATGAAACTATTTTTCATGAACAGTCATCGATTCGACGACTCGCTTCAACCACATGCATGTTGTTCCGTTTTATTAATATCTCATTCACTATTTGCATGCACGATCATTTACTCCTACTTACACTCATTATCGTCATGCATTCACAATCACATTAGCTTTCAGTTGCCCGTCGACAGGTCTGGGCAGCCTTGCGTAATCGTGAGAAGGAAGGCTTTGTCTTCCTCTCAAGAAATGTGCATTTCTGCCCAGGAGCTATCCTCTAGTCCTGCATTGTGCAATTCTGAGGGACAGTGACTACTGGCCCAGAAAATTGTGCAATGCCGTCACTGGACCTTCAATCACCACCAGCTGAAATTGCGCATTACGCAATTCCAGCAGCCAGCAGGCCAGCCTGGATTGTGCATTGCGCAAATACAGCAGTGAGCCAACCTCCCTATATAGCCCAGACTTCCTTTTGTGCATTTCTGGTAGCCAGTCAGCCAGCCTCCCAGAAGAAATTGCAGAATATTTGCATCCCCAGGTATGTTGCATGTCACTCCTCAAGTTTTCTTTAGTTTTTGCTCACAGATTTCTTGCCATGCATGTCACTTTGTCTCTAGATCTAGCGGGTGTTCATCTACCTCTTAGCAGTTCAAGATCAATGGCCTCCAAGACAGCAAGATCAAAAGACACTGACAGAAGTGCAACTGGAGAAGCAACTGACTGAGTGTCTACAAGTCTACCAATCTATGAAGATACCAAATTGATTGTAGACAAGGACATCACACTGAAATGGCAAGAGGTCAATGATGCATTTGCAGGCACTTTTGCGGAAGACCTCGAAGCCCACCAAGTATATGAGAACATTCACAAGTCCGGCTTGTACTGGATTGCATGCAGATACCCCGTGTTTCCATGTGCGGGCATGATACATTGGATCATCTCACACACCGATCCCGAGACAATGACTTTGAGCAGTGTCAGCGGAATGGAGATTTCTACCTTCAGGGCACAAGATTATGATGAGATGTATTAGATGTCGAAGCCCGTGATCATCATGGAGACTCCCTTCAGCATACCCAGCAGTAATGCCAACTCCAGAGACATTTTAAAGAACTAGGTAAAGGAGTCGGCTAAATTCAGGATAACACCCAACTAGATCTACAAGACAAAGATACTGCAGAAGGCGTATCAATGCTTGGTCATCTTTTCATGTCGACTATATGGCCAAAAAGGCACGGAAACCTTCCCATAGAGTTGGGTGATCGCGTTGGACCAACTACCAGAGAAGAAAAAGCATGCAACTGGTCTGACATTTTGGCTCATCAGCTGAAGGAATACGTAACAAGGGCTCGATGTATGCAAGAAGAGATCTACATGTCTGCCTACATCTTGGATGCAATCTGTGCCTGACAGGAGTTCCCGGGTTTGAAGTGGGCATGGACACTGGTGGAGACTGCCATGAACCCTTATTGTAAAATGTTGTCCAAGTGCAGCTTCATAGGAGTTATCACACGACTGTCTGATCATTTTGTCACCCCAGTTTACAAGATGATATTCAAACAAGATCCACCCTACATGTCGAAGGAAACAATGGAGGAACTGATAGACATAGTTGATTAATATGCCTCACCGTTCGACACCTTCATGCAAATGTACAACGTCCAGCGGCCTCTGCATATTCTACCAAAGTTTGCCTTAGACATACTCGTCATGCAGGAAGTAGCATATCACATCTCGATAGGATTGACAGCTAGGCTGCAGCGAAAGAAGAAGGCACCTTGGCCCGCTCTTCAGCTATGCATTGGGTTATACGAGATTCATGGTTTCAAGCATGGAGATGTCAAAGAAGAACGGATGAATAAGTATCCATTCAACCTCCAAACTTACAATCCGTATGACTCACATTGTCTTGTGAAAGATCACTACGCAAGAGTATAGTTCAACTAGATCCACGGGGCATGTCAATGGGCAGAGCAGGACCCGTGGAGATATTTTTACAACTCCTCTAGACTCAATGAACTGAATCCATATGACTCACATTGTCTTGTGAAATATCACTGCGCAAGAGTATAGTTCAACTAGATCCACAGGGCATGTCATTGGGTAGAGGAGGACCCGTGGAGATATTTTTACAACTCCTCTAGACTCAATGAACTAGTCAGCTTCGTTGTGGAATGGTTAGCGAAGCAACGTGAAGCACCATCCCGAAGAGCACTAGAAGCAGCAGCAGTAGCAGAGGTGAACATACCAGCGCGCGACAAGGGCAAGAGGAATATTGCCGACCGCATGGAGGAAGAGGAAAGCTATAAGTTCCGATAAGATCCACTTGTGGGGAAAGCAGTTATGGCTATAGAGGCAAAGAGGCAACAATGCAACAAAAGAAACGTGCAAAGGAAGAGAGGGAAATAGAGAATAGAGGAAATAGAGAAGGAGTTACATGAGCTGAAGGAGCAATTCCGGAAGGAACAAGAGCTACGGAGACAGGAGAAGGAAGCACAACAAGAATAGGTAAAATAGTGGGCACAATTTGTGCAGATGGATGAAACAGCGTCTGTACGGGTAGTGGACTCATTGGAACAGATGGCATCAGGCAAATAGGGTGAACCATCGCAGGATGCAGGACTTCACTCAGGAGATGGAGTGAGCACTTGAACAAATTGATACGGATATGGAGCGACAGGAGTTAGAGAAAGACATCGACCTCATGCCTCACCACCAAGAGGTCGACCCACCAGCTTCGTCGCATCTAGAAGATGAGCAAGTCCCAAGCTACCAAGGAGACACTGAGATCCTTGGAGATTAGCTGGAAGGAGAAATGCACAACATCGCATTCAACGAGTCTCAACATAGAGTTGTGCAATCTCACAGAGTGTCAGCTCCGGAAGATCATACATATCCTGCGCAATTTGAGGAATGAGTGATCATGTCTGACATGCACAAACATCCAACAGCATTGGCCAATGCTACGAGAGCATATGCGGAAGCCACTAGCTCGAGTGTTCGCTTTCTGATAGCTGAGAACAAGCTAATGATGAAGTAGCTATAGATGGCCAAGCAGGGAGGAGAATTAGTTATAGCATCCGCCTAAGTAGAATTGAAGAAGGCAATACTGGATGAAGTATTGTCCCTTGACACAGTCATGTGGTCATTGTATTCCAAGTTTGGTACCGTGCATAAGGTAGTGGTTTGTCTCAACAGATGGCAGCAGCGATGTGTTAGAAGAGCATGTATCTTGTCAAGCATGCATGCTTCTATTGATTACATGCAAACATGGACGATGAGATACAAGGGAGCCCCGCTTCACATGCCTAAGATGATGAAGCCTAGAGCGGTCGAGCTGAGGGCATGCATCCGAAGTTAGATCCACAACTATGAAGAGCTCTCGCACCTCATCACTAGTCTACAGGCTTCCCATGGATGTGTATTCAAGAGTATGGATGTTGTTGTGGACACACATGCCATCCCATCTATTGGGACTCTCACCTAGGCAAAGAAAAAGGCACAGGTTCAACTAAAGCTTGACTCGTAATTTGACGAGTTGATGCACATAGCCACCAACCCAGACTTGTCGATCAGTGCAAACACTATACCCAAGTAGGTTGATGGTCTGGCCGCGCTGAAGACAATGATGCACATGCTATCAGATGAGTTGGGCAAAGGAACCAGAGTAGTGTACCCAGAGGCTATGGAGGCAAGAGTTAGGTTCGAGAAATATGTCACCTTGGAGTATACAGACACTCACGGACTATCAATCCTGGGATCACTTCGCTATTGTCGACCACCGTGAGGATGTCAAACAATTGGTCTTCCAACAATTGTCCAAGTCATAGTGATGTCTGCATGGCTTTCTCAAGCCATTTTGTCTCACATGGGTACATGTGCATTGTAATGTAACGCCTTGTCAAGTGTAAGTTCAAGTGTTGATAGTTGGATGTAACACTCACAGAGTAGATGAACTGTCATAAAGGGGAATGTCAAGGGTCACCCCACCCTTTGCTATAAATAGACCCTCATAACTCATTGTAAAGGCTTTTGGTCAGCCAAGCTTTGATAAGAGTATCTTAGAGAAATCTTGGACAATATTGTAATGCACCTTGGCTTCTTCACTCTGCAGAGCTATTATATCTCTTTGGAGGAGCAAGCGGTTGTGGGTGTAACGTCTCATTATGGGAACTAGTGGTTGGACATGGATGTATTGTATGATTGGAACTTACACTTCTTAATATAATAGAGCCAGCACATTTCATGCATATGTTGTATTATATTCCAGCTATCTTGTTTACCCTAAATGATATATGTGTTTGTTTGCTTACGCATGCATGTATGAACTATTTTGTATAAGAATGTATGAATCTTTCTGAAATGTATTGTTGGTTTAACCATCACTTTGGATTGCTTGCTAACTTGCTTTCCAGCTTGTGATGCATCTTTGCTCGTGTGTTCCCTTCCAAGCCGCGTACTATTACAGGTTTCCAAGGGGCACACTCATCCCACTCTTCCCGTGTTAGAACCTCTCATTCACCTTCCTCGACTTACTGTAGTTGTCAACCCTTGCTACCAACAGGGACATCTTATTTGCCTCTGTGCGAAATCGCGGTCAAGGCATTACTGTACGACCCATTGCTGGGACTCCTACACCAAACCATCTGAGGTCTACTTGGTACTTCTTACCGGGAGATCCCCTGACATGTTAGTGGGTCCAGCACCATCAATAGAAAGATAAGACACGGTCAAAACAATACATCTAAACAAGAGTACTTCATTAAGAAGGAACATAAATCTTGAAGATATTTATCTTTAACGAAAGGTGATCAACTCTTCCTTCGACCATCCTTGAAGAATCATTATTATCTATCATCCACATATTGATGTCTACTCCAATATTTTCGATTGTATTTATGAGCAACTAGGCCCAACAAAGAGTAGCCCATTTAGGGTTTCACTAAATTTTCAAGGGACTATCCAGCGACACAAACCAAACAATATCCAAGGGATAAGCCCAATAGAGAAATCAAATCTAGGTTAGGGTTTCCAATCCTACAGACAATGGTCAACATTAACAATCAATTGTAAACAAAACTGTAGGTCATATTCACACAGATCTAGTGACCATGCATGTGGTTGAAGCTTTGCAGCTTCACAGAGCACCCTATCAAGTGTGCGGCTACAACTGAAAATTTTGAGTTCCAACCCTGCGGCCATATGAAAAATGATTTTCTTCACATGTGCAAGCTCAGACCCTACAATTTCAGATTTCCACAAACCAATTTGAAATTGATCTTCATACATATTAGTGTAGATCATATCCAGGGGCTTCTTTCATGAATACTTCAGGGGATTCTCTTAAACCCTATGCTCATGTTATCTATCAAACATTAACTCCTCTTAGCAACGGTGCCTAGGGTTTTCTTCAACCCCTAGCATTCTTTACGTCTCAAATATCTTCACTTCTTCACCATAGGTTTCTTAAAGGGGGTGATCTAATTGACTTTTCTTCTAGCCAAAATCTAATACCATGTCGATTTTACTTAGGGCTGTATTGATCTATGCTTTGATAATTGTATTTACTAACCTTTCATCATTTACATATTGCATTCACCCCATCACAACTTAACATCAATACTAATTATATCGAAATAACAACATCATCAACAATGTAGCAGAACAATAAAAGGACCAATGGAAGAAAAACATGCACACAAAGAGACACTGGAATTTGGTCAGTGCCCAGGGAAAAACCCCACAAGGGGAAAAACCCACAATCAATTCTTCTTCTTCTATTAGATTTTATGAGATACACTCATATAAAAATGCATCAGCAATAAGGCATTGATTCCCACTCATAATTAGGGTTACAGTTGACAAGGGTTCTATATATGATGGAGCTAAATCTAAATGCCAATACCAATATTATTTTCCCTGGCCATTGTCGTTTTGTGATGTCTTATATGCCAATGCCATTACAGTTAATTGAGATGTCAATGATGCCATTTACAGTTCTGCAACATATATGATATCATACAACTCTGCAACATATATAAATATGATACTATACAACGCTTAGACACAATATATAACGGCCCTGAAGAGTCTCAGACATGAAAGAGACCTCGGTCATTACTGTCATGCCAAAAGTGAAAAGAGATGCTATAAATATATATATGGAGTGATAACGATGCCATACAGAGTATCGATGTCAGAGCTGGAGCGTGTAGCATCTTGTAGTGGAATATATATGGAATTGATGGCTGACATAACTATGACAATGTCAACGCAAAGAATTGTACATAAGGATGTTGTATATAATGGTGTTTTGATGCCAACAATATCGCTCAGAACCACAACATATAAATTGTATGTTGATGCCATATCCATCTTAGAGGAGTGTAGCCTATAAAATAGTAGGTCGAAGTCATACACATTGCACAGGATCAATACATTGCATATAGCTGAGAGATCATAGAGCCAAGGCCAATCATTGCAGAGGATACATAGTAACGAACCCATACATAGTATAGGATACATATATCAAGTGATATAACGCTGAGAATGCCAACTTACAATCACAGTAATTCCAATATGAAATATGCTGAACTGAGACCATCGAGACTATATGAAATACTATAATGCCAATCAAGATTGTAATAATAATACGGTGCGAGGACTATAATGCGATGCCATGCGAACACTTTAATGCGATGACAAGACAATATTACCAAGAGAAATAGCCAATTCAGATCGATGACAATTCAGAGCGAGAATCAATGAACCAATGTTCAACGAACCATCAGAAAAATATGTGCCACTAACGACAGAAATAATAAGTAAAGACCTCAAAGAATTTTATGCCATTATTTGTTATGCTTGATCAAAAAGACCTTTATTTATACAATATGGTGAAGGCCCATTACTTGCGAAACCAGCCTTTGGATTGGCGGGAAACTCTTTTAATTTCGAATTTGACAAATTATATTCTTATAATTGTTTTCTCCAAATAATTCTCTTGACCAATCATCTTTGACTAATATAGATTTTGTCGGATAATATTTATTTATTAGGGAATTTCTCCCTAGCTACCTAATTTAATACGTGTGGTTTTCACGCAAACCTATGGATCTCTCCATTTAGATTAGAAAACGTAGAAGCCAATGATGAAAAGAAGGGTTAGCCTTTATGCTTGTGGCAATGTATTCTTTACCTTTCTTTTATAATTCAAAGAGGATCTAGATGTGATTTCTAGGAATGGTCTTTACTTTTTTTTTGATCGAGGGGAACCTATTTCAACTAGTGGTCCTTAGATTTAGATTTTGAACCTTATGAGGACATTTCAAATGTTGTGTCATTCTGGGTTACCAATCACGACTTCCTCTCTCGTGTTGGAGGATGATTGCCTAAGGGAAATAGGGAATGGTGTGGGTAGATATTTGGATCGAGCTAAGCCAAAAGGCAATCAATTTGCCCGTGCAAAAATATTTCTCAAG
This sequence comes from Pinus tabuliformis, assembly GCA_031772625.1. NCBI lineage: Eukaryota > Viridiplantae > Streptophyta > Pinopsida > Pinales > Pinaceae > Pinus > Pinus tabuliformis. The sequence goes on along the minus strand of CM062804.1, from coordinate 820,877,078 downwards.
ATAGACTTAGAAAAAGGACTATATCAAACTCATTCAAGGGGAATATAGTCACTTGCAAGTCTTGAACTATGAACAACTACAGTTTAAGTGTTGAATCTATAACGAATATGGGCATTTTGCTCAAGATTGCAAGAAATAACAACGAAGGATATAGATGAGGGACATATTCCTACTGCAGAAGAGAAATGACAAACCCAATTAAGGGGAAGAAATCAAGGGAAGACAACCTCTAATAACAATCCTCCAAAACAAATTAGAAAAAAAACCTCCTCCACAAACCCATTCCAAGTTCTAAAGTCACAAGAAGAGCTTGAACAAGGAGATCCAAAGAAAATATGAGAAACAATGGATAGAGGGGAGGAAATCCCAGAGAAAGAAGAGGGGGAAATCCCTTCTTTGGAGCAAACAGGAGAACCGATGATCAGAGAAGGGGAAAACTCTCTCATAGACTGATGAACAAATTCTCTTTGGAAACGCAAGGACCAGAGGGAGAAAAAATATTTCCAATGCAAAAGAATCCAAAGATGGAATCCAGGAAAGGACAAGAAAAGAAAAAGATAAAACATGTATGGATAGTGACTCAACAAGTCATCAACTGAAAACCCCCAAAAAACTAGTAGACCCTCGGAAAAGAAGGAAAGAGAAGCCCGAGGCAGAGCTAAATAAAAAACAAGTTGTCTTTAGTGGGACTTTTTGGAAGCTTTTTCTGTGGATTTTTCCGGTCTAATTTCTCTAAAACCTTGCAAGAATTCATTGAAATCACAAATTTGATGGGTGACGCCTGCACAATAGAAGTGCCCTAGGGGTTTTTCATGGTGTTGAATCCATATATACAGTTAAAAAACTAGTTTAAATAACACAAATCAAGATTTCACCACAAAACCTTCCTATGGCAATAAAAAACTCCAAAAAATCGCACTAAAGACAACTCCAATAAAAAATTGGGCAATCAACCACAAATTTGAGAATTTGACAATCAACCACAAATTTAAGATATGCTAAAATACACAAGGAGCAAGAAAGTGTCAAAAGAAGAAATGGTAAGTCTAACACCACCAAAGTCAAATGAAAATAATTTCATCGAATAAAAAGGGATGGGAGAACCCAACAAATACCAACGTATCAAAGATCTAGTTAAACAGGAAAAACCGCGGATTTTACTGTAGCAGGAAACAAAGATGGAAGAAAATATAGTCATCCGGAGGACCTCTGAATGGACAATGCAGATAATTTTGTTCCCTCCTGAAATTTTTGATGTTTTGCAAGTTTATTTTGTTGTTAGCTCCGGAGGAGTCTTTTGCCCAGCATTCATTTAGTGTCATCGGTAAAAGATGTCATAAAAATGAAGCTATCAGCATTGTGGATTTCTGAATTTAATATAAAGATGGAAAATGAAAAAGTAGGTAGGAATCTGACCCAAATTCCAACTCTTTTTTCAACTAAACAGTACCGATTTGTTTATAAAAACAAAACATGCTTGAACCTGTAAAGATGTATGCTGAATAAATCTGGAAAAGCGGTTTCCGCATGCACTTGCCTTCTAGATAGGTTTCGTTGTGCCGTGCGCTTATTGGACCACAATACAGAACCAGCGCCGGAATTTGATAGCCAAATGTCTCACGGGCCATTTTCTCCTCCGTGAATGATTTTGATTTTCTAACCTTTACGGCGAAAGGTGTCACGGCTCAATAGGAATTAATCTGATTTTCTAATTGGACTGAAATCTAATACGCGAAACCGACAAATCCACGATTTGATAGCGTTGAAGAAAGATAATATTTTAATTTATTGTCACAACAGTGTTGAAACATGGGCGGCGAACCTTTTTTTCGCACATTCAAAAAACCTGTCATATGTAAAATTTCACCGTTGGCTGCTCTTGAATATTGCATTTTGACTTATTGCGGTTATTTAGTACATTCGAATTATCATATGTAAAATGTCATTACTCGTTACTTAGCTATTTTGGAAAATGAGGGTATACCAGAGTTTTTTACCACTTCTAGTAATCATATAATTTTATAACATTTTTATCTGGAGTGCAGATTCTATACATATCATACAAATTGACATTGTTATTGATCCTTATCCATTCAATATCATATCCGAAATATACGATCGAGATAAGCTCGTAAGGGTCACCAAACTCCCACTTTTTCTGACATGAACAGTACAGCAGACTTTCAGCTTTGAATTTTAAATCAAACTGTGGCTATTAGCTGGCTTTTGCTATCTTATCTTGCCCTTATCTATTCTATTTGTTATCCGTCACTCTGAAATTTCTATCATCCATCCATATTCTCTTCCTTATGTGATCAGTCTGTCGTTCGAATGGAGATAATATCCAGGTTAATTGAAGGAGGTCCATTGGAGGCCATCGCCGAGTTTGTCTTTGCAGGTATCATTCTCCTCCTAATAATTCCCTATGCTAAACGGTTGTTATTTCATAACCGTGTGCGCATGCCTCCAGGGCCTCCGGCCTGGCCAATTATTGGGCACATCCATCAGCTGGACGCGAATCGACCTCTTCATCAGACGCTGTACGATCTTGCTCGGCGCTATGGCCACATCATTCTCCTCCGACTCGGCTCTTGTAACGTCTTGGTAGTGACCTCCTCGGAGTTAGCCAGGGAATGCCTCACTACCCACGACATGAACTTCGCCTCGAGGCCACGTTTCTCGGGAACAGAGCATTTGGGATACGATTGCACGTTGCTGGGTCTGAATCCATATGACCGACGGTGTAAAAACCTTCGTAGGGTTTGCACATCGCAGGTTTTATCCACTTCGAGGGTGGAGTCGTCTCAAAACATTCGAAGGGAGGAGGTGTCCAAGTTAGTGAGTGCCCTGTTCGAGATAGGAATTAAAGACGAGGCGTCGGCTGTTGTAGACGTGAGATCGATGATGATTGATCTTATATTTGCTATTATTGTACGATCAATGTTACCGGACAAAAGCTACATGGCCAGCGGCGCGGAAGACATGGAAGAGCTGAAGGGGATGATCCACACCCATTTCCAGTTATTGGGAGCATTTAATGTGGGGGATTATATTCCCTTCCTCAGATGGCTGGATCTCCAGGGCTGCGAGAGGGCAATGAAGAAGTATAGCAGGCGGAGGGATGAGATTCTGCAGAGAGTGATAGATAAGTACCGTCTTTGTATGGAGGAGGAGACTAGTGAGACTCTAATGGATGCGCTTGTACATTTAGCGGATAAAGCCCAAGATTTCTGCGGCGACGATACCATCGTCAAGGGAACCATTATGGTATGTGTCTCTTTTCCCTTCGATCTCAAAAGGCCATTATGGGGGCTTGTTTTTCCTTCTGTCAAATTGGGAATGTTTTTGGCAAGAATGTAAATGAGATGTCTCTTATTTTGCAGAGCATGCTACTCGGAGCAGTGGATACGACGAGCAACACAATTGAATGGGCAATTTCATCGCTGCTGCAACGCCCGGAGGTGCTGAAGAGGGCGCAAGAAGAGCTGGACGCCGTAGCTGGAAGAGAGAGAGTGTTAGAGGAGTCTGATCTCCCCAACTTGAAATATTTGGAGGCTATCGTGAAAGAGACTCTTCGGCTTTATCCCGCAGGGCCTCTGCTCCTTCCTCACATGGCGAAGTCGGCGTGCACAGTTGGAGGGTTTCATGTGCCGGCGAACACTCAGCTTTTTGTCAACGTGTGGGCTATTCACAGAGACCCCGCTGTGTGGGAACGCCCCCTGGAATTCGAGCCGGAAAGGTTTATGAATTGTTCTAGCCCAGATGTGACTGGGCATGATTTCACATATATGCCATTTGGGTATGGGAGGAGGACCTGCCCGGGCATGTGGGTTGCCATGCGCATGCTCAAGTTCACCGTGGGGAAACTGTTGCATAGTTTCGATTGGAGCATTCCAAACGGAGATGAAGGGGTGGACATGAGTGAAGCGCGTGCCGTTACGCTGTCAAAAGAGTCTCCATTGAAGGCCGCGATTAAGCCACGCCTCCCTCGACAACTCTATTGAGTGAATGTCTTTATTAGAATAATCGCGATGTTAAACTTGTTATCAGTTTTATAATTTGGTTTACTGGTTAATCTTGGTCGTCGATTCTGCGTTTTAGGTGATATTCTCACTAACCGTTGGCACCACCATGGATGTATTTTCGTCCGTGAGTGGTCATGTTTTGGACTGTACACTTTTGTGTCAGGGAACGTACCTCATCACGTCTTTGTTTTTGATGGGAGGAAAATAAAATCTTTGCCTTCGAGACTTTCTACATTCCAATAAAAAAAACAATCATATTATTAATGTTAAAATTTATATAGATTAAATAGGTGTTAAAAGAATTAAAATTTAATTTAGTTATGTAAATTAAATGACGGTCAAATATAAATATGGATATTTAAAAATTTATACATACATTATTATATTATTATTAACTATAAAAAGTATTAGAGATGGAAAAATTAGTAATTTGTTTCATATGAGGTATCTTCCATTAAAGTCTGAATTGATGGGTGATTATTGTTGTCTTATATAGGTTTATTTCAATTTTATTATTATTATCTATAAAAAGTATTAGAGGTGGAAGAATTAGTAATTTGTCTCATATGAGGTATCTTTCATTAAGGCCTCAATTGATGGGTGATTATTGTTGTCTCATAGAGGTTTATTTCAATTTTGTAGTGATCCATTGTTATGTCATTATAAGTATCTCGAGCAGTTTTTGGGACAAGCTTCTTAGGGAAAATATCTCTTTTGAGCACTCAATCTTAGACATTTTTTGGAGGTGGAATGGAGTAATTACAGTTTGTAAAGGTGACGCAGAGTGGGCCAACATTGATTTGTTACACATTTGTCATAATCATTGTGAAAAATCTTTGCATTATAAAATTAAGTTGTGTAAGCCCAAAGTGGTTGAGGGTTTTTTTAGAATTATATTTTTAATATCAAGCTTTAATTAAGGGGTGATTGTAATCATTATGGGTGTGTATCCTCTGTTGACTGTGAATAGTCATAATACTATATATCTAACATATTAAGGAGTGGAAGATTATTGAAGTGTTTATGGTAATGATAGTTGGTTCCGTTGTTTGACCCCTGGGTTACTGTGCCTTTCAATTGAGAGTTTTGTTGATGAAATTGAGGAAGTCTTTGTCACTCTAAAGGGCATTTAAATAGTCATACTTTACTTTTCCTCACTACCTGCAATTTTCAAAAATAAAAACCAATACAGGTTCAGTTAGACAGAATCGAAGAAAATGTTGCTATTTTGCTTTTGATATTCAACCAATTAGCTAGTACATTCACAATGCTATTGGAGACAATGATGGAAAATAGGTGACAAACACAGAGAAAATGATTAGCTAGATAGTGTGTGCCAACAAGTGGAGGAATTGCAAGCTTTCCTCACAATATGTTAATTTTTTCTTAATAGGCCTATATTGTTCTTTGCTTTAGATAATTGCATTTCATCATTTACACATTGAATTCACCTCACATCATTATATCATAATTATATCATATGCAATTATGTAGAAAGAACAATATCATCACCAATGCAAAAAAACAGAAAGGAACAATAAAAGAAAATCATCCACACATAGAGACACTAGGATTGGTCGGAGACTAGGCAAAAACCCTACAAGGAGGAAAACCCTTTAAAATTCTTCTTCTTATTAGATTGTCATAAAATTTTCAATAAAGAGAGAGTACAATAATCGAATTATTCATTCATAAGACTATCCAACAAAACCAACCAAACAATATCCCAGAGATGAACTGAACAATGATACTAATAAAAATCATGATAGAGAAGCTTGTAGTCAACTGACAACATTTTTGGTCAACTATCACAATTTTTTATTAACTGTTAAAAAACGCTAAGTCTCGGCCACACCAAGCTAACGGTCATGTGCGAAACTGAAGCATTCTCGCTGCACGGAGAGGCTTGTATGCATGTGGAGACCCTGTGGCTTTGAACGAAAAACCCTAATCCAAATGTGCGAACTTGAACCATGAAGTTTCAAACTTGTGTGAACAAATTCACCATGAACCAATTTCATACTTGTGCGAGCCAAAAATAAAGAAGAGAAAAGAAGGATGCTTGATTATAATATCCAAACGAGGGTCACTCAACTTGAATAGCCATCCAAGGGTGTCCAATTTATGTTTAGAGCTGACTTTTCCTTTTCTGCACAAGTGAGTTTCCATAATAAAATTATATTTTTCATTAACCAAATTAATTTCTTCCAAGCGTTAGGAGGGGTCTTTCTTGATGAGGAAGATTATCCAAATGAGGGAATTTGTCCCCGAGCTACCAAATTAACACTCTTTCTCAGCTAGCGAGAAATTACTGATTGCAACATATGTCCCACCACAAATATCTTATCAGCAAATTTTTCTTTAGTCATCTTCGCTCATCTTTTCTCATCTTTGATCATCCCTACTCATATCTTCTTATATCTTCTCATATTTACTCATCCATACTTATCTTTTTTCATCTCTTCTCATATGTTGAAAACTTTTGAATCTAAAAGAAAAAGAATTTGACATCGAAGGGGAGCCCAAGCTACCACCCTCTATCCATTGGGGAGCCACTTCTACCACCCAGAATCAATGCTAGTAGGGAAGCCAATGTTACTACCTAGCAGTCTCTACCAGCGGGGAGCCAATGATACCCCTTGAAATCCAATGATAATGAGGAAGGTCCTATGGGACACTCTCACGTCCTATCAGTGACTATGGGGAAGGTCCTATGGGACACTCCCACCCCAAGTCATCTCACATAGTGGAGCATTTGGCTACCATCATGTTGACAGTACTGGACCCATGAACATTCAAGGGGATCTACTTGGTATGAAGTCCCACCTAGACCTCAGACCATTTGGAGTAGGAGTCCCAGCAGTGGGTGGTAATGTAGTGCCTTGACCGTGGTAGCACGCAGAGATAAGTATGATGACTTTGGGTGGAAGCAAGTGTGTGACCTTGCGGCAAGTCAAGTGTGATGTATGGGGGTTCTAACACATCAGGGGAAAAGGAAGTGTGCCCCTTAGAAGCTTGTAATACTACACAACTTGAAATGAACACATGAGCGGAATGACATCTTGAGCTAAAATTCGAAATAGTCCACAACTTAAAGTTATAGGTTAATCAAACAATGCGCATTCAATAAGATCATACAATTGCATACAAAGTAGTTCATAAGAAAATGCATAAGTTAAACAACATACATTTCTTAAGCAACCAGAATAATCCAACTACAACAACAACATATGCATGAAAGCATGTTGGCTCTTTTATTATTATAAGTGAAAGTTCCAAACATACATACACCATTGACATCCACCAACCCTAGTAGTGGAAAATTACATTCAAGGACACCTGCTCCTAAAAAGAATTGTACTCGCTTTAAGTTGTGGAGAACTCAAGGCTCATCAAAATACTCCCAAGCCTTTTCTTAGCCTGAGCCTAGCCAAAAACTTGGCTCCCAAAAACCCTTTCTATGAGTTATGAGGTTCTATTTATAACAAAGGGTGGGGTCACCCTCGACATTCCCCTTTGTGACTCTTTGACTACCCTCATGAATCTTCATCTCCTTTACACATAACTCATTACATTACATAGTGATTGTTCACATTCCACTAATGATACTAGGAATTTCACTTACAACATATTGACAAATAATATTACATTTTCCACAATAACCCGTGTGATACAAAATAGGCTAGAGACATCCTAACAAGACAAACCACTATGACTCTAAAGTTTGGGGAAAGACCACCTTGGCAACCTCCACTTGATGTTGCTCGGTCATGTACTGATGCCAAGCTTGGTACTGTGTGATGATGTCCCCAAACTTCTTAATGGTGTTCTCTTGGTAGCGGACTCTTGCCTCCATAGCATTTGGGTATATGGTCTTGGAACATGTATCAAACTCATCCTGAAGCATGTCAAACATGGTGTTGACCATGTCGGGACTACCAATGTACTTCTACATGTTTTGTGCACTCAACTACAAGTCATACCTGGTAGCCTCTCACCTTAGCTACTCCATGTACATGTCGATCTCTATCACGACTTGGTTATTATTTTTAGGTTGAGTGAGGGAACCGATTGGTAGGATCATGTGGGTTCTCCCCATGACATCCAAACTCTTGTACAATCGTGCATATGAGGCCTGTATGCTGTTAACAAATGGGGTGAGTTTCTAATATTTCTAGATCAAAATCCAAACCTTTTCTTTCTCCAGCTCTGTTTGAGGCTTCATCATCTTTGGCAAGTGAAGCAGGGCCCCTTTGTACTCCATTATCCACTCTTGCACATGGGCAATGGTAGCATTTATGTTCTTGAGATTGTGAAAAAAGCTCTTTTATCTGCTAGTGTAATCCATGCACATGGACAATGGCTTTATGCACGATGATGAATCCATCATATAGCTTCCACATGGTAGTCTCAGGTGTTGATACTTCAACAATTATCGAGTTCCTCATCTTTGCCATTGTGGAAACTGTGCTCTTCTCTTTGTACTATTGTGCCTCTAGCATGACTTCTTGCAAGTTCTTTTCCATTTGTTCATTTTTGACTAACATGAACTCCATATTTGAGTTCGTGGCTTTTGCCTAAGGGAAGGTGGCATTGACAAGGGAAACTACATGATTTCTGACATTTGGCACTATCACCCTTTCCTTCATGAATGCAGGTGATGCATGATCATCCAGAAAGTTCTTTATCTGTGCCTGTACAATCTTATTTTGTAACTCGTCAAATGATAAATTTTACACATCCATCACTGGATCATCATCAAGGAGAATAACCTCTCCTTGCTCACTTAGGACTGGTTTTGACAATGGAGGTGGTTAAGACTGAGAGGTGACCTCGGGTGGTTTTGGCATGAGGTCAGTGTCTTGATCCTGTGGCTCCTACCCCAACTCCATATCTGTCACTTCAATCGGGTGCTCAATCTGCTCAGAAACCTATCGATCCTACATTTTTTCACCCTCTTCTTTAGCTATCAATTGTTCTGACTCCTCAACCTGTATGGTTGGTGTTTTCTCTATCATTGTACTTTTCCTTTCTTGTTCCTCATGTTTCTACTTCTCTTCCCTCTCTCTCCTTCTCAGCTCTTTCTCTTCTTTCAACTTCTTCTTTGTTTCCTGCAACTTTTGTTTTGCTTCCTCCAACATTTGCTTTTCTCTCTTCCTTCGCTCTACTCTCTTTTTTCCTCTATTGCCAAAGTTTCTTTCTCCAAGATAGGATTTACTCTTACTTGTAGCTTTTCTCTACCTCTGGGTTTTAAAAAAATTTCCTCTTTCCCGTGTCGTGCATTGGCTTGTTTCTTATTTCTGTTGTTGTTGTTCCTTCCTGTGTGGTTTCTGCCTATAGAGCAGCTCTCTAAGATGTGGCTATACTTATCAGCTTATGGAGTTTGGACTTTTTGTAGAAGTACCTCCAAGGGTCCTCCTCGTTCCAATGAAATGTCCCACGGATCAATGAATAGTGCATCTTCACACAATGGTTCTTAAAAATGAGTGGGCATCATACAAATTAAAGTCTTTAGTGTCGAACTCAGACTTCAGTATTTCCTTAGCTTCAACTTCTACATCCTTCAAGCTCATAATATCATACAATTGAATCTGCAAAGGAAGAGAGGGCCATGGTGCCTTCTTCCTCCTATACAAACTTGTTGATAACCCTGTGGAGATGTGATGTGAGACCTCTTACATGACCAACTTTTCATGGCATACCTTGGTAGAACATGTAGAGGCTTCTGTGTGCCAAACATCCTAATGAGGGTTCCACTAGTGAGGCATACCAATTTGTAATGTCATGTATTGCCTCCATTGCCTCTTGGGACATGCAAGGAAGATCCTTCTCGAAGATCAACTTGTACAACGAGATAATTAAATGGTCAGTTAGCCTCACCATAACTCCTCAGCAGCTGCAGTCAGAAATAAGCTTGCAATAGATGTTGATGGAAATCTATTTCGATGTCCATGTCCAGCTCATGCCAAGAAAAGGATGTTGGGAATAGATTGCATCAAGTAAGTATGTGGACATGTTGAATTGCGCTTGCTCATGCTTGGGCAGATTCCGGGAGTTAGTCACATGGACTTTCAACTGAAGAGATAACAAGTCCGACTAGTTGAATGGACTTCCATCATTCACCAACTAGTCCAACACAACCACCCAACCTTCAAGAAAGGTATTCATACTCTCTTGATTGTATAATCAACATGCAAAGATGATCAAGAATTGGAATGCCTTCCTGAGAGACTGAGTCTTGTAAACATGATTGGGTGTTTTTCTGAAATTTGACGGATATTTCACCCAACACCTGAAAATATCTGTGATGTTCACAAAGATATGGGTGGCATAGAAAAGTGTGTCCATGCGGTTGACCGAATGAAGTAAGTGATACATTTGCTGACAGTTTCGTGCCCTAAAGGTGACAAGCTCTATCCCGCTAGCACTGCACAATGTCATTGTCTCTAGATCTATGTGTGAGATAATCCAGTGGATGATGTCCGCACATGGGAAGGTGGGGTACCTTCATGCAACCTCGTATAAGCCTGATTTTTGGATACTGATATAAAAATGTCGATCATCTAAGTCTTCCTTGAATTCCTCTGCAAAAGTATTGTTGATTTGTTTCCATGTCAACTTCATGCCTTTCTCAATGAACAACTGAGTGTCTGAAAAAACTTGCAAGTTCACTAGCACCTGCTCAATTCCTTCCCCATTACTACTCTTGACAGTATCCTTTGTTGCAGCTCTCTTGGAGGCCATGTTAATTGTAACTGCTAGAGATATGCTCAACAATTGTTGTACCTGGATATAGAGAGGATACTCATGGCATGCAATTGTTAGCTTAAAACCAAAAGCAACTTCAAGAACAAACCAAGAAAAAAACCAAGGTAATGCTGGGAGGTATTTCACAATCCTAGTTCATAAAGGTGAGGAGATCCCTGTTGGAACTATGCATTGCGTAGTCCCAACAATTAGTGGGGTGGTCTTGCTGACTGGAACTATGTAATGTACAGTTCAATCAGGCATAGGACAGGGGAGACTGCGCATTGTGCAGTATCAGTGGCCAGGGCTTGGGGTTGGCTCCTGAAACTACATAGTTCAGAGTTGGAGCTAGGCCTAGGCAATCTCTGCTCAATTCCAAAAGCTAAGGTCAAAGCCTTGATCTCCTAAAATGCACAGTGCATGTTGGGAAAATGAGATCTGGGCCAAGGAAGTCGAGATCTTCCCAAGGGGAGTGTGAAATTGAAAATATATGAAGTATGGTGTGATGTTGAGTGAAAATATGACTGAGTGACAATGCATGCAAGTGAAACAAGTGCAGGAATCAATCAAACTAATGGAAAATGAAGCATGTGGAGAGAGTCACTGCAACGACGATTGTTAGTGAAAAACTCGGTAATGCATGCGACACTTGGGAAAGGAAAAGAAAAACTTAAAAAAACACTTCTACAAGCTAAAAAAAATTCAAAACACTAGTGTTCATTCAACAGAATAAGTGAAAAAAAACTCTCACAAGTTTAAGAAACAAAAGCGATATAAAAGTAGCAAAAGACTAGAAAAGCAAGACTTACCTAGAAAAGCAACAATGATCACACCGAAGGTTCCTTCATCTCGTCGAGAATCCCAGAGCTCCAAGATCGAATGTGAAAATGAGCTATGGAAGTGTCAACTAAACATATTTTGTTGATTTAGGGTTTATGACATGGAGGCCAAAAATCAAGGAAAAAGCGACACGGCAATAGTTTCCAAAATAACTCAAGTGTCTCCTCCGGGCTGCTAAAAATAGATCCCTATATTCTAGGGATTCATTTTCGTCTTTTCTCTTTTTAATTTATTGGGAAAATCTTCCATGCATTTCCCAAAGAGATTTCACAGTTCTGGGAAGGACTCGACAATCCACTAGCTCATGCACTGAGAAACTTCTGAGAAAGAAGCTATTGCGTAGCTTTTGGGCTGAGCAGCTCATGGATACCTCTCATGATCTCCTCATTTTCCCAGCTGAAGGTTGTATGTCAACTTGCTCTGTGCAATTTTGGATCTGAAGGATCACTGTCAGCTTGGACTGCACAATTCCCAAGGGCAAGGATGGTTACCCTCAAGTATTGTGCAATTCACTAAGAAAATCCTAGAACTGGGGGAAAACTAAGTCAAGAGATCGACTTGTGGGTTAGGTAGTAAACCATGTAAGAAAACACAATCCATTATGCAAAGGATGAATCTCAATCATAGCATAAGTACTTGGATCAGTGCGAGATGAGTTGTCGATATTTAGGAGGGGGGCTCTATAATGAAGCATAGGAAGAATTTTGGAGGGTGCTTGTAGTCGCTAAAACATTGGGGACACACTGGTATAAGTCCAACTCTCTGTATGGAACTTGTCTCGTGTAAAGTGAGTCTAACTCTTTGAGAAGTATTGTTCGATTCTTCAATTGTCATGGCTCCTTCACTAGCTTGAGTTAGAGATGCAGTTCCAACCATTCTCTCTATCAGTAGCACACATACCAATCCAAGTTAATATGAGTTATTTTGACTGGGGTTGATGGGTATATTGATACACAAGTAACATATATTTTCATTGTTTTAGTTTCGTCTCTGGTGTTGCTCCGTTGCCAGCAAGCCTAGACATTACCCCAACGGAGTCACCTCAGGAACACAAGTATTGCTCCACTGCCAGTGAGCCTGAACAATACCTTGGCAAAGTTACTTTCTTCACCTCTCTGTGTGGGAAGTATTTCTCTTCTTTCACCTTTAGTTTATTTTTTCATTTCATTTTTCATTTCTCAAAGAACTGTGCATAGGCACTTATTTATTTCATGAGGTGGAAGAGGGATCCTGACTTATTGAGAGAAGAATAGGTTGTCTCTTCAGACAAGGGTGTTTATATATACCTTTAACATACTAGTTAAGGTTTCCCCCCTCTCCTTACTCTACCTGACTGAGTTGACAAGGGTTAACCGAATATAGAAAACTGATTAGAGTAGGCAGTACTAGTTAAGAGTGCAAGCATCGTCATTTCACCATGATTCTCTCTAAAAGTAACGTATTTTCCCTTAGGGTATCATTGACTAGAAGAAATTCAAGATTCTCATAAAGAGAGGGAATAGACATATAACCAAGTGTTGATAGCTGTACAAGTCCCCTTTGGTTTCACCTTGTTTGTCTGAGAAGCCAAACACGGTTTCATGTGGGAACTAACCTATGGGTGCATGAGAAAAAAATAAAAGGAAAGAAGAAAGACACAGAAAAATAGAGCAAGAAAAACAAAACAAGAAAGAAAAAACTACTCCCACTCCTAAGCTAAGCAAAGCGTGGGTCGATTCATGTGAAGTGATATTTCCAATACAACCATCGGCACATTGGTTGACCCATTTTGGCACCATCATGATTGAAAAGAAAGATATTTAAGAAAACCAACAGACAAGAAATATGAGACAATGCAAACCAAATCATTTGAAGTTTGAATACATCCCCAGAAAAGAAAAGATTGAAAGAAAATGAAAGGCACTCTGCAAATGTATCATGGTGTTTTGTCATATTGCACATGGAAGACAAGCATGTACACACCTTCGATTTGCACAAATGAGAAAACATGAAGAAATAAGAAAACCTTTGTTTCGCAATAGTGCTTGCTACATATGACTCCTCCAATAGATGAGAAATAGGATCATCTGATTCTAGTGGAGGATATGAAAACTGTGAATTGGACTGATTTTCAATGTGGACAAGAGATTGATGAGGATCTTGGGTAGATTCAATAGATTTCTGACTGAAAGTGGAACTAACCTCATGGCTATGAGAACCTGACATAACCATCAACTCTGGTTGAAGTGCCTTGACATCTTGAGGAGCTTCCACTTCATCAATAGATGGATCATCAAAGGCCAGTGGCTTAGAAAAATCAACAGTAGGTGAATCAATATCGTGATCAATTGAACGAGTGAAAATATCACAACAATTGAAATAAAAAAATTCAACATGAACAACGACATCCTCATGATCTAATAAATCATAAAGAGGGGGTAATGGAAAACAATAATTTTCACCCTCTATGTTTTAAAAAATGAAAGATGATAGATTAGGTGGATCCGAGAAGAAGGATTTGTCCTCTCTGCAATCTAATGAAAGACTGACATCCCATGTGTGTTGTGAATGATCAGAAGTGGAAACATCTGGAGATGAATTTTCACAAGATGGAAAAAAATGTTATAATTGTGGAAGATGTTAGGATAAAGTGAATGAGATGTGGATCAAAGGAGTTCATCCTTCACCACAGATTATTTTTCAGTCTTCCACACATACTAATAAAAAATGATAGCATAGGTTAGCCGTTCAACACCAACTCCATCCAAAACTTGATCCTCGTGAATATAACATGTGGAATCTATAATGAATTAACACAACGCACAAAAATCCAGAGGATCAAAGGAACTAGTGGATGAAGGCTGAGAAGATAAGACCATGTGAAAACCATTAGGCTTGCAGTCGAAATATACACAAAAATGCTGAGCAAGTGGGGTAGGAGGAGATGGTGACAATTCAATGGGTGCATTCACAACTTCTCCCATCTCGTCCTGCGGAGCTAGAGTTATTTGGTAAGAAGTGGATAGAGGATCACATGGGACAATAACCTTATTCATCTCAGATGCAGAAGCTCTAACGCCGAGGTATGTTGGGAGAGAGTCAGAAGTTTCTAGCTTGTTCCAATTCTCAGAGATGTCAACAAGATATTGAAATCTTCCTTCCAAAAATTTCCAGTCAACTTCATCTTCACTAAATTCAAAACAGTAACAAAGAAAACGATCATAAAAGTGCTCAAGTGATTCGTTAGGTGATTTACGATTATAAAGAATGAAAGCACAACATAATTCTTTGCACATGTTATCGAAAGAGTGCACATAGGCTACGAGAAATGAGTGACACCATTGCTTTGCACACCCTTTAAATGTGAAAGTGAACAATCCACAATTAATGTCATCTGAGGCGACAACATGCTTGTCGTAAAAGCCCAAAAAGGCAACTGTGTGCCTGAACATGGGTGTTCCATTATCGCCACTCAGTTTGTGTTTTGAAAAGTCATCTATAACATCTTCCGACAAATCAAAATCAACAACATGAGAAAAACATATCAGGGTCGTGATTGAGACATACGTCATGAATGACGTGCAAAAATTCAAAATAGACTTCAAGGGCTCAACTTGTCATCTCTCCCTCCTTCTAGTGCCATAAATTTTAACGATGTTGAACCTACCAACATTCAATGGGATCTCCCCAGTAAGAAGTCCGAACTATACCTCAGACCATTTGGAGTAGGAGTCCCATTAGTGGGTGGTAACGTAGTGCCTTGACCATGGTAGCATGTAGAGATAAGCATGATGAATTTGGCTAGAAGAAACTGTGTGTCCTTGTGGTGAGTCAAGTGCGATGCATGGGGGTTCTAACACACAAAGGGGAAAATGAACTTTGCCCCTTAGAAGCTTGTAACAGAACTGTTACAGATCCATTTGGGCACATCACTCCCATAATTCATATTAGTACCATTAGGGCTCATCAAACCCTAATTCAGTTGCTACATGCCCTAGACAAGTCACCATTTTGAATGCCTCCTTCCCTTAGAGTTTCTTGGCCTGAAATCCTCCAAAAATGCCTCCTTGAGGGACCAGGACAGCCTTGGATAGGGGTAATTGCGCTTTAGTGCAGGTAGGCCAATGTTAGGGTGCTTTGCAGAGCACCTAGGCCCACTTTGACCTATGAGCAAGCGAGATTGAGCAAAATTCACATAGGGTTATTGGAATATTCTTATCTTCTAAAGTCATCTAGAAGATTCCCACACTTATCATCTCCTATGAGCTCAAAATTGGATAGGGAATGAGTTAAGTAACCTCCTATCCTCTCATCCCTTCCTCCATTGAAACTAACTCTAAGTTTGGAAGGCCATTCAATACCCTCATTTATGATCAAACCTCCTCGATTTGCCTACAAATTGAGCACTCATCTAAGTGATCAGGGGCTGGACTTTGAGAATTTGTGAGGAGATATTGTTGGTGTGAGGATTGAGATTATAAGCAAGTATTTTTATGCTGCCGTAGTGCTCTACTAATGATGTGATGTTGGTAGGAACCCAAGCTGGAAGAGTGGCAATGGATCAAACTTCATGGTGGTAATTCTTCCTTCTAATTAGTAAAGTTGTTTACACCTTTTTCCATATGCTTATCTTGATATATGATGTTTATATGTGTGAATGTATCTGATTCCATTTACTTATAGTCAATAGATCTCTTGCTTTTATTGGTTCTCTATCTTTTGTTTATGCTTGTAGGTACTTTTTGAGCGAGTTAAGTTCGAGAAGGAGCGACGGGAGTCATACAAAGGAGGCAAAAGGAAAGCGAAAGAATAAGTAGGTCCTTAGGTTCCCTTTGTCTTATTTATCATCCATAGAAAAAGGATAAGCACTTTAAATCTGTTATTCTAGGTATAGCTACCTACCTAGGGAATTAATATTTATTTGTAGATGCAAAATTCCTCATAACAAGTACATAGCCTAAAATGAATACGAGTGGAATGACATCACGAGCTAAAATTCAGAATAGTCCACAAATTAAGTGAGGAGTTAATCCAACATCATGCATTCAACGAGATTTATACAATTGCATACAAAGTAGTTCTTAAGAAAATGTTTTAAGTTGAACAAAATACATTTCTAAAGAAACCAGAATAGTCCAACTACAATAACAAGATATGCATGAAAGTGTGTTGGCTCTGTTATTATTATTATAAGTGAAAGTTCCGTCCATACATACACCATTGAAAACCACTAGCCCTGTTAGTGGAACATTACAGTCAAGAACATCTGCTCCTCCAAAGAATTGTACTCACTTTACGTTGTGGAGAAGCCAAGGCTCATCACAATACTCCCAGGCCTTTTCTAAGCCTAAGACTAGCCAAAAGCTTGGCTCCCAAAATCCCTTTCTATGATTTATCTAGTTTTATTTATCACAAAGGGTGGGGTGACCCTCGACATTCCCCTTTGTGACTCTTTGGCTACCCTCATGACTCTTCAAATCCTTTACACATAGCTCATTACATTACATAATGACTTTTCACATTCCACTAATGACACTTGGAAAATTACTTACAACATATTAAAAAATAATATTACATTTTCCACATGTACCCATGTGAGAAGAAATAGGCTAGAGACAACCTAACAAGACAAAACACTATGACTCTAATGTTTGGTGAAAGACCAACTTGGAAACATCCACTTGATTCTTCTCGGTCACGAAGTGGTTCCATGCTTGGTACTATGTGATGATCTCCCCAAACTTCTTGATGGTGTCAATCTGATAGCAGATTTTTGCCCCCATAACATCTGGGTATATGGTCTTGAAACATATATCCAACTCATCCTAAAGCAGGTGCAACATGGTGTTGACCATTACAAGACTACCATTGTACTTCTTCATGTTTTGTGCACTCAAATCCAAGTCATCCCAGGTGGCCTCTCGCCTTAGATGCTCCATGTACCTATTGATCTCTAGTCGGATTTGGTTCTTGTGTTTAGCTTCGGTGAGGGAACTGATTGATGGGATCTTGTGTGTTATCACAATGACATTGAAACTCTTGTACAACCATGCATATGAGGCTTATATGCTGCTGACGAATGGGGCAAGCTGCTCATAGTTATGGATCAACATCCAGACCTTTGCTTTCTCCATCTCTTCCTAAGGCTTCATCATCTTTGGCAAGTGAAGTGGGGACCCTTTTTACTACATTGTCCACTCTTTCATATGGTCGATGGTAGCATGCATGCTCCTAAGAGTTTGAACAAATCCTTTTCTCCACTATTTTAACCCATTCACACGGACAATAACTTTATGCACATTGATGGATCCATCATAAACCATCTGCATGGTGGTCTCAAGTGTTAATACTTTAACAAGTATCACTTTCCTCATCTCTGCCATTGCGGAATATACTCTCCTCTCCTTTTACTATTCCAACTCTTGCCTGAATACTGGTAAGTTCTTTTTAATTTTTTCATTCTAAGATAACAGGAACTTAACATTTCAGCTCGTGGCTCCTACATAAGTGAAGGTGGCATTGACAAGGGAAACTAGATGCTTTCTCACATATGGAACTATCACCCTTTCCTTCATGAATCCAGGTAATCCATGCTCATCCGGAAAGTGATTTCTCCATGCCTGTATAATCTTATTTTTCCATTCGTCAAATTATATATTGTACACATCCATCACTGGACCATAATGAAGGAGGAAAACCTCTCCTTTCTCACTCTAGACTAGTTCTAACACTGGAGGTGGTGAAGACTAAGAGGTCACCTCGGGTGCTTTCAGCATGAGGTCAATGTCTTGATCCTGTGGTTCATAACCCAAATCCATGTTTTCCACTTCAATTAGTTTCTCAATCTGCTGAGAAAGCTCCCGATCCTGCATCTATTCACCCTCTTCCTTAGTTGTTGGGTGTTCTTACTCCTCAACCTATATGAACACTGATTGCTTTATCATTACGCTTTTCCTTTCTTCTTCCTCCCATTTCTGCTTCTCTTCCCTCTCTCTCCTTCTCAACACTTGCTCTTACTTCAACTTCTTCTCCATTTCCTACAACTTTCATTATGCTTCCTCCAACCTTTTCTTTTCTCTCTTCCTTCACTCTAATCTCTTTTTGCCTCTGCTGCCAAAGCTGATTTCTCTAAGACATGTTTTCCTCTCATCTTGTAGCTTTTCTCTAGGTCTAGGTTTTTGACAATATTCCTCTTTCCATTTTCTTGTGTTGGCTTGCTTCTTATAGATATTGTTGTTGTTGCTCCTATCCGCAGAGCAACTTTCCAAGCTATGGTTATATTGACCAACTCGTCAAACTTGGATTCATTGTAGGAGTACCTCCAAGTGTCCTCCTTGTGCTAATGAAATGTCTTGTGGATGCATGGATAGTACACCTTCGCATAGTGGGTCTTGAAAATACTATGGGGATCATATAGATTAAAGTCCATAGTGTCAAACTCAAACTTCACTATTTCCTTTGCTTCGACATTTTTATCCTTTACGCTCTTAATATCATACAATCTAATATGCAAGGGAAGAGTGGGCCATGAGGCCTTCTTCCTCTTATGTAGCCATGTTGATAACCCTCACGAGATGTGATATGAGACCTCTTGCATGACCAACTTCTTTGTAGCATACCTTAGTAGAACATGTGGAGGATTCTCTCCACCAAACATCCTGATGAAGGTGCCACCATTGAGGCATAAAAATATGCAATGTCAAGTATTGCTTCGATCACCTCGTGGGACATGCAAGGTGGATCCTGCTTTAATATCAACTTGTACAATAGGATAATGAAATGGTCAGTTAGCCTCACCATAACTCGACGACAAACTTGCAATAAATGTTGACGATAGTATTTTTTGGTGTTCATGTCCAGCTCATGTCAGGAAACTGATGTTGGGCACAAATTGCATAAAGTAAGTATGCAGACATGTAGAATCTCGCTTGATCATCCTTGGGTGGATTCTTGACATTAGTAACATGGAATTTAAACTGAAGAGCTAACAAGTATGACTAGCTAAATGGCCTTCCATCATTCACCAAATAGTCCAACACAACCACCCAACCTTCACAAAAGGTCTTTGTGTTGTCTTGATCATATAATCAACATACAAAGATGATCAAGAACTAGTAGGGCTTCTTGAGAGGATCAGTCTTGTAAACATCATTGGGTGTCATTTTTAACTTTGACGACTCATTCACCCAATGCTTGACAATATCTTTTGTTTTTAGAAAGCCGTGGATGGCATAGAAAAGTGTGTCCAAGCGATTCACCGACTGAGGTAAATGATACATCTACTGATAGTTTCGCGCCCTGAAGGTGGAAAGCTCTATCCCACTGGAATTTCTTAATGTCATAGTCTCTGATCTATGTGTGAGACAATCCAGTGGATGATGTACGCAGATGGGAAGGCAGGGTACCTATATGCAACCTTATATAAGCCTGATTGTTGGATATTGATATAAACCTTCTGATCCTCTGAGTCATGCTTGAAGTCCTATAAAAAAGTATCCTTGATTTGCTTCCATGTCAACTTCATGCCTTTCAAAATGAACAACTGAGTGTCTACATAAAATGGAAAGTTCACTGACACCTGCTCAACTGCTTCCCAGTACTACTCTCAACAATATCCTTTGATGCGGCTCTCTTGGAGGCCATGTTAACTAAAACTACTAGGGAGATGTTAAAAAACTTTTGTACATGGAGACAGAGAGGACACTCAAGGAATGCAAATGTTAGTTTAAAATCAAAAGCAACTTTAAGAACAGACCAATCAACAAATCGAATTAGTGCTGGGAGGGATTAGGTAATCCCGGTTCATAGAGGTGACTAGATGCATGCTAGAACTACACATTATGTAGTCCAAGCAGCTAGTGGGGAGGTATTTCTAACTAGAACTATTCAATGCACAGTTCAGTCCAGGCATAGGTCAGGTGAGAATGCACATTACAGTCTCGGTGGCCAAGGCTTGGGGCTGGCTCCTAGAAATGCATAGTCTATAGTTGGAGCTAGACCTAGGCAACCTTTGCACAATTCTAGAAGCCAAAGCCTAGGCCTTGAGCTCCATAAATGCGGAGTGCATGCTAGGAAAATGAGATATGGGCCAAGGAAGCCCAAATCTGGCCAAGGGGAGTTTGAAATCGAACAAATCTGAAGGTTGGTGTGATGTTGAGTGTAGATATTATTGAGTGATGATGCATCCAAGTGAAACAAGTGTATGAAACAATCAAACTGAAGGAAAAAAAAGCATGTGGAGAGAGTTGTCGCAATGACAAGCGTTAGTGGAAAACTAGGTAATGCATGCGACGCTTGGGAAAGGAAATGAAAAACTTAAAATAACACTTATAAAAGCTAAAACAAGTTAAAGCGGAAATGATTGTTCAACAAAATGAGTGTAACAAAACTCTCACAATCTAAAAAAACAAAAGTGACAGAAAAAGTAGCAACAAACTAGAAAAGAAAGACTTACCCAAAAAAGCAATCATGATCGCAGCGAATGTTCCTTGATCTTATTGGGAATGCCAGATCTCCAAGATCAAATGTGAAAATGAGCTATGGAAACACTTATTAAATAGATTTTTTTTTATTCAGGGTTTATGATGTGAAGGCTAAAAATCAAGGAAAAATTGACACTTGGTGATAGTTTCAAAAATAACTCAAGTGTCTCCTCTGGGATGCTAAAAATAGATCCCTATTTTCTAGGGATGATTTTTCATTTTTTTTGTTTTTCCTTTTTCAAGAAAA